>JAVLUX010000033.1:15857500-16565000 GCA_032164185.1 Moxostoma hubbsi
ATTCATTCTTGTGTTCCCCTCATTAAAGTTCAAGCAGCAACAAGTGAAAAATAAACTATTAATAAAATCAATCAAATAAATTAAAAAGCAGGGAAGGAATTTATAAATTTGATAATTCTTAATACAATGTTAAGATACTATAATATAATATATTAAATATAATGCAAATATTTTAAAAAATACAGTGAGGAATAATAATAATTATATTTAATAATGACTTCGAATCAATAACCAAAAATGTCACATTAAGTTTAATTGCACCTATGGGTTATTAGTTTGTTTAAATTAAAAAAAAAAAACATTTGTTTTTATGGGTATCTATCTTAAAATAGAATATATTTTATTAGCATATACTTGATTTAAAGTCTTTTAAACAAATATTTTTAATAAGCCTTTTTAAACTTTTTTTTGTCAGCAAAAACTAGGTAAAGTGATATTACTGGGAAGAGGAAAATTCAGTTAATTGTGACAGTGTGCAGAAAGCTTACATATATAGCCATTTATGAGTTACAGAGATCCTGAAAAAAGGTAAAATTATCATGATTGGCCGATCAGGTGACAAGAAGATCGGTGATTAAGATTAAGATTCAACTTTATTGTCATTGTGCAGAGTACAGGTACAGAGCCAATGAAATGCAGTTTTTTCACATATCCCAACTAAGCTGGGGTCAGAGCGCAGGGTCAGCCATGAAACAGTGCCCCTGGAGCAGATAGGGTTAAGGGCCCAACAGTGGCATCTTGACAGTGCTGGGGCTTGAACCCCCGACCTTTTGGTCAGTAACCGCTGAGCCACTCGTATCGGATGTAAAAAATCCTGATTGGAGCATCCATAAATTTAGAGTAGAGTGAATCAAAATAAAGTAGAGTTTAGTACAATAATTTAGAGTGGAATAAAGAACAGTAAAGTGGAGAAAAATACAGTAGAGTGGAGTAAAGGAGTGTTGAGTAAACTTTATGCTGGAGGACAGAAATAGCAGTTTTGCAACAGCAGAAATTGTTACTATAGAAAGATAATAAATAGACCTACAGAAAATACAATACACAGAAAAAATACTGACTATACATAAAGAAGAGAAATACATATAAATAACTAAACCTCACATTATTGAATAAGTCTCATTGTAAATTATCTTTAAGTGATAATGAGGACATACAGTACTGTTCAAATCTTAGGCACATAAGATGCATCACAAAAACTTTTGTCTTAAGATGCTTATTTATATTTTCAGCTTTAGTGTGTCAATAGAAAATATACATTTTAGACTCCCAAACATTTATTTTGCAAATAAAATAGAATAACAGGGAGCCCTGCAACAGATGGCATGGTCCCCACAAAGCCCCTCCCCTCTTTAATATTGAGTCAGTCTGGGATTACAAGAAGAGACAGAAGTAATTGAGACAGCAGAATTAGATAGAAAAACTGTGGCAAATTCTCCAAGAAGCTTGGAACATCCTATCTGCCAACAACCAAGAACATTTTTATCCAGGTTTACCTAGGTGAATTGGGGCTGTTTTGAAGGCAAAGGTGGTCACACCAAATATTGATTTAGCTTTTTTATGCTTACTGGACTTTGTATGACATGATTTGATAAATGAAAACTATTTATGGCATTAGTTTTGAAGAAATCTTCACTATGCAAAATTTTTCCCAAGTGCCTAAAATTTTGCACAGTACTTTACATTATGAAGAGACTCTTCCAGCACTACCACACACAAATGCACATACACACAAAGCAAGTATCAAGCAGCATCCAAGTTGGAGTTCCTCATCCCTGTCTCTCATCCGATAATCCATGCTTTAAATCTGTGAGCGTGTGGTAACACAGCCTCTAACTGATTCTCCATGCTCCTTTCACTGTCGCATTAGACTCTGCTTGTGTGTGTTTCTTTTGTGTGGCCTAGTCGCTTCTAAAATTTCCACATTGTTCCCCTCTGGCCTGTGAGCATCAATACGTGTCTGTTTTCAGGGTTTCATCCACACACCATCTTCCCCACCTGCTGCTTTGCTCCTAATAAATATGGAAAGATAGTTTTCTGGGTTAGAGACTGTTTTATATTCTGGTTTGAACGCACCATTTTCTGCTTAAAATTAACAAAAACAGATTGATTGTGGTTGTATTTTTTGGCAGCTTTTGGCCTCCTTGTAGTTTGTTTTTACAGGCAATTTTGTTCAGACTTTTTCAGACCACCTTTGATGTATTATTGTGGCTTATTTTATTAAAGGTCCTAGTTTTGTTGCTGTATGAAGGGAAAAAGCTTACATTTCATTTAAATAATCCAAATGCTATTTAGTCACCAGTGGTAACTGTAATGAGACATGCCAAAAAAAAACAAAAAAAAACAAGTGGTTTTCTCTTGTTCATACAATCTCCCTAGTAGTACAGTAGACATTTACATTAAACATGCTGGATAGGTAGACGTTCCTGTAGCTGAAATGGTAGAGCATGGCGCTCAGGTTTTCAGAGAATGCACAGACTGATAAAATACCTTGTGACTTTGGGGAACATGTCTGCCAAATGCATGAATGGAAATTGAATCAAGATAGCTCTAAAAACTTTACTACTGTGTATATTTGTGTTGGCAGGTGAAAGTAGGCACTGAGGTGACCACAGGAACTGGACCCAATAAGAAAGTGGCTAAGCGTAATGCAGCTGAGGCCATGCTCCTTCAACTGGGCTACAAGGCTTCTACACCATTACAGACCACTCCAGAAAAGGTTAGTTTCAACAAGTGTTGAAAGCTACATTTTACCTAGCTACTCATAATTGAATGTAGTTGTCAACTACTGTCAAGATATCCTTTTGAAAAAGTAGTTAGCTACACTACAAGTTACGAACCAAAAGTATCTACCTTAAAGCTATGCACAATTGTTTTTTGTTTTTTTAATCATTTCATCATTAGACTTAAAGAACTTATCTGACACAAAAACAATGAGGATCTCAATTAGTGCAACATCAAACTTGAACACATAAATGTACACTAAAGGTGCCAATAATCATGTTAACGTATCTAACTGAATTGAAAACGTAGTCATAAACCGCAATATATCCGTTTTTGAAACGTTACACAAAAAAGAGCAGTCCTAAAAACAGACCAGCCTAACCACCATAGACTTGTTTAAGGAATGTTGAATTTTGTCACAATGAACTACTAGTAGCCTGACCTAAATATGCTGTAACTATCCTCTGTGTCATTAACAATAATTTCAGGTAATTTGACCATTAAATTCCCTGTTTTTACATTAAAGGTGGAGGAAGCCTGTTGATATTTGAACTCAACAGCCAAACAAACACACCCCTCCGATCCACTTTGTTTATTTCCCATTTACAGAGCCAGGGCTGTGTACAAACACCATCTTTTTTTTACACACAGAACAGGCAGCTAGCGGACCGTGAATAAATATTAGCTGAATTTGACAAAATGTGTATTGGATTAAAATGACTTACTCCACCTTTAAGTAACTATCCTGTTTCTTTGCCATATCTCAGTCATTTATCCTTGTATAGCGAGCTAATTACCCAATGTCTTCACCACATTCGGTATGAACAGTGTAGCAGGGGGTATCAGACACCCGTCAGTAAAACAGTATGGATGTATAAGTTTGTATCATCATATGCTGCTTTCTATTTTAATGTATACAATCTTAATCTTTAAATCCCTCATCTACTTTGTCTTTGCGAGTTAGTGACACTTATGCCATGATGTCTCAATTTGGTTGCGATTCTCCCTTTCTAATGGACACGAGAAGCGACTTGTCTGACATGCATGAAAAGGGGTTTGATAAACTGGCCCTCTCTCTCTCTTCTCTCTCCATTTGTTCTTTCTCCTCTATTATCGCAACATTGGCCACAGATGGACAACAAAGGCTGGAATGGACAAAGGGCTGCTTTTCCTGAAACAACGACCAACAGTAAGTGTTTTTCTCCCTGTCTGTGTTTCCCGGTATAGGTGATGGCGGGCCGTTTAATCTATCTGACTGATAAATAAGGAACCGAGTCTCAGCTCAGTTAGAGACTCGCTTCTGTGTAGAGCCTGTGAATTCCTCCCTATTCAGACAGACTTATGTGCATTCCCAGGGGGTCTGTGGGACCACTATATTACACACACACACACACACACACACACACACACACACACACACACTGGTACGGCTATCCTTATGAGGACTTTCCATAGACATAATGATTTTTATACTGTACAAACTATAGATTATACCCCTAACCTTACCTTTAAACCTAAACCTCACAA
Source organism: Moxostoma hubbsi (assembly GCA_032164185.1). Taxonomy (NCBI): domain Eukaryota; kingdom Metazoa; phylum Chordata; class Actinopteri; order Cypriniformes; family Catostomidae; genus Moxostoma; species Moxostoma hubbsi. The sequence goes on from JAVLUX010000033.1 coordinate 15,861,749, forward strand.
AAAACTTTCTGCATTTAAAATTTTTCAAAAAAACATTTAAATTATGGGGACACTAGAAATGTCCTCTTAAACCACATTTATAGCATAATACCCTTGTAATTACCAGTTTTTAACCAAAAAAATGTCCCCTTAAACCACCCAAACCCGTACATACACACACACACCAACCACCTACAAACACTTCCCCACATGACAAATATAATTTTCTTTATCTGTATTTTTGTTGTGTGTTCCAGTAAATATTTTTTTGACAAACTACACATCCTAAAAAGAAGATAAATGTACTACTTAAGCAAAATTTTATAGGCTTGGTCTTAAAGTCACACCCAGCTGCTGGCGATGCCAATCAGAAGATGGAGACACAACCCCGTGTTTTTTGTGGTGTGTTAAGATCCAAGAATTTTGGTTGAAGGTTCAGAGTTTTATGTGTGACATATTGTGCACTCAAATTTCATTTTTCCCCAGACTCTGTATTTTAGGCGATGGGGCGGTCATCAGTATAGGGAAGAAGCATAAAAAATTGGGTCTTAACCAGTGTCATGATCGCCAGACAAGTTGTTTTAAGGGGATGGAAGTCGGCAAGAGCGCCAACATTCCATCACCAGGTGCTTTCGAAGAAGTGTCATCTAGAAAACTGGGAAGTTGGGAAATGGGCCAAATATTTGGCATTGTTGGAGAGCTCTCAGGGTGGGGCAATGGAGAGAGGTGTAGTTATTGATGTGTGTGATATATATATTAGGGCTGTTGATTTAAAAAGTTAATTCAGTGCGATTAATTTTATAAAAAATTATGCGTTAAAAAAATGTACGCAATTAATCGCAATGCCCCCAGACCGTAATAAGGAAGATTCATGAGAAATGCTTGTAGTACCACCTGTTTACTCCAGAGGGCAGTATGTGAAACTTCAGCTGTGTGGTAATGCGCTGTTTATACAGTGAAGAAAACAACCATCTGGTAGACAGAACAACACACACATGCGTTACGTTCTTGCGTTCAAAAAACTTTCTTTCAAGTGTCATTTCTTCAGTGTTGTCACATGAAAAGATATAATCAAATATTTACAAAAATGTGAGGGGCGTACTCACTTTTGTAAGATACTGTTTATATATATATCATTTTTTTGTGTGTATGTGATCATGTGTGACCACAGGGGTGTTTGTTGAGGGTCGGGGGTGGGGTTGTATTGAGTGTTAAATGTCGTTTCTGTATATATGCAAATGTAAAAAATACATTTAAAAAATACATACGGATAGAGTTAGACACATTTTTACAGGTATAAATCTTTGATTCAAGTATATATTTACATGCCATGAAATCAGTGGTCATGCTGTAATTAAGTTGGGCAAAATCTTTTGGTGTTTTCTAGTGCACTTTCTAACAAGGTTCAAAGGGGCCGATTCAATTCATATCAAGCTTTTTTGGGAAGATAAACTTAAGTGTGCATTGCCAATGCATTATTAGACACTATACATACAGATATAAACAAATAGAATGTTACATTTTAATTCGCTGAAGTTTAAAATCTCAAAACTATTATTTTATCTGGCTGCCATTCAGTCTCTATCACGCACATGCTGGTTCTCATGCGGTATTTGCATTTAACACTGGTTTAAATGACAGTGAGTCAGCATTTTCAGATGATGCAAAGAGATACTGTAGCTTGCCCGTATCTCTCCCACACCTGGCTCAACACTTGTGGTCTCCTTTCCCCATATGGTAAATCTGCTCCAGTGATTATTATACCCAGGACACGTGTTGAGCGGAATGAATAAGTATGAACTGCTCCACACAATCAGTTCCTGTTCTAGGATATGCGGTCGAGTCAAGCGTGTACCTCCTGGGAATTTATATATTCCAATTTTAGCCACAGCAAGTGGGGAAAAACATTAGGGAAGTTTCAGGAAGTAAAAAAATGGATACTGCATTAATTACTAAAACGCGTTAGGCAGTCAACTATTAATCGCAAAAATTAATGCATTACATTTCTCAGCCCTAAAAGTAAGACTTGTCGTTATAGAATGTTTCTTGAATTGTTTATTTTTCTCACCCCATTGGCAAATAATTTTTTACATTTATTTGCAATTTTTTTTGTCTTTTTTCATTTTAGAGTAAACCTCTAACTTTTGTTACAATTATGTTGAAAACATGAAAAAAACTTTTTGCCAAGGGGCTAAGAAAAATTCAAGATAACATGTCTTTATTTAGATGTCTTCTTTTCCCAGTACAAATATCTTAACATTCTACAAAACAATATAATTGTAAGGAAAATTGTGTACAATACTTGGATAATAATATTTGTTTTCCGAAAAATATGTTGAATGAAGTTTATTTCTCATATCCTATTGACAAAACGTTTAATCTTCACAAATTATTGATAAATGGATTGCAATTTTTTATTTGGGTAAGAAAAAGATACTTCCAAGACATATTCTCTGCAATCAAGCCTTTTTATATTAGGCTGTAGAAGACATATATCTTGTTTTAAGGGTGTTTAGATATTTTTTCCTGGAAAAAAAGACAAATACTGATTACAATTTTTTTTTTTTTTTTTTTTTATAGTACAGGGTAGAACTATGTTCTGCCAGCAAGGTTTAGGATTATGTGAAATTGCATGATAGTAAATCATTTTCTTACATAAAAATCACTGTCAAACTATCAGACAGCTATAACAGCAGACACATGTTCTCTCAAACACACAGGATGCACAAATACCTCCTAGATATGCAGGCTACAACAACATTAAAACAGATGGATATGCCCAACATCCCTGTATATACAACGTTCATTGGTGAATTTGCACTGACCGCATCATGTAATTAGATGTCTGCAATTTTGTTGCTTGCTTCAATTGAATCAGTGCTGAGCTTAACAGCTGTTTTGGATGAATCTGTGAAAAACAAACGTTTTTCAAAATGATCTCACTTATGTTATTACGTTGGAGTGTATTTGACCCAACTTTGTAGTGACATTCCTGGAACCAGCACACGCACTGACGAATGCTTTTGGCTTATGGTAACACCTTTATTACTTTGTTTAAGCCAACCATTTCTTACTATTCCTTCTCCATAATTAATTCAGTTCAAATATCTTAACTAAAAACTACATTCACTATCTATTTTTGCTCTTTAATTTTAAATTTCATATAAAGTATAAACTTTGAAAAGTTTGAAATCCATTCACTTATAGTGGTCGCCTTCAAAAAATGTAATGAATAGCAATTATGTCCTTGTAGTATTTGCATACTGAACAGTGATTGGTTGTCTGTCTTGCATTTATTTGTATACAGAATAGTGATTTGGCTGTCCTTTCTTTCATGCATCAATTTAACCATCTACAGCTGGCTTTACATCGCAAAGATGGTGTCACATTGTGTTAATTCTTGTGCACAGTCTACAGAAAACAAGATGCGTGCAGAGTGTTTCCTCTGGTTTTTTTAATCATCTCGCAGATTCTTTAGACTAGGGATGCAATGGTTTCAACGTTTCACAATATACCACAGTTTTAAAATGGCCGGTTATCATACCGTTGAAATCTTCTCATTGACGGTAAAATCCAAATCACTTTAAGACAGAATCTGCTCCATTTACATAGCATCATATAAACTTGACGAGATAAAATACATCTTTAAATTGTGCCTTCCTCGTTGCATTTGACTGTCACTCAATTTTAAATGTGACATGCAGGTGTCACGAGCGCAGCACTGTCCTTTTCTGCATAATGTGGCGGCTCATTTTAGCTTATCGTGGCCCATTCGGCACATTTCACAGCCGACACACTGGCCCTCTTGGTTCTCCCGATGGCCAGTCTGCCCCTGATCAGCCCCAAAGTGCACCGGCCCACCAGGAAAATGCCCGGTATGCCAGATTACCAGTCCAGCCCTGAGTGGAGTGCAGCACGAGCGCATCATACTGACATGTCCGAGCCTGAACCTATATTTCCGCTGCCACAGAGGTTGAAGTCCGCTGTCTTGGATTACTTGGCTATGTAAAAGACCCATGAAGCACCATCAAAGTTGATGGCTACCCAGTCTGTAAAGTTTGTTGCAAAAAAATATCTGCTTAGGCAGGAAACACTTCAAACCTTAAGCACCATCTCCGTGAGCACCATCCCACAGAATTTGCGGAAATTAATATACAGTATACAGGATAATTAATTATATCCTCTGTTTAAAAAAAAAACAACACCAGATTCAATGTAGTTTTACATGATTTGTAATGACTTGGTAGGCTAAAGTTATGTTCATGCTTTCTGTCACATTCACAAATGCAGCAAACGGATTTAAGCAAACTTTTATTGCTTAAGTGCAGAGCAACAGTAGGCCAATGTGCTTGATACTACTAATAATATGTTTTATTTGTAAAACATAGGTCTAAATAGGGTTTATAATGTGCATGGCTTTTGGTGTTCAGGAAATTGTCATGCATGCAAGAAATTGACAGTGAAACTGTGGCAGAAAATAGACAGTATTGGACAAAATGCCAATAAATAAACTGCACATGAATAATATATATTTAGTAGGTTTTGTAGAATTAAACTAAATCACAATTACTGAATATTTGAAGTGTTGTTCTGGGCAATAATCATTACAAATGATTACAATTCAATTTCGTGAATCAGAGAATAACAATATTTTGTTTTGTTTTGTTATAATCATCTGACTACTGTACATATTGCAAACAAAAAATTATAAATTTTTACCTGTTTGGGATTTTGTTTTTCCTTGTCAGATTAAGAGAGTGTCCTGATGTTCAAACTCAAAAGGTAAAGGATTAAAGTTGAAGAAATCCAAAATTAAGTTCAAGAATTGGTTATAACAGAAATATGTATCTGTGTTTATCAGAAATGGCCTATTTCATAACCAAACATTGAACTGCTTTTAATATTATCAATGAACTTAAATAGCATGATAATTGTGACGGATATCATACCGTGAAAATGTCACCTAACGGTATGATAACCGTCACAATTACCACGGTATTACGGTATCATGGTATTTAGGTGCATTGACACACAGTCAAACTCACGCAAACCAAAGGGGAATGCTGTTTGTTGTCTGTTTGCACAACAGATCCAAGTGATTGACGTTTAAATGTTTCAGTCCTCCAGGGCCCTTGCTGGGGATATAATTCCAACTACTTTTGGCCATTTCTCTGCTTTGGACAAGAGCCATTCTTCTATCTTACTTGATCTCACCGGTGTTGTTAAACCCCATTTATCGCCTAATTGTCTTTCTTACAATCTTTTCCAATCAGCGAGCGTAAAATGTCAGAATAACGCTTGCTAATTTACCGTTCCAGAAAGCTGCCAGTGGGAGAATGAATGTCTCTGAGGGGCGTTAACTCAATTCAGAGCAGATGTGTGTGTCAGTGACCTGGGAACCAAGTTTTTCTTTTCCACCCCTGTGGGCACAGAACCAGGCTCTCTAAACCAGATTTACGGTACTTTGTTCATCCACGTAAACTGCAGATTCATCTGAACAGCATCTTGATTTTGCAAGAACAGTAATTCAGATCTTTTGCGCTGCATTCATACCTTATTGCTGTAATGTCTTCTCCCTATGTCCATTCAAAGTGACACATGGAGCTGTATGCCCAGGATTGGATCCCTCTCAACAGTATTATGGTACAGGATGAACTAGATTCTAAAATAAAAAGGAAATTTAGCTGAGATTATGCAGTGAGTCACACTGGGTGACATGGGGCCGTGTAACATGGTGTATTTAGAGCAACAAGACAATGTGTCAAATGTTATAAATCAATTTCCCTCACTGTTTTTATGCACTTGAACAGACAGAGTAAGTTTGGAGCTTTAAGAATCAAGGAGATGCATGGCATGCTATTGATAAACTTTTATTTTCCTGTTGAAGCAGTGGCCTTCCATTCAGTGTGAGTACTCAGGCATATTGAGCTATTATGGGGGATCTGGGGTCATGTTCCCCTCCCTGTCCCCACATCTCATCCCCCTATTAAAGTCTTTCAATAAATGGCATTTTAAAAATATCCTAATTTTCCCAGAATTATATATAAAAAAAGATTTCCCTTAAATTCAAGATATTTTTTTTATAACAATTTCTAACATGGGTTACGGAGTTGAATGGTTAAGTTTATGTTGATTGCAGACTAATTAAGACAAATTGTACAAATCGAGAAAACAAAATTAGATGCTTTACTTGTCTTTTTGCCATGCTGTAGAAATACTACTTAACAGAGGTGGCAAAAAAAATCCTTTTTGATGAAAATCAAAATTTGTGATGAATAATCAAACATTTTATAAAAAAACAACACGCTTAGCTTAATACTGTATACTAATACAATGATAGAATGATTGATACGTAGATAGATATAGAAAGAAAGATATAAGCATCAATATTTGTGCTGAGTTCCACCCTAACAGGTTTTCTCTCTGAGAAGTATTGTCTCTTTCATTCTTGTTTAGTCCTTTAATGCACTGCTGCTACAGCCATCAAATCACTGCTTGTTCACTGTTGGATGTCTAATCCTCTGCTTTTGGTAATGTTCCTGCTATTATGTATAATCCACAAGTTTGTTTGTGAGGTGTTGTGGATAGTATTTTTCAGTAGTCATTCTGCAGAATTTTTTCTTGATAAATTGTTGCAGTTAAAAAAGCTAATCATACTGTTGGAAGCGATAAACTACATGCTGCGTGCCTGCACTATTTATAATCTAACAGCTGTGTGCTTTTGAAAGTTGAATGAGGATTGCTCTGTTACTCTAAGCACTCCAGATCCAGTAAAGCATGTCATTGTGCCACTCTGTATTGGGTTCTTTCTTGTTTCCTACTTTTCTTATTTTTATAGTTTTGTGTGATGAGGTTACTTAATTAGCCTATTTATTTGTTGAATATTCATTAGTAACCCTGTTTTAAAGGGCTGTGCTTACTGTCCATATATATAAGATTAAATATCAAATACTTAGAGGAGGTGATTATCTTTAAATCTCACACACAAAGTAATTGGATGTATAGATCATTAGATGACCCACACAAAGCATCTGGCTATCTGCCATATTGCTATCTGGCTACAAACACGTAAAATTTCCTGGATCAGATGATGTCATCAGAAATACTGTAGCATCGTGGAATGCTAAACCAACTGGACTGAGTTCAGATTGCTACAACCAGTGGTGATAGTCCATATTTTGGCAGAGTCATGCGATCAATCACTCTAGTTACAAGTGAGGAAATGGCACCAAGTACATGACACATGACTCAATGACTCAAATGGCACAGAATGAAACTCATTCTGTAAAATCTCATTACAAAAATCATGTCTGCATGCTATGCAAACTTTTAATCATTGTTGTGTTTGCATGTGTAATTAGTTCTTATGCACAATTATTATGTTTAATTTGTTTAGAGAGGCTTTTTGTCACTAAGATAAATTATTGTTGTAATGCTGTAACTTTTAATTGTTGTATCAACACAAACTTTTACTCATATATTGATGACATGATTGGGAACAAAACAAAAGCATTTTTTCAGAGGTACCTTATTTACACCTTAGAAAATATATAATGTCAACTTGTTTATTTTATACAAAAAGTTTATTCAGCAGTTTAATATAAGGCAATATACAGTAAGCCTTTTTATTTTGGGTATGCCACTGAAACAGGACATCTTTAAATAAACCCTCAGAGCTTACATTTGTTAAAGTAGCTACTTTTTATTCTAGACTAAATTTACATTTGATAAAAGTTTACATGTCTTTTAGCATATAATAGTATATTTACATATCTAATAAGAAAAACATAAGATTTGTGCATTAATGCTTTAAAAAAGTAGTAGTAATGGAACACCAAAGTGTAAAGTGCCACTTAGTATTTCCACTAGTAATTCATGTAATGAAATGATAAAGAAAATTAGGTGTGAAGGACGAATTGAGGGAGAAACAGGGAGTCTTAAGTGTTGCATCGTGTCTCAGAAAACCAACAATTAATTGAGTTTTTAATCCCAGATGTCTATCTACAGCATGAAAAAGAAAAAAGAAAACCTGCCAAAACCTCCATTCCATTTAGATAAACATTTCATCAGAATTTTTTTTCTTTCTTTTTTTTCTGGTGAAGTTGCCATATTTCACTTCCTCTTGTATTTTTCTGTATGTTTGTGTATGTGTGAGTGTGAGAAAGTGTCAAAAGAAAGCTGTGTGTGTGTGTGTGTGTGTGTGTGTGTGTGTGTTTAAAAAGGGAGAAAACTTGTGCAGGAATCCACGAACAGTGGATGTATGAGTAAGACAGGGCTCTGCTTTTTTGTGTATGATATGTCAGTGTGTCAGTGTTTAGTGTCTTAGAGTATTGCTTCATTGTGTTGATTTACAGTTGGGCCTTGTGTGTTATCTGTTTTAAATCACAGCTGGGGCCAGAGCTGTCCAAACTCCAGTCCACCATTCTCAAATTCAGCCCATTATGCTGGGTGGAACCTGTTGGAACAAAGAGAGAGAGAGAGAGAGAGAAAGGGGGGTTCTGAGGGGGTTGGGGGCATTGTTTTTTCTTTGCATTTATGTGCTTTTTGTTGTAGCTCTCTGCTGATGTCATACTGGCTCACACCTTTTTTTTCTGCCATTTTAAGTATGCATTTTTCTTATACTGGCCTGCAACTCTGTTTTCTGTAGCATGAAATTCGAGTTGTCATGTAACATTTAAAAAGAAAATCAGTGTTGGTTGCCTCCTTGCCAGTCAACCTTGCTGAACGTGTCCGGAGAGAATTCCAAACGGCTGGTTTTCATTTAGCTTTCTCACTCCATGAATTAAAGAGCTGCGTCAACAGCACGACACAGTGTTCAGAGGAACTGTCTATTTACATTTCTTACAATTTCCTGTGATATTATTTACTGATTTTATTGACTGAATGCTAAGTTAAATCGGTTGTTGCTTGCGCTGTGTTGTCTGAAATCGTGGAAACGGTTTCTGCTTTTGAAGATTTGATTCAGGGCAGCAAAGGCAAACAGGAAGCAGAATCGATGCACAGCTGAAGACGTTTGCTAAAGTGTTTGTTTTGTACATTGGGTTGATGGGCAGGTTCTGTCCTTAAGAACCTGCTATGAATCAATTCTTAAATTTAGTAAGGCCAAAATATCAAGTAGTTCTGTATGTTCAATATAATACTTAACTCCTTAAACTCTGCGGACCTGCTGGTGGGTCCCAAAGGGGGCACTATATCTTGAAAATTTTTTACGCTTAAAACATTAGTATCAATATACATATGTCAGACATATGAGAGCATTTGAAAGCTTAGAATCTGAACTTTTCAGAGATGGCCATCACTTCTGCGTTTGTACTTAAAATAACAAAATAAAGACTCAAAACTTTCACGTTGAAAATGAGCACCCCCTAGAGGTAATGGGGTAGACATATTAATTTGAAAAGTCCGTCACATAGCACCTAAATGGAAAAGTCATAGATCAAATGAAAGCTCTCACTCTCAGCGACTGTACAGTTTATTCTGTTGCCCTAATACCACCGTTTGAAAGATTTGAAAAAGAATCACAAAGTGATTTAAGATTTCTGTAAGTAACTGGGTAAGGGATGGGCAAGAAGGCGGCAGGAACCGACTAAACAGTGTATGTAAAGTTTAATGATAAATCTCAACTTAAAACAAACAAACACAGACACATATGCAACTGGCCGCGTGCATCTCTCTCTCACTTTAACTGGGTCCTCCGGCTCGTCTTTATCCTCCTCCCGGCTGATTAGCCCGATTCTGGGCCGGCCGTGTATTCTCATGGCCTGGTCCCACCCTTCTCCTCGTCACACTCCTCCATCGGCCGATTCAGGGAAACCCCTGGCATGACACACTTCCCTCTCTTCCTGGAGAAGGGGGCATTGCCCTTCCGGCCATGCATGCCGGCAGGTCTTCTCTGCCTTTCTGGAGCCCTGGGAGAGACAACGGGACAGAATGGGGAGAGGGAAAGTGCAAGGCGGAGCGACAGAGAGAGGAAAGAGGGAGAAAAATGTACCTGCCAGATCCCAGGCGCACCGTCGCCCGGTCCTCAATCGCTCCACCGCCCTGCAGACGGCAGCGAATCTTCCAGCCCCTGTTGGATGGGACCGCCCTTCCCCTTATTTGGCGGATGGCAGCAGTTCCTCTGGCTCTTGGCGGTTGGCAGCAACCCCTCCGTCCCCAGGAAACAGCCGTGGCTGCTCCCCTGGAGGATGGCACGGCGAGGACTCTGCAACAGCTCATCCCGCTTCCCTCCTGGGTTTTGGCACCAATGTAACAGAGTAAGGGATGGGCAAGGAGGAGGCGCTAAACAATCAACGTTAAGTTTAATGATAAATCTCAACATAAAACAAATTAAACAAACGCAGTCACACATGCAATACCGGCGTGTGCGTCTCTCTCTTGAACTGGCTCCTCCGGCTCGTCTTTGTCCACCTCCCGACTGATTAGCCCAATTCAGGGCTGGCCATGTGTACTCACGGCCCTGCCCTCCTCTGCGTCACTGTCACCAAATACAGTTTTCTAAATTGCTGTTTTTTTATTTGTCCGTGAGCTTGCTTGGCTGAATAATCTAATGTTATATCTCAAAACATAATTTGCCATCCAGCGGGAAAAGCGTGCTAAACAAATCATCAGAAAAATATATTTTCGACTATTGATGATAAAATGTTATATATCGTCACAAAGGGTAGGATCATTAGCTTTCTAAAGACACTTTGATTGAGCTTCTAGTCCACTTGTGGCTGAGATATTCAATTAAATAATAAGGGTGGTGCATGAACTGAAAATGAGACTGAATGTCTATGGAAGAGCACATCTTTGAAAGCAAAAATGCATATCCCTTACTGGCAATTTTCTCTAATATTTAATTGAAATGTTCAGAATCTATATACTGGGTAATTTTTTTTGTTTTAATATGCAAAGCTATAGTGTAGCAGAGAACACGTGCTCTGACGAAATGAGGCATGGTAATAAAGCAGGTGAAGCAAGTTCAAATTTATCTAGTTACATTTCTTGATCTATTTCCCACTATCCCTGTAATTAAAGGGGTCATGAAGAGGAGAATAAAATTGACCTTGATATTTACACATATAAGAGAACATACTGTTAATTTCAGAACTCAAAACTGGCTCCTCAGTCTATATTTAAGTTTTAAGGAGGCCCTCAGGCAGAAACCGAGCATCAGGCAGAGGGCCAAAAACAGGCTGGAAAATAATAATATATTACTAAATTGTGACTGTTTTGGTGCCAACAAAACCTTTATAACTGTATCATAAAAAAAATAAAAAACATTCTATCCTAGCAACCAATCCACTTTCATAAATATTTTTGTTTTTTGTTTCATGACTCTTTAAGAGCCAGAATATCCCCAGTTTTCCTGACTAACCACTGGTCGGTGCCATGATGATTAATTTAATTGCCGCTGGGTTATTTTCTGGTTAATTTCTCCAAACAAAATTTACATTTTAAATCTATTCATTTAGCAGATGCTTTTATCCAAAGTGACTTAAAAATTGAGGAAGGATACAAAATAAGTGATTCAGCTTAAGGAGACAGTAACACAAAAAGTGCTGCATTACAGAGTTTCAGTTGCATTAGAAAAGTTCTAGACAAGATGATTTTCAGTTCAAAAACATATTATTTTTTTATTAATTTGAGTGTATGGCCAAGTGCTCATGAAAAAGTTGTGTCTTTAGCCATTTTTTGAAGACAGAGAGGGAGTCTGCTTCACCGGTGGAGTTAGGAATGTGGTTCCACCAACAGGTTACAATTAAGTCGAAAGTCTGGGAAATTGATTTGTATTGGTACCATAAAGCACCGTTCATTTGTAGGCCACTGCCTTCTGATGGGAATGTAGCTATGCAGGAATTATTTTAGGAAAGCTGGAGCTGAACAAAATACTGTTCTGTATGCTAGCATCCAGAGCCTTGAACTTGATACATGCAGCAACTGGCAGCCAGTGTAGAGAAACAAGGATATGTGTAACATGTGCTCTCTTGGGTTTGTTGATTACCAATGAGGCCTAATTGAGCATTGCATTAATCATGTCTTGGTATGACATGCGACCAAACAAGAAGTTATGTGGCATGATCAGAGAGAGGAACGGTCTTACGTTCCGGGCTGTTTTTAAGATGTGGTCGGGGAAATTGAGTTGGTTGTCGATTATTAACCCTAGATTTCTGACAGTTTTGGATGGTGTTATTGTAGATTAACCCAGCTGGAACAGGGATGTTGTGCTCAATAGCAGGGTGACTGGAAAGACGAGTAGCTTGTTTGAGATGAAGGTGGTGTTCTTTCATCCAGGCCGAGTTTTGAGCAGTCAATGTGGGGTTGTTAAGCTGGAAAGGCAGGAAGAGCTGAGTGTCATCAATGTATAAGTGGTAAGAAATCCTGTGTACTACTAATATGAGCATTCCAGACGGAGAACAACAGCTATCTTAAGTGTTGAATGGAGTAAAAATTAGTTTTTGCAGCTTGTGCAGTGGTTTGTTGTCATAATCCAAAGTAGTTAATGATATCAAACCTAACTTATCTTGGTTCATAGCTTCACATGATTCTCCCACTCCTTAAACTTTGACAAGCCCTTTATGGCAGGAAGAGAATCATGCTAATCAAGTTAATTAAACTGTCCACTTGTTTATAGCTAGCTACCTAAAGTTCAAAGTGTATTCGGTTTTGCATGTGCAACTATGTCTCGCGCAAAGTGCGCAAATTTGGTCATCCATACGGTTTTAGACTCACGGCAGTCCGCTTCTATGCGTGTCGTTGGAGCATGCACCTGCCATTGAATGTACTCACAATCCCAAAGCAGGTGTAGTGTGTGCGCGGTTGTGTGCATACAGGCTATCGGTCAAAAGAGAATACCTAAGGATATCCTAGCCTTAAATAATAGCAAATCTGGTTTCATTGCTGGACCTTTGAAGGTAACTCTATCACACCCTTGAATACTGAGGATTGTTAACACCACAGTAATGCAAGAACAACAGAACTGTGTGCCTGCAATGCATTGACCAAACATTTGTGTACATAGTTACATAGAGAATGTTTCTGTCCAAACACGTTCATGAAGTAATGACACTGTTGTAACTGTGTGTCTCACTCCAACCCTCTATAGCACAGAAAGGAATTCTTCACCTCTCCCCAGACATGTATCAGGAGATGGAAGCAAGTCGGAATAAAGGAGCCCCTGGTGCCCCTGGAAATTTCCTGACACCCAAAGACATTGGCCAAGGGTTTGCAGAGCCTTTCTACACCCCTATAGTGGGCAACACTGCAGCCATCGCCAGAGAGCTGCTACTGAATGGCACTTCACCCACCGCTGAAGCCCTGATCCTGAAGGGAAAAGCACCTGCTTTACCCTGTGGCTCCATCCAGCCTTCCCAGCAGCTGGAGTACTTGGCCCACATTCAAGGCTTCCAGGTATGGAAAAAATCAAGTGGTTTTGCAGAGCTCTTTTGTTTACCTTTCTGTCTCGGTCATGCTCCCCACTCATAGTGCTACTAAAAACTTTAGGTACCTCATGATTCCATTTGATTTTGATCAGTCCGATTCTAAAATGATTCTTGATGCGTCTAATTTTTGAGCAACAACATAAGAGTGTAAATCTTTGACAAGTCAAGGTAACTTGTTGCCAATTTCTGAAAACAAAATTGCATAAAAGTCACCATTGTGACTAAACGTGCATCGTACTTTCTGTGGATGACCCTAACAATTGTAACTTTCTAGGAGTGTGTTCCTGGGATTGTGATTTAATGTGTAAATACTAGGCATGTAACATACCCAAATTTCATGATACGATACAAAAAAATTATAAATATCACTCACAAAATGCCTGACAATGGAAACAAAAACACAGCTGTATAATAAAGCAACTTAAGCAATAGCACTGCATTTTGTTTTGTTTGATTGTAATAGGAAAACTCATATGAACTGACAATTCAGGTTTTTCTTGAAAAAAGAAATTGTTTCTTCAAGTTGTTTTTTAAATCATTTTTCACAATACCGATAGTTTCAAAGCAGCTTTATAGAAAATCATGCCTTAATGTGTTAAAAGCCCCAGTGATCAAGCTAAAGTGACTGTAGCAAGAAAAAAAAACTTCTTTCAATGCTATTTAGTGGTGTTAAAAAACTCTTGAGTAACCTGACCTCTGGTTTTACAATATAGGTACATAATTCAGACTGAGCAAAAACTGATTGGCAGACATAATTTTTTTGTCCTCTTCCCCCATTTCACTTTGTGTGTAAACTTTGCTGATGTTATTACCGGCTTTAACATGTGTGCAAGTGTTGTGATCAATACCCATTTATATTTCGCCGATCATTTGCAATCAATCTTTCTCACATATGTACTGTATAAATGTTGCTTTGTTTTTCCTGTGAGTGCTTAGTGCCTCCTCGCCACGGAGGAGATTGTTTCTCAGCTCTTAGTGTTGCGCTGCTTGGTTTTAATTACACTGTAATATGTTTGTTTTTGTATCGTACAATAAATATGGTATTGAATCATGAGCGTTGTCATACGATACAGTACAATACAATATTTTTTTCACTCCTAGTAAATACCAGAGCTGTCAATCGATTACAGCTTTTAGATGGATAATTCAAAAAGTGGCTTTAGAAGTCAATACATTGTTTGTTTTATTCCCATATCATTGAACATATGCATACAGTCCCCCAGCTATCCATTTTGTAATTGAGTTGGTGAATGTGTGTTGTCACAGAACACTTTCTTGCGTTCCGTCTGTGCTATTTTTAATTGTCATCTATGTACATTTGCATCAGATGGATGCTTTTGGAGCGTATCTGGTTTAAGGAAGATGTGTCAAGTTAAAAGTTGTTGAAACTTTGAAAATTGCATCTCGAGATCCCTGCATTTTGTTGTGCTTTGTCCAGCTGTCAGGAAGGTGCCCTGTGTGACCAACTCATTCAATGACTGTGCTGCCTGTGAAAACACAAACACATGTGTTACATGTACTTCAAGTTTAAACGGCTTTGATGGTAGAAACGTGCCTACTTTTATTATGGAATTTATGTAAGGATCAGGGAGCATGATTAATTGCATTAAAATAAAAAATAAAAAAATTTAATTAATCATGCTAAAGTAATTAATTAAATTGACAGCCATAGTAAATACATTTATTCCCTTTGAATCGGGGCTATCGATTGAATGTGTTAATTCAGTGCGTTTAATTATATTAAAAAATTATTAATCTCCCCGCACTGTAATAGACTTTATTCACAGTAGCGGCATCTTTGGTTTTTGATGGGAATGACAGCGAGGCTGTAAGGGATAGACGCACAGACTATCAATAGCTTGTACTGCAGTTTGAAGTCTTTTTGGATTTTTCCACTTACAAAACATTGAACAAACATCTTTCTAAGAACATTCAGTAGACAAAAAAACAGATTTTTGCAGCTTTATACCTTGCATGCCATTGAAGAGATGCAAGTCTATCCCTCACAGAATCATTGTCATTTCCATTAACATTCAATGATGGCGTTGTCGTGAATAAGGTCAATAAGGAATATTACAACCATCAGAGCAATTCACCTGTTTTCTCCAGGGGGCAGTAAGTGAAACTCCAGCTGTATAGGCAATGCAATGTGCAGCTTATACAGAGAACAAACCACACGCACTGACAGCAGACATCACAAGATAATTAAAGATCATTAGATATGGAATTATTGTTTTTTGAGGATCTTTTTAATTAAATATTTTATATACATCTCTGGAAAAAATCAAGAGACCACTGCAAAATTATCAGTTTCTCTGGATTTACTAAACTTTATAAAATAATGTGGTCAGTTTCTCCTCATGGACTGCACCAGATTTGCCAGTTCTTGCTGTGAGATGTTACCCCACTCTTCCACAAAGGCATTTGCAAGGTCCCGGACATTTCTGGGGGGAATGGCCCTAGCCCTCACTCTCCAATCCAACAAGTCCCAGATGTGCTCAATGGGATTGAGATCCGGGCTCTTCGCTGGCCATGGCAGACCACTGACATTCCTATTTTGCAGGAAATCACACACAAAATGAGCAGTATGGCTGGTGGCATTGTCAAGCTGCAGGATCATGTCAGGATGAGCCTGCAGGAAGGGTACCACATGAGGGAGGAGGATGTCTTCCCTGTAACGCACAGCATTGAGATTGCCTGCAATGACAACATGCTCAGTCCGATGATGCTGTGACACGCCGCCCAAGAACTTGACGGACTCTACACCTCCAAATCAATCCCGCTCCAGAGTGCAGGCCTCAGTGTAACGCTCATTCCTTTGATGATAAACGTGAGTTTTCCAAAGGTGGGTTTGTGCCAGTAGGCGACGTTGTTTCTGGTGATGTCTGGTAAGGACCTGCCTTTCAACAGGCCTACATGCCTTCAGTCCAGCCTCTCTCAGCCTATTGCGACCAGTCTTCGCTCTGATGGAGGGATTGTGCATTCCTTGTGTAACTTGGGCAGTTGCTGTTGCCATCATGTACATGTCCTGCAGGTGTGATATTCGACGATCAGCTGTACTTCCTGTCTCCCTGTAGCATTGTCTTAGGCATCTCACAGTATGGACATTGCTATTTATTGTCCTGGCTACATCTGCAGTCCTCATGCCTCCATGCAGCATGCCTAAGGCATGTTCATTCAGATGAGCAGGGACCCTGAGACATCTTTCTTTTGGTGTTTTTCAGAGTCAGTAGAAAGGTCTCTTTAATGTCCTAAGTTTTTATAACTGTGACCATAATTGCTTACCGTCTGTAAGCTGTTAGTGTCTTAACGACTGTTCCACAGGTGCATGATATGATTTGTTTTTGGTTCACTGAACAAGCATGGAAAACATTGTTTAAACACTTTACAATAAAGATCTGTAAAGGTTTTTTGGATTTTTACAAAATTATCTTTAAAATACAGTGTCCTGAAAAGGGGACGTTTCTTTTTTGCTGAGTTTAGGTGTATGTGTTTGAGTAAAATTAACATTTTTATTTTGTTCTATAAATTACTGACAACATTTTTGCTTTCTCCAAGATCATCTCTCTCTCTTCTTCACAAAGACTAATCTGCCTGATTCCAGCCTAGCTGAAGCACCCCCAGATCATCACCGATCCTCCACCTGGTTGCCTAATGGTTAGACGGAGACCTGGAGAGGCCTTCAAGCCAAAGTGTGTCGAACCCAATGTGAAATTTGGGGTGTTTCAGCAAGGCTGGAATCGGGCAGACTAGTCTTTGTGAAGGATGCATGAATTAAGTCACTTAAGGTTATCCTGGATGAAACATTGCTTCCTTCTGCTCTGACAATGTTCACCAACTCTCAGGATTGGTTTTTCCAAAAGGACAATGCTCCATGCCACACAGCCAGGTCAATCAAGGTGTGGATGGAGGACCACCGGATCAAGACCCTGTCATGGCCAGTCCAATCTCCAGACCTGAACCCCTAAAACCTATGGAATGTGATCAAGAGGAATATGGATGGCCACAAGCCATCAAACATAGCCGAGCTGCTTGAATTTTTGCACCAGGAGTAGCATTAATTCACCCAACACAATGTAAAAGACTGGTAGAGAGCATACCAAGATGCAAGAAATCTGGATGCAAGGAGTTATTCCACCTAATATTGATTTCTGAACTCTACCTAAGTTAAAGTATTGTGTATATAGTATTGTGTTGTTTAAAACTGAATATGAACTTATATTCTTGCATTATTCAAGGTCTAAAAACACTGCATATTTTATGTTATTTTGATCAGTTGTCATTTTCTGCAAATAAAAGATCTAAATTACAATATTTTTATTTGGAATTTAGGAGAAATGTTGTCAGCAGAATTCGATAGAATATAACAAAAAATGTAATTTTACTCAAACACACCGGTAAATAGTCAATCCTGAAAAACTGATAATTTTGCAATGGTCTCTTGATAATTCGATTAATTTGCATACCATGTAATTAATTTGAATACAAATTTTCATTGATTGCCTGCCCTACTTTAAATCTATATTTCATAATGCGGAATGTAGGTTGGTTGTTGTCCTTAAGATGTTGTCCTTGGCTGTTAAACCACAAATGACAACATGTATGCACACTTTTTCAATAATAATTGACACTGTACATGCGTCCACTGTGCCTTTTTTGCATTGTTGCACACCACATGGCACTTATGCGTATGGGTAATTTTTTGTCATGCATTTGGTTTTCCAATAAACTCAATTGTTATTGAATTAAAAATTTGTGACATTGTGGATCGATCCTGAATCGTTTGAGAAAGAATTGCAATGCATCTGTGAATCGATTTTTTTTTTCTATCAGGAGAATCAGACCTCAAATTTCATAACATCTCTTGCAAAATCTAAACTTGATTTGCTTGGCTTGTACTGTTCACCCATCTGGATGAAGCTGCGTTCAAACTGCCAGCAACACGCAGCGACAAAACAACCTCATCTCATTCATTTTCAATGAGAGCTTGTGACTTCCGGCAACACGAGTGACGCGTGATTAAATTGCTTAAATGTAACATAAATCAAAGGCCATCTGAGTAAACACAAAATACAGTTTTTAAATGATAATGTTATTTATTGAAGCAAAAAAGTTATGAAATACCAACTGGTAAAAGTGTTTGCCCCCTTAGTTACTAAATCCCCAAATCTATTAATTTAGTATTTAAATGGGAGATGGACTAGACACACCCAGGTCTGATTACTGCCAGCCCTGTTCAATCAAATCAATACCTAAATATGACTTTTTTCAGCAGCATGAAGTTGGCTAAAAGGTCTCACCAGTAGCACACTAAGGTAGAAAGAAATTCCAGAAATGTTGAGGAAAAAGGTGATTGAAATACATCAGTCTGGGAAGGGTTAAAAAGCCATTTCAAAGACTCTGGGACTCCAAAGAACCACAGTGAGAGCAATTATTTCCAAATGGAGAAATCTTGGCACAGGAGTGAACCTTCCCAGATGTGGCTGTCCTTCCAAAATTCCTCCAAGAGCACAGCGATAACTCATCCAGGAAGTCACAAAAAAGCCAAGGACAACATCCAAGGAATTTCAGGTCTCTCTCGCATCAATAAAGGTCATTGTTCATGACTCCACTATCAGAAAGACACTGGCCAAAAATGCCATCCATGGAAGAGTGGCAAGGCGAAAATCACTGCTAACCCACCGCTCGTCTGAATTTTGCCAAAACACACCTTGATGATCCTCACCTTTTGGTAGAATGTTTTGTGGACTGATGAGTCTAAAGTGGAACTGTTTGGAAGAGAGGGGTCCCGTTACATCTGGTGTAAATCAAAGAATTCCACAAAAAGAACATCCGTACGGTCAAGCATGGTGGTGGTAGTGTTATGGTGTGGGGATGCTTTGCTGATTCAGGGCCAGGGGGACTTGCAATAATTGAGGGAAACATGAATTCTGCTCTTTACCAGTAAATCGTAAAGGAGAATGTCCGGTCATCAGTCCGTGAGTTGAAGCTCAACCACAACTGTATTATGCAGCAAGACAATGATCAAAAGCATAGGAGTAAGTCCACCTCTGAATGGCAAAAAAAAAAAAAAATTAATTCAAGTTTTGGAGTGGCCTAATCAATGTCCTGACTTGAACCTGATTGAGATGCTGTGGAAGGACCTTAAGCGGGCAGTTCATGCTCGAAAACCCTACTGTGTGGCTGAACTAAAACAGTTCTGCAATGAAGAGTGGGACATAATTCCACCACAGCATTGTGAAAGACTTGTGAAAACGGTTGTTGCTGCTAAAGGTAGCACAACCAGCTATTATGTTTAAGGGGGCAGTAATATACTATATCACATGGGTGATATCAGTGGTTGGATAACTTTTTTTACTTCAATAAAAAAAAATATACATTTGAAAACTGTATTTTGTATTTACTCAGGATTTCCTTTGTTTTATGTTATATCTCGTTTGAAGATCTAAAACATTTTGTATGAAAAATACACAAAAATAGAAGAAATCGGGAAGGGGCATTGCAGACGAGGGATAACCAACTGTCTTTATCTGATTCCTCTTCCATGGCTCTGTTATTCCCCCATAAGTGTGTTCTCATTCTTTTTCACGGTTCCACGGAAAACCATGTCAATTACCTCACCCTGCGTCTGCCCACTTAATTTAGCAGCAGGTGCTTTTAATATTGGACAGTGAAAACATTTTATCTTAACCTGCTGAGGTTGCCTTTGAAAAAGGCTTTTGTTTTTGCTCAGGCCTTCCTGTAGACTGAAACCCGATGAAGTTCAGGGAGAGAGCCAAATGTAAACGCGGAAAAACATCAGGTTTTCCTTTACAGGGACAGCTGCGAGGGATGAGCCGACCTGCCTGCGTGCATCAATCTGCATTTAAAACCCTTTCCCCCTCAAAATCCCTGATAAGAATCCCGGCCAGCGATCCTAATGGCTTTATCCCCCCATTCCTCTGTGTCTTCTATCAGGAGGGATTTGAGTGTGTAATGGAGAAAAGCAGGAAATATGTGTTTCATTGAGACGATGTGGGTTGATAATGAAAACCTGAATATACGAAAACAAAACAAACCATCGAGCTGCGTCTTTTTGCGCTAAGAGGCAGATTCCAGACTGTTATATGTTCCTTGGCAGACGTTTGTATGGAATTTGTGCAAGTGGTTTGAGCTTATTGGCAAACACCTCACTGTTTCTAATCAGTGCGCTAGACATGCTATCCACAATGCCAAAGGACACGTTTAAATTATACCAGGCCATTCAATGATTCAATTTGGTCTTGATGGAGCTTAAACATTTTCTGTTATGAAAGCCCCTATGAGGCCCCTTTCATACTGGCATTGAAGCAACAGGGACACCTGCAACAGTTTGGAAAGCCAATGAACCAATGTTCAATCAGTTTCCTAAAGCATTTGTGCTACACTACAGATGTGGCACTTATTGTGGACTCGTAGACTTGTAGAGGTTGTTCATGTGTCTGTTTCCTCTTAAGCCTGATTCTGATTTTAAAACTCAAAACACTTAGTTTAATTGAAAAGTTAATGGACAAATAAGGCTGTGCCTTGAACAAATAAAGACTTGGGACAGTCTGTCTTTGGTGTTCTTGGAATTCATCTTCATTTGATTGCGATTTGATTAATTCATATTATCTCTCTCTCTCTCTCTCTCTCTCTCTCTCTCTCTCTCTCTCTCTCAAACACACACACACACACACACACACACACACACACACACACACATCAGACCCCAAATAGACACATGGGGCAAAAAGATTTGATTGATGGATTTTGGCCAGAGGTTGAAAATGAGATAACATTTTTGGAAAGAGTGCTGTTGGAGAAAGCAGTTTGTTTGCTGTTAATTTTACTGTTTAGGGCCTTGTTGGCTCAGGCTCTGTTTGATGGAAGTAGGGCAGAAATAATGGAATCGTTGAAGTAATGCACAACATATGCCCTCTCTTATCCTTTCTCTCCCTTGCATTCTCTTTGTTCTCTATCCCTACTGTACCAGTGCAATGCAATCACTTTCTTTTTGTTCTCTTGTTGATCCTCACATTTTGGGTGGGTTCATGCCTACATTCTCTCCAAACTTCTCTAAAGCTCTCAGTGATATCGTCGTCTTCAACCCAACATGCAAGTGTTTTCTTGGTCCATCTGACATACCACACACAGTCTTTAACCCTCACTGTTACAAAATATGGTTGTAAATAGAACCAGATTAGGGATCTTTGCCTTTTATTAATACCCAAATCCCTTAGGGTGCTAATTAGAACTTTGTTTCATGCATTTATATTTACAATTACATTTATGCATTTGGCAGACACATTATCCAAAGCGACTTGCAGTGCATTCAAGGAATACATTGTATCAGTTTATGTGTTCTCTGGAAATCGAACCAATGATCTTGGTGTTGCTAGCAATTAAATTTGTATCGGACGGTCAGTATGCAGTCCATGAACGTGCCATTTAGAACAGTGACTAATAGAACCCTACTATTTAGGTTCCATAAATAACCTAGTGCAGGAGTAAAGAACGTTTAACCCAAACAAAAAGAACCATTTCAGAACCATTTCTGACATAATTTTACTCACCTGTATGTTATTCCAAACCTTTTTTCAATGCAGTAAAACACAAGGGTAAATGATAACCTTTTATAGAAATGTTATTTTGGAGTGCAGAGGCAAAGCTGCGTTAAAACATTACACAATGTTTCCTCTATACTCAAAGTCTCCTCTTGACTTATCTGACATGCTTTGGATTATACAGTACCCTTGAGTGATGTGGTTAAACTATTCAGCCTCTTTTGGTCGCTTATTTGTTGCTGTAGAATTACTTCTTGCTAGACCCAGAGATGGAACTTTTCCTAAATCCCCCTTCTCTTGAGCAATCAGAGCCCTGCCAGTTTGCACTCACTCCCCAGGCTGGGGACACAGAGAGTCGGAGAGGACGAAAGAGAGAGGAGAGGTGGAGCAGCGAAGCCAATCTCTGTGGGAACGCTGTTCTTCGCCACATGTCAGGTGCACATCATAAAGGGCCTTTTGTGCAGAGCCTCTGAGCTGCAACGTAGTCTAGGTGCGTGTAGAACAGCAGGTAGAGCTCAATGCTAGAGATGAGTCCTACACTTTCTTTCATTTATGAGCTCTGTTCATCCCTTCAGTCTTTATGAGGGTGTGTGAGTGGAACACACTGTACCGTAGTCTTCCATCCAACGGTATATCACCTGGCATTTCCATGAATACAGTACACTTTGGTGTCACATTACTGTTTTTAAGTGTAGAAGCACAAGTCACACATTTTTTTTGTTGTTTGTAACTATTACAAATTATAGATAAACTAGTATCTAATGCTAAATTAACTTAGCATGAAAAGTGCAGAAATGCATTAAATGTCTTTAAATGGAGTCCCATTTCAGAGTTCTTGACCTTTGACTGTATCCAGATTAAAATCATACAATGTCATAATTTAGATATAATCTGTTGAGGTGATATTAAATTAGTTTTAGTAAAAGCTATTTCCAATTCTAATATAATTTTGATTGCCAAAATTGTCAAATTTAGCTATGTGCCACATTTTATGTGTATTCCTGTTACCGTAGGATTTTCTCCCTCTTACAAAAATTTAACATTGCTTAAAATTGTGGCATCCAAGAAGTAACACTATTCGGACTGTTTCTACAGCATGGCAGGAAGACAAGTAATAATAATTATAATTATAATTATTATAATATTTTTATTTATACAGCACCTTTCAAGACCTCAAGGTCACTTTACAAATTCAAAATCTCACAAAAAAATCTCAGTTTTACAAATATGTGCCCATTGTAAAAAAATTCATTTTTAATTTTTAGTTTTATAATTTGTCTTTAATTTTAATATTTATATAATTTTTATGGCTAGAAAATAACAATCACTCAAATCATGTGCCTAATTTATAAAACGTCAAAAGTGAGGAACAGCTTGGGATTTCTGAAGACAGAAACTGATTTCCATAATAAATACATTTTGAGACCTACGAGATAACAGGCAGATGTAATATATGGTATGTAAAATGTCAAGCACATTTTTTAAGTGAAAAGGAGAGATTATAGTTTACAGCCCTTAAAACAAAACTAAATTAAAATACAGATGGGTGAAAGTACCGAAGCAGTCTCGTATTTCAATCTCGCCAACCTTTTTATTATCAATTCATCCTGCAGCCTCTTGTCTACCGTCGTTGAGGACATTAAAAAAAAATATTTGGATAAAATGCAGCATAATCAATGGCAAGAGTGAGCAGAAAAATGTAAAAAGAATGCACATTTTGTTTTTAAAGAACATGATTGCCATCTAGACTATGCATATTTTATAACCTCTTTGCAATTAAGGTTTAGCAAGAATATGGACATAGGTTGAAGAATGGTAGGGATTTACAGTAAACATGGTCAATTAATGGATTTATTAGTAATAATGAAAATGAATAACTGATGATGAGTTGTTGAATAGGCTACATTTATATGGGCAGAAACCTTAAGTTGCACTCACTTTTTTAGAAAACCTTGCACAATAACATTCCATATGAATGAATGAATAAACAAATGAATAGCTTGTGCTTTTATTGTTTTCTGTCTCAAATTAGGATATTTGATGGTTCTCTGTATGCGTAAATCTATGCTCTCACTGACATGTGCATGATTTTAAGATAGATTACATTTTCTAAAGTGGGATGCATTTTGGAAAATATTTTCATGGGATTTATAAATTGTCCGTAAGAACATTTTGGAAATTGTTGTACGTTCACATTTAAGATCATTATACGGACATCTTTACAAATGAGGCCCCAGGTTTTAAAATTGTGTTTAGACATGTTTTAGACATAAAAATCACAAACCTTATATAAAATCAGTCCAAATTAAAACAGATCATATATTTAGTTAGACCTCCTTTTGTACTAATTCATGGAAATTGCCACCTATACTTGGAGAACCCCACCTTGTGGTCTGTCTGATTGCTTGTCCACTTTTCCGCTTTCCCTCTCTACCCCTTGATTTATCCAACACTTTCTGTTTCCTCATAACCTCCGAGCCCCTCTCTCTCTCTTTGCCTGCCTGTTTCTTTTTCTGTTGATGTCTCTCACACATGGTTTTGAACCTCTGCCAAAAAATACCAGCATACCAAGATTCAGATCACACACTGTTGGTGGTTTCTCCGAATCCCATCCATTGATGTTTCCTGACCTTCTAGTGAATCGAGGCTGCTTCTGTAGATGAATGGAGACAGTTTGATTGAAGAAATCTTGCCTGGATTTCTCATCTTGCCAATGTTGGACAAACACACATCACTATGAGGTGCTTTGATCTAAATGCCAACTGCTCTGCAGTCATACCCTAAATCGCTTCATAAATCACTTTATGGGCAGGAGATGGAAGTGTCCATGGAACATCCGTTTTATCCTCTGTATTTATGGGACCTTCTTCCATAATAACTTGAGTTTTAACTTGATGTTAATTTATATATACTGTATGTTTCAAAACTACTATTCATTTCTTTAGTTGTAAAACTTTTAATTAGGAAACAATTACTGAGTGTACCGCTAAGCATCAAATTAATATCCACACAAATGAATATGGACACCCCTTTCTAATTAATAGGTTTAGCTATACCAGCTGCACTCATTAACAGGCGAATAATATCAAGCTTAAAGGCATACTTTTGGTGATGTAGTTTATCTTGGTGTTATAACTGTAAAATCTGGCATGTATCAAATTTGTTGATGCAGTGTCTGCCGCTGGGGTAGAAGACGCCATATTTGGTTTGGAAAAGTGAAGACTTATCTAACCGACTTCATAGACTGTAGATGGTATGACAATCTGGTGTGTGTATAGTTTT
This sequence comes from Moxostoma hubbsi, assembly GCA_032164185.1. Classification (NCBI taxonomy): domain Eukaryota; kingdom Metazoa; phylum Chordata; class Actinopteri; order Cypriniformes; family Catostomidae; genus Moxostoma; species Moxostoma hubbsi. The sequence continues at coordinate 15,887,001 of JAVLUX010000033.1, forward strand.
TAAAAAGATTTATTTGGCAAATAATTTAGGGCTGTATGATATTTTTCCTTCTTTTTGCATATAGAAATACAACCCTACTTGTCAAGGAGACTATTAAATACATGTAATGGCTAAGTTACCACATGCTGAAACTGGACTACAAACAGAGTCATGTTATGACGTTAACTGCTGGCTTATTACATGTGCAACTGCAATATGATGTTATCAGGTATAGTCATATGTTAAATCCACCAGTAATATTAACCGAGATAATGATCAGCAATTACTGTGTTCTTAATTTGAAGGAAAAATGTTGTTCCACTTTGTTTTAATTTCCCCCTTCCTTGCAATTACTCACCCCAAAGTCGTCAGGGACCCATATGACTTTTTTTTTTACTTAAGGTCCCAACACACTTACGAAGAAGTTCTTTTTCGTTTTGTGCTCAGAGCCTAAAAGAAATATTGCTTTAAATCTGCCATAAATATTGGCAAAGGATCACAGTGACTGTGTGCTTAAGTCGAGGAAGTTGTTCCATTTTGTTTACATTTTTTTGCAATGTAGAAAATCCCACTTTATTTAAAATAAAGAACATTGGACAATGTACGTTTTGAACATCTGCGCTAGAAGATGTTCCTCAAGTTCCTTATGACGCTATTCATTCCGTTTTGTTTTTCTTACCCCCCCCCCCCCCCATACTCTGTTGTCTGTGTGCAGCCCACATCAAATAGCACTGGCAGTGTCTTACGTTTGGCTTGGCTCTTTTTCCAATGCACATCTCCGTCTTATACACAGTCAACATCAAACGCATCTCCTGTCCAACGATCAAAGAGCGGGACGGTTTGTTTCTGTCCTTCTTACCCTTCCCCTGTATCTAGACGTCGTATTTATGCTCGGATTTTCATTAGCCAACACATGTTGGACGTGCTAATCCCTTATGGTCTGATTTTGTCTCGTTCTGATGGAGCCCAGCTGTATGGCTGTGGCGAATTTGTGCGAGGAGCGATCTTTGAAAACAAAGTTTGTCAGAGAGATGAATCTTTAGTCTGACAGGAAGCTGGCACTGATCTGGGTGTCTTAAACTCGATGGTGGCCTGCAGTTATTTGCTCAAAGTGACAATACTCCACCACAATTAAGTGCATTTGGAAAAGCTTTAAATCAAAGCCAGTCACAAACCGCACCAGTAACGGATACACAGTCATCGCAATGCTTACGTTGTAGCTCAAACACAAGATTAAGTTAAATAAATTTCATTTGGCCAAGGTGTAGTATTGTAGCTCAGAAATCTTGCTGTAGTTTCCATGAAGAGTAAAAAAAGATTGTTCAACCAATTTGTTTTGGCTTTTGTTCTCCAAAGTGACATTTCTGGTTCAAGTTAATTTGCATCAGACAGCAGTGTTCTGAACTCAGGTGTACACCAGCGAATCACACCCGAGTTATGTGAACTCTGGCACGGTTCTTAGTTGTTTCTAATCCATCCTGACACTCAGAAGTTTATCTCCATTGATTGTGTATAATTTGCATGCTTAAAATAGTATAATGCATTTTTAATAGCTGCTGGCTTGTCTCTGAATAAATTGTCTTCTCAGAGCTGCTTGCATCCTTTGCATCTCTTGCAATGTATTTGTGGCAGACAAACATGCATGTAAAGTTTTGGGGGTAAATCCAAAGGGGCAAAAATTCCAATAACACATTGAAACCGGTGTCTTCTCTTGTCACATTTTGGAAAACAATAATGCAGCAGATCGTTCTTGTGGTGCTAGAAGGGACTAAGTCCATGTACTTTCTTCAAGTATGTTTCAGGCTTTATAGTTAGCTTTGAAATAATTATTTTCTTTTACTCTTTGTATTCTAGTCTTCTGTGTCCTGATAACTTATGTAAAGAATAATCTGTTGGTATAGAATTCAACAGAAATATTAATCAACTCTTTAGCTAATCAACATTTCTGCTTTTTACCATACACAAGGTGTTTGTATATCTGTATGAGTTCCTGTTTCTTGAGGCTATGAACCAATTAATGTTCTGCTTTAGCAATCGGTGTTGTTAACATTGTCTTTAAAACACACTTCATAGTGGAATGCCTCATGGATCTGGCCCATCAGGCCACTTGAGGACTTAACATAAACTCATTCATGGAGTGAGAGATTCCTTCAGTCTTCACTTTCAGTAATTTATTTGTTTTCTTTTCACCACATTGTCATGTCATGAATATCATTTCAGAATTCTGAGATGTGGGTTGGCGCTGTTTTGGCGGCACGAGGGGGACCTACACAATATTAGGCAGGTGGTTTTAATGTTGTGGCTGATCCATGAATACAGTTGCTTGAGGTGGATAGATTTTTTTATACTATAAGAAGAAATGTGCATAAACTGTGATGGAAACACATTCACTGGATAAACTCCTATTGAATTTATTAGGAATAAAAGATGTGCATCAAAAAAAGTAAGGTGACTAAAAAACTTGGACTAACCAGAGGACCAATCATCGCATCTGAAATGTTGCTCTGGTCATCCTGAAATAACGTTGTCAAACGTGCACTGTGCGAAGAGGAGGAATGCACACATAGTGTCTGCATACTTCATAACATCTGTTTGTCTCTGTCTTTACCTGCTGAAACCAGCCTGTTGACCCTGATGTCTTGAGATGTGTTTTTCAGAATTTAACCATATTTAACTTGACAGGAGATCTTAAATATGCAATGCTAATGGTATGAGATGCTGAGAAACAGCGAGACTCGATGCAGTTGTCAAAGATGTCCATCTGACATGTATACACAGACCATCAGTTACAATTTCTTGCAGACAGAAAGTGACAAGTATGAATGGCCCCCAGGTCTGCATTGGACAGGCTGACAAATGGATTGTTGTGGACTGTAGACCAGTGATAGTGTCAAGTTCAATTGAATGATATTGGAATAAAACAAACAATCATTTATCTAGGTTATCTAGTTAGCTGCAACTAATGATTATTTTGATAATCGATTCATCTTCTTTGATTAACTTGATAAATTACAAAATTTCCTGTATTTTTTAAGAAACAGAAATGATAAAGGGTATAAGGATTTGGTTTGCGTTACTGTACTGAAAGAATCTATACTACCACAAGTTATGAACAAAGCCTGAATCATGAATTGTTATGTTTGATTTGTATTATTATTATTACTTTTAGGACATATGCAAAACAGTTACTTTCTTTTTCTTGTAAAACTTCAAAAGTACTGTTTACTAAAGTGTCTAATGTTTCATCGGGGATGGAGTGGGACAAAACAATCAGCCCATTAGAGGGCAATGGTGACACCAGAATAGAAATATTAATAATTCTGCCCAGCTGAAAAATACATAATTATAGATACATATGCTTTTACACAGTCACTGATTACATACATTTGAAGTATTTTAAATTAATATTGTAAGTTTTAAAACCATATTGTCACTGATTTCATGCTTCTAAATTATTCTTTTCAAAAATAAATTTGAATGGTAGTGTATGTTTATCCAGTAAAATAATATTTACCATAGTATAAATTTACTGGTGAAATCAGACAATACATTTGGCATTATCAGGACTATCAAATATCAGGACCCTTATCATTATTATACTTTATATTCAGCATTATATACAGTTTAACATAGTATAATGCGGTGCAAATTAAGTTTCACACTGAAACGTCTCATCCTGGATCTCATTGTATTATGTACATATGGATTATGACATCTAAAACAAGCAAGTTTAATCAAAGGGATTGCACTACCTTTGGATGCACACATTCGTTTGCTCAGTGAAGTTTAATGGAGATTCACATGTGGTAAAAACAAACAGTTTTGCGAAACACCCGGAAACACACACCTGAATTTTTGAATACATAATATATTTACATTATAAAACATAGAAAATAGCAGTTAAATGTAAGTTATATGCTGGAGAGAAACAATCCCTCTATCAACGCACCTGATGCAGCAACTGCTCTACATTAAGCTGTTTGCTTATTATGATCTTTGAAGTGTTTTTAAGTGCTCTTGTGCGCTGAACGTCTTGGGTCATGTTTTTTTTCTGCTTAAATTTGTCTGTCATTTTTCTTCATGCAGCACATTTTCACTGGGCTGTATAGTGATGTCACTGAAGGAGATTCTCCGTGCTTGCTGCACATATCCTGCTAATCAATAATCAATTCGGTGTTGATGATTTTCATTATCGATAATTAGCGATTTGATAGATTAATTGTTGCAGCCCTAATTGTATCTTTAAAGCCAATTTAGTGCTCGTTTGGGTACAATTCTCAGCAAATATGCTATTAATTAATCAGCATATCGTAATTAAATCATTTAAATTTGAATACATCTTTTTTTTTCTTTTCCCTTTTTCCCTCTTTTTTTCCTTTTATCCCTGTCTCATTCTTGCTCTCCAAGTAGTAGAGCATTCTATACATTACGCCTAAATAATTGCATGCTCTTTGTGCTTTTTGACTTGACTTGCCTTTGTTCTTATCTTCTCTCTATTGTCCACTGTTCTCTTTTTAAACCAGCTGGCCAGTAAGAATGGAAAGATCATGTTTTGGGTTGTGTGAGTCTGTGTATATGTGTGTTAGATGATCTAGAGGTAAGTGTAAAATGCAGATAAGATGAACCGGTTTAGCACTCTAATTTAAAACCCATCAACTCATAAACCAGAGTAGCATCTGTCTGGCAGAATGCATGCTTGCTGTTTTTTTTATTTTTAAATACAATCATATGTCAATCCAAGACAGTTCTTCTGCTGTAGAGCTCTCTGAAAGTACTCAGTCACACATTGTATTCAGCCGTCCAGACAGCCATGTGCAATTTTGCCATAGAGCAACTAACACTTTCCTTAAACCTGTATAATCACACACAGATTCTTATCCACTGTATTTTCTCAGCTGCTCATGTCAATTAGCATAGTTCCCACTGCTTTAATTTAACATGCCTCTTACACTACCAAAGCCATTCTAACTTGTAGAATACAAGTTATAAAACGCTTATGAAGTGTGTAATTTCTGCACCACCAGTGACTCCAAACGGAAATGCAAAAATAATGACTAATTTCAAACAGCTTTTCTGAACCCTTCCCCCAACTGCCATTGATTGGCCAAGGAGATTGCCCCAAACCCATGCCATTGGTTGAGCCAATGTTGCTGTATCGGGTTGATTGGGATGCTATGCAAACAGAGCAATATTTTAATAGTGCCGCATTGAGAGTGTCACGCAAAAACACTTTTTGGGTGAATCTACATACAAATGGTTTGCAAATAAATCTGGGATATGAGAAGGTATTTTAACATACTTTGCACACTTAGGCTAACCTTTAATTCATAAGATACTAGTGATTACATATCAGATTCCACTGTCATTATCCGATGCTGCTGTCTTACAAATGTCAAATTCATCTCCTTAAACCTTAAGATGGCATGACTTGCCTGAATGTGTTTATAGGTCAGGTTGACAATGATCAAAGTGACCCAGCATACAGCATCCAAAATACACACACACACACACAATCTTTTGGGTGTTGCTGAGTGGAGTTTGACATGCAGAGGTGTTCTGAGAAACCCTGGAGAGTGAAAACGGGGCCAGATCTCACCTCAAAATCACCATATCATTTGCACTCGCCATCAGAGCACTCAAAAGCATAGATTGTAAACCATTCTCAAGGACAGAGATGAAAATCTGAAACCACTGCTGGTATCAAGCAAAACTGAGTGCACATTGCCAGCCAAGTCCAAGAAACCAGTTAATTATTTTCCCACAAAAAGATTTCCAAGCCCAGAACTGCAGTGCAGCTCATTCTGTAAATGGCATCACATAATATTTAACATTCTCTTCTCTTTGTCTCTTGTCTCATGCAGGTGCAATACACAGACAGGCAAACTGACAATGAGTGTATGACCTATCTCACACTCTCACCTGTGCAGATGACCTTCCATGGCATTGGGAGCTCCATTCCAGCTAGTCATGACCAGGTAATTGAACTGAAAAAGTAACAATACCAGTCAAATGTCTGGACACACCTACACTTTCTTTATTATTTCTGTTGGCCACATTGTAAAAAAAGAGTAAAGTCTTCAAAACTATGTAGATTATGTAGAGTCCAAAAAAATTAAACAAATCTATTTTAGATTTTAGCTTCTTCGAAAGAGTCACCAATTGCTTAGATCTGCGCGCACTTGGCATTCTTTAAACCGATTCCATAAGATATCGACCTGGGATCTTTTAAAACAGGACTGAAGGAGTTCCCATGAATGCTGGGTACTTGTTGGCTGTTATTCATTTGCTAGTTCATTTGTCATCAGTTAAAATTTTTGTTTATAAAGAAGTTCATATGTAGGGACATTTAATATTTGCCTGCAACGCTAAATGCAAACATTTAAAGGCGCACTCAGTAATTTTTTCAATATTTAAAAAGTTTTAATCCTAAAGAAATTAATTGTAATTTTGAAACGTATGTATAAAATCATGAGCATCCAATCATAGTCACAACCTTATAAAGCTGTTTTATTTTAAATTGAGAGGGTCCCCTCATGGGGGTGGCCATATTAGGATCACATGACTCGCTTAATCTCAGTAACCACCCTGTTTATCGGACACTTTTACTCATGGATTAAATTATTTATGGCTGACTGTGAACAGTGAATTTCTACAATGGCACTGGTAACTGAAAACTATTGTGTTTGAATTATACTGCACCCACACCACTAGGTGTCAGTGTCAAGTCCAAAATGACAAATTACTAAGCACTGAATGCACATTTAAGCTTTTAGAGCAAAGTTGTTTTTTTTTTGTAAAAATTAATTCAAGTGTGTCCAAACTTTTCAATGGTGTATGTGTGCGTGTAAATACAGTATTAATAACGTGTTAATAATGCGTTAACACAAAATTTGTTTAATGCCACAAATTATTTTAACACTGTCAATGCGCAATATACCCTTTGAATAAACCGTAGTTCATGAGAAGCGAGTCAATTCACGCAAACGTCGTTAATGTCACACGCATTGACCGTCTGGAAAACAGATGGTGGGAGACATTATCCTGATAACTGTGACAAGCATTTTATCAATATAGCACAGCAGTAAAACATGCCTGCAAAGTACAGATAGAGCTTGGAACTTTGAAAAATGATTGCAGCGGCAAGACAGCTGCCATTTAAACACCTGCCTTGCACTTTGAGGCACATTATGGAAGTTGCGAGGCACGGTGCGAACACAAAGTGAAAGCGAGGTGATCATCTGTGTTCCTTGACTGCTACCAGGTCCTTAGTGGAGATTCTGGTGCCCCCCATAAGGAGTTGTTTCCCTATACAGACTGCGTAATATGCATATAGGGAGTGGTGGTACTGATTTCCTTTAAACGGAAACCCTACTGCTGTCTCCAAGGTTCTGTCACAGTGTCTCTGTTTGATAATGCACTATCCATTGCATTGCACACTGTCATTAACCCATTTAATCTGACCGTTACAATTGTGACGGCGTCTAAAATTAGTTTTTGATGTATTTTGATCAGAGTTGTCAATTGTAAATGACAGTTCAGACTTTTTTGCATGAGTGATGCAAATAGTATCATGACCAGAGCCATTTAATTCCACTGTGCTCCTAGAAAACTCCATAAAAGTAGTGAATAAATCCTGTCATAATACACTTAACAACTACCATATTTTGTTGTGTTGTGCTCATTTTCTGTTCAACTCTGGTTGGGTAGGTTTTGTGTTGATGACTGAAAAATACATCTGGATGAAGCATATTTTGTCCACTCTTGTAAGTTCAAAGTTAAGGGAAAAGTGGTTACACTACCTGGACGGGACAGAAAAGGAAGCTATCAATGGCTGCAACCAGATTTCAGACCTGCAGCAAGACTTGGTGGTAACAGGCACTGAGGTTTCAGTGAGCACAGTAAGGCGCATACTAAATGCAGAAGGTTCCCATGCCAGAACTCCAAGATGTACACCACTACTGACCCAACAGTCAGCTCCAATATGCTGAAAATCATATAAATAAGCCACAGAAGTTTTGGGATTCTGTTCTGTGGAGCGATGAAACAAAACTGGAACTTTTCGGCATGATGGATCAGCGGTATGTCTGGAGGAAGATTAATGAAGCATATGCTGAAAAGAACACACTGCCCACTGTCAAGCATGGTGGTAGCTTGGTGATGCTCTGAGGCTGCTTTGCATCTCCTGGCACTGGAAACCTGCAGCGTGTAGAAAGCAAGATCAGGAAGTCCTAGGAGAAAACATTATGCCATCTGTGAGGAAGCTGAAGCTTTGGTGTCATTGGACCTTCCAACAGGACAATGATCCCATGCATAACTCAAATTCTACCAAGGCTTGGTTGTAGAAGAAATCCTTGAAGATTCTACAGTGGCCTTCACAGTCACCTGACTTGAACCCCATATAAAATTTCTGGTGGGATTTGAAGGCGGCGGTTGCAGCACGCAAACCCAAGAATATTACTAAACTGGAGGCCATTGCTTTTGAGGAATGGGCTAAGATTCCTCAGGAACGCTGCCAGAAGCTGTTTTCTGGCTATGCATAGCAAAAAAAAAATAACAGCAAAAGAGTGCTCTACGAAGTTTTAAAGATGCTTGCCATGAAGGGGTTGAATAATTTTGAGACTGGAGAAGTCATTTTAAGTTGAATTTTCATTTGAATTTGGGGAAACCACTTGAAGCATTCGTTGTGCTGAGCTATTTCAATTACTTTTGTTTGATTTGTTCATTGCAAACAGCTGAAAGTCTGTAAATCTTGACAACAAACCTGATTTGCAATTGGGGTTGAATAATTTTGATTGCAACTTTAGTATATAGTGTGTGCACTTTTAGTGTGTGTATGTCTTTATTTGGGATGGTGAATGTTAAATGAGCTTCAGATACAAATGAAATTGAGTAATTTGTTCAACTGGCTGGTATTTGTTGCATTTTTCCAATGGTTTTTCTAGCCTGTTGACGGCATTCCATGCTGATTTGTTGGTTGCTTTGGAATAGTACTGTAATATTGGGAATAGGACAAACCAATTGACAAACTTGTGCTGACAAGACAAAGTACCAGAATGTGCTGTCATTAAGAGGTGTTCATTATGGAGATTCATTGGGGAGAACATGTTGTGCACAGATCTTTTATTGCATTGTTTGTTTGCAGAGTTTCCTTGGATATGCTGGATTATACACAGCCAGTGGCATTCCTTATTTTTGTTATCTCGCGGATTTACAGCAGAGGCATTTAACTCTTCAAGATTTTATCGGCACATTCAACATTCAGGCAATCAGAGCATACACAGCCATTGCCCCATTGTTAATGATAAGCGTGATTTAGTGACAGACCAGACCGCGTTTGATTAGGTTTTCTTTTTTCATTTTTCTTGCAGTAATTATGAAACAAAAAGGGCCCTAGGATCTGGGCTGGCTAGTATTCATGAGGTGGCGTATTGTGTTGTGTCATCCATGCAGAAAACCGGTTGCTTACATTATCTAATCTAAACATAGGACACTCTTTTGTTCTGCCCTTCAAAGCTCCACTCTCTAATAAAGGCCCGTTCTATAATCAGTAATAGGCATTTCTGTTGTGGGGACACAGCCGCCAAAGTAAAATGAAGGCAATAGAGGCCATGGACTTGTTGTTGCCAAAAGCACTGGTGCATGACCGACTGTTTGGGAGCCTTTCTTTTCCAGATTCCTTGGTACAGTGGCGTCCAGCCACAAAAGGAGTCAGAACAATGAGCCCAGGGTGATTCTGGATTGTGACACTTTTTGTCCCAAATTGCTCCACTGCCCCACAGTCCACAGTTGCTGCTTCTAACAATAATCCACTGCAACAAGAATCAGTGCATTTCGTTGTGAAGTTCTGCTAAATATAATATTTTATATCACACTGATCACTTCATCAGTGTGAACTTGTGAACTAAATCAGTCCGATTTGTGAAGGAATCATTCAGACTTGTTTTGTGAACTTGATTTACAGATCAATCTAAAAGATCTTACTCAGAAGAATGATTTGTTCACAAATTGGACTCTACCATTTCTCTCATGAATTCGCATGAACATGGCATTTTCAGAAAATAACTTTTTTTAAATGAAATTTCAGTCTGTTCCATGCACAGAGCTATCATATGGCTTCATAAGACTTGGGACAGTCTACAAAAAGTTGGTACTTTTATGGTGCTAAGAATTTTGAGGGCCTTGATCCACATTCATTGTAATTGCATGGAAAAGAGCGTCCAGTACATTCTTCGAAAATTTTTCTTTTTGTGTTCCATTGAAGTCATACAGGTTTGGAATGACATGAGGGTGAGTAATTAATGTGAATTTGAATTATTTTATTCTGCCCTCCCATTGATAGTCAACAAATTATGTTAATGCTCATTTGCCTAAAGTTGAACTATGCCCAACTAGGTTACATTATTACATTAATTTATTTAGGTTGCTTGGGGGCTGAAAATTGCTGTCAGTGTGAATGTTCCTTTGGAGTGCTCAGTCAAGTAAGAACACAGAGGATTAACAACAATGTACCTGGGTTTGTGTTATCAAGGTTGAGGAATCAGCCTCAATTGCTGTATGGATAGGGATTGTTATGCAGTTGGGCTGATTCACATGTGCTGGGATTACTCCGATTGACTGGCTTAGTTATCAAACTTGACATTGTGAATGAAGCCAAATTGATTTGGTCCAACTCTTTCCTGGAGATTACCAGCAATTCAAGCTCATCTCACAAGAGAAGACTCTAACTGTGTGCAACAAAGAAATTGCTTCTAATTTGACATGTTTAATGCATCAAATTTGAGCTTGTTAAACAGATTAGCTTTTTGTCATCATATTCATCCACTAGACTATTCTACATTACTATACCTTTAATGACAAGATGCATAAAAAGTAAGTGTACTAAATTTTTGGACATGTACCATGGTAATGCCATTTATATGTGCAATTATCATGGTAAAAGAATAGGGTAATTCAGTATGGTCATTGCCTGATGTTCCACCATCTTCACAAAAATGTACATTGTCTGTTCCAAAGTATTGTAGTATTATAATTTAATTTTATAGACAGAATTCAGATGTTGCATGTTGATTGAGCCTGAGCCATGTGATGTCTCGACCATAGCAGTACCAGGTCACTGTGACTCTTACGCATTGGTAGAATTGACAGAGTCCTATGGAGAGTTGTGGAGAGTTGCTCCTGCGGAGTCAGTTTACAGAGCCCTTGGCCCTGCTCTTTCTCACTGCCGAGGAAGACTTCAAGCCCCCATAGCCTGACACCCCTCCTGCCCTGATCCTTGGCCCTCCATGTGCATTCCTTGAGGGCCTGGGCGTCTTAGATATACAGCTGAGCGCCCCCGCCGACCCCCGTGCCAGCTACGCAATGCCATCTGCCCAACACATGTTTGCATTCACTCCTCTGCATGTTTCTGTAAATGCCCTGCCTTCGACACTGAACTCACTTGAGGTCAGAATATGTCCTTAGTTGAAACTGGATTTTTCAGTCCTGTTTGTTTTCATTCTGTAATGACATAATAACAGTATTTTATTGTTGATTCTATAAATCAGTTGTCTTTAATTGACATCAAGAATGCTAAATTGGTTTGCTTCGCAATCCTGTTTCTTTAAAGGGTTAGTTCAGCCAAAATAGGAAATTCTGTCTTCATTTATTTAATGTCTTACCAAACCTGTAAGACCTACTTGTTACTGTGAAGCACAAATGGTAAGGCTGGATGCTAGAAATTGACAGCCTCAGTCAACCTTCAGTTTCATTGTAGGAAAAAAAATAAAAGATGCTATGAAAGTGAATGGTGACTGAGCTTAACATCTGCATTTGTGTTCTGTTGAAGAAAGAAAGCCATATGGGTTTGGAACAGCTTGAGGGTGAGTGGGGGCTGTGTTCTCTCACAGAACTGTTCACATTGTAATCTAAAAACAGATGAGAATTAGAAATTTTGAGCCATGGGTTCCTTTGGGACTTTCCTATGGTTTTTATATTGGCAGTTTTGGATTTATGAGTAAAATATGGTATGTGGTAAACATTTATTTAAGATACTTGGGCGTTTTGTTCTACAACATAAATTACAGAGCATGAATGTTGAAGCCGCCGTATTAAAAAAAAAAAAAAAAACATGTTGGTTACCAGTTGATACTGTAGATAAGGACTGCGATAGTTTTCCATTTCCTTAGACATGTTCACTCACATGCTTTTGGTGGTTGTAGTCTTTATTAAGCAAACTTTGAGCAACTTTCAAAAACACGTTGGCTCACGTTTGATATATGACTGTGCATCTTCAAGCAAGCTTTACCACAGACCTTATTTACTCATAAATTGAAAACGGCGAATTAGCCTTCTAGACTCGCCCTACAAATTGACGTCAAGGCTGAACAGCTTGTCACTTTGTGTCATGGGAAACATGGTTTCATTGTTTGAAGCTAAGCTTGTGCTAAGCTTTTTTCAGTGTTAAAATAAACATTCTCCTCTCCCACTTTAATTTTCAGAAAGAACTGTGAAGATATATTCAGAAATTAAACCATTGGTTGGTTGATTTCCCCAAACATTTTTAAGCACTGACTTGTAAACATTGGCTCAACCAATGGAATGAATTTGAGGCAGGACTATCTGATTGTCAAACAAATGGATATTGTTTGGGGGGGAGGGAGGGGGGGGGGGGGGTGTGTTTAGGAAACCTGTTTGAAAACAACCCTTATTTTTGCAATTTTGTTTAGTGATTCTAGTGGCACAGAAATGTCACACTTCAGCATTAAGAAAACTGCAAAAGTTGCGCAGAGTGGTCCAGCAAGTTGTTCCAAAGTATTATTTATTACAATTTAATTCCAGGAAAGCGGTGTCCATTTTTGGCTTGTTAGAGCCTTTAAATTGTCAGTGTTCTTCCGAGCTGAAGGAACAAAAGTGTCAGTCCACAGTGGCGACAAACATGTCAAAGAGCTTGCAGAGCCGTGCACGAGGTGTTGCTTATACAACACGGAGGCCTTGAAATCGAATGTGACAGGGTGAATTTTGCTGCTGCTGTGTGTGCATGCTGTGCTCAGCTGGCTGCTCTTTTCCCATGAGCCATTGCCTCCAGCCATCAAGCTGAGGCTTGGGAATACTGCAACCTCATACATCAGGGAAGATTTCAAAGTTGGCACTTTCTGAATTTCTCAAATCAAGACTAAGAGCTGGCTATCAGAACCTAGATGTTTTCAAAACTCTGCTGTAATTTGGCCTCTTTCTTTTTCACAATCTGGGCAAGTACGCATGAAAGAGTCATATAGAAAATATAAAATAGCCTTTTGGCAGTGTTTAATGCATGAGCATTAGTGTTAGCTTGGCTTATTAAAAGCTGAAGTTTTAGCCAGCTTGTTTGTTCCAGTTGCGTGAGAGGCTGTCCCATAATCTACAGGAAGCGCAATGAAAAGTCCTTGTTTCGAGAAGTTATTTTTGTATTTCACATAACTGGAAAGAGTAGGAGACAGTTTGTGTTTGTAACAGTTTCATTATGGAACTGACGTACAACATCATACATCCACTCATCTCAACACCTCAACTTCTAACAACATTAAAAAAATATTTAGATTTCCTAATATCTCTACTCAGACTTCCTGACAGAACTGAGACTTTAGCTCTGTTTCAAAACCTAGTGGGCTACCTCAATGTCTACCTCATCAGCTGTTTTTAAAAGGCTAGGGTATACTTAGTTTTTTTTGTAAGCAGTTACATCTCACGCACGGTGGAGTGATCTTGCTTTTTAGAGTATACTATTTTAACCGCAAGCCCGTATGGACACATTTATTGCATATGCACTGTGACTGGTTTGTGATACTTTTACAGTCAACTTAGTACAGTCAGCCCCAGGCACAAGAGCAGATAGTGTGGACATACACATACAGGTATGTGAGGATAAAAAAAAACTGCGGACTGTGCAGATGACAAAAAATTTTGACATGCACAATGTGTGCAGGATGTAGCATCATCTATAGTATACTTAAATCTTTAGGCAGCATCCTAATGCTCAAGGAACTTCAGAAGAAACTGATTTGGAATGCTATAAATAAAGCAAAAATCATGGAATACTTGAGTTACAATTGAGACGTAACACTCTTATTTCACAATACTCTAAGAATAAAAATACATTGCATACACAAATATTGGGTAAAATAATTAAATGTTCATTTCACTGATCTATTTTTATAGATACTTTTTAGTATTTTTTTTTGTAATTTTTTGTGGGATTGCCTTTCTTGTTAAGGATACATGCCAAAAAAAGAAGAAGCCTTGTGTCCAAATATGCTTACTTTCCTACTATATAGGATGCAAAATTAATATGTCAAATGATTAGGAAATTTGAATCCTCAGTATTCATAAAAAAAATAGCCGAACAATACCTGGATAACCTCCTGCATTTGCAGAGTTTCTAAAATGTGTAATACATCATGGAATGTGTTAATACTACACGCCTACTCACTTAAGAACATACTGTACTTCATTAACGGTCATGAAGAATTTTCTTAGAAGGCAGCATAATTAACCATTTAAAGCCTGAGATATAAAATAGTAGTCAGTTATATAGACAAAATAACAAACAGAATTTTTTTTATATATAGATATATATATATATATATATACAGTGAGGAAAATAAGTATTTGAACACCCTGCTACCTTTGCAAGTTCTCCCACTTGGAAATCATGGAGGGGTCTGAAATTGTCATCGTAGGTGCATGTCCACTGTGAGAGACATAATCTAAAAAAAAAAAATCCAGAAATCACAATATATGATTTTTTTAACTATTTATTTGTATGATACAGCTGCAAATAAGTATTTGAACACCTGTCTATCAGCTAGAATTCTGACCCTCAAAGACCTGTTAGTCTGCCTTTAAAATGTCCACCTCCACTCCATTTATTATCCTAAATTAGATGCACCTGTTTGAGGTCGTTAGCTGCATAAAGACACCTGTCCACCCCATACAATCAGTAAGAATCCAACTACTAACATGGCCAAGACCAAAGAGCTGTCCAAAGACACTAGAGACAAAATTGTACACCTCCACAAGGCTGGAAAGGGCTACGGGGAAATTGCCAAGCAGCTTGGTGGAAAAAGGTCCAATGTTGGAGCAATCATTAGAAAATGGAAGAAGCTAAACATGACTGTCAATCTCCCTCGGACTGGGGCTCCATGCAAGATCTCACCTCGTGGGGTCTCAATGATCCTAAGAAAGATGAGAAATCAGCCCAGAACTACACGGGAGGAGCTGGTCAATGACCTGAAAAGAGCTGGGACCACCGTTTCCAAGGTTACTGTTGGTAATACACTAAGACGTCATGGTTTGAAATCATGCATGGCACGGAAGGTTCCCCTGCTTAAACCAGCACATGTCAAGACCCGTCTTAAGTTTGCCAATGACCATTTGGATGATCCAGAGGAGTCATGGGAGAAAGTCATGTGGTCAGATGAGACCAAAATAGAACTTTTTGGTCATAATTCCACTAACTGTGTTTGGAGGAAGGAGAATGATGAGTACCATCCCAAGAACACCATCCCTACAATGAAGCATGGGGGTGGTAGCATCATACTTTGGGGGTGTTTTTCTGCACATGTGACAGGGCGACTGCACCGTATTAAGGAGAGGATGACCGGGGGCCATGTATTGCGAGATTTTGGGGAACAACCTCCTTCCCTCAGTTAGAGCATTGAAGATGGGTCGAGGCTGGGTCTTCCAACATGACAATGACCCGAAGCACACAGCCAGGATAACCAAGGAGTGGCTCTGTAAGAAGCATATCAAGGTTCTGGCGTGGCCTAGCCAGTCTCCAGACCTAAACCCAATAGAGAATCTTTGGAGGGAGCTCAAACTCTGTGTTTCTCAGCGACAGCCCAGAAACCTGACTGATCTAGAGAAGATCTGTGTGGAGGAGTGGGCCAAAATACCTCCTGCAGTGTGTGCAAACCTGGTGAAAAACTACAGGAAACGTTTGACCTCTGTAATTGCAAACAAAGGCTACTGTACCAAATATTAACATTGATTTTCTCAGGTGTTCAAATACTTATTTGCAGCTGTATCATACAAATAAATAGTTAAAAAATCATACATTGTGATTTCTGGATTTTTTTTTTTTAGATTATGTCTCTCACAGTGGACATGCACCTACGATGACAATTTCAGACCCCTCCATGATTTCTAAGTGGGAGAACTTGCAAAATAGCAGGGTGTTCAAATACTTATTTTCCTCACTGTATATATACACTCACCTAAAGGATTATTAGGAACACCATACTGTGTTTGACCCCCTTTCGCCTTCAGAACTGCCTTAATTCTACGTGGCATTGAGTCAACAAGGTGCTGAAAGCATTCTTTAGAAATGTTGGCCCATATTGATTGGATAGCAGCTTGTAGTTGATGGAGATTTGTGGTATGCACATCCAGGGCACGAATCTCCCGTTCCACCACATCCCAAAGATGCTCTATTGGGTTGAGATCTGGTGACTGTGGGGGCCATTTTAGTACAGTGAACTCATTGTCATGTTCAAGAAACCAATTTGAAATGATTCAAGCTTTGTGACATGGTGCATTATCCTGCTGGAAGTAGACATCAGAGGATGGGTACATGGTGGCCATAAAGGGATGGACATGGTCAGAAACAATGCTCAGGTAGGCTGTGGCATTTAAACGATGCCCAATTGGCACTAAGGGGCCTAAAGTGTGCCAAGAAAACATCCCCCATACCATTACACCACCACCACCACCAGCCTGCACAGTGGTAACAAGGCATGATGGATCCATGTTCTCATTCTGTTTATGCTAAATTCTGACTCTACCATCTGAATGTCTCAACAGAAATCGAGACTCATCAGACCAGGCAACATTTTTCCAGTCTTCAACTGTCCAATTTTGGTGAGCTCTTGCAAATTGTAGCCTCTTTTTCCTATTTGTAGTGGAGATGAGTGGTACCCGGTGGGGTCTTCTGCTGTTGTAGCCCATCCGCCTCAAGGTTGTGCGTGTTGTGGCTTCACAAATGCTTTGCTGCATACCTCGGTTGTAACGAGTGGTTATTTCAGTCAAAGTTGCTCTTCTATCAGCTTGAATCAGTCGGCCCATTCTCCTCTGACCTCTAGCATCAACAATGCATTTTCGCCCACAGGACTGCCGCATACTGGATGTTTTTCCCTATTCACACCATTCTTTGTAAACCCTAGAAATGGTTGTGCGTGAAAATCCCAGTAACTGAGCAGATTGTGAAATACTCAGACCGGCCCGTCTGGCACCAACAACCATGCCACGCTCAAAATTGCTTAAATCACCTTCCTTTCCCATTCTGACATTCAGTTTGGAGTTCAGGAGATTGTCTTGACCAGGACCACACCCCTAAATGCATTGAAGCAACTGCCATGTGATTGGTTGATTAGATAATTGCATTAATAAGAAATTGAACAGGTGTTCCTAATAATCCTTTAGGTGAGTGTATATGTATATATATATATATATATATATATATATATATATATATATATATATATGTTTCGTATCATATTTGATACAGCAGGCTTTAAAGGTCATTATCCTCTTGAGACCCAGCAATCATTTTGCAACTAAGCAAATACAAATTGTAATGATAAAAATTAGTGCTTTCAGTCAAGTAAAATATTTAAGAACGATTAATCGCACAATTTTTCTTGTTTATCGCAATTAATTGCAGATTTTGAAGTGCAAAGATGGAACAGTAATGTTTATTCAGACAATGCTGGCATTGTCCTCATAATGGTTCTTCAACCAAATTGCCTGCTAATCATTATCTTACACTTTGACAGGTCAACAGCAACGGGTTCAAAGTTAACTTTGATCAGAGCATTGACACACCTTGCTTCCATGGGAGAACTCCAACAAAGCTGCTCAGTGGTCCCTCATTAATGCCATGTATCATGTGTTTGCCTTTCAGATGATAGTAAAGACTTGACGTTATTTTGTTGTAATTAAATTCTGCTTAACAAACTTCTACTTCCAGAAGAGCATGTAAACTTTCATCCAGAGGCAGTAGACATCAAGTACATTGTATTCAACTGGTTTTTCAGTAGAGTATGTTAACGATGTAATGGTTTTAGGAAATCACGTATCAAATATGATATACATGGCTTTATATTGTTAAGATGCTTGTGTTTTGGAACAACTTTAGCCTCAGGAAGCACATATTGTGTCTCAAAATGCTGCCTCCATAGGCAGCGGACATGGTTTTGCAACAGAACTTGTGTTTCAGCAGTTAATTGAAGCCCTTGGATCTTGTACTTTTCATTATGAGCTTGTTAGTTGCAGCAGGAAGCCTGTTTATACACAAAGTGCATTGTTTGGTTAGGAAAAAGCTATTTTATTATGACAGTCAAGGAGAAAGTGATTGTGCTCTGATGCAGACACCTGTTGACAGGATGTGCAGCAATTGACAGTCCTGATTCATGGCTGAGAGGCTGCTGTGTCCATTTTCAGAAGGTCTCCCGCCGGGTGCAGGGCTGTTTGAAGTCTCCTCCGGCCCAGGGTTGGAGACGTTAGTACAGCAGGCCCCCTCTGTCAGGGGTCTCGGCATGTTACTCAACTGCAGCTGTTCACGTTTTCTCTTTGACATGGACTAAACCTTACATAATGTCTCTGTCGCCTACAACAGCACCTGTAGGAAATCTGTTTATGTAAAAACAGAACCAAAAGGGTCTTGCCTAATCTTCATTGTTTGGAAGGGATTCTTTTTCATAGGCTAATTGTATTTTGAAGGTCCACTAAGCAAAGACATGTTCACTTTATGTCAGGATGAAAGAAAAGTTAATTTAAGGTTATATAAAAAAAAATATATGATTTTTTATGATGTTGATCTTTGGGTACTTTACAAAGTAAAATATAAATAATTTACCTGGAGTGTTATATATATATATATATATATATATATATATATATATATATATATATATATATATATATATATATATATATATATAACACTCCAGGTAAATTATGTGTTACATCATTATTTCTATCGTCAGATGCACTTTTGGCCACTTGCAATGAAAGTATGTACACACAATCTACAAGGCATACTCAAACACATATTGAAACATCTTGAAATTGATAATGTATTGGAGCTTTTGTCATTTTCTTTCCTAAAAGAAGCAGCTGAATTTTCAGTGACCTTAGACTAGTCACACTGAAAGACTTGTGTGTGGAATCACATGAGATTCTTATAGTACATTGGGATGGGTGTTATTTCTAGATAAATGACTCAGTGTTTACAAGATGATCCAGTGAGTACTGAATTTAATAGGGCTTTGAAAGTTTCTGCTTTTTGTACACGTGTATTTCGTGGAATCCCTCCTTTTAGTGGGGATTCTGGCTCCTTCATTATGTTTACTTTAAAGATAAAGCCCAACAATTATAATTCTATCATCTTTTACTCACTCTCTTGTCGTTTCAAACCTCTATGACTTCCTTTCTGTTGTGGAACACAAACGGAGACATTTTGAAGAACTGTACTTGTTTTATCCATGCGTATACAATGAAGGTGTTCAAGCTCCAAAAAGGACAACAATATCATAAATGTAGCCCATAATATTTGTGCACTATGTTTTAATTCTTCTGAAATTATACTAAAGCTTTTTTGGGAAAACTATGCCTTTAACACATTTAGTGTCATTTAACATCACTTATTCATCTTTTTTTTTTTTTTAAACCTTCAGCACATTCATCATTGCCACTCAGGTTAAATGTCAACTCTTATCACTTCTTACCAAGTGTCGGGAAGAAAACTAATAACAACAATGCAATGTCGCAGTTTGGTGATATCTAACCCTTTTCCTTGCTCCTTCCCCCGTGTGGAATCCAAAGCCCACAAGTTCAGATGTGACTTTTCCTCTGGTTTAAGCCCCTGCTTTCAGCAGGAGGTAGTGACTCGATCAGCACCCATTTGTCAAGCAGTCCTGCACTGCGCCTAGACCCCATTAACCCATATTTGAATGGCGCTGTCTCAAACCGTCCCATCAAGACCCCCTGACCACCCTTCGCACCAGCAGCCGTGAGCTCTGGTGAGAAAACAAAGCACTGCCATCACACCATCACTCACCCTCTCATGTCTGTCATCTGTTTTTCTTAGGAAACGACTTTCAAAGTTGAGCCATTAGAATGCGGGGGACCTCAAACGAAGCGTCAAAGAGACGATAGGGTGGGAGGGTGGTAGAGAGGGAGAATAAGAGAGAAATGTCTTTTCTTCTTTCCTCATTGACCTCCCCAACGCCCATCCCTCATCAAGCTTTGGATCAGCCTGCCAGTGGATGTGATTGTCGGGCAATCTATCTAAACATGAACTTGCACATTAAGGGCAACTTGTTGATACCTTAAGAGGCCTCTCCAAACACAAAGGGTTTGATAATGGGGCATTAGCACCTTCACTGACTCTTCAGAGCCAGACTCACTGGGGTTAACTGCCTGCGGTGCCATATCCATGCTTTTCAGATCAATTTCAAAATTTAGTGGAATTAAATGCCACAAGATTTCAGGTTTCACTTTGAGTTTCACAACACAAAGTTTGAGCTGTGCAATGAGCATAATTTATTTGGTTGTGATTCACTGAGATGAACTGACCAGCTTTGTGTCATGTTTCACAAGCTGAGTATTAACATTTAAATTAGTCTAATTTTAAACATTTATGCAGCCTTGACTCCAAGGACATCTAACACAGTAAAGTACAAAAGGCTGAAATCATTTTTTTAACTTTTTGTTAAATTTCAATCTTCTAACACAGTTATATATTAGATTCAAAGAAATATATGAAAAAAATCTGTTTGTGATAAAAGAATGAAGTCAAAATATGCATGGAACTTTATCACTTTTGTTGAATTTCAAACCTGTGATAACACATTTATATTAAGTTTGTGGAGTAACCAATTTAAAAATGAATAAGCAAATCTGTATCAACCCATCTATTTGATTCTGTTGAGTTAGCATAAGAAAAATAAATCTGTTCGATAAAAGACGTGCATAAAACTTTAGTTTTACAATTGTGTTGAATTTCAAACCTGTGCTAGTACATATTTATATTTCATTTGTGGATTTATCACAGGGCTGGTGCTAGGATGTGATCTTTAAGGGGACATTTTGACCTTTAAGCTTATGGGGCTTTTCCACTGCACGGTACGACTCGACTCTGCTCGCTTTTTGGGGATTTTTCACTGTGGATAGTACCTGGTAACTGGTACTTTTTTTTAGTACCACCTCGGTTGAGGTTCCAAGCGAGCCGATACTAAATGTGATGTGGAAACCCTGCAGATCACTGATTGGTCAGAGAGAATCGTCACTACTTGCGTCACTGGATTTGTGACACGGGACATCAACCCGCTAGTTTTAAAGTTAGCTACAGCGCTAGCAGTATCATATGAAGTGCAGCTGTTCCTCTCGTTAGTGACGAACGAAACGACGCAAAACGAAAAAGTCTTTCAGGAAGTGTCTCAGCTGTTGGCTGCACACGGCTACCACCGGACCTACCAACAGTGTAGGGAAAACTTAAAAGTAACTACAGAACCATCAAGGAAAAGTGGAAGTGGTTCAACTAAGGTTCAACCAAATGGACGCTATCTAGACCTGCGAACAATGGGAGGGAGAGTGGAGGGATGGTATGTTAACTCTATACTCTGCTTGAAAGCTTCACTTTATTTAGTTGACCAGCTACTGGAAAGCTTGCCTCTAAAACAACCAGGACAATTTATCTGTTACACTTTTGTAAAATCACCATGCAACAACTGCTTTATGCAGCACAATGTGCTAGTACCTAACAGCTAGCGGCCGTGTTATTGTTTATGGTCAGTAATATTTGTGTCGTGTTTAAGATGATATCACGGTAGTATAGGCTCCGCAACTATAACGATCAGCCTATAATCCCACCCTTGTTGAGGCAGCACTAAACAGCAGTTGAAAAGCAAGCTCAGAAAAGTAAAGCGTAAAGCAAACCTCGAAGTTGTAAGGAATGTTGTTTGATGACTTGGGGCTGGTGGATTTTGTCAGCTCACATCAAAACCAGTTTTCATTTTCGGTTTGTTAATCTTTGTTATAAATGTTTTGTTTATTTTTGAGGAGCAAAACTAAAAGTCTTAGTAGCCAAATGAGAACATACACCGATCAGCCACAACATTAAAACCACTTGCCTAATATTGTGCAGGTCCCCCTCGTGCCACCTAAACCATGCCAACCTGCATCTCAGAATAGCATTCAGAATAGCATTCATGATTTATGCACCTCACTGCTGCCACACGATTGGCTGATTAGATAATCGCATGGATGATTGTTTTATATTGGCTGGTTTGAGTATTTCTGTAACTACTGGTACATTCTGTCTCCTAAATGGTTAACCTTAATGGTATTCAAAGCGCTTTACACTGCGTCTCATTTACCCATTCTCACACACACATTCACACATTCACACACCAATGACAGCAGAGCTGCCATGCAAGGTGCTAGGTTCAGTGTCTTTGTCAGTGTCGGCATGTGGAGTCGTGTGGGCCGGGAATCGAACCACCCAACCCTGCGATTATTGGACAACCTGCTCTACCACCTGAGCCACGGCTACAGTCTCTAGAATTTACTCAGAATGGTGCCAAAAACAAAAAACATCCAGTGAGCGGCAGTTCGTGGATGGAAATGCCTTGTTGATGAGAGAGGATAACAGAGATTGGCCAGATTGATTTGAACTGACAGAAAGGCTATGGTAACTCAGATAACCAATCTGTACAATTGTGATGAGAAGAACATC
The DNA here is from genome assembly GCA_032164185.1 of Moxostoma hubbsi. Taxonomy (NCBI): domain Eukaryota; kingdom Metazoa; phylum Chordata; class Actinopteri; order Cypriniformes; family Catostomidae; genus Moxostoma; species Moxostoma hubbsi. The sequence continues at coordinate 15,909,730 of JAVLUX010000033.1, forward strand.
ATCTCAGAATACTATGCAGGTTGAGATGCGGGTTGGCGCTGTTGTGGTGGCACGATGGGGACCTACACAATATTAGGCAGGTGATTTGAATGTTGTGGCTGTGTATGTTTGCCTTATCTGCAAGTTCATTGCATATGTCGGTGTTAGTTGTGAAATTATTATTTCAGCCCACAACACATCACCCCTTTGAGTTCTTATGACACAAAACTGCAGTGTTTTTACACCCTTGTCCTTATGTGTTAAGTGTTACATTCATTAGCACCTTGGTGCCAACAGAGCTCAGTGTTTTGCCAATGGCCATTGATTAGTGTTAATGAGAGAGGTGTGAAAATTTACTGTTTGCCCAAACTGTAGAGTGAACAGTCATTATCAGTTAATCAAGTCAAGTCAAAATCAAGATCAAGTTATGTTTGGCTACTTTTAGCCACTATGGTCATAGTTTGTTAAATGTTTCTTTCTGAAACATCTAATTATTAGCTGCTAAATATATGTTTAGGAGGGATCTTCTGTATATAAAAAGATGCGTTGTTTTTTCAAGTGCACTAAAGTGGTTTTATGGTATAAAAACCACACAGGTCAGTCTATGGCAGCTTCCTGCATAACTATAACAGTGCTACAACAAAAGAAGTTATATTTTACCCAGCAAGTTAAAAAGACATGTCTTTCTATTAACATTATCTTCACCAGCTTCAAAAACAAACATATATTTTGACCAGTAAAGTCAGATTCACAAACAAATGATTCTTTATTGTTTTGTTTGAATCAGTCTGTAGAAATACTTGCTGAATCTTTCAAAGCGGTTACCACACTGACTGGATGTTTATGAAAACATGAAGTTAAATATAGACATACACAAAAGAGATTTGTTGTCAATAAATATATTTGTAATTGTTTATTTGGTAACACTGTTCAATAGGGTTGTAATCATTAACATTATTTAATTGTATTAGTTTATATGAATAGACATTACAATGAACTGTGAACAAAAGCCTTCTTTTACAAAAAGATATGTTATGGTTAATGGTTAATGGTTAATGTTCATTTTAGCTAGAGCTGTCAAAGTTAACGCATTAACGCTTGCGATTAATTAAAGTTTAACATGAATTTTTTTTCTCGTAATCGCGATTATTGCAGTCACTATTAATAAAGCCAAAACCACCATAACAGTTTTCGTGGTAGATCTACCTCTACTCCGAACACAGCTTATGCTGGTTTTGGCTTTATTAATAGTGACTGCGATATATCGGTTTTACCGATTAATCAGTCCCGATAGTTGCTTTTAAGAACTATCGGTTATCTGATCAAATCTAATCTGATAGTTGCCCATAGTTTTTTATTCCTCCGTGTTCTTCTGATCATTTTTTTTTTTTTAATTGAAGCAAGGCCATGCAAAGAAAAATGTGACACTATGGAAACATCCTTTGTCCAACTTCATATATTATGAATAATAATATATAGGCTATAAAAGCTTGATTTTGTAAATATTAAATATAGAGCATTGTAATGGAGCCAAATCTCAGTTATTTTAAAATAAGAGTCCCCGCTGTGTTCCAGGCTTGTTTAGTATTATTTTTAAAATTAAAATTCCCATGTTATGCACCCAGTCTTCTTTTTTTCTGATTATTATTGGGATTTTGGTTGAAAAATAAACTACATCTGAGATTCAATTAATTTTGGACTGTCTGTGTTGACAAAGAAAATGTTGTAACATTCTTTGAATCGAAAAAGAAAATGACAGAAAATGTTGTAACATTCTATGAATCGAATTTAAAATATAGCGGCCAATTAATCGGTTATTGGCATCTGCAAAATCCACTATCAGCCGACCTCTAGTTTGGAGCAGGGTAGAACCTTTGCTATGTGCTGACGTGTCCGCCCGGAGTCATTACACAGATGCACACACCACAAACACACAAAACGCAGAATAAGAATAGTTTGCAAGTGCATTTAATGTGGAGTTCAAAGTGGTGCTTGATGCTGGCATTGACGCCCTGACAAGAATCATGAATACGGCTTCACGATTGTCCTAACAAAGCTGATAGCTACAGTCTGAGGAGGCGGAGGAGGGGTTTAAAAGTTGCAAATTGCAATGATTATGCTGCCTAAGGTTGCATAGTCCTTTCATTTGGTCAACGTGTTACTTAGACTTTGCCAAACGTTTAATGTTTGTTGAATTGGTGCATTTCTATCTTTATACTGTGGAAGGCTTTTTTTGGAAAATGTTAATTAGGTATTATACTGTTTCATATTGGTGTATTTTTCTTTCCGAAGAAGAAAATAAGTGCATTTTTACAGGAAAACAGTACATATATATATATATATATATATATATATATATATATATATATATATATATATATATATATATATATATATATATATATATATGTGTGTATATATATATATATATGTGTGTATATATATATATATATATATATATATATATATATATATATGTGTATATATATATATATATATATATATATATATATATATATATATATGTGTGTATATATATATATATATATATATATATATATATATATATATATATATATATGTGTGTATATATATATATATATATATATATATATATATATATATATATATATATATATATATATATATATAGTAAAATTTAATCAGTTCCAAAATCTGCAACTAATCGCGATTAACTGAAAAATTATGCAATTAATCACAGCTAAAAATTGTAATCGACTGACAGCACTAATTTTAACATATACTTAATAGTGCTATCAGTCAATTACATTTTTTTTTTTTTATCGTAATTTATCATAGTAAATCACAATTAATCATTGATTTGAAAGTGCTACAATTATACTTTGCTCTTATTTCCTTCTTGGCAAAGAAAACAGTCAAATATAACAATGCTTTATTAACATTTTCCAAACAAATTTTTCACAGTATTAAGATAAAATGCACTAAAATAGCACCAATTCTAAGTGGGAGGTTGACTAATTGTAAGAAGTTGCATGTTTATTGCAATGCACATTAAATCTCTTAATCTCTCATCCTCAGGCTGTGGTTATCTGCTTTGCTACAGCAATCGTAAAGCGCATTCATGATTTGTGTCAGGGCGTCAATGCCAACGACTAATCCAGCTTTGAACTCCACATGAAAACGCTTGCTAAAAAATTCTTGTTCTTCATTTTCGTGATAGATAAGTGCTTCTGTGGTAATTAAATTGCGCCTTAGACAGGCTGCAAAATATTTGATATTTGTCACATGTCCCATCTGGCCTTGTTATGGACAAAAAATAGCTTTGATCATTGGTGTTTGTGTGTATTTTGTGGTGTGTGCGTCAGTGTGTAACGACTCATCGAAGACATGTTGCAAAAGTTTCGCCCATTTCCGACCAGTGTTTATGCTGGTTTATGCTTTAACATAAATGTGTTAATCGCGCTTAAGAAAAATTTATTTGTTAACTATGACAGCACTAATTCTGATACATTTTTACAATTAAAAGTCATACATTAACATTATTTAATGCATTATTAACAAACTAACAATGAACAATTGTAATTTTCATGAATTAACATTAAGATTAATACATTCTGTAAAGATTTTTTTTCATTGTTAGTTCATGGCACCTCATGAATTAACTGATGGTAACAAATAAAACCTTAAAGTGTTTCTGTTAATTTAATTTGTATAACCCACATTTTATTAATGGTATTAAAAATAAATATACAATTTTACTGAAATAGTATTATTTTTTTTTAGCATGTGCTGTATATAGGACCAATAATGGGGGCCAGCTGCCCTACATGGAAAACAGTATTTTTTTTCTTTCTCATTATGCTTTCTCAGAAGTCAACGTTCTGCTTTATTTTGTTGGTGAGAGGAAGGAGAGCTTCATTAAACTACATTTACAAGTCCCTGGGAAGACTGGCTTTTCACACACAACCCAGTCTACAGGCCTGAAATAGACTCTTGATCTACATCGATAGATTCAGACAGGAACCAACCGCTGATATTTGTAGGTTCCACCCTCAAAACAAACTCTATTCTTTGTCTGCTTTCTTATTTATGCCTTAGTTTAAAAATCAGAGATTAAGATCCTCTCTTAACTTGATATGTGACACACGTCTTGCGGTTAAGAGCTGTTCTACATTAATCATGACAGAGCACTTCTTCAAGAACAAATTGTCAGCCGGACAACAACACCCATTGTTGTTTAATAATTAACTGGGGGTAGCTGCTTTCAACAACTGTGAAACACTATCCGAAGATTTATTGATTTAAAAATTATTTTTTGAAAACCTGTAATTACGAGATGTCCTTGCTAAAATTATAGACTATTAGTTACACTCAATGTCTTCTGTGACAGCCACAGAGTCACGGCTTGTTCAAAGAACTGGTGTGCAAGAGTATACATTTGCTTTTAACACGACACTGGCGGACATGTGAGCGGATGCATAAGTGCGTTTTCTTTGTGAGCGTGTTAATGTAAATAGATTAGGTTTGCATCCCAGCCAATGTGGATTTCTTTGCAGGGGTTCATTAGTTGACCAGTCATTTATAAGCACCTTATTTAAACCTGTCTTATGAAAATGAGAGGAGCAATTTGAGAGTGTTTTTCTGTCTGTCTGGGACCCCTCTCATCTTTCAGTTAACACATTCTCACACGTCATGGACCAGACATCATGAAACGCCTGTGAACAACGAGTGCACCAGGGGTTAACGCGGATTACGATCGAGGTGTCACACACTCCTGCTGCTAAAGCAAACAACAGGCTTTTGTGTGTGTGTGTGTGTGTGTGTGTGTGTGTGTGTCTGGTATGTCTTAAGGCAAGAAGCTTGATGAGTTGGCCTAATGTTGTCAGGATCCATGTACAGTGGCTCCAAAAAGTTTTTGGACACTTAAGTTGCCATTATAAATGGCATTATATTAAATACAAAACATCGAACCAAGAGGTATCTGCAAACAAAAATTATACTTTTGTACTTAAAAATGTTTTGGTTGGAAAGTGTGTTTGTGCTATATTTTAAATACAAAAACATTTGTTTCGCATTTTATGTTATGTTATGCAAAGACATTCATACAAATTTAAGTGTGGCTTAAGTGTCCACATACATTTTGGGGCCACTGTGTCTGAGTATGTATCAGTGAATAAAGACATGATTGCTCTTTTTACAAACAAACACTTTTATTTCAGTATTACAGTATGTCTTATATAGGGAGATTATAATTTCAGATGTGGGCAGCCTTTTGTTGCTGGCATTTACCGGAGATTTAAGCACCTCAGGAAGCATTCAGAGATGCATGACAGGTTTTATATGTCAGATTATTTTAGCCTTTGCTTTTCTGATTGGAAAAGGAAATTTGTTATGCGTGGTCCTATCACATCTTCCTCAACGCTCATGTGCATAGATTAGATTAGACAGGAAGGAGCTATCAGCCAAATTATACAGCAAATTTGATGATGCTGTTGTCATCTATTTAAAATGTAAAGGTTGTCACGTGCAATCAACATTATCTGAACATTTGGTATGTATCGAAAGTCAATATCAACATTTTCAATTATCTACATATTCACTGTAAATATTTATACACAGAGTGTGATTTGACTCTATAATAAATATATATATATATATATATATATATATATATATATATATATATATATATATATAGACCACATTGAAATTTTGTGATTTGTTAAGTAAACCAAGTTTTAGATTTTAAATGATTTAAAAAAGAAAAGTTACTAATCATGTCACTATATAAGAAAATGTGTGAAATTTGTGATTGCTGTCATAAAAAAAAAATCAGATTTTTTTTCTGAATTGTAATGTTTATAATATAACTTCATATAATATAATAAATCTAGCATAAATTATAAATATGCAAAATAAAGGCACTTTCACTTGTGCTCTCAGCCCACTGTATATCATTACAAAATGTAATGTATAGAAGAAAGGATATTTAAAATTGTAATCGCATATTTTTTTGTAGTTAATCACGATTAATCACAAATTTTGAAAGTGCTAAAATTTGACTCTAAATATATATAAATAATCTATATATACTTATTTTTCTGTCACAATGCATTTATTTCATTTGGAAAGAAAACAACATTATATATAACACAATGTTTCTTTATTAACAGTTTCCACATAAATCTTTCACTGTATAAAGATGCACTAAAATAGCACCATTCAAGTAACTTTAAATGTTTGCCAAAGTCTAAGTGGGAGTTTTACTAATTGAAAGAAGTAGTCTCCACATAGGTTGCCTTTGCATTGCAATGGGCATTAAACCTCTTAAACTCTTTTTCTCCACAATATTAATCAGCCCGCTGTCTGTAGATATCCACTGTTACAGCAATCGTGAAGCCGTGTTCATGATTTGCATCAGGGCGTGAACGCCAGTGTCAAGTGCCGTTTTTAACTCCACATGAAAAACGCTTGAAGACAAAAACGTCTCATTCTGTGCTTAGTTTATTTTTAAGACTTTTTTAATTAAAATGTGTCTTAATTAAGCTGAAAAAAAACCCCTAGATTTTTGTCACTGCGTAAAGAGTTCCCAGCACTTTATCACTGACACCGCAAGCTGCTGTGTGTTTGTGGTGTGTCCATCAGTGTAACTACTCCGGGCGGACACATTGCGTCACATTTACGCGTTAAACTTTTTTAATTAATAACATTGATTTTGTGCTAATAATGTTATTTTTAATTTACATTGTTTCACATTCATTATGCATATGCTCCAAATAAAACTTATTGAAGTATGTATGTGATTTCTTAGTGCATAAAAAATGCTCTGCACAAGCCACAGATTGTACCAGCTATCTCCATAACGCCAAGAATTTGGTGTCTAGAACAGGATGTAGTCCTTGAATTAAATAGCTCTGCTTAACATCAATCCTTCTATTCAAAGTAGAAACTTTGTAAACATGTTCTTTGTCTAAGATCAGTCTCTGTCTACTTTGCCTTTCCCTTATTTACATGCTGTCGCCTCAACCTTGGAGCCCATTTGTGTTACCTTGCATTAACAGAATGAGACTTTGAAATGAGATGCACTCTGGACATCAAGGTAGAGGCTTTACAGTGAAAAGAAAAGTTTTTAGAGGCTGAAGAAGGCCACAAGGCCCTTCATTAGTCTCCTGACCTCTGATATAGGGAGCAAAGAAGAAAAAAGGAAGAGGATTGGATAAGAAGGTATTTTGCTCTGAAATCTGTTCTTTTGGTTTGGAGGGCTCAGCTGCAGGAATGGGGCTTTCAGACTTTCCTCTTTTGTTTCAGGCACTCCGTCTGTCCTGCTCCACACTCTTTTACAACTACCCTATTAGTTTTACTATATACGATATAATTAGCTCCATCCTAATCATGTGTTAAATTGCATTACCTGGTGTTTACTGTCTGTTAGCTGTGCAGTAAAAATGTGTGAGGGTGCCCGTAAACTCAGATTACAATTAATTTGATGATTTTCCCCTCCTTTTTAAAGAGTTTCTGGTACGGGAGTCACAAGGCTGCATGAAGAAATGCAACTTGTCCTGCTTGGTGCATTCTGGGATTGAGATTTCTACTAAGGAAGTATTTGTGAATATTTTTGACCATGTGCTGAGGACCGATGCCATAGAATTATCTCAGCGCCAACTGAAGTCAGTGCATCTAAGCACTTTCATAAAGAGTTTACCATGAATCTAGATCCAAGAACAAGGATCTGATTAGTGACCTGTCACTGTTAGATAAAAAACGTCCCGTTGAAGACTACCAGTCACACATATACTAATTCCATGGAAATGAATGGGTATTCACTCAGTTTGCTGTAGTTAAAGGCGTCCAATAGCATTTGTGTGACGATCAGACCAAAATATAAGTAATTTCTTCTCTAAAAATCTTGCCTTAAAAATCTTGCTTGACAGCTGTGGACACCATTCAATTTCATTGTATGGAAAATAGCAGCTTGGACATAAATCTGCTACAGTAAATGGTTTTGTGTTTCCGCAAAAGAAAGAACACGTACATATTCAGATAAAAATGCTTTAATTTTGCTACGTTTACATCTCTCGTCCACATTGGAATGCTCAATAATATATCATGCTTTGGATAACGATGACTTTAAGAAATGTAAAACATTAGTGTGGACTTGGCCTCAGTCAAAGGGATTTGGAACTAAATGAGTGTGAGTAAATTATGACAAAATGATTACATTTTTGGTGAAACTATCTGTGACAGGGCGGAGTGCGGGGCCGGGTCGGGATTATACACACCCGGTCCCTTATTGGGCTAATTGAGCCTCAGAGAGGGATAAAGACCAATTGCGGACGGTGGTGCAGGAGAGAGAGATCGTTTACGGACTTGTCCGTCATGTGTGTGTTTGTGTCTTTTGTTTAAGTTTCTCATTAAACTATTATTTACATTGTCAAGCCGGTTCTTGCCACTTCCTTTCCATTGAAATCCCTTTACACTATCCTTTTAACATTATTTGAATCAGTATCCCTTCCCATATGCAATCAGTCTCTGACATTGCTGACGAAGATTGCATTACGAATATACTGTTCTCCTCGACACTGTGCACCGTGCGAATGCTCTGCAATACATATGCCTCACTTAAACTAATAGTCCAATCAGGCACATGTTATACATTCGTCATGTCCAAGACACACGGATCCAAATGTGCCAGGATTTGAACTATGCCACATCCCTTGAGTGTCCTGCCCCTTTGATGCAAGAAATCCAGAATGTATTGTTTTTTGTAAACATATCTCAATGATGAAACATCCCTTGATTGTGCCTCAAATCTCCCTGGCAACAGAGTCATGTTTTTACCCAACAAACTGGCCAAGATTTTGATAGAGTAAGCTGCAGTCGTTTTTGTAATGAGCATGGAGCAATGAGCATATATTTCATGGGAAGGCAGATGAAGTGGGGGGGCATCCATCCGGGGGTATGAACCAAGTGTGTTTGAGGAATGGGGAATTATGCACCCCATCAGGTATGGGCCCTGCTCATTACACTATGCATTTGAGCATTTTATTGGTGCGTCACATTTCTATATGGACTGGTTAAAGCTTGAGGCAGCTATGGGGGGTGCGGAAGTGGGGGGGTGGGGGTGGGGGTGTATTGGGACAGAACGGTGTAAAACGCTGTCTGACAGCAAACACTCTCCAGTTACAGGATTCGGTTACTGTGATTTAACTACACACACACACACACACACTCCAAAATGTCTGTTCCTTTAAGAAAAAGATTGTGAAACAGGTAAAGGATTATGGCTGAAAATAGTTATTTTATGACCAAGCGCACACTACATGACTTGGAGTTGGCGCCCTACACCTTGTTTTCCATTGTGCTGGTGCACATACTACATAACTGATTGCAGACTGGGTTTATCAACAACTATATGACCATTCGTCCTCGACTTAGGCCCTCTGTACAACTGGTATTAAGATGTGGTTTGGTTTATCCGATCACAAGTGTACAAGTGAGACACATCACCGTTACACCTGGTCATCTCATTTGACCACTTTTGTAATGATTGCGTTGGGAGAGTCTTGAATCTTGAGGACATAGATCAATCAGTATGTCTGTGCATTACTAAATGATAAAAAAGTAAAAGACTAAACTCTAAAAACCAGTGCACAGATTCTCTAATTATACTTGCAATTATACTTCATTATAATTAATTCATTCATTCATTCTTGCATTGCAAACATGACAATTAGAACTTAATTATTTATTTCAGTGGAATACATGTATTAACTGAGCTTTTGTTTCTAATTTTCTGTGTCCCTACATGTTGATATCAGACACACTGAAGAATTTCATGAAGTTCTTGTGAATGTACATGCATTCGCTTTTACATTTGATCAGATGGATTTCCCTTTTAAATCCACATGTAAAAAACGGCAACGTGTAAACTTGTTTTATTAGCTGCTGTGACATTATGAGCCAATGTCTGATTGTGTTTGAAGTGGACAAATCTTAACAGTTTGGACCCCGTTTCCGCTGTCTTTAGTGTTTTCCCGTTTCACCCGAAACTGCAATATCTCTGTTCAGTTTATTATTTATGCAAATTACATGGAAGTTATTACATGCCCACACTAATCCATACTTTCCTCAACCATGCTTTCCTCACTGTTAAGCTCACGATTAAATGTCTTTTCCACTTGATATGATTTTACATGACATTTGCATTTGCTATCTTCTCAGCTGACCCATCTTCCTCTATACTCATTGTTTTCCAGGCTTACTATTCACTATGATGAAATCTGTAGATGGTGTGGAAAGTAAAGCACTGTGAGGGAAAGCCCACCATATGCAGTGGCTGATAGACTTGGTCCTGGTGTCCACCCACAGTTTTGCATTATGCTTAAGGCAAGAGGACCGGGCAGAGAGGAAGGGAATCCTTTTTCTATGGTGGTATCCCTCTATCATAGAAAGTTGAACTGTGAATGATGTTGGTGGAAGACTTGTCTCTTGATTCCATATTAAAAGTACATTATCGCTATTGTGAATCATTCTTTGAAGATCTCACAGTTTACGTCCTTAGAGCTTCATGAAAGAAAAAAACTATAAATAACTAAATACAGTTCCCGAAAAAAGTATTTGACAGTTAATTTTTTTTGAATATGAATACATTCAATAACAAAATATCAAACCAATTGGCATCTGCAAACAAAAATGTAAGACCTTTTCTAAGACTTAAAGGGATGGTTCACCCAAAAATTAAAATTCAGTCATTGTTTATTCACCCCTTTGTTGTTGTAACCCCATATGAATTTCTTTTCCTTAACATAAATGGAAAATTGTGAAAAAATGTTGTGCTCAATGATGTCATACAATGGCAGTGTATGGTGACTACCTCTTCAAGCTTTAAAAAGGAAGCAAAAGTGTAATTCAGAAGTCTAATAAATTATTGAAGGCAACTCATGCCTTGTTCTGAAGGCAAACGATAAGACGTGGTGAGAAACCAACTGAAATCAAATGTATTATTTAGTGGAAACCTTCACCAACTGTTGCTCTCCTGTGCACGTTCGTGAGAGTGCACAAGAGCAGCAGTTATGCTGCCCTGGCTCACGAGATGGGCCGTTCAGGCTCATTTGTTTTAAATTTATCAAAACACTTGTCCGCCACAGTGATTGTAACAACAGAACGCAACACAGCCAAATAGGATAAGTCAAATAGGAGATGCATTTCTTAATTATCTTAATTAGTTTGAACCGGAGTAATCGGAAATCAAACTGAGAGAGATGGAAGAGGCTGATGCAGCCTCACAAAAACACTTAGAAGCTATAGTCAGTCAGAGAGTGCAGAATATCGGAGAGTTTCTGTGATTTTCGATGTTTTGCTTACCGAAATTGAACTGGAAGAATTTTTTAATTATAGTTTAAAAATGTTTTAATTTGTGAAATATTTCTGCACACTGTTTTAAACTGCTTTAAACTCTTGTTTGAGTAACTCTCTTGCAAGTTTATACAATTTTATATTGTTTTGAAGTTGCGTGGAATTACTCTTTCTACATCTGGCCCAGAGGTCATTCTCATTCTTTGATTTTCTTTCATCTTTTAACCATTTTTAGAGTCGAATTTAAAGAACCAATAGGTCATTCACATGAACACTGAATTTCTTGTTGTTATATTTCATTTTGTTAACATATTTACGTATTCTGTAAACCTAACCTAGATATGATAATACAAGCATAGGTACGATTAGCACAGGAATATGACTTAATGCTCTACATAATTTTGTTTTCTCCAAATTTACAGTTTGTTATTCTCTAAATCATAGAGATTAGAGAACCAACACAGGAACATAATGCATTTTAAAATGCATTCTACTTAATATTATTGTTTTAGCAATAAATGTGTAATCCAAGTAATTTAATTTTATTCACGTCTGTAACAGTCTGTATCAGATTACTTAATTTTGTTAAGTACCATGTTACGTTACTGTTATACATTTTTAACACTTTATGGCAGGTGAGCTCATATTTGATCATATAACTGTTCTCTCTGATTAATAGCATGAATCTAGGCCTGGTATACAGGGAGTGCTTGTTCCACACTGGCTCGTTCAGATGTTGAGGTATGCGGTACCCTGCACCTCTCCCATGTGGTTTGTATTTTGTCATGGGAGGTGCCATCCACGCTGTCTGAAAGACGAACCGATACAGCAGCCCTTTCTGGCCCTAATGACGCATGACATGCTGCTGCATTTTGGCTCCTAATTTATGGCTTCCTATGTCAGTAGAGTCCTTCTCTCCAGGGATGTTCAGGCAATTATTACCTGCATTCTGGACACATTCCATGAGAAGGCAGAATCTGGAATTTTGATTACTCCAGAGCTTTTGAATGCAGATGTCTCAAACTTGTTTTTAGCAGTTTACTACCTTGAATAACAGGCAGGTGTGTTTTAAATGATTAGATATACGATTAAAAAACAATAGATATGTGATTTTATTTGTCTTTCCCCAAGAGTCCATAAATGATCATCTATAAAGCACAGGACATTTGGTTGACTGGTTCTGCACTGTTAAAGATCCACTAGTACATGCAACGGAATATGGCTTTATAGATTGGTTGAGCCAGATGGACTCATGACATTTTTTGACAAACAGTCATGCTTTGAATTCAACATGAAATCATAATTGAGTCAATTCATAATTTTTATTTATAAGCGCTTTTCACAACACACACAGTTTCAAAGCAGCTGTACAGGAAATCATGCATTAACAATAATGAGCAGTGCAAGTCATGGTTTTAAATTTGTAAATTATTAACTTGAAGATTAATGACTAATGTCTTTGTAGTCAATCTTGGATTAACTGCAGAAGATCACATTGATGCATTGTCCTTTTGTTAGTTGGCTGATGAAGGCTTTTTTTGACAATTAAATTATAGTCTATGTATTCCATTTCAAGAGTGTAGTCCATCAATAGGTAAATGGTAAGACAAAGGTAATGCATGCAGAGATTAATGAGTTGCATCGGAGTTCAAAATGCAAGTAATTTTGGTGATGTTTGGTGGGGTCCATCCTAAATCCAATGTTCAGGCAGTGGCATATGAACAATTCCATGTCTTACAAGTTGTTGGCATCAGTTCATCCTCTGAAGGCAAAAGACTGAAGTGATGTTTTAGCGTCACGTAGCAGTGGAGTCCGACATCAAGCAGGAACGGAGCTGGATCTGGTGGGCTCTGGTAACCTCGGGATATGAATCCCAAGGTTGAGATATGGAAAAAAAAAAAATTTTAATTAGCGTAGATGCTATTAAATTTATTCAGAATTGTAGATCGTGATGGATGTTTCTGGTTCCGGCAGACCTAACTAAAGCAGCCTAATTGCGAGTTGAAGGATAAATTAGGTGTAAGCCTGGCTAAATAGGTGAGTCTTTAGTCTAGACTTAAACTGAACTATTTCATAGTTTAGGAGCAAGTATGGATCTACTTCCTTTTGTGGATTTTGATATTCTTGGAATTATTAACAAGCCAGAATTTTGTGATCGTAATGAACGTGACTGAATATAGTGCGTCAGCCCTCTGGCAGCTGCATTTTGAACCAATTGAACCAATGAAGTTTATTTATTGAACTAGCTGGACATCCTCCCAGTAATGCATTACAATAATCTAGTCTTGAGGTCATGAATGCATGAATTTGTTTTTCAGCATAGGCAACAGAGGGCATGTGTCTTAATTTAGCAATATTTCTCAGGTGGAAGAATGCTGTTCTACAAACATTAGACATTTATTTTTGAAAGGAAAGATTGGTAACAAATATATCACACAAGTTCTTTACTGTAAAAGACGTCGCAACAGTACATCCATCGAGAGCAAAATTTTATTTATAAGTTTTTGGTCCAATCATTAATACCTCTGTTTTGTCAGAATTGAGTAGAAGGAAATGTCTTGCCATACAATCTTCATTGATACACTTTGCTAATTTAGATCATTGTGAATTTTCGTTGGATTTAGAAGAAACGGCGCCATCTTGAGATAGATGAATCTCAAGATGGCGCCGAGTATGGCTGCTGCGTCGCGAGCTCCGTCAAAACACTGCAGTTTATTGTTTGTTTTGTTTACAGTTTTGTGTTTTTTTGTCTTGGATGTTGTCTGCCTTATTGTGTACGACAGACAAACGCTCTTGGACATTGGTTCAGCAATCACACACCGAAAACCGGACTTCACATTCCTCAATGCCGACCCGCGGTTTACAAACATGCCAGCGGAGCCCTTTGTTTGGGCTGCCCGGCCGCGGAAACGCAGAAGGAAAAGAGGAAAAAGAGCCGGCGTTCTCATCAGATTAAGACGTTGCGCAAATCGCCCCCCGCTACCCAGTATACTACTGGCAAATGTTCAGTCTCTGGACAACAAGCTCTGCGAGCTGAGAGCGCGGATCTCTTTCCAACGAGAGACGAGAGTATGCTGTGTTATCTGTCTTACGGAAACCTGGATGTCCACGGAGATTCCAGACTCGGCCATCGAACCCACGGGTTTCTCCGTGCACCGAGCGGACAGAGCGAAAGACCTCTCAGGTAAAAGCAGAGGTGGAGGTGTATGTTTTATGATCAACAAATCATGGTGTGATCAGAGGAATGTACATTTTATCAGGTCTTTCTGCTCTCCTGATCTGGAATTTCTCATGCTTCTGTGTCGACCATTCTGGCTACCGAGGGAATTCACAGCGGTCATTATCACTGCTGTGTACATCCCCCCACAAGCCGACACAGACCGGGCACTTAGGGAACTGTATGGCAGTATAAGTGAGCAGGAAACCGCGCACCCTGAGGCTGCGTTCATTGTTGCCGGGGACTTCAACAAAGCCAACTTCAAAACAATAGCACCAAAATACCACCAACACATCAGCTTTAACACACGAGGAGACCGGGTTTTGGATCATTGCTATTCTCCTTTCCGGGATGGCTACAAATCCCTCCCCCGCCCACCATTTGGCAAATCCGACCACTCTTCCGTTCTGCTTCTGCCCGCTTACAGTCAGAAACTGAAATGGGAATCACCCGCCCTCAGAATGATCCAGTGCTGGTCGGACCAATCAGACTCTGCGCTACAGGACTGTTTTGATCACGCGGACTGGGAGATGTTCCGGTCTGCCTCCGATGACGACATCGAGGTTTACGCTGATAGCGTAACGTGTTTCATCAGGAAGTGCGTAGAGGACGTTGTTCCGACGAAAAACATACGGATCTACCCCAACCAGAAACCCTGGGTTAACATCGATGTTCGCGCGGCACTTACTGCGCGGACCACCGCTTTTAATTCCGGGAACGCGGAGGAGCGTAAACAAGCCAGTTATGCCCTCCGTAAATCCATCAGTACAGCCAAACGCCAGTACAGGCACAAAATTGAAGGTCAGTTCAACACCACTGACTCCAGAAGTATGTGGCAGGGAATTAACATCATCACGGACTATAAACAGAATAAAAACTCCGCCATGAACACCGTTGCCTCTCTCCCGGACGAGCTTAATACTTTTTATGCTCGTTTCGAGGATAACAACAACACCGCCCTCGCGGAGAGAGCACTCGCGGCCGATACTACAGATGATGGTTCACTCTCCGTCTCTGTTGCGGATGTAACCCGATCCTTTCGACGGGTGAACATTCACAAAGCCGCGGGTCCAGACGGCATTCCGGGCCGCGTCATCAGAGTATGCGCGAACCAACTGGCTGGTGTTTTTACGGACATTTTCAACCTGTCCCTCTCCCTGTCTGTAGTCCCCACATGCTTCAAAACATCAACCATTGTGCCTGTACCGAAGCAAGCCAAAATCACTTGCTTAAATGACTGGCGTCCTGTTGCCCTCACCCCCATCATCAGCAAATGCTTTGAGAGGTTAATCAGAGATCACATCTGCTCTGTTCTGCCCACCTCTTTGGACCCATTGCAGTTTGCCTACCGTAACAACCGCTCCACTGATGATGCTATTGCATCTACAATACACACTGCTCTATCCCACCTGGAAAAAAGGAACACATATGTGAGAATGCTGTTTGTAGACTACAGTTCAGCATTTAACACCATAGTGCCCTCCAAGCTTGATGTGAAACTCCGGGCTCTGGGCTTAAACAGCTCGCTGTGCAGCTGGATCCTGGATTTCCTGTCAGGCAGACGTCAGGTGGTTAGAATGGGCAGCAACATCTCCTCATCACTGACCCTCAACACTGGAGCCCCGCAGGGCTGTGTTCTCAGCCCACTCCTGTATTCCCTTTACACACATGACTGTGTGGCGACACATAGCTCCAATGCCATCATTAAGTTTGCTGACGATACGACGGTTGTAGGTCTGATCACTGACAATGATGAAACAGCCTACAGAGAGGAGGTGCACACTCTGACACGCTGGTGTCAGGAGCACAACCTTTCCCTCAACGTCAGTAAAACCAAGGAGCTTGTGTTGAACTTCAGGAAGAAAGACAGGGAACACAGCCCCATCACCATTAATGGAGCACCTGTGGAGAGAGTCAGCAGTTTCAAGTTCCTCGGTGTCCACATTACTGAGGAACTCACATGGTCCGTCCACACTGAGGCCGTTGTGAAGAAGGCTCACCAGCGCCTCTTCTTCCTTAGACGGCTGAGGAAGTTTGGAATGAACCAACACATCCTCACACGGTTCTACACTAGTACTGTTGAGAGCATCTTGACTGGCTGCATCACCGCCTGGTACGGCAATAGCACCGCCCACAACCGCAAAGACCTGCAAAGGGTGGTGCGAACGGCCAGAAACATCATCGGAGGTGAGCTTCCCTCCCTCCAGGATATATATAACAGACGGTGTGTGAATAAAGCTCGGAGGATTATCAAAGACTCCAGCCACCCGAGTCATGGGCTGCTCTCACTGCTTCCATCAGGCAGGCGGTATCGCAGTATCAGGACCCGCACCACCCGACTACATGACAGCTTCTTCCCACAAGCAATAAGACTTTTGAACACTTGATCCCTCACAATCAACAATCAGCACTGCACTTTATTAATCCTCATTCTGTCAATCTATTCTCGCTCCCAATTCAGTTAGTGTATGTATATATATGTATATATATATATATATATATATATATATATATATATATATATATATTTATACCCTTATCTAGTGTATGTGTATTCTACATTGTGTGTATTGTGTACATTTGATATGTAAATTGTTGTGTAGGTATGTGTACATTTGTTATGTAAATTGTTGTGTAAGTTTGTTATGTAAATTGTTTTGTGTAAATATGTTGTTTATTGTAAAGTGGTTTATGTCTCGTCACTGTCATTACTGCTATTTTGCTCGGAACTGCACACAAGAATTTCACCTACTGTTGCACTCGTGTACACAGTAGTGTGACAATAAAGTGATTTGATTTGATTTGATTTGAAACGTTGGGTATTGGCAGCATAACAGTGGAAACTTTTTCCATGATTCCTGATAATATCTCCCAGGGGAAGTATGTATAAGGAGAAAAGCAGAGGCCCTAAAATGTATCCCTGTGGCACTCCATACTTAACTTTTGTTTGATTTGACAATTCCTCGTTTACACATTCAAAGTGGAAATCAGTCTGGAATTAGCCAAATCTCTAGAATCAAGCTGTGGCTTCTTAATAAGCAGTTTAGTAACTGCCATTTTAAAGTTTATCCTAAGGATAGTGAGGAGTTAATAATATTAAGAAGAGGTTCTGAGATTACTGGGAATACCTCTTTTAAGATCTTAGTTTGTATTGGATCTAACATACATGTTGTGGCTCTTGATCTGTTTTTTGTTAAGTTTTGTTTGCTCTGCATGACCAGTGTTGAGTGTAAAGTGTTACAACATTTTGCAGTAACACAGTAACATGGTACTTAACAAAATTAAGTAATCGGGGACTTTAACAAAGCCAATTTTAAAACAATCGCACCAAAATACCACCAACATATCAGCTTCAACACACGAGGGGACCGGGTTTTGGACCATTGCTGTTCTCCTTTCCGGGATGGCTTACAGGCAGAAACTGAAACGGGAAGCACCAACCCTCAGAACAATCCAGTGCTGGTCAGCCAATCAGACTCTATGTTACAAGACTGTTTTGATCATGCGGACTGGGAGATTTACGCTGATAGTGTAACGTGTTTCATCAGGAAGTGCATAGAGGACGTTGTTCAGACCAAAACAATACGGATCTACCCCAACCAGAAACGATGGGTTAACGGCGATGTTTGCACGGCACTTAATGCGCAGACCTCCGCTTTTAATTCTGGGAATGCGGAGGAGCATAAACTATCCAGTTATGCCCTCCGTAACTATCAGAGCAGCCAAACGCCAGTACAGGCACAAACTTTAAGGACAGTTCAACACCACCGACTCTAGAAGTATGTGGCAGGGAATTAACATCATCACGGACTACAAAGGGAATAAAAAATCTGCCGTGAAAACCGCTGCCTCTCTCCTGGAGGAGCTTAATACATTTTCTGCTTGTTTCGAGGACAATAACACTGCCCTCTCGGAGAGAGCACTCGCGGCCGACGCTACAGATGATGGTTCAGTCTCTGTTGCAGATGTAACCCGATCCTTCTGATGGGTGAACATCCGCAAAGCCGCGGGTCCAGACGGCATTCCGGGCCGCGTCATCAGAGCGTGCACGAGCCAACTGCCTGGTGTTTTTACGAACATTTTCAACCTGTCCCTCTCCCTTTCTGTAGTCTCCACATGCTTCAAAACGTCCACCATTGTGCCTGTACAAAAGCAATAAAAATAATTTGTTTAAATGACTGGCGTCCTGTTGCTCTGACCCCCATCATCAGCAAATGCTTTGAGAGGCTAATCAGAAATCACATCTGCTCTGTGCTGCCCACCTCTCTGGGACCATTGTAGTTTGCCTACCGCAACAACCGCTCCACTGATGATGCCATTGGATCTACAACACACACTGCTCTCTCCCACCTGGAAAAAAGGAACACATATGTGAGAATGCTGTTTGTAGACTACAGCTCAGCATTCAACACCATAGTGCACTTCAAGCTTGATCTGAAGCTCTGGGCTTAAACAGCTTGCTGTGCAGCTGGATCCTGGACTTCCTGTCAGGCAGACGTCAGGTGGTTAGAATGGGCAGCAACATCATCTCATCACTGACACTCAACACTGGAGCCCCTCAGGGCTGTGTTCTCAGCCCACTCCTGTATTCCCTATACACACATGACTGTGTGGCAACACATAGCTCCAATGCCATCATTAAGTTTGCTGACGATACGACGGTGGTAGGTCTGATAACTGACAATGATGAAACAGCCTACAGAGAGGAGGTGCACACTCTGACACATTGGTGTCAGGAGCACAACCTCTCCCTCAACGTCAGTAAAACCAAGGAGCTTGTAGTGGACTTTGGGAAGAAAGACAGGGAACACAGCCCCATCACCATTAATGGAGCACCGGTGGAGAGAGTCAGCAGCTTCAAGTTCCTCGGTGTCCACATTACTGAGGAACTCACATGGTCCGTCCACACTGAGGCCGTTGTGAAGAAGGCTCACCAGCGCCTCTTCTTCCTGAGATGGCTGAGGAAGTTTGGAATGAACCACCACATCCTCACACGGTTCTACACCAGTACTGTAGAGAGCATCCTGACTGGCTGCATCACCGCCTGGTACGGCAATAGCAACGCCCACAACCGCAAAGCCCTGCAAAGGGTGGTGTGAACCGCCAGACACATCATCGGAGGTGAGCTTCCCTCCCTCCAGGACATATATAACATGCAGTGTGTGAAAAAAGCTCAGAGGATCATCAGAGACTCCAGCCACCTGAGTCATGGGGTGCTCTCACTGCTACCATCAGGCAGGCGGTATCGCAGCATCAGGACCTGCACCAGCCGACTACATGTTAGCTTCTTCCCCCAAGCAATCAGACTTTTGAACACTTGATCTCTCACGATCAATAATTAGCACTGCACTTTATTCATCTTATATCTCACACTGGACTGTCAAATATATTCTCCACAATACATTTACTGTATATATATTTTTTATATACTCTCTTTTTTTTTATTGTATGTGTATTCTATATTGTGTGTATTGTTTACTGTACATTGCATATTATTATTGTGTTGTGTAATTGTGTACATTTGATATGTAAATTGTGTTGTGTAAATATGTTGTTTACTGTAATTGGTATATGTCTCGTCATTATTATGACTGCTATGTTGCTCGGAACTGCACACAAGACTTTCACCTACTGTTGCACTTGTGTACATGGTAGTGTGACAAAGTGATTTGATTTGATTACAGACATGAATCAAATTAAATTAATTGGATTACAAATTTATTGCAATAATAAATACAATAATATTAAGTAGAATGCATTTTAAAATGCATTACGTTCCTGTGTTGGTACTTTTATATGTGTTCTTGTGTCAGCTAATGAGCATGCGCTCTAACAAACCACCATGGCATAGAGGACACATTTCAAGGTGATGGCAGATGAGTGAGCTGTGTTACTATGGATGCAGCGGAGTATAGTTGTTTATTCAATTTGAAAAAGAAAGTGAAGCGTTTCAAGTTTTCATGCCTCACAATCAATCTTAGTGAGCTCTGTGTCAGCATGCTCCCAGCCTTGGCTGAGGCACGCAATCTGATAGAAAATTAGCAAATTCACCAAGGAAACCAGAGTGAGGCCAGTGTGATCTATATACTGTAGCAAGGGCAAAAGACGACAGATATTTTTTTGTTTATATCTGACGTGTCATGTTAAGCATAATTAGTTCAAAAGACTTATGTCCTGTCCTCTGAGTAACACCAAAAACTTCACTGTAAATTTGTAGCAACACCTCCTCCTCGACCCTTCAGACGAGGCTCATGTTTATAACAATAACCTGGGGGAGTAGATTAATTTAAACAAATATATGCATCTGGTTTAACTCAAGTTTGTCAATAAGAGTGCATCCAAACTATGACCTGGAATAATTTCACTTACAATTAGTGCTTTGGTAGAAAGAGATCTAATGTTTTGTAGCCCTGCCTTTATATGATGTTTATCTTCAATTGTTTTTTTGTTGTTGTTTTTTTTCTTGTTTGACCTTAGTCAAATTATTTCTAAATGATTTAGTGAGAGTTTCGTGTTTGGTAGTTTGAGGAATAGACTCAGTCTCTGTGATATCTAGGTGATACAGTCTATATGTGTTGTAGTTTATGTGACCTGTGTGACGTCTCAAGGCACCTAGCAGACATTCGGATTAACCAGTTTGTCTGCTTCCTGACCTGGGCCCAGTTAGTCAAATACTATCATTAAGACTATGAGCCAAATTACTCGAGAGGAGAGTGGCACCTTCCCTGGAGGGATGGAGTCCATCTCTCTTTAGCAGGTCAAGTCTACCCCAAAAACTCTTCTATTTGTCTAGAAATCCCATGCTATTCTCCAGACACCACTTAGACATCCAGCCATTCAGTGACACTATTCTACTATAAACCTCGCCACCACAATGAGCAGGGAGGGGGCCAGAGCATATTACAGAGTCTGACATAGTTTTTGCAAGTTCACACACTTCTTTAACATTATCTCTCAGGGCTCCAGACTGTGACTAAAATGGTTGCAAATGTGACCAAAAATAATTGATTGTGACAATAATTTAAAATCTAGTCACCTTTGGCGATTGTGTGCGTTCTTTTGCATTTTCGTCAGATATCTTGTGAGTTATTGAATGTATTTTAGAGTGCGCACCAATGTGTCTCACACCACTTATCATCTGTTCTGTTTCTGATGAGCTCGTTGCACTGCACGGAACAACAAAACCAGCGTGAGAGAGTTGTGAACGAATGATTCATTTAAACCAGGCCTTTTTCATGAATCACCCGAGGGTGTGAACTCAGGAGCTCAGTATAGCCGTTTAAATATGATTTACTTTCGCAGCGAATCAGCCATTAGTGAGCTCACAACAGGGAGGTCATACATTTTAAAAAAAGAGTCCCATGAGTATTTCGGGCTTCTTTATAATTAAAAGCCCCGTATTGTGTACCACTTTGTTTCCTTCTGGTAATTGTTGATTGGGATTGGAGTAGCACAATAAACTGTATCTGGGATTTCATTCAAAAGTCAAACTCTTGTTGACTCTTTGTCTGGGCCATCCTGTAACAGTAAAGAAAGTCTAAGGCAATATTTACCTTTTTTAATATATACACTACCGGTCAAAACTTTTGAAACAGTTGACTGAAATGTTTCTCATGATCTTAAAAACTTTTGATCTGAAGGTGTATGCTTAAATGTTTGAAATTAGTTTTGTAGACTAAAATATAATTGTGCCACCATATTCATTTGTTTCATTGTAAAACGAAAATTGTATTTTTTTTTTTTTTTTTTTTTTAATTGATGACTTGGACCAAATAATAAAGAAAAGCAGCCAATAAGTGCCCAACATAGATGGGAACTCCTTCAATGCTGTTTAAAAAGCATCCCAGTGTGATACCTCAAGAAGTTGGTTGAGAAGATGTCAAGAGTTCATGTCTGCAAATTCTAGGCAAATGGTGACTAATTTGAAGTTGCTAAAATATGACACAGTTCCGATTTATTTGGGATTTTG
Source organism: Moxostoma hubbsi (assembly GCA_032164185.1). NCBI lineage: Eukaryota > Metazoa > Chordata > Actinopteri > Cypriniformes > Catostomidae > Moxostoma > Moxostoma hubbsi. The sequence goes on from JAVLUX010000033.1 coordinate 15,932,232, forward strand.
TTTAGTCACAACATAATTTCCATAGTTCCATTTATGTTATTCCATAGTTTTGATGACTTTACTATTATTCTAAAATGTGAAGATAAAAAAAAATTATAATTAAGAATGAGTGTTTCAAAATTTTTGATCAGTAATGTTTATGTCTATACATACACCGATCATCCACAACATTAAAACCACCTGCCCACAATTGTACGGAGTGGTTATCGGAGTTACAGTAGACTTTGTCAGTCTGAACCAGTCTGGCCATTCTCTGTTGACCTCTCTCTTTTTTTTTCTTTTTTTTTTTTTTTGGCACCATTCTGAGAAAATTCTAGACTGCGTGTGAAAAACCCAGGAGATCAGCAGTTACAGAAATACTCAAGCCAGCCTATCTTCTCCAACAATCATCTGTGCGATTAACTAACTTGCCAATCGTGTGGCAGTTGTACATAAAAATCAAGCAGATACAGGTCAGGAGCTTCAGTTAATGTTCACATCAACCATCAGAATGGGGAAAATATGTGATCTCAGTGATTTGGAACATGGTATTATTGTTGGTGCTAGATGGGCTGGTTTGAGTATTTCTGTAACTGTTGATCTCCTGGGATTTTCACACAAAACAGTCTCTAGAGGTTATTGTATTTATTGTTTGAATTGACAAAGTCTGCAGTAACTCAAATAACAGTTCTGTACAATTGTGGCTATTCTGAGATGCGGATTGGCACTGTTTTGGCGGCACAAGGGGGACCTACACAATTTTAGGCAGGTGTTTTTTTTCCCCCCAATTTGGAATGCCCAATTCTCACCTCAATCTGGGTAGCAGAGGACAAATCTCATACCATCAGTCCATGCATCTTACCACACTATTCTCTGCTGCATCCATGCACAACTCACCACGGCCCCCACAGAGAGCGAGAACCACACATTATAGCGACAACGAGGTGGTTACTCCAAGTGACTCTACCCTCCCTAGCAGCTGTATCAGTTTTGTTGCTTAGGAGACCTAGCTGGAGTCACTCAGCATTCCCTGGATTCGAACACCTGACTCCAGGGGTGGTAGACAGCATCAATACTCGCTGAGCTACCCAGGCCCCAGGCATTTAATATTGGGACTATAGGCTTTTAATGTTGTGACTAATCGATGTATAAAATCAAGATTTTGACACTTACAATTGAGGGACTTTTACACAACTGTTACACATGGTTCAAACATTCATTGATTCTCTTCGTGAGGGGGGAGCATTGCCCTTCCCCACCTTTCTGGAGCCCTGGGAGAGACGAGGGGTGGGAAATGGGGGAGGGAAAGAGCAAGGCAAATGCTCATTGGCGGACGGCAGCGGTTCCTCCGGCTCTTGTCGGCTGGCAGCGACCCCTCTGTCCTCAGGCAGACGGCCACGGCTGATCCCCTGGGGGATGGCAGTGGCAATGACTTCCTGACAGCGCATCCCTCCTCCCTCCCGGGTTTCGGCACCACTGTAACAGTATAAGGAAGGGCAAGAAGGCGGCAGGAACTAGCTGAACTGTCAACAAAAAGTTTAATGATCTAAATTAACTTAAAACAACTTAAACATAAATTAACAGACACACATGCAGTGCGGCCGCATGTGTTTCTCTCTCTCGAACTGGTACCACCAGCTCGTCTTTATCCCCCACCCAGCTGATAAGCCTGATTCAGGGCCGGCCGTGTGTCCTAATGGCCCAGCCCCGCCCTCCTCCTCATCACAGAGCAAATAGCTCCTAAGCCTTTTTTTAGTCTGGAGCCCTGTCTCTAGTTATCTCCATCTTGCGAAGCCAGACATCGTTAGTGCCGACATGAATAACAATTTTAGAAAATCTACGTTTAGCATTAGCCAGCACTTGTATTTACAATACATTGATCTGATGTCAGACGCTCTGGCACCCGAATTGCATATAACAATAGTGGCTGGAGTCTCTATTTCCACGTTCCTTAAAATTGAATCACCAATTATTAGGGCGCTTTTAGAAACCCTAATAGGAACCGGAAAGTGGTCTCTTTGCTGAGCGAGTATGCCGCCAAGATGTCACCCAATCACCCTGCTGTGAGGGCTCTTCAATCGGAACCAAAGTGTGTGTGTGCCTTGCTGTTCTACTCGCGTCTGATACAGTATCTACCGGCTTCTCTTTCTCATTGACCTTCACTAGTGTTCGGATGTGTGTCTCTAACTCATTAACCTTGTCCTTCAGCTTGACAAATTCCTTACATTTTTCAAGTGTAAACTCCCATGACAGAAGAAGCTATAGTAAACATGTGGTATGTAATGCAGGAAACAATAAAATGAGCAGATGCCATGACTTACCAGAATTGTTTGTTGTTGTAGTTATTGTTGTTGTGGTTGTTTTTGAGCGCCAAGGGTTTTAGATCAATGTGGTTCCTAATCAGCTGATTTTTAAGATTGATGCAATAGTCCATTTAAAACACAGTGGGGAAAACGAATGCACGCAGTCGAAACATGAGATGTAGACAAGTGGAAAAAAGAAAGGAAAGAAAACAAGAGAAACAGGTGCGTGCGGTAAAATACACCAATGAAACGGTAGAAAATCACGCAGTAAAATTGCAATGGATAAAGTGATGAACATGTAACAATAAGCATTGCTAAGCAGTCTAGCGAACTACAAATGCTTTTGCAGCATACTGTCAACAACAGGAACATGAAATTATGTCAGGAACAGGAAGTCAACAGCATATCAGATCAATTGACCCTATTTACTTTCATAATACAAGTTTCATGCTTGTGTTGTTCATTTGTGAACAGTGCTCCAAATAATTTTTTTTGACTATGTAATCTTTCATCAAAACTTAACTTGCTTCATGTTGACTTTAAACACCAAAAAAAAAAAACAGACATCACCCCTAGGGGCTTGCTATAATGTGGTTTGAATTCATTGCCACCCAAAACACTAATCCATCATCATAATGAACTTTATTCCTAATGATTCCTCACACCTTTTTTCTTTTCCTCACCTGCATAATTAGAAAATCCAAAATCAACAATTGGTGTTGATAGCATGTGTTTGTGTGAAACACAAGATGTAGGGGAATAATTGTACTTATTTAACTTTTTTTTGTTGGAGGGGCTTTTTTTTTTAACCTTGTTACCCATTCACATAACATGGAGCAGGTTTCAGCTCTCCAAGCAATGAAAAAATTTAACGCTTCCACCCTTTGAGGCATGCGCCTGACGTTTTTACAATTAGCAAGGAGCCCAGCAGATGCGAGTTTAGAACGTGTTGTTGAGCGGCAATAAATTACGTGCAAATGTGTGGAGCATTTATCATTTGCCATTTTCACCATAGACCATTATCACTTCATTAACTAGAGAGGGTGTCCTTTTTTTTGTTTGGTCTGGAGAAAAGGATGTGTACTAATCTCTCTGATGGGCCTACAGAAGTGTCAAAAAAAGAGAAGCTGGATTTGATAAGCAGCTGAAATTCCACATCTCCCTCCTATTGGTTTCTTCTTTATGTGTGATTTCACAGCTCATTGAGCCGAGGCCTCTGGTATGTCCTGCTTCCAGAGAGGCTCATTTGAAATGGCGCTCAACTGCTCCACGTCTGATATCCGGCCTGTTTGAGACTTTATGGATGTGAAATATAGATGATGTAGGACGGGGAGCCTCTCCTCTCTGGGCGCTTTGGGCGCAGTTCGGCAAATTTCCAAGCGAGAGGCAGGAATGTTTCTGTGAGTTGTCTCCAGAACTTTGATGTTAGGAGAACGGTGGGCTTTCTGTAGGATACTCTTTCCTCTGGCCTCTCACGTTACCGTCGTGCTCTGGAGGGGCAGTGGCTACGTGGATTTATATGCCTTTTTAAAAATGGGAACAACTTTTTTTTCCCACTGTACAAAATCCCAATTCTCTCATAAAGGGATTTTACACATGAAAGGAATACAATTTAAAGAAAATTCTCTCATCATTTACAACCTAATTTCATTCTAAACCCGTAAGACTTCCTTTCTTCAGTGAAACAATAAAGGAGAAAGTTTGAACAATAAATTGGTCAATCTTTTCCAAGCAATTACTATGAATTGGGACTGGATACAAAAGCATCACAAAAGTATTAATAAGAGAAGTAGAGATGTCCGATTTGTCAACAAATCATTCAGAACGTTATGTGAACTTGATGAACAAATTCATTGAGAATATCTGACTCAAAAGAACAATTCTGTTCATTTTCAGTTAATAAAGACTTAAATTCTCTCTCTCCCTCACACAAATCAGTCATATTGCTTCAGAAGTCTTCAGATATAACTATAAAGTCATATGGGCTACTTTTATAATGCTTTACTTTTAAAGCTCCAGTTCATATTTATTGTAATTGCATGGGAAAGAGGGATCAGTGCATTCCTCTGAATTTTCTCAGTTTGTGTTGTACTAAAGTAGGAATTTTATACAGTATTAAATATTATTATTTTTCTGTGAATTATTCCTTTCAACCACAGCATAGTTTTTTCTCCATCTTCCCGTCCTTGCAAGCTGTAATAATTGTTTAGTCTAGGATGAGATATGTCGCAACCTCACTGCCTCAAGATGTCCATATATTTTAATCCTTCCTTTTAGCTCTGATCCTTTTGCATTAGCAAACTGATGAGAAAGCCCCTCTGTTTCTTTTGATGTCAACAGCCTATAACATTGTGTAATAAATAAAACAAAGAGAAGGATTTGTGTTTCCATTCACTCACACAAGTTTGGATGGCTCAGAAACCCATCTGTTGGACAGTTGAGAAAAAGCCCTCTGGTTTTGCCGTGCACAGAGCGTTTGTGTGTGCATTAGAGGAGAGATACTGGGTGAGCCAGAGAGAAAGACATTGTGTCTGTGTGTACACCTGCAGAGTGTTTGATTGCGTTTCAGATTGTGAGTCTGTTTATAGTGCTGCCAAAGATGCTGTGAGTGGTTCCTCATCATCAGTGCTTAATGGAGGACTAAATGGGCTGTGTCTTCAGCAGCATGTCTCATAGAGATGAGGTGGCAGAAAAAACAAATGATGAAATGGCGATCAAAGGCCAGCAGGGGGTAGGGACTGATGCTCTTGGATTAGACCATGGATGAGCTTTGGTGGGAAGCTGTGCCGGACCATGGGAAAAAAAAATAAAAAAATTGATGAATAAAAGGAGAAACATTTTTGCCGCTGTTTAACTCACTGCCATTGGTGCCATGGCCTAGAAGTTATTGCACATAATTGAGCCGTGGTGCTCATGTGGATAATGTGAGTTTGAATCCTGTTCACAATCTTTTATCAATAAATGGGAAAAAACACTTTTGCCATTTAACTCTCATTGGTGACATGGCATAGTGGTAGCGCACGTGCATTGAGCAGTTGTGCTCATGCGGACAATGTGAGTTTGAGTCCTGTTCACAATCTAATATCAATAAAAGGAGAAAAAATATTGGCACTGTTTAACTCTCACTGCCATTGGCGCCATGGCCTACCAGTTATTGCACATCATTGAGCCATGGTGCTCATGTGGGTAATGTTAGTTTGAATGTTCATTTCCTGTATGCAATCTACTATTGACAAGTGGGGGAGAAATATTCACTTATGCTGTTTAACTCTCACTGTCATTCATGCTGTGGCCTAGCGGTTAGCACACATGCATTGAACCATGTATCTTAATTGGGCAGTGAGTTTGAGTCCTGTTTGTAATCAGCTATCAATAAATGAGAACAAATCTTAATTTAAAAATCTCTCTGTACAAAATCCCAAAACTGTTGCATTACTTTATCAAACGGTATTTCAACGCAAAACCGCGTCTAATTCGCGAACCACCTTTAGTCTAACTTTTAAATTAAGTCATTGTAATTATTTTCTGGGCAAAAATGGCTCATTTCTATGAATTTGCGAACGACAGTACTATTGGTCTGATGCACTTAAAGTTGCCCTATTATTGAAAGCTGGTGTTAAACAGTTTTTTTTTTTTTTTTTAAACGTATTTTAAATGTGGAATTTTAAGTGTGATCATCACAGCAGTAATACATCAAATGATAATGAAATGATGGAGAAGAGCATTAAGAGAGCAGATTCAGATGTCTGGATCATAGTGGTGGAGCGATGCTGCACTGTCCCAGCAAAGTATGTCATATTATGGTTGTCTGCTGCATCTTCCATAACCTAATACTTTAAACTGGCCTGCACACTGTGGAATGTACTGACAAAATGCGATCAGTCCAAATTTTATGGTTGTGATAGCTCCATTACCTGATTTTCATAATTCCTTTTAGTGAATAAAATGCTAAAACAACATAAACAGGTTGTTTTGCAAGCACAATTGATTCTTAGTGAATCTCCGATTAATGTCTTTGCTACACCGACCCACTGCAAGGAGAGCGTGAGCGGCTTAGTTAGTGCTTTCTTTTTACACTCCATCTCAATGAGTGATTGGCCGTCAGTTTCTCTCCACTTCGGCTTGAAGGCTTCCGTGTTATCCTTGTTGGATGCCCTCCCCCTGTTAGAGGCAGGTCGATAGAGGTGCTTGGCCTGTCGATCCATCACCCCCCTCCTGTCTGCAAATTGGCCTCTGAGGCATGAAGCTCGTCTCTGGGGAAAAGTGCCACTGTTTAGCCAAGGCACTGAAGGAAATGAAAATGCAATCAGGGAAACCATTAAAGCAGCATAGAAAAATGACTCCTCACTGTCCTTTGACAAAGTTCTCAGTTCATCTTCCTCTCCTGCCTTTTAGTCTGCACCAAGATATTTAGCCTTGACACATTCCACATTCGTTTTTTCTCTTTCGTTTGAATCCAACAGCGAGTTGATAAATGCAGCCCGCTAAGTAGCGCTTGTTGTGATTTATCAATTTTGCGTGCTAATGCCTTTGCTGAGTGGTGGCGTGTTATCTAAAGTAGGGGAGAGAGGGGGTGTCATCGAGAGTCCCGGGGCAGCACTTTCTTCTGATCCGATACTCTCAACGACAGAGATTGACCACTTCCAGGTTGGGGGGCTAGACTAAACATATTTCACCCCTGTTGATATCAGCCCATCCCTGCTTCGGCAGGCTCACTCTATCTCATTATAAAAATAATGATGTAATTGACTGTTGTTACAATAGATAGTTGGGTATTTATCTTTGAGCCTGCTGTTTGGTGATGGGCCGCCAGGCTTTTATCACGAGCCTGTCTTCCTCACTTGATTCATTGTCTTTGTCTGGCAGAACAAAAGCAGATGCTGCTTATTTACTCAGACTTTAATGGCACACACACACAACACTGGTAATCACCGTTGTGATTGCAATTTATTGGTGACAAGAGAGGCTGAATTCTAAGCCTTGTAACATAAAGGCATCTGCTTTAGAATCCATCAATTGTCCAAGCTGCACGCTCAAGTCTCAAACCTAATTTTTAAAACAGATAATCCCGACTCTTAATTTTGATTGGATGAGCCACATTCAAAGATGTTATGAAGTGACAAAAACACACAACTTTGACCACTAGAGCTCGATAAAAAACAATACAATGCAACCCTCTACAATGCAAGTAAATCACTTGCATATGTGACCACCTTTTGGGCTATGCGACTAAAATTATCTGTGATTAGCCATTGGCTTTTTAATTTTCAGGTTTCACTAGTGATGAGTTGTATTTTGGTGAAGAAGTTCAGCATTGAGATTCTTTCACTGCGTGTTGAGAGTAAATGTTAGGTTTGATTCGTTCCGTGTAATGTGTGTCCAAAGACAAGATCCACGTTCTTTACAGTCAGTTGTTGACCAAAAACAGCAAAAAATAGAAACGTGTAATTATAATGACACACAGCACGGATGCGGCAAAGGAGCCATTCGGCTCCACTCTCGTGTTGTGTGCTCAAACAAAACACTTTTGTGAAACTCTTACTGAACTGCTGCTATTTTTAAAGAAACTGTACCATTTTAGCACTTGTAAATGATACAAAGTTACTTTAAAACATGTAAAAAAATAAATAAAAAAAATTATATATGCAATATAAAATATGCAATTTCAAGACACTCATTGATGAAGTACATGGTTTTGTAAATTTTTAAAAAACTAAAAGTTTAAAAACAAATTGTTAAAAAAAATGGTATAGTTACTATTTTCACAATATAACTAGTTAGAAGGTTCCCTGTATAAACAGCATTAGCTGAAAGAGAATTTCTTTCATCTGTAAGCAAAATGGACATATACCCAAATGTACTGGAATGGAATCGAGAGCTTGTGAATCGAAATTGAATCGGGAAAATCTTTATCAATACACCACTACAGTGACCAAACATTCTATATTAAAAACCACACGAAATCAAATATAGAGTTTTGTGGATTTTAGTCCATGTGTTATCTATGTGCTAGTACACTCCTGAATGTTGACAAAAATCCTGGGCCCGTATTCACAAACAATCTTAAGGCTAAAAGAAGCACTTAATGTGAAAATTTAGGAGCAGCTCTAGGGGTGTATCACTCCTAAATTTCATAAAATTTTAATCTAAGATTTATTCATGAAGCATTTAATGCTAAAAGTAGCTCTAAAAACCCAACTCCATAAGAGTTACTCAAACGATCCGAAGCATGGCTGCTGTTGTCAATCCACATTAAAAACAATATATAAGAATATTATTATGACATTGACCATTTAAAAAGGCATCTTCTGAATCACAATTGAGAATGTATTTTAATAATATAATATTGTAATATTATAAATGTTGACATTGACCTTTAAAAGTATTGTTTGAATCACGAGGGTGTTTTTATTATTGTTAAATTATTTAAAGAGGCAGTTACCTCTCCCACAAACCGAATCAACCTAATAACACCGGAGATAATGGTTTTGGCAACACTGCGCTCCCTGGCCACATCAAAATAAAGCTGTGAAGTATGGATGAATTTCTGCCATCCATCAGCAGAATAATCTATCCATCTACAGCCGTGGCCAAAAGTATTGGCAGTAACATATATTTTGTGTTTTGCAAAGTTTGCTGCATCAGTATTTGTAGATTATTTTTTCACGTTTCTATGGCATACTGGAAAACAATGATAAGTGTTTCATAAGTTTCAAAAGGCTTTTATTGGCAAAAACACTACATTTATGCAAATAGTCAGCATTTACAGTGTTGACCCTTGTTTTTCATAACCTCTGCAATTCGCTCTGGCATGCTGGATATCAGCTTCTTGGCCAAATCCTGACTGATGGCGATCCATTATATTATTTGTGCTTGGATTTGATCACAATTTGTGGGCTTCTGTTTGTCCACTCGCCTTTTGAGGATTGACCACAGTTTCTCTATGGGATTAAGATCCGGGGAGTTGCCTGGCCACGGATCCAAAATTTCAATGTAATGATCTCCGAGCCACTTCATTATCACTCTTGCCTTATGACATGGTGCTCCATCATGCTGGAAAATGCACGGATCATCACCAAATGGCAAACTTTGCAATCGTTGGGAGAAGTTGCTCTTGCAGGACGTTTTATACCATTCTTTATTCATGGCAGTGTTTTTGGGCAGAATTGTGAGAGAGCCCTCTCCCTTGGATGAAAAGTAACCCCACGCATGGATGGTCTCAGGATGCTTCACTGTTGGCACGACACATGGTAGCATTCACCTTTTCTTATCCGGACTATCGATTTTCCAGATGTTCCAAACAGTCGGAAGGGGGCTTCATCAGAGAAAATATCTTTGCACCAGTCTTCTACTGTCCAATCATTGTACTTCCTGCAGAATTTCAGTCTGTCCTTGATGTTTTTCTTGGAGAGAAGTGGCTTCTTTGCTGCCCTTCTTGACACCAGGCTATTGTCCAAAAGTCACTGTGCATGCAGATTCACTCTCACAACCTGCTGGCAATATTGAACAAGCTCTGCACTGGTGGTGACACAATTCCATAGCTGATTCCTCAGGAGGAGATGGTCCTGGCACTTGCTGGATACTCTGGGACAACCTGAAGCCTTCTTCACTGCAGTTGAACCTCTCTCCTTAAAGTTCTTGATGATACTGTAAATGTTTCTTTCAGGTGCAATATTCTTTGCAGCAATTTCCTTGCACGTGAGGCCATTTTGATGCAAAGCAATGATGGATATACGTCTTTCTTTAGAGGTAACCATTGCTAACAAGAACACAATGATTGGTAGCACTTCTTCCCTTCTTTTATAGCAAACATTCTGCTCTTATAATACAATCAGAATGATAGTGATTTCACCTGACTAGTACTCGTTCACACTTTCCCAGGTGCTGGTGATATGATTAGTGAAATGTTAGCTGGTCATTTTGTGCCAAGAGAATGTATGTCTCTGCCAATACTTTTGCCTACTGCTGTATATATAATATGCTCTCTCCAGACCAGACAGCACATCATCTGACAGTTCATAGTGTGTATTTTCCTGTGGATGTGTGCTCGCTGCAGAGAAAATAGGTGGCATTCGCGGGGAATCACAGCAATCGCAGGGCTACCCAGTGTTTTGATGCTGTTGACGGGATTCACACATTTCATTACATCAATGCAGTATGAAGAAATGTTTATCAACTAAAAAAAAAAAATCTATCTATCTAATTGTATGTATACAATTTGATTATACTAATTGAGGAAATACAAATTGATTATGCTGTCATTTTTATAATAAATGTTGCTGTTTTATTAACTTTTTGTATTTTGTCATATTGTTGTTGCTCCCATTTAAGAAAAGCCTCTAGTGACTCTAGTATTTTACCCAGCATGCATGGGTATCTTACTACACAATTCTGTTTCAGCACACCATGAATGTCAAAAGAAAGTTAGTCTCAAAGAAGGTTTTTAATTGAATTCAGAGATGTGAAATGGAATAGAGCGATTTATATTTTTTAAGGTGCGGTTTGTTTGTATAATTTATAAGGGACGTTGAGTGTATATGTGGGACTGGTGTTGTTTTCATTCTCCTTCTATTATTCCTTTCTATAACATGCCTGTGCTCCCTGAAGTACATTAAATGCATGTTGAAGTTGAAAAGCAGAGTATTAAGTTTGCCTACAGATGATTTATAGGGCATTCAGGAAGTCATTGTGGTGCACACTCTTTCATTGCAGTCCTGAGAACTGTACATTACCAGAAAAATCTAGAAATGCCTCTAATTTGTCTGGAATATTGAACAATTTCTTGGCTGAAAAATGTCCTCCTTATTGAGCCTTGCGCACGCTTGTCATCAATCACCAAAACAAATTTAATTTAAACCTGATTTATAACCAGCTCAAGCATCCCTGGGAATTTACATGCATGCGCTTACTAGCAGACTGTAGCCAAACAGTATTTTCCATGATAGATAAGAGCTCGTTTTTTTCACAAAGATTTCACGACTTGATAAGACATTCCACACACAAATACCCCAGAGTGCTCCTTAAATGGACTAATATTTGTGGTGCAGCATTTCTCTGCTTCTGTTAAATGTGTATAGCATTGACCGCAACAGCATGACTTCACTTTTCACCATTTGCAGGGTTCTGACCATAATTCCTCCAGACTTTACAATTATTTGAGGAAATAAGATATGAGAACAGATGGGAGACATGTACTGCACTAATTTCCTGTGCTTTGGCCTGCTCATCTCCAGTTATCTTTACATTTAGCACTTAATAGACCATTCTTAAGGGTGTTAAGTCAGATAGGTGCAGGTTTTCGTTAAGGTTCTGCAAGATTATTCAGTCAGCCCCCTTTATATACAGTTGACCTGAAATTATCTGGACACTTAAGACACACTTGAAAATGCAATAATGTCTTTCCATTAGATGATAAAATGGCGCAAGTGGCGCAAGTGCACTTTTCAAGCTAAATATTTCACAAGAAGTTTGTAAAGTTTTAGATCATAAAATAGATATGTTAAAAATTAAGACAAAGTATCTGGGCACATTTGATTGTCAAACTTTGTAAAACATGTCCATAGTTAATGGGAATAACTACACCCGTTACTCTGCTAGGCCACCTGTGTGAACTTGAGGGGAACTGACTTCATATATCCACTAAAATGACCACAAGACCAAAGTTATCACAAGTAATTGCAAAAATGACACAGAGTAAAGTTATGTTTTGAAAAAAAAAGGTTGAGGATCATTTCTTGTGCAAATGCCAGTTGGTTTGATATTATATACTGTAAAAAATGCAAAGAAAATAATTCACTTTTAAGTGTGGCTTAAGTGTCCACATAATTTTATGGAATAAGACATGATGTACTGTATCTGAGATCATGTGTGAAATGAGATCGATAACACTTATAAGTCCAAGAACTATTACATTTTTCTTTCTTAGATGCACATATTGTTTATAAAACACAACTAGCTGCAGTTATTTGATCCTGCCTAAAATGTATTAATCAGGGCAAGGAATGCACACACATCTGTCCAGTCCAGTCCACCCGTGAGTGTTTTTTTTTTTGGTTGGGGGGGGAGTTCAGAGGGAATAGGCTGTCAGCTCTGAGAAATATGTCATGGTTTCTGCAGCCCATACAGCACATCTGGTGCTCATTGGCAGGATGCTGCTGGACAACCAGGTGGATCTGCCAATTCTCAACCCGTGTCTGTCACTGTGTGGGTCTCCCCTGCACCCCCTCCCCACCAAACTCTCTCATTCTCTATATTCTTGTTTTCTCTCTCTCTCTCTCCATCCTGTGCTCTAACTCCCTGTTGAGCCATGACTTTCAATCATAGTAATTTGATTTGGGCCTGCTGAAAGGGCTTTAGAGACTGTGTGACAGACAGCAGGAGTGGACATGACTACTATCATGTTCTGTCGGACTTCTATATATCTGCATGAGGCAAACTACTGCTCTGACTGCTAGGCTGCAAACTCACAATGTGTGCAGCTTAGGGATGTGCCACGGTGGTTGACTAATCATCTAGTCCTCCAAAAATTGCCTAGTCGTTTAGTTGGGTCAACTACTAACATTCATATTTTAGTTGTGGCGGGAGACGCAATTCTCATGTTAATTTAGAGGCACAACTATTCAGAGAGTGTTTTTGCATGATGATAATTTGCTGTGTTTAAAAGTGATTAATAGTCAGCACAGTAAAACCCTCTGCAAGAAGTTTAGTCTCTTTAATATTTTAAGTTTAGTCTTTTTATGTGCTGTTGTAACAGTAAAGCACTGCATCAAAAATACATGTCTGTCTGAAACTCCTTGATATAAATAGTTGCAGTAAAATCTGTTAAAACTGCTTGATGTCATGAACTAGATGTATACCCACGTTATCTTGCAGTTCTGTGCATTTGAGTGCGCAACGAGGATCTTCTTGATACTCCCTAGCTCTCTGAACTGAAGCACGTCATTCTGCATTCAGGATGTGCATTAGCATTTTTGTGCGGCTCTGTATAAAAAGTCTCTTTTTATTTGTTTTACCTTTTTTATGATGATAGTTTTGTGCAGTAAGATGTTATAGTTATTTAGCCTTTTTATTTGTTACATAAGCGTTAGTTGGCATATTGAAAATCTGAGCTAAGCATCTATATATATATATATATATATATATATATATATATATATATATATATGCTGAAATGCTTTTGATCGGGGTCACGTAATCATAATGGATCCTATATTATACATTATTATCTTTAACAAAAACTAGTTGACTAGTCGTTCAAACCGACCGACTAGTTGATTATGAAAATTGGTAGTTTTGCACATTCTTGTTTTTTTTCCTTTGTGGCTAGTTCAATTCCTTGTACCACTGGTACTACCTGTTTGCAGCATGGGGCAGTAAACAAAACTCTAGCTGCAATGGCAACACGCAGCTGTACAAAGAACAAATTAAATGTAGACTTGCTTGACACTAGTCTCGCATAGCCAGACCTTTGACTAAAACAGCAAAGGTCTGAGATCTATAGCAGCTTCAATTGGCCAAGGACCACCCAGTTAGACAGGAAAAGCCTTCTAACTGACATGCAATGCGATTAATCACAGTTGGAGAAAATAGCAGAAAATATTTTCAGAGTCTAAGTGAAACACAGAAAACCTTATTATTTGATTATGCTAAACAAAGTAGAATATGCAGCTCTGCTTATGATATCTGCTTTACTTTATGCAATGTGCCTCAAAATAAACCCTAAATATCTTTAAAAGATTTGATGTCACTAATCTGGCAAATTTGGACGAATCTGCTGATTATTTTACCCGGAACCTTGGGAACACAATCCTGTTTCCAGGTATGTTTTTGTGTGCTATTTGCATCAAACGATTAGTGCACTGACTTTTAGCGGTCTGATGGCGGATTCACACATACTCCATGAGTGGGGCGTGAGCAACGCATCGCGTTTGGGCTTTTACATTGCTCTTTTCTTGGTTCCTACAGCAATGGCGGGCAGTGACTTGCACTTGTTTATAAGCATACTTGGTTGTGATTGGTTAATATATCAAAGTCCCTTTCATGGCAAGTCGGTCCTCTCTGCAGTAATTTTTGGAATGCTCTCGGGCAGGCTGGCCAGCTTTTTCTTTTTAACTGTGAATAAGTTTGCTGATATGAAACACTTTAGGCCAAAACAAAGTATAGCACAGACTGTTTGCCCTCGCTCTGTTTCAAGCCAACGCCTGACTAAAAGCCCCATACCTGCTACCTCAGTGCCGGCACTTGCCGCCACCAAGCCACCGGTGAGGCCATGCAAGCCGTGGCCCTAACGGAATCAGCTGAATCAGCGCCCGCCTCGCGCTGGTGGAACAAACCCCCATGTGCAGCAAAAGTGCTCCTGATGGGCACAGCCCTTTGAACCGGAAAGCAGAGTCCGCTGTTCCCTCCGGTTCTGCTCCAAAGAAGGCTCGATTGGAGACACAAAACACTGTTCCACATCTCTCCACTGCTGTTTGTCAGGAAAGGAATATTGTTGTACACAATAATGTTCAAAATGTTGTTTCTGTGTCTTGCACTCAAATAAATGCAAAAAAGAATACAGCATTCGTTGCAAATGCACGAGATGCTCATAAATTCTCAATAAAGAGCCCTTTTCCTCTTCAAAGCCCACACATTATGCGCTTCCTTATGGTGAGCAACGCATATCATACGGTGAGCAAACCAAATTACCCTCTGTGCTGTTACGTGGACATGTGGCAAGCCTAATGGGTATTTCAGAATAGGTGCAAAAAAAAATTGAACATGTTTGTGCGATCCAATTTGCACGCCAACCACCCTGTTTCAACTGCAACACCCTTCCACATTTTCGTCCGAAGACGCACCAGTGTTATGAGCCGAAATACACAATCTCTGAGCTTTGTGCATCTTGAACATCGACAATTGGCTGTTACTGCCACAATCAGAGGCTCTGTTATGCCAGCACAGACCTGCTACTTCAACATCTAAACAGTCGTGTACTGGGCGAAGAGCACGCTGTCCCCCAGTCAACAAATCACCTTTTTGGGAGTCCACCTCATCTCCACGATCAGGCACGTGGACCTCACGAGCGAGCGTGTTCAGACCATTCTACAGTGTCTGTCTCAGTTCAAACTGAGGAGAACACTTCCACTGAAGCTGTTTCAAAAAGCATTGGGGTTTATGGCAGCTGCACCAACCTTCATTCCATTAGGTCTCTTACACATAGTACCTCTTAAGTACTAGCTCAAGCGCTGTGTGCCATGGGCGCATGCGCATCACTATATCCTGCCGCTGTATAGCTACTTTAGCACCTTGGACAGCTCCTGCCTTTTACCAGCGAGGTATTACACTGGGGCAGATTGTCATGTGGAAAGTGGTGACAACGGATGCTTCCAAAACAGGTTGGGGGCAGTGTGTGATGGACGCCCAACTTGTAAAGAATGCATGGCACATCAACTGCCTAGAGCTATAGTCTGTATTCCTAGCCTTAAAGGCTTTTCAGTCAGATCATAAAACTGTCATGTTCTGGTTCACTCAAACGACATGACAGTAGTGGCATATATAAAATGCCAAGGCAGAATTAATTAATTGCCACTGTTGAGACTAACGTGTCACCTCCTCCAATGGAGCGAGCATCATCTCCTCTCTCTGAGAGCGACATATGTCCTTGGCTGCCCAAATTACGGTGCAGAAATATTGTCACGCCAAGGGATGATACCAGGAATGGAAACTGTTGAGGATTTTGGAA
Organism: Moxostoma hubbsi; assembly: GCA_032164185.1. Lineage (NCBI taxonomy): Eukaryota > Metazoa > Chordata > Actinopteri > Cypriniformes > Catostomidae > Moxostoma > Moxostoma hubbsi. The sequence goes on from JAVLUX010000033.1 coordinate 15,948,237, forward strand.
ATATTCGGCAAAGCCGAAATAGATCTATTTGCTTCAGTGGGGAATACCCACTTTCCCCTCTGGGGGAAACTTTGGACTTTGTTGATTTGCGCATGCTCTCTATTTAGACTGCAGTACTGCTGGCTCTGGCCTCAGTAAATGGGTCGGTGACCTGCATGCAAAATCTATTGACAGTTCATGTCTGTAGTTTGGCCATGGACTTTCAAAAGCCACTGTCAAACCCAGAAAAGGCTATGTGCCTAAGGTCCTAACCATGCCCTTCAGAGTGCAGGTGGTTCACTTTCAGGCCTTCTTCCCTCCTCCATTTAATTTGGATGAGGAACAATCATTGCGTTTGTTATGCCCTGTGTGGGCGCTGTACGCATATGTTGAGCGTACATGCTAGTTCAGACAGTCTGATCAGCTCTTTGTATGCTATAGAGGATGCACGAAAGGAATGTCTGTCTCCAAGCAAAGATTTTCTCAGTGGATTACCAATGCAATTGCCCTGACTTATGAGTCGCAGGGTAAGACTTGCCCAATTGGTGTTAAGGCACACTCAACTAGAGGCATGGACGAATAGTGCATCCTTACAAGACATATGTTTTGCAGCAGTATCGTCTTCTCAAAATACATTCGCAAGATTTTACAACATCGACGTAACGTCTCTCTCTTCACAAGTCCTCTCTGTTTAGAGCGCTTGCTATTTCATTGGCAAAATATTTATAATTATACAACTGCCTTTAAGACGAGCTCCCCATCTTTTTACACAACCGCCTGCATTCAGGCCATTGTAATTGACCATAGTCACAAGCACTTACATTATAAATATACTCCCTTTCCAACTGGGTTCGTGAAAGGGTTAATACTATGACTATAGTTCATTCTGAGTGCTCCCCTCCTGGCCCAACACGACGGTCAGTCACTGCAGCATACTCATGTCAGTCACCGTCCCACGAGACTGCAGCGTCATACTTCCTCCACACTACAAGACTCAAGAGTTCTTGAGGTACGAGCGATGCGCTCCTCGTTCTCAGTCAGATATTCTGAGGAAATGGTGTTTGCACCTGTTTTTATAGCAGATAGCTTTGCACAAAACAGGTGAGGCACAAACACTATAGCCAATATTAGAATATTGGCATTATTGTAGAGAGGTTTCAACTAAGTAATTTAAGAAGGCACTCCCCATATGCGTTAATAAACACAAAGTCTCGTTCCTTTCATCTCAGGGAACTGAGGTTACGTACGTAACCAAAATATTTTCCAGTCATGGAAAATTTTTTAAATACTTAAATGTCCTGGAAAATATTTTAGTATAATTTAACAGATTGACTGTGTTGCTAGAAAGGTTTTCGTTACATGTAAAAAACATGGTAATGAATTCAGACTTGGAATAGGAGTCAAATACACAAATTTGTATAGTTTTGTCACTGTCGGTGGCTGTGCATTGTGAAACAATGTCAACGGTTAAGGGCACTTACACCCTCATGATTGATTTTAGCATCGTTCAGTCGTGTGCTTTGCAATCGCGGTCCAACCAAGACAGATTGCTTGATTGGTTACAACTACAGCCAATTGCGTGCACAGTGAGAAGCAGCACTCATGAAACTTCTTATTCATAAACAAACTGAATGACCTGGTACATGTACCGACCGACTAATTGAGAGAGGCATGTTGTTCATTCTCTTCAGCTTCGGCATGTGAGTCTACCTCATTCATCGCAGAGAGAAAAGGATGGAAGAGCTATTAATGTGTATAAGTGACTGATGTTTATACATGTTGAGGTGCTTTCACATGACTCGCGACATTGCTGCTGAATACATTGAAGACTATGAAGTGAAACGTCAGCGCAACCTCAGCTCCAATTTCACACCAGTGTTTTCACACGTTTTTGCCTCACACAAATTATGTTTTGAGTGTACAAAGCTACAAGAAATATTTAAAAAAAGCTTCCAAATTTATGAAGAAATATTGAATGTCTCATAATTTATTTTAATTTATTATTACCTTATCTTTTCCAGGTATCCAGAGTCCCCCAGATATCCCCCAGATATTACTACAGTAATAAAATTTAACAAAAAAACAATGCTAAGACCTAAACATCCTTTTTATTCCTTTAGTCCTTTTTATTTTCTGCAATCAAACCAGTTGACCTTTTTTTTCTCTTCCAAATACATGTTTCCAGTGTTTATTATGCACACCTCCCACTTTCTTGCATGGCAAGCTCGTGAATTCGCCCCTCCGTGATGCTTTCTGCAACGCAGAAATCAAATAATTTGCTCTACTTGAATCATTAAAATAGCTTAAATTGGTGCTTTTAACTTATTCTTACAAAATTGTAAAAACGTTTGTTGATCCAGGGGCATATATTCCAGGAGGTATGGGTGTGAGGTAACCCCCTCAATAATCAAAACAAGCAAGTACAACCCCCGCATTATTTATACCATGATCAATGGAAACATGGGTAAACTCCCCAATGTTCATGCCAAATCTACGCCCTTGTGTGGATCAGTGATTGTCTCACCATTTTCGCCCCTCATGAGTTTGCATCCTTTTGAGTTATAAACTTGAGAAAACGATGACAGTCGGACCACTGATTTTTATACATTTTATAAATTCACACTGGGTTGGTAGCGTGGTGATTCAGCCTTAATGCCTTGGGATGTGAATGAATTTTAATTAATTCAACAATTGGAGTCAGCTTATACTGCAGTTATCACATGTAGTATGTGGAAAACATGAAATCTAGTCATAAAAATGGTATTAGCAATAAAATGCAGAATGTCATGGAATATGACATATTTGGGCGAAAATTAATGTTTGAATGTACAATTAATCAAAATAAAATAGCGATATGTCCTATTGTGATAATTAAACTAAAGTCTCTGATTTAATTTAATAAATAATCTGTAAGTGATGCTCACTTCAAATGAATGTGTATAGATGGCCACTCATACACTGAAAACCCCTAATCATGATCAACACATGCATTATTTTGTGTGTGAGATGACAGAGAGTACTCTGAAGTGCATAGCGCATACAGACTGTATTAAATTGAATCACATCTTTATGGGGATTAATAATCACACTGGAGGTGAGAAACTGCCATCAAAAACAAATGCCAAAATAAAAAGTTGATTTAAATGGACACGTGTGTTTTTGCTTAAATATTACACTTGTTGGGTGCATAAAATGTCCTGGAAAATTGTGTCTTGAAAAGAGTGGGAACCCTGAAATGCTTTTTTTTTTCAGGCTGGATCATCTAATGTGCATGTGCTTTCTTGAATTGATTGACAGGCCATGTCATTATCTAAAAGATGATTGGCTCTTTTACCTGTAAGGTGGGAGTCCTGCAGATTATTTATTTATTCTTTCCTTTATTTAGTTATTTTGTGTTTGTTTGTATGCAGACCTATACATTGTAGTGTATAATAGTTTCGGTTTAAATATTGTTTATTTGCTTTTGTGTCTTTTCTATAATCTCCTGATTATTTTAGTTTTCTGCTACACCCAGAGGCATTCAGCGTGAGCCGTGTGGCATAAATAGGTTCGTCGCCGACACAATTCTCTCACTGCCGCGTCTGGGACGCGTCACCTCGCGCTTGCAATGTGAATGTTCTAATCTGTTAACATGGGCACCGAAACGAAAACGCTCTGCTCACGCTTCGCTTATGGAGGATATGTGAATCCGGCATGAGGCTGAGACTAGCTTGACATTAGCAACAGAACAAGATGAGAATGCCTGATGATCATACAGCAGGATGGGAGTGCAATTCCGAATGCAGAGATCTTGAGGCGTGTTTTTATGTTTCAAATTATGTAAAAATTGGCACATCATCCTAAAAACGAGCATCCTCAAATTCTTTGTTTCAAACACAATTCACTGACTAGTTCTAGTACCCATGGATTCAATGAAGTAAAAAGGATATTCAGCTACACCTGAGTTATCGTACATTAATGTTTCAGCTCACTATGTCTCCACAGTTGAATTATTAAATTTTTTTTGCATGTCAGGCCATGAAAAATCCCGCTAATCAGCTTGAGAAAATGCAAGGCTGAAAATGTTGACCTAATATCAATAGATAAATATTAGATAAACAGAGAGCTGGAAGGGGCCAAACAAAACAAAGTCAGCAAAAAAGTGTCCTGTCAGTTTCGGGTTTCTGATAGTAAGTGTTATTTAAAAAGCAGCTGATGTGGGTTATGTTTCCTCACTCAAAGCCATCTGTTTCATTACCTCACACAGGCAGCTCTGAGTGCCTTGAAACAGCTGTCAGAACAAGGACTGGACCCGGTGGATGGACCAATCAAGGTAGAAAATGGATCATGTGACATGTATGTGCACACAGAACTGTAAGTACACCCACACCTAACACCTTTATTTTAGAGAGGATCACATATGTAAATGACTCACCGACCATAAACAATGTTTTGATGACGTGTTGTATAAATGACAGAAGTGCTTTGAGGCAGTCTGGGTAGCCATTGCCTTTTATATAAACTGTTATGAGAGCCTCAAGATGGTTTTACCAAGTGGACGTGATTGATACTTTTTCCATTTAAATATTTACAGATAATCATGTTAGGGCCCTTGAAATGCTTGCCATGTGTTGTTCCTTACAGAGTTATCATATTTTAAGCCAATATTGGCCCAATTTGTGCATTGCAATTGAACATGTTTATTTGTAACATCATCAAATATGTTATGAATACAACCCTGAAAAACAGGTAAAAAACATAAGAAAATAGAAGTTTATTTAGGAGAAAAATAAATCCCAAACACTGTTTGAATAATTGGTCCTTGAGATCATTGTTATAGATTGTGGTATTATTAGAGCTGTCAAAATTAATGCGTTAATGCATGCGATTCATTTTTCTTTAATGCGATTAACGCGTCTACCAATTTGACATTAGATTCTGACATTTTATTCAACTCTATGTGAGTACTAAACAGTGGTTGGTAGGACTGAGAGTAGCCACAGACCACCCTATTCAAAATGACAACAATATTTATATGCACATCCCGGACACAGATTGACACTTCAATGTAACCAGTGCACTTGAAGTCACAGGGTGCACCTTGCTCCGCATTCAGAAGTGCACAGCTGTTATAAATAAATGATTATAAATATTGCAGGCATGCAACGTGTACAGTAGTTCACAACATCCAATAGTTTGAGCCTTTTTACTCATAAACTATTTATTAAAGCAGTGTCGGATACAATCTGCAGAATGACTCCTGACATCCTGCATTCTGAGATGCTATTATTCTCACAACAATTGTACTGAGCGGTTAGCCAAGTTACCATAGACTTTAATAAGTTCGAACTAGTCTGGCCATTCTCTGTTGATCTCTCTCATCAACAAGGTGTTTCTATCAGCAGATATGCCGTTCACTGGATGTTTTTTGTTTTTGGCACCATTCTGTCTAAATTCTAGAGACTGTTGTGTGTGAAAATCCCAGGAGATCAGCAGTTACAGAAATACTCAAACCAGCCCGTCTGGCACCAAATTTAGCTTTACTATATCTATAAATTATTGTATTAGCATTAAAGTAAATGTTTAATTTTTTTAAATGACATTTTATTAATGCATTTATTTTTCATCAGGATGACAATTTTAAAATCAACAAAATAATTTCTGTTAGATTTTTTTTCCCATCCCTTACTGCTTGGAAAATGGTGGAACCTTTGCGATGTGTCCGGAACACTACACCGATGTAAACAAAAAGCGATTCTGTATCAGTGATCAAGTGACAAGAAAAGGACCTCTTAATTTGTTGTACAAAACAAACCCAGATGGGACTTGTGACTGAAATCAAGTACCTTGCGGCCTCTGTAGGGCACAATTTAATTAGCACGAAAACTTCAAGTCTTACCTATCCCCAAAACACCAATTCAATGAAGTATCATTAAGTGGGCATCGCCTGTGCTAAAAGCAGAACAAGACGTCTGTAGTGATTTAAAACGGCATGGGATGATGGCGTTGATGCCCTGATGCAAATCATGTGTGCAGCTCCACGATTGCTATAGAAAAGTGGAAAGCCAATCTCTGCCTCCCCATTAATAATGTGGAGGATGAGAGTTTGATATTTAATGTGAATTGCAATTCATTCACAACTAATGGGGATTAGTTCTTTCACTTAGTCAACCTCCCACTTAAACTTTGGGAAATGTTTAATGTTACTTGAATTAGTGCTGTTTTAATGATTTCTATCTTTATGACGTGTAATGCTTTGTTTGGAAAATGTTAAAATAACATTATTTTTACAAAGTGTTTTCTTTTCTTTTCAATGCTGGAAGTAAATGAATTTGACAGGAAAAGTAGTACAAATAGAGTCAAAGATCATACCAAAAAAAAATATATACAGAAATATCAGTCAAATCTGCAAAATTTTAATTCCAAATAACTATAAAAAATTATGCAATTAATTGCATTTAAAATTTTAATCGACTGACATCACTGGTAATCGGAAATAATTTGTAAGTTATATTGGCTGCTTTGCCCCTGGCCACACTTTAAAATGCTGTAAGTGATTTTGTATTAAACGACATGCAGAAAACATCCCATGAAATATCACACCTGTCCCTGTAACAGCCCTAGGCTTTGTAAACAGCAACAAAAAGGTGTCAATGGGCCAGGATCAGATCCTTTGTTTAGCCAATCAGAAGACTTTCTGCCTGTCAATCATTGTGCACATTCACAGGGCGGCAGCCCATACATGCTCATCTAATGGCAATTTTCCACTGCACGTTACGGTTCGACTCGCCTCAACTCCACTCGCTTTACTTTTCTGAGCTTGCATTTCCACTGCAGTTTAGTGCCACCTCAACGTGGGTGGGATTATAGGCTGATAGTCATAGTTATGCCGCCTCTACTGCCATGACATCATCTTAAACACGACCCAAAACAATAACTCAACCGTTAGCTACTCGCTCATTGTGCTGCATAAAGCAGTTGTTGCATGGTGATTTCACACAAGTGTAACAGTTAAATTGGCCTGGTTGTTTTAGAAGCAAGCTTTCCAGTAGTTGGTCAACTAAATAAGGCGAAGCTTTCAAGCAGAGTAGAGAGTTAACATACAATCATCCATCGTGGACTCCAGCCATGGCTAAGTTCAATGCGCTCTCCCTCCCATGGCTCGCCGGTCTAGATAGTGTCCATTTGGTCGAACCACTTCCACTTTTCCTTGATGGTTCTGTAGTCACTTGTAATTTTTTTTACTTTTCCATACACTGTTGGTAGGTCCGTTGATAGCCATGTGCGTGTGTCTTTGGAGTGAAATGCTTTGTAGAGAGTGTGCATGACTAATAACAGCTAAGTCTGGTGAAAATTCCAGGATGGTTAAAACGCAGCACCTTTAAAGGCCCCATGAAGTTTTGTGGCTTTTAATCCATGTCTGTTAGCTTTGAGGCCATCAATATGCTTGTGAATTCCTTAAACAATATTACCAAAATAAAAAACAAACAGACATTTTAATTTTGCAGTGTGAGAAAACAAAACATTTTGATGACGACTCTTGCATTCAGTGGGGTAGCCAAATTTTTGTCCAATGAAATGCTTTCTAGAATTAGAATGTCCCTTCCCCCAATACAAAAATACCAAATGCAACAGTAAGTAAATAATCTTGAATATTTAAAAAATATTTTCCATACGAAACATGTCAACACTGGAAAAAAAAACAGGTTCGTCAATCAATTTAATTTAGTATTTAATTATTACATCCACTCAATGTAGTAAACATCAGTGGCAGATGGATATCAGATAGATTTTGAGCTGGAGACAGACAGAATTTGTCCTTTAAATGTCAACGTCTGAAACCTGCCCACTCGTTTCACTCAATGCTGAACAGGATTATACACATACACACGTGTACCGTACACTGGCCGAGCTTATCACTTTCACACTATAGGTGTGTTGTGAATTTTCCTTCAGTGTTATTGCCCATTTCTCCAATCTGTCCTCCCCAGTGGAAACCCACTTTTATTTGTCATTTCCATATACCACTCCACTACATTTGTTGCTACAACAGAGCGCTTTGCATGATCTTTATCCAGCTGTTATCAGAGGGGTTGCTGTGGGAAAAGAGAATCGCTGTCATATGTGTGATGAACAGGGCGATGAAGAGTGAAATACGAGAATGGAAATGATAGACACACCAGAACGGAAATCACACTAAACCATTCAAGAATATTTTCATAGTAGGTGTGCCATAGGAAAAGGTTAAAGAAATGTTTATTTACAGTGGCTTCGGTTCTTCAGTGCAGTCATGAGCTAGCACATAACAAAGAGGAAAAGCTGCCCATTTCAACAGCCCATCTAGGTCACAGTGGATGGGGCTGAAGGGAGGGAAATATCATTAAGATTTCATCCTTAGCTCACTAAAGACATTTTACTTCTAAAGAAATAAATGCATGAGATTACATGAGAATACGGTCATATCAGTATTCTGATAACAGTTGTTTTCAATAGAGCTGTGCTGCCTCATTGGGGCTGCTATGCTAAGATCACATGACCAGCTGAATACAACATTTTATCTCTATAATCCCTGTATTATCTGACCATTTCACTTACAGAATAAATGAATCGTGGCTGACTAAATTGTGCTTTTCTACAATGGCTTTAGTAACCAAAAACCAGAACCAGTAACCAGAGTGGGTGATGTTGCACCCACTCTGCCAGGTGTCAATGTAGGGATTGGAATCGTAATGAATTCAACGCTTCCGGTTCTAATTCTGATTCCTTTAAGGTTTCCGGTTCTTTAATGTTTCCATGCATGATTCTTTTAGTACTTTTCAGGTAGATTTTTGGAAATATGAAATGCAATTCTTTCTGTATTTAGAGCCTACTGCCCTCAACAGTCTGTTAAGAAATGACAATCATTTCCTGTTTTATTGAAACAAATTCTTGCAAAGTGAATGAATTCAGTAGTTTTTATTTCACTAAAATGTCCCGGCCATTTAGTCACTCGTTAAGGAGTTAGCATTGTATATTTGCAGTGTAGATTGAAACGAACCGGCTCATATGAGTCATTCATTCGTAATCTGGTTACACCGGTCATGCTGTATATTGCACTGTAGATTCAAAAGAACTGGCTCATATGAGTCATTTGTTCGGGTATCTGACTCAACTGGTCATGCTGTATAGATTGTGCTGTAGATTCAAATGAACCTGCTCATATGAGTAATTTCTTCGGGAGCCAGGCTACACTGGTCGCGATTTATATATTGCGCTGTAGATTCAAAAGAAACATCTTATATGAGTCATTAGTTCAGAAAATTGGGCTATACTGGTCATATTGTATATATTGTGCTGTAGATTCAGAGGAATCGGCTCATATAAATTTCACACATAATTTCAAAGCGGCTTCATAGAAAATTGTGCTTTAACAGAAAAAGCTGTAATAAAATAATGTCTTCGAGTCATAATAGTGCGGTTTAATAAAACATAAAAACATGATCGTAAATTGTGCCTTAAAATAAATAATAGAAAATAATTATATTTATGTTTAGACCCCCAGTGAGCAATCTTAAGGCGACTGTGCCAAGGAACACAAAACTCCATAAGATGTTGGTTAATGGAGAAAAATAACCTGGCTCACTGTGAGGGCCAGTTACCCTCTGGCTAAACAGCATGAATATAATGCTAATATTAGTTATTTATATGTCGTACAAGTCAAGATTTAAAATGAGTAAACTAAGTAAGTGTTAAGGGCCAATGTTTAAACAAAAAGATTTTGTATTAACTGTAAGAGTAAGAGTAAGTCTTAAAATTTACATTGGAAGTGCAAAACAGATGCATTGACCTCTGTTATTTGGCTGATGAAGGCTGTAATTTATTAATGTATTATCTATGTATTCCATTTTAAGAGTGTAGTCCATCCTTTGACCAAGGTGATGCAGGCAGAGTCAGTAAGGTGCACTGCAGTTCAACTGTAAGCTTGTGGCGGATTAATTTCCGTTGGAGTCCATCTTAAGTCCAAGTTTCAGGCAGTGTCCAGTGAAGTATCCCATGTCTGACGTTTGGTGCTGGCATCAGGTTCTATTCTTGTTTTAAACATGTTTTAAATTCATGTTCAAAACCCTCTATCTCTCTTAAGCCTTAAAATACTGGCTAAATCGTCTGTTTGATAAAACTTGTTTTTCTTTTTTTTATTAATATATGTATAAAAAAAAAATAAAAAAAGAGGGCTTGATATGCCCTATGTCTTTTAATTAAAAAAATATTATTTGACCGTAAAGCACATTGGTCAACAAATTTTGTTTTATTAGTGCTATATTAATAAAGTTGACATTCACAAATAGGAAAATTATCTACCTCCTTTAGTAGTTAGACGTATTTTTAAATGAATACGAAATTTAACAGGTAGCCAAAGTAGCGATGCTAAGATTGGGCTGATATGTTCATAATTCTTGGTTCTAGTCCGCACTCTAGCTGCTACATTTTGAGCTAACTGAAGTTTATTTATGGAACCTGAAAGACATCCTCCCAGTAATCTATTACAATAATGTAGTCTTGACATCATGAACACAAATTAGTTTTTCAGCATTAGAAACGGAGCGTGTGTCATAACTTAGCAATATTTATTAGATGGAAGAATGCTGTTCTACAAACATTGGAAATGTGGTTTTCAAAGGACAGATTGCTATCAAATATAACACCTAAGATTTTCTCTGTATAAGACAGCGTGACAGTATATCCATCGAGTCAAATCATATTTTAGCGTCTCTAAACTTATTTTAGTGGTTTTTGGTCCATTAATTAGTGCTTCTGTTTTGTCAGAATTGAGTAGAAGGACATTTCTTGCCATCCAATCTTTGATATCATTGATACCCTCTGCTAACTTGGAGAATTTTGAAATTTCTTTTGGTTTTGAGGAAATAAAAAGTTGGGTATTGTCGGCATAACAGTGAAAACTAATTCCACTCTTTTTGATAATGTCTCCCAGGGGAATCATATATAAGGAGAAAAGGAGAGGCCCTAAAACTGATCCTTGTGGCACTCCATACTTAACTTTAGTTTGATCTGACAATTCATCGTTTACACAGACAAAGTGGTAGCAGTTAGATAAATAAGACCTAAACCAAGCTAATACCTGTTCACAAATGCCAACATAATTCTCCAGCCTATCCAAGAAAATGATCTGTAGTGTTGAAGGTAGCACTAAGATCAAAAAGCACTAGAAGATGCAGTCGTGATCAGATGATAGGAGCAAGTCATTTGTAACTGTACATTTTGTAAAAGATTAACATAGATGGGAGGACACTACCTTTTCTAGTATTTTTGACATAAATGGGAGATTTGAGATCGGTCTATAATTAGCCAAATCTCCTGGATCAACTTGTGGTTTCTTGATAAGCTGTTATCATAAATTTTCTTGGAAAATGCTCAAAGGATATTTTTTAAGAAGAGGTTCTGAGATTTCAGGAATCACCTCTTTTAATAGCTTGGTCTGTATTGAATTTAGCAAACATGTTGTTGATTTTGATGTTTTGATCAATTTGTTTAGCTCTTCCTGTCCTATGACAGCAAAGGATTGAAGTTGCTCGTGGGGAATACAATGAGACACTGTCTTCAGAGGTGCTATTGTAGATGGTTGCAATAGGGAAAATGAGAGGCTGTAGAACATGCTTTTATATCAATGAAAGTTGGGGTACAGATGTAACAACATGAAATAAGATGTGCTGTCCTAATTAGGAAGCATCTTTATCAACTGCATGTGTGAATGCAGTGCTGCAACAGCTGGCTGATCAGATCACAGACCTGGAGCAACAACACCTGGACTCATTATTATTCTCAGCGATTTTAACAAAGCCAACCTCACCTGTGAACCACCAAAATACAAGACAGCACATTACATGCCCCACCTGAGACAGAAATATATCAGACCACTGCTACACAACATTAAAGTATGCATATCGCTCTGTCTCTAGAGCAGTTTTAGGACTCTCTGATCACTGTCTGGTTGATCTTATACAACCTACAGGCAGAAACTTAAATAAGCTAAACCCATAGTAAAGACGAGAAAAGACCAATGAAGCAGAGCTGGAACTACAAGCCTGCTTTGACTGCACTGATTGGAGTGTTTTTGAAGCTGCAGACACCAATCTGGATGAGCTCACAGATACTGTGACATCATATCAGTTTCTGTGAGGATATGTGCATTCCTACTAGGATTTATTTAACACAGAACAATGTCAAACCATGGTTTACAGCAAAACACAGGCCAAAGAGGATGCTTACAGAAGTGGGGAAAAAATCTTGTACAATCAGGCCAGGAAGACACTGACAAAAGTGTTTAGACTGCTATAAGAAGCTATTCTGAAAAGCTGAAAAATTAGTTTTCAGCTAACGACACTGCATCAGAGTGGAGATGCCTGAAAGACATTACTATCTACAAGACACCATCCCCAATCATGGTAGAGAATCAAAACCTGGCTGACAATTTGAATGTTTTTTACTGTAGATTTGTCTAAAATCCTTAGTTCCAAAGAAACCGAAAATAACAGGTCTTAATGACTACATACCGGTTGCTCTGCAGTCTGTGGTCATGAAGTCATTTGAGAGATTGGTGTTGGCACACCTGAAGGACATCTCTGGACCCTCTCTAGATCCCCTTCAATTTGCTTATCGAGCAAACAGGTCTGTGGATGATGCAGTCAACATGGGATTGCATCATATGTCCTGCAACATCTGGACAGACCAGGGACATATGCAAGGATCCTTGTTGTGGATTTCAGTTCGGCTTTCAACGCCAAAATTCCAGCTATTCTCGATTAGACGGTAGATTTTTTTATTTACATCTGACGATACCACGTTAAGCATCAGTTCAAAAGAATTTAACCTATATCCTGACCAAAAATATCATTATATAGTAGACACATTTAAATTAATATATTCATCTGGTTTAAGACAGGTTTCAGTCAAACAGAGTGAATATAGTGTAATAATTTAATTTACAATTAGTGCTTTGGATGAAAGCATTCTAATGTTTTGTAGCCCTACATTTATATGATGTTTATCTTAAAAAGTTTGGTTTTGATAAAATTGTGTTTGGTAGTTTGGGGAACAGACACAGTTCTCTATATGATATCTAGGTGATAGACTATGTGTTGTAGTTTATGTGATCTGTGTGACGTCTCAAGGCAGCTAGCAGACGTTCAAATTAGCCAGTTTCTCTGCTTCCTGACCTGGGCCCCAGTTAGTCAAATACTATCATTAAGACTATGAGCCAAATTACTAGAGAGGAGAACAGCACCTTCCCTGGAAGGATGGAGTCAGTCTCTCTTTAGCAGGTCAACTCTACCCCAAAAATTTTTATTCCAGTTGTTTATAAATCTTATGAGATTTTGCGGACACCACTCAGACATCCAGCCATTCAGCAACACTAATTTTCTATAATCCTCATCACCACGATGATCAGGGGACCAGAGCATATTGCAGTGTCTGACATAATGTTTGCAAGTTCACACACCTCTTTGACATTATCTTTCGTAATCTCCGACTGGTGAAGCCGGACATCGTTAGTGCCAACATGAATAACAATCTTAGAAAATCTACATTTAGCATTAGCCAGCACTTATATATTTGATTTGATGTCAGGTGCTCTGGTACCCGAAATGCATTTTTCTATGGTGGCTGGAGTCTCTATTTCCACGTACCTTACATTAGAATCACCTTTTACCAGGGCTTTTCCAAAAGACTTCTCAGTAGATGCATCATTGTGTGGGTAGAATCTATTGGAAATCCTAACAGGAATGGGAGAGTGGTATAGCTTTGCTCTAAGATTATGTGGACATCACCCAAACGCCCTGCTGTAGGGGTTCTATAGCCAGAACCAAAGTACAGGAGTTGCTCCTATTACTTACCGAAACAATAACTGCAGGCTTCCCTTTCTCACTGATCTCTACTAGCATTCGGATATGTCTCTTAACACATTTATCTTCTCCATCAGCCTGATTAATTTGTTACATTTATCACATGTCAATTCCTCACTGCTGATGGATGAAGCTATCATAAACATGAACCGGTTGTATGAGTCATATGAGTCATTTGTTCAGGAATCTGGTTACACTGGTCATGCTGTATATATTGTGCTGTAGATTCATAAGAACTGGCTCTAATGAGTCATTTGTTTGAGAAACAGGATACAGAGGTTTTGCTGTATATGTTGTGCTATAGATTCAAAAGAATTGGCTCATATGAGTAATTTGTTCAGGAATCGGGCTACACTGTTTGAGCATTATGTTTTGTGCTGCAGATTCAAAAGAACCGGTTAATTTGAGTCACGTGTTCGGAAATTGGGCTATACTGGTTGGACTTTGTTTCATGCATTTTGTTGCTGCTGAATAGCAATAGAGTATATTAGTGCGGTGGTCTGTCCATATCGGCATAAAAATGCGCATTTGAGAGTTGTTAGTTGAACCGAAATTCAGGAAAATCATTTGGTTGTGGTATTTTATTTTTTTTAATGGAACAGAAATGGTTACATTTCCATGTATGCAAATTGTTCTTGGTTCCCAAGTCCAAGATGGCCATATCAGACAAAAACTTAACCAAAAAAATAACTGGCTCATTCACTAATATATTTGTACAATTTGCATATTTATTTGCACACAAAAATTCACTGCACAAAATGTCAGCCGAACTCACAACAGATGCATATGCACAGAAATGACAATTTTCCTCTGTTCTTATGTCATGAATCCAGAGTATTCTAAATAAAGTAGTGCAATTTACAATTTGATCTGTAATTTAGAGTAATTTTAAGTGCAAACTTATTCTGTGTGTAAACATTTGTGCGCAAGTTTCATACCTTAATACGTCCATGTACATGGTTAGTGAATGAGTCCCAGTTAGTGCACCTTTAAAACAGGAGATAAAATCTGAGATCAGTTGATTTTATTATTATATCTTTTGTCTGATTTTATATGATAGGTCAGTTTCAACAATATTACTTTTTTGCTTAACCTTTACTTCCACCTGTTTGTCTTATAGACAAGCGAAACGTCTGGGCGAGAGGACCGACAGTAAACCGACTAACTCAGGCACCACTGCTCAGGACTGCAAGGATACAAAGGCCGTCGTCTAGGAACTGACCCCACCCTTAAGACCCTCCCCCTGAGAGCCCCAACGACCGCCGCTGCATCCTTCTACATGTGTCAACATGCAATATGGTGGATGTGTCCCATGAAATATAAATGACAAAAAAAAAGCATTCTTTGAGTCTATGTGAAGACAACACTATTTAAACACAACATTTATTTACTCTAGAGTTACTTAAAAAGAGCAAGCAAGCAAGCTAATATTTAAAAAAATATATATAATAAAAATGTAGTGCATGGTACTGTTTGAAAAACAAGGGAACTTCAGTGACTATGTAGAATTTCCCCATTTGATAGATGTTTGAATATTATTTTCACCTTGTCTCCAAGTGATATGGTTTAAAACAGGCTTATATGATGCCATTAATAGAAAAAAGCATTATTGGGGGCAAACAAAGTTGTGTATCTTATTTGGGGGGTTATATTATTTTCCTCTTTAATCTATTAATAACAATGCTTGAGTATTTAAGGATTAACCAATGCCAGTGCTGTGAAGTCGTAGTTGTTGTCTTCATATATAGTCACCCAGCTTACTGTATATGCTGACATAAAGCATTCATCTATCTACGTGGATGTATATGACTTGTAGCTTATCATACGCAGAGGAAAAGAAAAACATACTAAGAGTGTAAATAGATAAAACTGATGCTAGGGGTAAACATCAAACATCATAACGTTCCTTAAGAATAGCAAATTTCACTCTGATGATTGTTTTCTTCTCCCCTCAATTTTGTCCAGCACATCTACACCCATGTTGTGTGTTGTATTGACTTGATACATCAACTGAGTGCTTTTATGGACTGCATTCATTGGAAATAGAGGCTGTAATGAATTGACAGGCTCTCTTTTCAAAACGATTGAGTCATAGAAATATCAATTCTTGACATGCCAAATGTAACACTCTGGAAGAGCGTTTTTCTCTCCCTGAAGATCTACAGTGTAACAACAGACATGTCTGTTCTTAAAATGCAGTAAAATCAAATCAGTTCATGTTGAAACCAGTGGTGTGTTGTCTTTTCTTCCAATGAGTGAATTTATATCCAGTGAGTGCATTTTTCTCATTTTATATATATTTTATTATTATTATTTTTTTATTTTTTTTTATTTTTTAATTACAAATGTTATTATCAGCATTTCAAAATGAATGAAAAGTTGAACTTAACATACATTTCAGAAATCTATGTATTTTGGGATATCCTCCTTTTGCATGCCCTTTAGCTGGCATAGACTCAAGTGCAAAACCTAATGATCCGTGTTATCCAGCATTATTTACAAAAAGATGTCACAAATTTGCCTACATCTAATTTAGTGACTTAGAAATAGTACAGAATCCCAAATATTTATTCACTTTTGTTTTTTTAATTTATATATATATATATATATATATATATATATATATATATATATATATATATATATATACACTCACCTAAAGGATTATTAGGAACACCTGTTCAATTTCTCATTAATGCAATTATCTAATCAACCAATAACATGGCATTTGCTTCAATGCATTTAGGGGTGTGGTCCTGGTCAAGACAATCTCCTGAACTCCAAACTGAATGTCAGAATGGGAAAGAAAGGTGATTTAAGCAATTTTGAGCATGGCATGGTTGTTGGTGCCAGACAGACCGGTCTGAGTATTTCACAATCTGCTCAGTTACTGGGATTTTCACGCACAACCATTTCTAGGGTTTACAAAGAATGGTGTGAAAAGGGAAAAACATCCAGTATGCGGCAGTCCTGTGGGCGAAAATGCCTTGTTGATGCTAGAGGTCAGAGGAGAATGGGCCGACTGATTCAAGCTGATAGAAGAGCAACTTTGACTGAAATAACCACTCGTTACAACCGAGGCAGCAAAGCATTTGTGAAGCCACAACATGCACAACCTTGAGGCGGATGGGCTACAACAGCAGAAGACCCCACCGGGTACCACTCATCTCCACTACAAATAGGAAAAAGAGGCTACAATTTGCAAGAGCTCACCAAAATTGGACAGTTGAAGACTGGAAAAATGTTGCCTGGTCTGATGAGTCTCGATTTCTGTTGAGACATTCAGATGGTAGAGTCAGAATTTGGCGTAAACAGAATGAGAACATGGATCCATCATGCCTTGTTACCACTGTGCAGGCTGGTGGTGGTGGTGTAATGGTGTGGGGGATGTTTTCTTGGCACACTTTAGGCCCCTTAGTGCCAATTGGGCATCGTTTAAATGCCACGGCCTACCTGAGCATTGTTTCTGACCATGTCCATCCCTTTATGGCCACCATGTACCCATCCTCTGATGGCTAATTCCAGCAGGATAATGCACCATGTCACAAAGCTCGAATCATTTCAAATTGGTTTCTTGAACATGACAATGAGTTCACTGTACTAAAATGGCCCCCACAGTCACCAGATCTCAACCCAATAGAGCATCTTTGGGATGTGGTGGAACGGGAGCTTCGTGCATCCCACAAATCTCCATCAACAGCAAGATGCTATCCTATCAATATGGGCCAACATTTCTAAAGAATGCTTTCAGCACCTTGTTGAATCAATGCCACATAGAATTAAGGCAGTTCTGAAGGCGAAAGGGGGTCAAACACAGTATTAGTATGGTGTTCCTAATAATCCTTTAGGTGAGTGTGTATATATATATATATATATATATATATATATATATATATTCCAGGTAAAAATGCTGAAAAAATCTAGACGTTCAATGTGGTCTTAGATTTTTGGGCCCCTGTAAGGTTTTTATTTAAATAAAATAGGGAATGTTTGCATCCTCAGTTCGGAATTATGCGTTCTTAGCTAAAAAACAGGTTTCGTATTTTGCTGGCAGCATATGGGTGTGAATTAAAAACCACAGGCGATTTGCTCAAGCATATGGCGTAGTGCTGTGTCATAGCTAAAGGGACTTCAAGGCTCAGTAACATGTGAACCATTAACCATGAGTCTCTTGGTCATTGCGACAGCAGTCTAAAAATACCTGTAGATCTGTTCTATGAGATGATGTAATATCACCATGTAAACCCCTTTATTCATTGTAAGAGCAAGATTCCTTCTTTACATCACCACCATATACTGTAAGTTCAAGCTTATTATATTCTTCAATAGGTGGAATAACGATTCGGTTACATATTTGTTATTAGTGCTGTATGCCAAGGCAACCATCACTATTACTATTGTTCATACCAGGATGTCAGAGGTTTGTTAAAATCCTAAAACCTAAATATTAAACTTTGGTGCATCACTCCAAACTTTAAGAATCATTCGTGCAGTGGGCATGAATGATACCTCAAATCATGTGGCTTGTTGAGATGTGTGCAATCATTTTTCTATTATTAATTGGAAAATGGGCAAAAACAAGACTTGAGGGACCCTTGCCATATCTAGAGACTGTGGGCTGGTCTGTTACATAAAGGGGTAATATTTGCACTCTGGTTTTATAACTAAATAAAATTAAGTGTAATCCTTTTATCAAATACTTCAATTCAAATTATTAATATACATTTTCAATATGAATAACTAGAGTGAGAAATTATTTCCTCTTATTCATAAATCAATATCAACTTCTATTTCATACATTAATATGTATAAGTATGCCTGAATAGAGGAATTATTATGGGGGAATCCATTCGTACATGTTAAAAACCACCCAAGCCATGTCTAGAGAATTAGAAATGGGATATTTTGACTTAGGCCAAGAGACCACCCAGAACACCCTTGCCCTATGTGGTTAGCAGTGCCTTAGCAACCATTTAGAACACTAAAACATTTGAACATGCTAAAAAAAAAAAATGAAAAATGGTGGATGACTTTTTTTTTTTACTTGGACAAGTTAGAGACAACTCAGAACACCCTAGCAACCATATAGCAATGCCTTAGCAACCACCTAGAACACCCTAAAAACACTTGAACATGTTAAAACATGCTAACAAGCTAAAACATACAACAACAACAACAAAAAAGTCATGCAGCCATTTTGGGCTCTTTTGACTAGTACCAGTAAGAAACCACCCAGAACACCCTAACAACTGCATAGCAATAAATTAGCAACCACTAAGAACATCTTATAAACACTCAAACAGCTTGGACATATGTATAACTCTCTTAAAATACACAATTTTGGGGACCAGAGAGACTGTATGATTATATTATTATTTTGGAGTAAAAACGTTTCTTGATAAAATAAGAGATTTCCTTTTTCTCTTTTTTTGCTGATCCTATCAGGGGTACTCAATAGATGGACTCAGGTCCGGATCCGGACTAAAGGACAATTCGGGACATGAGATCTAAATCTTTGTGCTAGTTATCTGACACCTGGCTAAGTGCTTGTGTACTAAGTATACATGCGGAGCGGGAATAAAGCATGACCAGCGCTACGTGATTATTCCCTAGAGCTGAATGCGATTTATTTCGGATCTTCGCGTGTTGCTTCTCTCCCTTTATCACCTTATATGCCACAGAAACTAGCACGCAGCCATCTTGAAAATTATGTCTCAGAACTTCTGTTCTAACGGCCGCTATATAGATGGTGTTGATGTCAAAGTGTAAGTAGATAGCGAAGTTTATTTAAAGGATATAGAGTTGTCAAAAGAAATGACTATTTTAATGTGGGCGTCATAACTACTGGAAGCAGAGTAGGTAGATTTTAAAACAAGAGTACTTAATTCATAAATCCATTATATCATATCGTCAAGCTGTGGACGTACTGATGTTCCTCTGTGCTCATGAAACTCCCAAGAGACAACAAAGTCGAAAATATCTCTGTACACACCTCTAGCTGGCCATATTTTCGTGCCATTCACCCATCGCGTTAGATTGGTGAGTAGATTTTTTGAGCATCAAATCGGGACGGGTGAAGGAAGGGTGACAATTTTTATTCATACAAATAGTACATGTGAAACGGTAAGTTTTATTTTATATTACTTTTACAACTATTTTAGTCACATTTAAGACTAAAAAATGTAGTGTGAAAAATTATTTAATGAAGTACCATTGTAATTTAATGTTATGAACGTTTTGGACCGAATGCTAGGAATGACCCCTATGGCACAATGCACTTTTTCATGATACAAGCGTTTATTGTTATACGTCTAATTCTGCACTTATTTTTTTAGTTAATGCTAACTTGTTAATAACTTTCTAACAATGGCAGCTCGTATTATTACACATGTGTAATAATACGAGCTGTCACTGTTAGAAAGTTCATGTCAACTACATTTTAACACAAATTATTAACAAGTTTAAACCTAAAAAAATAAGCAGAATTAGACGTATAACATTTAAACGCTTGTATCGTGAAAAAGTGCTGTGTGCCAGCTGTGTGAATGTGATCTGCCTGGTCCAATTTACCTCCGCAGATGACCGCTGTAAATATAGATTGCGGATTGAAATTTCAGACTTTGATTGGCTACGCTGTCGTAGACATGTATATAATATTGCATGTTATTCTTCATGATTTGTGAATTCAGATGACATCGTACTTCGCTCTGCAATCGGTCGTTTACATTTTACAACTCTTCATTTTCTAATGCAAATAAATAGCTCCAAAAGTTGAACACATACGGGGCTTTTCCACTCGACTAGACTGTGGATAGTA
This sequence comes from Moxostoma hubbsi, assembly GCA_032164185.1. NCBI lineage: Eukaryota > Metazoa > Chordata > Actinopteri > Cypriniformes > Catostomidae > Moxostoma > Moxostoma hubbsi. The sequence continues at coordinate 15,968,910 of JAVLUX010000033.1, forward strand.
CCTGGTACCAGGGTTGCCAGATGCCAGCAAGGTTTTCCAGCCCAAAACCTCGTCAAAAACCGCGAGAATGCACAAAAAACCGCCCAAAATTGTTCTGGCTTATTTTTTTTTTTTTTTTGGCTTGTTTCTCGTTTAAACACATAATCATTAATCTTTAAAATTACCCATTGGTCCGTGTACTTTTGCGTCCATTCGTTTTTCCTTTTTTAACCCGTAATTGAAAAACGAAAAATGAACGGTTGTTGTATTTTTAAAATGCAAAGTTGAACACCAAAATTGTAATTTGAACTGTACGTTATAGCCTACACTAAATGCTGTGCAAAAATAAAATAAAATAATAATATTGACGTATTTGCCCCTTTATTAAACATTTTAAAATATTCACAAATTAATATGGAAAAAATTTCGATTTTACTGGTTTCTTTCCTGTAACTTTTTCTATATTTTGCCCACTTTGGCATATTGGCACTGGCAGTGTCAGTCAAGTTTGAAAACCCCGCAAACTAGGGGAGAGCGGTGCCGCCGTACATGACTTGAGCTGAAGGTAGTGGGAGGGAGTGTCTGTTGTGAGTTTAGGGGGCACCGTGCACGTCAGCCAGAGCTGTAGTGGGTGTGTGTGTGTGTGTGTGTGTGTGTGTGTGTGTGTGTGTGTGAGTGAGTGAGACTGCTGCCTGCTGAACAGGGTCGCAGAAAGAAGGATCTGAAGTGCCGGTGTTTCGGCTACAAAAACCCGCCGAACTGATCCGAAACCAGGCCAATTTTTATCCACCCGCTCAAACCCATTTTTGCCCGCAAAATATATTGCAAAACCGCCCAATTGTGCGGGAAACCGCCCAATCTGGCAACCCTGCCTGGTACTTTTTTAGTACTATCTCTGTCAAGGTTCCAAGCAAGCCGAGCGGATACTAAATGTGACGTCAAAACCCTGCAGATCACTGATTGGTCAGAGAGAATCGTCACTACCAGCGTCACTGGATTTGTGACATGGGACATCAACCCGCTAGTTTTAAAGTTGGCTACAGTGATAGCAGTATAATTTGTTCATGCAACTTGTTCACGCGATGGCTGTGTGCAAAACCATGCCGTGGTCAATAAACGAGGTGCAGACGTTCCTCTCGGTAGCGACGAACAAAATGTCGTTCAGGAAGTGTCTCAGCTGTTGGCCACACACGGCTACCACCGGACCTACCAACAGTGTAGGGAAAATAATAATAAAAAAAAACTTAAAAGTGATTACAGAACCATCAAGGAAAAATGGAAGTGGTTCGACCAAATGGTCAGCCATGGCTGAAGTCCAAGATGCAGGATGGTATGTTAAAGCTATACTCTGCTTGAAAGCTTCACTTTATTTAGTTGACCAGGTACTGGAAAGCTTGCTTCTAATACAACCAGGCCAATTTAACTGTTACACTTGTGCAAAATCACCATGCAAAACTGCTTTATGTAGCACAATGAGCTAGTAGCTAACAGCTAGTGGTCGTGTTATTGTTTAATGTTTTGTGTCATGTTTAAGATGATGTCATGGCAGTAGAGGCAGCACAAGACAGCATTGGAAAAGCAAGCTCATAAAAGTAAAGCGAGTAGAGTCGAGTCTAGTCCAACTGTAACGTGCAGTGGAAAAGTGCCAATAGAAGACTGAAACAACTCATCTTGACCAGTATGGTTTGTGAATTTATTCAAAGCAGTTTGTTTTCCTGTCAACCCACTTTATTTTATATTTATACCTTTATTTAACCAGGAAGTCCCATTGAGATTCAGAATCTCTTTTACAAGAGAGACCTGGCCAAGGTAGCAGCCAAATCACAACAAATGCATACATAATAAACACCAAGTTACATTTTCATGATAAAAGAAGTACAAAATGTTAAGAACACAATGAGACTCTCAAGAAAAACAAGAACATGTCTCCATCACAACACTCTTTACAGTAGTTTTAAATTCATTAATGGACATAAGGGTTTCTAACTTTAACTCTTTTTGTAGATTATTCCACCCCCAAGGTGCTAAATAAGAGAAAGCAGTTCTTCCCAATTCAGTTGCAACTCGTGGCACGTTAAAAAGCAACCACTTTGAAGAGCGTAGCTGACCATAAAAAGGACAAGCAAAAGCGACAGTGGATGGAGTATTGATGTTTTGGACTCGGACACCGACCAGCCTGCTAACTAACCAGGGCATTGAATTCTGCCAGTAATGCTCGTGATAAACCGTGAATTGCTGGTGTCCTCTACAACTGATCTCATTAAGTTTTTATATTTGCCAACTTTGTTAGCTTTTGTTACAATGTTGTCATCTTATTTTTTTGCATTGTTTTGTTCTGTAAGGGGATTTTTGACCAGCAATTCACTAAGTTTGGAAGATCCATCTGTTAAGTAAAACAGTGGGATTCTCAATTAATTATATTAAATTCTATGGCAAAAATCCAAATACAACCATCAGCAATACCACTGTTAGTAATGATTCCACTGTAACAGTTTACAGAACTTTGCAAGGTAAGCCATAGTTCATAGAATATAATGTAATTACATTACCTGACATCTTTAATGTAGATGTCGTCTCTGACAATCTTGTTGAGAAATGTAATAATGATGGATTGCATTAATCCGTATGTCTTCAAAACATCATGGTGCCGCAGATGGCTGCCTCAGTATGAAGCTCTCCAGTTCTTTTGCTGTTTTTGTTTGTTTGTCCTGTGTTCAGTAATTTATTAATTAGTTTTACCAGAGACGTACAGACAATCTTTTACCGGTTTAAGATTATTTGGATGTTTTGCTGGACATTTTAGTCGGAGGAGCAGTGGTGCTGTACAAGTGCGTTAAAAGAAGCAAGCATGGGAATCGACTTGGTGTGCTAGTCAAGCTCTGAAAGCGCGGCTTTTGAACCACGCTGCCAAGCATTCATCTAGAGAATCTCTGCTCTCTTCCTAACAAAACGGTCAAATTACTACTCCTCACCTGCAAAAATAAGGTCTTTGCAAATTCTGCTGTATTTTGCTTCACGGAAACCTGGTTGAGTAAAGCCATTCCAGACATCTATAGGCTTCCAGCTGTTCAGAGCAGATCACACCACGGAGTAAATGGGTAAAACAAGAGGCGTGGAATGTGTTTTTACATCAATGAATTTTGGTGTACAGATGTACCAATGCTGAATATGTGCTGTCCTAATTTATAGGCGCTCTTTATAAACTGCAAACTTTTCTACTTGCCACGGGAGTTTTCCTTGTGTATTCTTGTGAGTGTTTATATTCCTCCAGACGCGTGTGTGAGTGCAGCGCTGCAACAGCTGGCTGTTCAGATCACAGACATGGAGCAACAACACCTGGACTCTCTTATTATTATCCTTGGGGATTTTAATAAGGCAAATCTCACACGTGAACTGCCCAAATACAGACAGCACATTACATGCCCCACCAGAGACAGAAATATACTGGATCATTGCTACACAACAATAAAGGATGCATATCTCTCTGTCCCTCGAGCAGCTTTGGGACACTCTGATCACTATTTGGTTCATCATCTTCCCTCTACAGGCAGAAACTAAAATCAGCTAAACCTGTAGTAAGAAAAAAGACAATTGAAAAAAGAACAATGAAGCAGAGATGGAACTTTGGCTGCTTTGACTGCACTGATTCGAGTGATTTTGAGGCTGCAGCCACAGACCTGGACAAGCTCACAGATACTGTGACACCATATATCAGTTTCTGTGAGGATATGTGCATTCCTACTAGGACTTATTTAACATACATCAATGACAAACCATGGTTTACAGCAAAACTCAGGCAGATTCATCAGGCCAAAGAGGATGCTAACAGAAGTGGGGAAAAAAATCTTGTATAATCAGGCCAAAAACAGACTGACAAAGGAGATCAGCATGGCTAAAAGAAGCTATTCTGAAAAACTCGGCCCCATCTTCACACAGATCTTCAACAAATAACTGGAGCAGTGTGAAGTTCCCTGCTGCTTCAAATGCTACACAATCATCTCCGTCCCAAAGAAACCCAAGATCAAAGGACTTCATGAATTCAGACCCATCGCTCTGACGTCTGTGGTCATGAAGTCATTTGAGAGACTGGTGTTATCCCACCTGATGGACAGAACTGAACCCTTTCTGGATCACCTGATGTTTGCCTATCTAGCAGACAGATCTGTGGATGATGCAGTCAATATGGGAATGCATTACATACTGTACTTCAATATCTAGATATACCAGGGACTTATGCAAGGATAATATTTGTTGACTTCAGTTCGACTTTTAACACCATCAACCCCACTTTCTTATGGACTTAATTAACCCAGCTATCTGTTCCTGCCTCTATCTGTCAGTGGATCACCAGCTTTCTGACAGATAGGCAGCAGCTATTGAGAGTGGGGAAATTCACCTCCAGCACATGTACAGTCAGCACTGGTGCCCCCCAGTGATGTGTACACTTCTCACTACTCTTCTCCCTGTACACAATTCACTGCACTGGCAAGGACCCCTCTGTTAAGCCCCTGAAGTTTGCAGACAACTCTACTGTCATCTGCCTCATACAGGATGACAATGAGTCTGTATACAGAAGGGAAGTTTGTCTGGTGCAGTCAAAACAACCTAGAGCTGAACATGCTTAAAACAGTGGAAATGACAGTGGACTTTAGGAGGAACAAACCAACATTACCCCAGCTCATCATTCTGAACAGCACTGTGGCAGCAATGTTGTTATTCAGATTCCAGAGCACTACCATATCACAGGACCTGAAGTGGGAGACCCACATAGACTCAATTTTGAAAAAGGCCCAATTTTTGAAAAAGGTCCATTTTTGAAAAAGGCTAAGTAAGTTCACCCTGCCACAAGCGCTGCTGATACAGTTATACTCAGTAGTCATTGAGTCTGTCCTTTGCACTTCTAAAACTGTCTGGTTTGGCTCAGCAACCAAGTCAGACATCAGAAGACTTCAGATGATAGCTTGGACCGCTGAGATGATTATTGGCACTCCCCTACCCACCCTTCTAAAAAATATACACTTCCAGAGTGACAAAAAAAAGGACCCCATTCACCCAGCTCACTTCCTTTTCATACTGTTGCCCTCTGGCTGGCACTACAGTGCACTGGGCACCAGAACAGCCAGGCACAAGAACAGTTTTTTCCATGAGGCCATCCACCCCAAACTGCACCCAAATATATTCCATATGTCAATACAACCATGTGCAATATTCAAACCATCCTTTCCTACTTATATCCACATTTCATTTAATTTCTTTAACATATCCTACCACTTCTTCAATATAATACATCACCTGAACATAACTGTATATCTGTAAATAAAATATTCTAACATTATTGCTCTATTGAATATTTATCTTTTTTTCTGAAAGCTTCTTTCAAGCATACTTGGCAATAAAGCTGATTCTGTTTAAAAAAACAAGAGTAAAAGCTGTACACAAGCACACTGTGATGTGCCATGTTTGTTTATGTTTGAGGTAGTCATGTGAAACCACCACATAGACAGTAACCCGTTACTTCAGTGGAAAAGTGCGGCTGGTTTACGATAGGCTCCAGGCCGTGAACAAGTGAAGCACAGGCTCGGCACAAAAACCATCGCAATTCCTGTGGAATAGAGCTATCATGGAACTGAAAGGGTGTCTGGAGAATCTTCAGAGGGTTCCTCCAGAGTGGAATCTGAGGTAGCAAAATTGGTGTCACTAATATCTTTTATTGCAGTGAAGGTGCAAAGAACCATTGAAGAACCTTTATTTCAATTTTCTTTATTTCGCACATATTATTGTTGTTTCTTCATTTTGCTAACATCACATAACTGTGGCATGTAATATGTTTGTTTGTGTTGTAGCTCACCTCAATTATTTAGAGATGAGTTTATTTTCTCTGTTCTGTTTTTGTTCCTTTTGTTGTGGCCAGTCGGAGCAATTATGGATCATAACAAACTTTCAGACTTTCTCTGGAACGCCTGTTTGCTAAACTGATACATAACTATGCAAACTCCTCAACAACAAACCAGTGGGTGCAGCTGTAGACTGACAGGAGAAAACTCTCTATGCCTTGATCTATGACCATGTGTTTTAAAAAAAATTATAATTTGACATCAAGCAAATAATTAGCAGACCCCCTGTTAAAGAACACGGCTTTTAAAGAATAACTTCCAGTGAGATGGAAAATAAAAGCTATATAATCCACCAAAAAAATGTTATCCATTATTTACTCGCACTCGTACTGTTGCAAACCTTTATGACTGTTTTGCTTCTGCGGAACACAAAAGGTTACAATAGCAGTTGATAGTGACTCTAATCACTTTTTTAGTGTCCTGATTTATTCTGAAAAAATGTAGTTTTGTCCAGGATTTCCCCAACCTAAAATTTCTCTATCGCCTTTGTGGCTTTCTCAGTATTCAAAGCAAAGGTAGTCAAGGATACGGCTTGTAAAACCAATAAAATTGCACCATGTTATTTGAAGTACATAATTGGATTAAACTATACAATCACAATCCCCTATCAATAGACATCCAGTTAGTGAACTGATTGAGGAGTCAGTTTGAAAGAGCACACAGATGAAATTGTGGCTGGAAAAATGTCAAGGAAGCATGCATGTACACTACCGGTCAAAAGTTTTGATATACTTACTCATTCTTTATTATAATCTATTTTTTCACATTTAGAATAATAGTAAAGTCATAAAAACTATGGAATAACATAAATTGAACTATGGAAATTATGTTGTGACTAAACAAAATCCGTGTTATATTTTAGCATCTTCATAGTATTCACCCTTTGCCTAGAATTTGCAGACATGTACTGTTGACATTTCTCAACCAACTTCTTGAGGTATCACACTGGGATGCTTTTTAAACTGTATTAAAGGAATTCCCATCTATGCTGGGCATTTATTGGCTTCTTTTCTTTATTATTTGGTCCAAGTCATCAATTTCAAAAACTTTCTTTTTTAAATTTAATTTTAGTTTTATAATGAAAGAAATTAATATGGTGGCCCAATTATATTTTTGTCTACAAAACCAATTTAAAAAATGTAAGCATACACCTTCAGATCAAAAGATTTTTGAGATCATGAGAAAAATTTCAGTCAACTGTTTCAAAAGTTTTGACTGGTAGTGTACATTTAATGAGGATCTTCAAAAAGAGTTTACATTTCTAAAAAAGGAGTCACAGACAGAGCCTAGTAAAGTGAGGTATGAGATTTGTGGAGCTCGTTTTCCATCGCCCATGGAGGCCACACCGACATCGTACATGTTTAGACAAAAAAGCATGTGGATACTGCTAAAAGTAAGTGTGCCTCACCAAGTTTTAGCGATTTGTTTTGTGAATCAAAGTTTCAAAACTGACAAGGTGCATGCAAGTGAAGGACTTTTCGCTTATCGTTCTTTTGTGCATGGCCACAGCTTTGCACATTCATAACCTGAGAAGGTCATAAAGGCTATGAAGGCCAAGTCTTGGAGGCCAGGTCTGAGGAGTTATTCATAACCTCTGACATTAAAAAGCAGTTGGATGCCCTAGTTGAAGCCGGTAACATGCGAGCGGATGATATCTTTTGTTCAGTGAGGAACTTTTATTGGAGCTGCTCATTGGAGAACGCAGAAAAACTTGAGTGAGTCCTACTCAGAGACATCCCAGAGTGGAAAGATATTCAGAGCAGCCTCGCACTTCTACTTCAGAATCCCCGCTCTCAGTTTGATTCATGAAACAACGCACTTTGATGAGTGGGCTTGCATGAAAAAGATTGTCACTCATTGCATCACTGAGTGGAACATGAACAAGACAGCTGAGAGATGGACAGATGTTTTTCGTGAGCTGGAGAGCAAGACCATCAACTTTGGAGTCTTTGTCAAGGTCGTGGAATTTATTTTATGCCTGACTGGAACATCTGCATCTGTGGAGTGTGTGTTCTTATTAATGAATGCAGAATGGACACTGGATTAATCTCGACTCAGTGTAACAGTCATGAAGGCAATGCTTTTCGTACATTGTAATTTTGGAGTGAACTGCTCCGCATTTTATGATAAACTCTTGAAAAAGACAGGCGCACACTGACAGAAATTGCAGCCAGTGAAAAGTACAAGGTGACAACAGTTACAGATGCAGATGCACCCTCTACTTCGCATTGACCTGCGCCTAGGTATGGATACGAATATGCATTTCACGATATGAATTTCATTTTTGCTGGGAGGGGGCTGTCCCGGAATCTGGCCACCCTACTCATTGGTCCTTGCACATCACATGAGGTTTGATGTTATTGACATGGCATTTTTGGGTAAACAATTCCTTTAAATTATTGCAAAAAAGCCATCTTAAATTGCACTTCTGAATAAATTTCCCATTTTAGGATTGCACTATCCTGCATGACTCAAAATCATTAAAGCATTTTCATCATGTAAAGCTGTTACCTCTGGCTTTCTTCCATGGAGAAACAAAGTTTATAGATTTTTACGACAGTGCTATCGACCCTTTAAAACCATTAAATTAGTGCTTTGTTAAACTCACTCTTTGTAGATTGACAGGAAATAGAAATCCAGTCTACATAGCACTGGAAGACATTTTTAATATTCTTGTGTTTCAAGTTATATCAAAGCAATGAATTTCTGGCAATATGAGGCTTAATTATTTCCTGAGCAAGTAGCTGCTTCAGTCAACTGATCATATATGACAGTTAGCCGTAGGAGGTTTTGATGTGTCAGTATTTCTCTCTTTGTATTAACACTAATGTCCCACCATGGACCAACAGACAACCCAATTAGCCACACTCTTCTAGCATCAATAATTCTACCACTACAGGCAGACGTATTGATGTATAGGAGTGCATTGGCAGCCCAGAGAACTGGATGTCTCCAATGCCAGATGCTATGGATTAGTGAATAGCCGTGTCTGTGAACCACTTTAATTAGCTTGATTGGTCTTTAAGGAAAATGTCATGCTTTTGCAGAATTGATGAAAACTGAATTTTTCAAGTGACATTCAGACACTAATTTATTGGGTATTTTATAATGGATGAATTACATTTAGAATTTCACCAGGCATTTAGAAAAGACTAATGCTTTATTAATTTATTATCAGAAAATTGTATCATGGGCGTTTTGATCACTCAGAAGTCTATATAAAGCACATTATTTTGACTCACCAATTCCACTTAACATGCTGTTGGTCAGTCATTTAAAAAAAATAACATGTATATGCAATTCACTCTTTTAAAAAAAATGCATTCCATTTCAGAATTCTTACCGTGAATATGTCACAATGAGTAGATTCGCTTATTATGAAATATTCTAATTGTAGTGTAATGTTAGGGCATACTCACTGACACAACCTTTGAAACTGAAGAAAAACCTCCTCTCTCTTCCTGTGATGCATTTCCCCTTGAGTGAAATTCACTCATTTTGGCTAAAATAGAACATTTGATTCAAACTGTTCTACATTGTTTACTTCCCCAGAATCCTAAATGCTCTAAGTGGTATTAAAAACTGCTGTCCACCAATACAGTTAAAGTTGTGCCTCACTCACTCCTGTGGAAGTCATTGTAAGGATGAGTTCAGGATTATTCTCATTAGAGAAGTTGACAAAGACTAAAGTAGCAAGTCTTAAGACACACTGAAGCGTTAAAACTTTAGGCTTCCTGTGCTCAGTTTCATGGGATTTCTGACATTTGCTGACATTTTGCTTGCTGCATACTGTCAGGATTCTGAAAAGATTTCATATTTCATGGCTGGTTGCAGTGATGGTTGTTGATGTTTTTGGAGATTGCTTACATTAGTTTTGGGCTCTATTATCGTGAGTCCACAAGTGCAGCTTTACATGCTACATCTGTGCACTACATCTTATCCTGTTCATTAGAATGCTAATTCTAAGCACATTTTTTATCCCAGCGCAAGTGAGCATTGGTGGATTTTTTTTGCGCTGTCTGTGGTTGCATGCATGCAAACTGTGGGTGTATTGTATGTAAATGATGTGCCGCAAATCACAATTTGTTAATTTCCTGAGAAATGGGTCATTGCACTAAGACGTTTCAAAAGCATTTCTGTTTTCAGCTCAAAGTCTAAACTCAGTTCCTACATTTGCAGATTCCACCAGCAGGTGGTAATAAAGTTGTCCAAAAAAGTTGTAAAAATGTCCAAACTCTGAAAATATAGTGAAACTTCAAATTATGTCCCTGACTATCACTGTTGTAGCCGTTTTATTAAACTAATATTTATGGGTTTTGTGTTAAACTATCTTTAGGTCATGGTTTTTTTTTTTTTTTTATAGTTTTTATTAGGTAATATTTACAACTGTATTTATGATCTAATTTGTATTGGTATTTTTCCACCTGTTGGTGTAGCATGATTTTTAATTCGTTGGAAGAAGTTGAGAGAGTAAAATATTTGGATTTCGATATTTCCACTTCAATATTTTGATTATATTTTCATTTTGTTTTTAGTGTAATTTGAATTTAGAAATATTTATTGTTTAATTTTTTCTTGTTTCAATAAATGTATTTAATTTTTCAAAATCAACTGGTAGAAGTGTACCCAGCCCATTAGCGCTTTGCATGTGTGCAATTTTGTCAAACCCACCAGTATCTAGACAGCATATGCTTGCACGAAAATACCAAAACATTCTGGCCATGCCTATTGACTTTGCATGTATGACTTATGGCCCTTTTTTATCTTAAAATAAAGCCAATAAACTCCAACAAAGAAAACCACAATAATCTAAATCATTTTATTAATTTAAGTTAGGTAGAGACACTAGATATTGGAACAACATTGTTCCTCTATAGAGCAATCTTCAGGAAAGTTACAAAAAGAGTATTTATGTCATACTGTTAACAAATGGCAAACATGAAGAGGTAGAGATTTTAGGCTCATCACAGTCAGGGAGTGAATTGGAATGTACTTTAAACTTGTGTTTTGTCCTTTTCCCCCCTAAACATTCAAAATATCCAAATATCTTTCTGTGAAAAGCAATTTCAATGGTCCAGGTTTGCATACATCAAAATGGATAAACATTTAAACAGGACAAAGAGACATTGAGAGCACATCTGACACTATCAAAAATACATAATTTTCCAATTGTGATGGATGTTTCACTAGTGATTTACATGAGTTGTTCCCATTTCTAAACCATTTTCAGATGTTGCATGATGAATTCCCTTCAAAAAACAAATTAAGAAAGAAATGTGGGTAATTTGTCAGTTTTACAACCAAAAGTTTTTGTTAATGAATAAATCAAAATTGATAACTTTAACTAAATGTAGTGTTTAGTGAAATATTATTATCCATAGTGCTCAAGAAATCCATACAGACAAAGATTTACAGTCTTTTGTGCTTTCACATACACGAATACCACAAATCTGTCTGTAGATATTGCTGAACAGGACAAGCTTGATTTAGATGGTTTGGTTTTCCTTTTTCAAAATGCCCCACCAAAAAAGTGTTTGTGTCAGCTGAATTTGGCATATTTTGAAGCTTTTTGAATGGCCAGACTTCAGATAAACATCATATAATGGTTCATCAATGGGTCCTTTCAGATACATAATCTGCTTTGCTGCCTTCAAATAGATTGGAGATTTGATTGGCGCAGCACCACAACGGTTTCAATAATATTGGCAGTGTAAAGTAAATACAGTGCATGTCTACACACAAAACAAAAAAAGTGACAAGATTTTACTGTTCGTACAGTAACATACTGTATAGTTTCACAAAGACACTAGATAATGCTGGTGACTACATTACGTAAATAGTTAATTACTGAATATCTCATGTATGATTTAAAAACTATTGATACAGTATATAGATGGATGGTTTCTTTAAACAAACCATTAAAAAAAATAAAAAATCTTAGTGTAGTACACAGCTTTCTTTGTTCCAGAGGAACAATATGGTAAACCTTTGCATCTGCCGAATGCAAGTGCACCAGTCTAAACTCAGTCTTTTTCTCTTCCGTCTTCCCTCTCAGTGGTCTTATCCTCTTGTGGGTTAGAAATATGCCCCATGTGGAAATTGGAAACAGCACCCTCTAGATCCCATCCTTGGCCTCGTTGTTGTTCATTGCCTCCTTCCTCTGAGCCAGGAAGGGGTACATGCACTTATCTGCCCCTAGGAACCGGTACATGCACACAATCGCTTCGAAGGGCAAAATGCTGTAAAAGAAGAAAAACAAATGTTAGTTCAGATTGGTGCAACAAGCTGTAGACCAGTGGTTCTCAGCTGGTTTTGCTTCAGGACACAGATTTTACTTTGGACAAGTGGAGACCCAACAGTACCAAAATTGTTTGTCATACAAAACCAAATTACGATGGTTTCATGTACTCATCTAATAATTCACTGCACAAAAGTCCTTGTCATCGGCACAAACAAGGTTTAGTTTGTGTTCTATTTTCTTCAACATTTAATCTGCCTATTTTCTACCAAGATGGGCCAAAATACCAGAGAGTTTGATTGGACGCACAGCCTTTGACATATACAATAAAATATATGGGAAGTGTAAAAGTTGATAAGCGTGTTTATTTAGCTAGCATCTTTTCTACCTGCTGTTTGCAACCCTGTCAGAAAAGCTGAGAAACACTGGTGTAGACTTTTACAATCTTCTCCAGAATTAGGATCAACACCCACCTTTTCATAAAGTTGACCATGTAAACAATGCGAGGTGTGCAGATCATAGGCTGGTCCGTCAGGATGGCCCTCATAGCCTGCTTCACACAGAACTCTGGCTTCAATGGAGGGAGAAAGGGCTCGATCTCTTTCCTGCCCACCAAAGCCAAAGGGGGGGAGAAAATAAAGAGACTTTCATTAAACGAAGGAAACTCAAATAATTTATGTTTTCTTCTCTAAGCCCAAGTGCTTAGCCAGTTAGAGCAAGTAATAACTGAGTGGAAACAGATCCTGCATGCACCTGATAGAAAGGCAAGCTTCTATTCAAGTGGAAGCCCTATTGTGTGCTTGAGAAACCAACCTGACAGTGACATGTGAGGCCACAAGCAAAGTTACACTGACTGTTGTTAAGCAATGTCTACTTGAACTAGATACCCATTGTCTCTTTCGCTCCTTTAGTGGCCATTTGAAACCCAATCGTGACATTTGGACGGTTCATTTCTTACCTTATTCTACAACCTCTGAACATGCCCGTGTCCACCAGGTAAGGACACACCAGCGTCATCTGGATACCATCCTTCTCCGAAGCCTTTATTTCATGACTAAGTGACTCGTGGAAGCCGATGGCACCGAACTTGCTAGCGCAGTAATCCTAAAACCACAAAGTAACAGAGTCATGTGTGCTTTGATTTGCAAAAACAGGTGAACATTATGAAGCTTCCCGAGGCAGTTTTCCTTTCTGTAATGGTACAGCAGCTCTACAATTTCATTAGAATTCTTCTGCCGTGTATGGAGTATAGGTAGGAGGGTTTTGATGTGGTTCACTGTAGACATAATCTTCAGAACTAGAGTGGGCAAACACAGATGAATGTAGATAAACACTCTGGAATAAAAGGGATTTGACTGCGATCACAGCAGCTTGAGTCACTCCATTAATGCAAAGCAATAAAAAGTCACATTCAGAGTCTTGCAAGGAAACATAATAGGTCAGACACTGCTTCTGGGACCCTTTGAAGTGAGACTGAGTTACAGATGAGGGCTTGTAAAATAGAAGTGTACGTACAGCTAACAAAACAAAAAAAGGTAACGTTTCCCCAAAAGACTGAAGGGAAAATTACACCAGTTTGGACAGCAGTAAAAGAAAGGATTGTACATGCACTACACTCCCAACACAATTAGATGCCTTGTATACACAGGCTGGTTTAGCAAATTAAAAGTCATTCCTTTTTTTATAAAAGCACAAAACAGGGATTTTATGTGGAAAAAGAGGGACCAGTTTGTCAATTAAGAAGTCTTAATAGAGTTGAAATTAGTGATGGCCAGCATGAGAAATCTGACAATTTCTAGCCAATTTGAGGTTATAAGCATTGACCATTTAACAGAAATTATAGATTCTCCATCTATCAATTCTAGGGCCCTATGAAATCTATTTTATTGTTTCTCAAATTTGGTTTTATTTTTTTCCCAAATTCCGTGTTTTCATTTTTATTTTCTCTGTATTCTGGGTTAGTTTAATTATAATTAAAAAAAAAACGTTCAAATCAAATAAAAAAATCTAATTAATTCATATAATTTTAATAAAATGAAAACTGAACAATTAATTTTCAACATACCACTGCATTTTTTAATTAAATGAGGATCTATACCAATCCTCACGGCTCAATTCAACCCCCCCAATTTTTTTATTTATTAAATTATTATTACACAGTTGAGCATCACATTAATGAAAGCAGTGATGAAACTCTTGCTTGACATATTGCTTAAATATAGTGTAATTATTATTGATATATTATTATCATTATTGCTACTGCTACTACATTGAATATTACATTTTACTATACAAAAGTAATACATATCTGTCACATTTTTTCAGTTTCACACATTAAATTAAGCTTTTATTTTGGCTTTTTTGCAGAAAACCATATGTTTTTGAGAGCTTCAATTAGTTACAAACAAGTAGTTTGCTATATGGGCTAATGTGCTTATTAAACCACAAATGGTTATGATATGATTTAATTATATAAATATATAGCCTGCATATGATATGCGCTTCACAGTGAATAAAGTGATCTATTCTTTGTCATTAATCCACACACAGAGCACTCATGATATTAATGATGCTGTTCGTGTATAAGAAGCAGCTTCTCACATTCACTTACTGATGAAGCAAGCAGCTCATACAAACCGTATTGTCTTTGTTAACGTAGCTCTAAGCCTTTTGTGGTTTAATCATAACACTAGGACATATCATGATTTTAATTTGATTAATTGTGCATTTTTATGTTAATTTTATACCAAATATATAAAATTACAAGACATTACGTATTTTAGTCAATTCAGTTTTTATGACTGGATTCTGTGATTCCGTCTGTGTTTTCTGCAACACGGAAATCATAGGGCCCTACAATTCCAAACTCTTCTGACAGACTTGTCAATGGATAAGAAACATTTTATTTACAGAGTGGAGTAAATATTGTGCAAAACTGTAGCTCAACTTGTAGAAAATGGTGTTAGCGATGCCAAAGTCATGGGTTTGATTCCTAGAGACAACAATAAAATTAACATACATTTTTTAGATAATTAATTATTTTTTTATTTTTATTTTTTTAGAAATGAACACCTTCCAAATACATAAATGTGATGCAAATCTATTCATGTAATATATAAGGCATTACATTAGCCACCCTCTAGATACTGGCATTGGCCATTAAAAAAACAAAAAAACATTGGTTTACCATTAGTTGAAATGGCATTGAAGTGTGTACTGAGAAATCTACATCTGTATGTTGGAGAGATTTAGTCTTTGTATTTGTGAATAAACATAAGTGCTCCATGGGAAACATGTCTTTTCAGTAGGTAAACACCAAGAAAAACCAAGACAGTGTCTCTCAAGTGTTAATGTGCTCCTTAATTGGCGTGGAGATCTAGGCGTGCTGCAGCGAATTTCCATGCCACGCCGAGCCAACATGCTGAGCGTCTCCAAACACACTGTCTTTTTATTTCAGACTACCAATAGATTTATGTGATGGATGCAAATGTACTAACCTCCACACCAGCTGTGCTGAATAAGCCCAGCGAACTGGCAACTGTCACAATGTGGCCATGGTTCATCTCTAGCATCTTGGGAAGAAATGCCTTGGTGGTCTGAAAGTAGATGAGGAAGGAGAGGAAAAAAGAAAGACAGTTATTTTGCTGATGCTGTTCATCTGTGCCAAAGCCCTTTGATCCCGTTTTTTTCTTTCTCTCGACTAATAATTCACCAAGTCTAAACACTCATCTCCCTCATCCTGCTGTGGGAGTTAAGAAACACAATTCCATTACTGTCTCTAAAGCGTTTACTGGGAGCTAGTCTTTCACATGCACTTAAAAGATGAATTTATGTACAGTTCAATTTGTTTAGTTAGTACAAGTTTCTAGAAAGTTTTTATTTCTGACACAGAAATCTAAATTGGATGGAAAACAGAAACTACTCAATGGAAGCATGAAGTATTGCACTGGTTTTGTTATGTCTGTGTGGCGGTTTCGTATTAGCCTGAAATGGCTTATAATAAGGTGAAAAGACAGCTTTTAGACAGAAACATGCCAGTTCAAAACAAGCGGTTTGTCTGTGGTTTCCTCTTTTCCCACAACGAGTTGGTCCCAAGAGTGGCATCTCAGTATCAGCAACACAAAGCCGGAGCAACGTACTCACTCACCACTGTCACCACAAAACAACTCAAAGACCAAAACAACACTCTGAGCTTCTGTAACACCGCTGTAGGTCAACAAAGATGTGGAAACAAACACCACCTTTTGAACCAGGATCAAGCATTAGCATTGGAACTATTGAGTGTATTGAAAACTAATAGAAAACTAGAGGAGCTTGGATTGTAGTGCAGAAGGTTTCCAGTGTATGACTGAATACCTTACTAACTTTGATAGTGAAGGGATGGTTCACCCAAAAATAAACCATTCTGTCATAATTTTCTCACCCTCATTTTGTTCCAAACCCATATGACTCTCTAGTGAGGAACACAAAAGATATGCATCTCAATTGTCCAAGCTGCTCTTTTCCATGAAAGTTAATTTGGATATTATGAAAGAAAATAATACGGGTTTGGAATGACATGATTAAAGGGATAGTTCACCCAAAAAGGATAATTCTCTGATACTCACCCTCCTGCCACCTGAGATGTGTATGACTTTCTTTCTTCTGCAAATCACTTTTGAGGATTTGTAGAAAAAGATCCTGGCTCAGTAGGTCCTTAGAATGGGAGAGGATGGTGATTAGATATTTATAGGTCCAAAAAGCACAGACATAAATGTCTTCTAAAGAGAATCGATCACTTTGTGTGCGAAAAAGAATGATATTTAAGCACTTTTTAATTATAAAAGTTCACTTCCATTCTGACGTTTACGTATGGGTGAAAAAACATGAGTGCTCCTGTGACGTAAGCATGTTGGCACGTTCCTTTGACTAATTGGTTGCATGTCTGCACATGCCATCGCACATACGTCACAGAAGCACTTGACCAACTCCTGACAGGAAGTGATCTTTAATAGTTAAAAAAGTGCTTAAATATCATTATTTTTCGAACACAAAGGGACTGATTCGATTTAGAAGACATTAATGTCACTGTTGGGGATAGAGTGGATTACTCTTATGCTGACTATCTATGCTTTTTGGACCTACAAATATCTAATCACCATCCACTATCATTCTTGAGACCTGCTGAGCCTGGATCTTTTTCTAAAAATTTCAAAAGTCTTTTGCAGAAGAAAGAAAGTCATTCACATGTCAGATGGCATGAGGGTGAGTAAATTGTCAAATAATTTTCATTTTTGGGTGAACTATCCCTTAGACAGTTTTTTGACGTCCTGTCTGGCCATGATTGACCGTTGCTTTCATGTCGTGAATCAGGCTCATCTTGCACTTTCCCCTGATCCCGCTGGATAAAAGACAGAGAGTGAATAAAAAAATAAATAAATAAAACCAAGCATGCCTCATCTTACATTCTCTTCAGACCCAGGGGAAGGACACAATGATGAAAAACATGACCGGCGTCATCCATTTACTGCTTTCTTACAGAAGACCTGCCGTACAAGCCTGCAGAACTGCCTGTGGCTTTATAGTCAATTCTCAATGGAACATGAAACATGCAATGAAAAGGAGTACAAAACTTTTAAGAGCCAAGAACAACAGAATGAATTCCAGAGGCCTTCAATGATATCACCATTTATAAACAAGACCAATGGAAACTGACCTTGACTATGGTTGAGAATGGTACCAGCAATAAGCAGAAATGCATGTTCACACCTCTTAACACCTTGACATGTTTTTTGGAATATCTGCGAATCTGGCTGTGGCACTGGAATCTCTCAAATTTATTTCTGCTGACTTCACTTCTATGAACAGGTCATGTGATTGAGTGAGTTGCGGCCAACATGGTAGAGTTAATATCCATATGTGCTTTTTTAATCCCTGACGTTAAGAGTAAACTGTGTGTTTTTCCAGTGCACTGAGCATAAAATTGCTCTTAATATTCATCTCGTTGTGTTGGGGGGGGCTCTTTCTGGGGAGCAGACTTGGGCTTGTTTAAATCTGGACTCGTGCCTTGCATGCCAAACTGGTAGTAAGTATGCGTGCGAATGAAGCATTAGTGTAGATCTGGCCTGTAGTGCACATATGCCAACATCTTCCAAACACTGCAATCTACAGTACTGAAATTTGATTTGGGGAGTTTAGACTACGAGTTGTTGCCAATGAAACTGCTTAGACTATTGCGTTCCTCTTGGCCATAATAGAACATTAGAGCACAAATAAGTGAGAAAGTCACGATTCAGGCAATCAAAGGTCTGCTCTTGCATCCTGCAGGAAAATAGTTTTTAAGCCACTCGTGTAACACTACAGAACTTGAAGCCATTCAAGTGGCCAACTGTAACTTAAGTACATGAACGCAGATGCTTCTAGCTACACAAGCTTGATTTGTTTCATTCCAAAATGTGTGTGAGCACAATTCCTATAGTTCCTAGTGTGCTATAGAGTACATTGTGAACTGTCTACTGTAATGGTGGCGCAACAGTTTAAAGAGAATACTGCTGAGCAAGTACATTATTGAATATATTTATAGCAATTAACCAGAATAACACATCCAGTTTAATGGCAAATCTTTTGAGGGGAACTCTATGGCCCCATTGAATAATGAGGTTTGTTACATCCACAGTATTGGATGAATGCATGTTAAACATGTTTAACCAGACCGCGTGTTGTCCAAGCAATTGGGTCTGCTTTTGTATCCTTCCGTGATGTTTTTGGCCTTAAATGTAGAGAAAGATAGATGTACAGAATACATAAACATGGGAAGACATTTAATTATGAGTAATTAAGTCATTTCAAGATATATTAGCACACGCTTTTTAAACAGAGTGGAACAACATCTCATTGGAGGAAGTAGACAATACATTAAAATAAAATTTACCTTTCCAGTGAACATCGTTGATTCCTGTTGAATACACAGTGGTGTAAAGGCATTCTTGTGTACTATTCTTTAGAGACACACCATATGGTGCAATTTATTGGTAGGCCTGATATTAAAGAACCAACTAATCAAGAAGAAAAGTGTAAATATCAATACAAAATTTGGGTCAAACTGATAATTGGTCTATCTCTACTCTCTAGTTCATGCATTGACCCTACCTCTCAAACTGGCCACATTACAACCTCTTTAGGTTTAAATGGTCTCATTAGGTTTAAATGGTCAAGGAGATTAAGGGACAATCAAATACAATGTTACCAGCCCAAGAAAATTAGGCTTGATAATTAAGCTACCATCACCTCCTGACCTCTGAACTTGCACAAATGAGGAGAAATGGCTATGAGTATTTGTAAAAAACCCAATCCACTATGGAATAAGGCTATGACGGGGGCCACCTCTGATGTAGGCATGGCCTTACTGACCTCTCAGACACAAAATGTGTGAAACCGAACAGAAGTTCATCTCTTAATTCATAGCTTCCGTAATTGCTTCTCAGCGCCTGAGTTTACGCTAAATTAACTTCCAACAGCAGAGAGCTTACTTGGCCCTTGCAGTGGTTCTATGCCTGTTGTGCTCTCTAATTGATACAAACTCAAGTGCATTGCTCCTCACAAAGCTCTTCACAGCTGCAGTGTCAGCCTGGATTAGTGCTCATGTCTGACCAATAGGGATATGCACAAATATTGTTGTACAGAAAAGCCCAGATGGCCAGTAATTAGAAGAACATGGACTGGCTCTGAGAAATGTAGCAGAGGCATTGGCCAGATTGAAGAACAGCCCTCGGACTTTGAAGCCCAACAAAGAAAACTGAAGTGAGTGCTAATTGAGGGTCTAATTGATATGCTGTTCTAATGTTGCCAATGTCTCATTAAAGTGGGAAGAAGGATAGTGGTTGCAAGCTATGAATATGGGTATGTCCTCTAGATTACATACACTTCATACATCTGATGCTGGTTTGGTGCTGGTCTAGCTATGTTATTCACCTGCAAAAAAAAAAAAAATAAAATGTTGGTCAACGACCATGGCCTTTATGCTAAGGCTGGTTGTCCAAGGGAGACTTGCATGTTAAGCTAGTTAAGAAGCCTGATTGGGACACCAGCACCTGAGCATCCCACAGTGACCAGTAATGCAGGTCTTTTCAATGGGGATTAAGGGTAGTTTTGAGTCAAAATCCTTGTTAAACATAATTAAAAACCACAACCAAACTGACTCTGATTCTGCTTAATGGCCATATTCAAATAAGCCAAAAACAAAAAAAACATCATTGTATCTCACTAGCCCGGAACACTGCAAATAGAACCAGCTCCAAATCAAATATCTGGTACAGGTGCATTGGCCTGGAGTAAGACCATCTAAAACTACTCAAGTAAGACCCTTCTGCCTGGCTGCTCCCTTTCTCCTGGTCAAGCAGGAATGCAGGCTGGAGAACTTGGCTCCTGTCACTTGGCATCTTGTCAAGCTGATCCCCAGACAAGAAAGCAATTGTCGCATAAGTGGGTCAGGCAGCAGCTCCCCATTACCAGCAAGCTTGTGTACAAGACTCCCTTTCCCTTGATGCTTTTCTCTAGGGACAGCCCAGAGTCCTTCGCTTCAGCCACTATTACTTAGCAACTAGGAGGCTTTCACTGAGACCACTGCACACAGTTCTGGAATGCACTGCTTGCATATCGCCTATTTTGGGGTCAACATCAAGAGAGAGATCTTCAAATCTGACTAGGTGCTAAATTTGCATCACTTAAAACATTTGCTTTGCCAAGTACCAGCCAGTTTTCCTCAATGCCACGTTTACCGACTATTCTTATTCTGCCCTGCTGAAATAAACAAACCAGCCTAAGATAGCTTTCTGGTCTTAGCTGGTTTAAGATGGTTTTAATTGGTCTCCCAGCCTTTAGGATGCAGGGCCACTGTCTCCCGGCCTGACCAGCAGGATGAACGGGAGCAGCAGAGATCCCACTGGTACCGAGACTCAAACCCAGCTGTAAGCAAACAAAAAGCAGAGGGTTTCAGCTGAGCACAGACAGCCTGGAAGAGAACCACTCTGAGATAATGGCCTTACTTCCTGTCGGCTCCTCCAGCTTTGTTACATTCCCACCATGCAATCCAACAAAATAAAGATGATGTCCATCTGGACTTTGCCCTTCCCGCCTCCAGAGTTTCGAAACACTGTAGACTGTTGAAATGAAGGCACTGAACTGGTTGCCAGGTCATGTTTGAGACCATTTAAGAGGATGACATGGAGCAGCTATAAAGCCAGGCTTAAGAAACTTCAACATGGCCAGAAAAAAAAATTAAATAAAAAAGGGGGTCTGAAAGGCAGTGGCCTCAAAAATTGGATACATGCCCACCCAGCTAATGGGTAAAACAAATATCTGAAATGCATTAAAGCAACAGCCCAGAAAACGTGAAACAGCTCTTAGGATTTTTTTTCTTCTTTTTTGTCCAGCATGGGGAATGAAATACAGCTTACTAAAGTTGAAGTGTGCAATCTTTTAATTTTAAAACTACTTTCTCCAAACCCAGCTTAATATGCAGAGACAACTATAAGCAAGCAATTTGTATATTTGAAGTTGAAACACTATTTTAGTCTCAGCTTTCAAATTCTCAATTTTTAATCACAAAATTAAAAAATAAATGTTATTTTGATGCTCTTTAATGCTGTGTGCAACAGCTTGCGTTAGCTGTTTATTTAAACGGAGCAGGGCACAAAACTCTCACTCTCTGACATATAGCATGAAAAAAGCATGAAAGATCATCAGAGGGTATGTAAAAAAAAAACAGTACAACTAAGTGAAATATGTGTCATCTCCCTTGTAATCACCCAATCTGAAAATGGGGAAAACCTTGTGCTTTTCCATGGGTGCTTGAGCCCTGAGCACTCACAGGATCGGCGTCTAATCACGCACACACATTAAGCGACATCTGCACGCCCAGTCTATTCTCTGCAATCTGTGTCACCATAAATGTTACTTTTTAAAGTATTAAAATCATTCCGTTTATCGCAAGCCTTTGCATATCATAATATTTCGATAAATGCAATTAATCGTGCAGCCCTATTATGTAGTATGTTAGCCTTAGTCACCCTTAACCGTCCTTGCATCTTTTCCATACAGTGCATGGTGACTGAGGTTGTTAGTCCCGAACATTCCATTTTTTCTTCCACAAGAGAAATTTAAAAGGGTTCGGAAAAACATTAGGGTGAGTAAATGATGACCGAATCTTCATTTTTGGGTGAACAATCACTTTAACTTCTTAAAGTAAGGTGACCATCCAGGCTCCAAAAACAGCTTTAGTTTAATTTATTAAAACATGAATGAGCACCATATTAAGAATGCATACAGTGCTTATAACATCCTTATGAACAAAAGAACGGCAATTCAAAAAATATATTGAAGAGAAAAGAAAAAAATCTCCAAAATAAGTTGTGCAGTGTTTCACACCACTTGCAGCAGTGACCAATTAAGATAACGTGTTTGACTAAGAGAAAAAGAGGAAAAGCAATGTTGGTGCATTTCTATTCAGCTGGCTTGTGGATTTAATGACCACATCCTTGACTCGCTATTCCCTGCCTGTCCTTAATCATTAAGCCTTGCTTTCATCTTAAACCCCCACAAGAAAGCATGTGCTGCATAAAGCTTAAGAAAACACAAGCAAAACCTTAATGAGAATCCCAACTCCACCACTAACAAGCTACGTCAAGCATCACAGCTTAAATTGAATAACTTCCGAGTACAAAAAAATAATTAAATAAATAAATAGATAGCAAACGAACATTATGTTACACTTCTGCTCAGTTTGTGTCCAAGCATTTTCATGCTTCATTAAAAGGACATCCAGTATTAGGATGTGCTCATTCGCATGTTTGCCAATGGAAAAAATGCCTTCCTTTTTAAAAGAAAGTGTGGGATCATGTCCCAGTCTTTCACCACAAAGTGATATCTTAACACCCAAAGCCATCAAAAAAGCATTTAGTCAAACTAAAACTAAAAGGCCCATCAATACTCTCCTGATTAACTGCAAGTGAGATCAACTGTTTTACTTCCCAGGCTGTGTGCCATGATGTCAACTATCCCTTCTCCAAAAATATGAACCATTCTGTCTTGCTAATAAACAAATAATTAAGATCCCCCCCAGAGACACATACATAATTCTTTTCTTTTAATCCTAAAAAAATAGGATGCATGATTCAAAACAAACTGCCCCACTCTACCCACCCACAAGGTGGTCTCAGTAAGACAATGCAAACTACAGACATTCAGGGATTTTATGCATTTACTGGCAAGAGGTTAATTAGTTAGGACAAGTGAGAATGGACTCATCCAAATGGTACTTCCCCAAGCAGGATGTGCTCTTCAATGGGCTTTAAATTAACAAACCAGGGCAGAGCAGATTGTTCCTGTTGATTTTACCGAAACCCCCTGCTGGACTTGTCTCGCTCAGAGCTTGTTTATATCCAGAGATCAGGGAGCTTTGGAGAGGGCCATGTTGAAACAGCAGGGGCCATGTTTATAAAGTTTCTCGAAGTGGAAGTACTGTTTTAAGATCAGTTTTGATGTCATAACTCACAGGGACTGAAGCTGATAAAGTCAGTGGGGATGCTGACCCTAGGTCAGTTAAATGCATTGATATTCTGTCTCAAAATGGGTACATTCTCATAATCTCATCGTTTGTGGATGTCTACATCAGTAGAACATCCACACTTGACCATAAATATTATTTTGGCTACCACAAACAATCCGACAGAGTAACAAACAATCCAAAGTAATGCCGACAGAGAGAGAGAGACAGACAGGAGTGCTAATGGTGTTTTGACGAATATGCAACACTTAATCAATTAGGAATGTTCCAAGTGAAATGGCCCATCTTGAAGGGGAGACACAACACATTTGTTTGCACTTTAAAACACCAGTCTGAATGGCCAATGGAGCTTCAAAGTGTGTTATCTAATTGATTACAAAAGAATAAACAGGATTGCTTGCTTGTTTTCATGTGGACGAAGCCATGTAGTGTGCAAATTATTTCATTTCCCATTAAACTTATTATTATTAACTTCAAGCTAATGTAACTTTCAATGTGGATCACTAACATTCATGGAGCAAACAAAAATAGCTTTGCTTCCTAGTCTGGCTCAAGTGCAAATACCAGATTAGAGAAATGACTACTTGCTGAATCAATGGGTGCCCTGACAGTGGTATCATGTGATACAGCATAATCACTTAACAGAGGAGATTCCGTTTCAAACTTAAAACAGCTGTAACCTTCCCAAATCATGCACAATGACTAGTTACACAATTAGAACCATATGTAGTTAAGAAGTGACAGAAGTGGGTGAAGTAAATAAAAACTCACCCAGAAGTGTGCATGGCAGTTCACCACCATCGTTCGCTCGATCAGCTCATCGGGGCACTCAAGCAGATGGTGGCCGGACACAACACCAGCATTGTTGATCAACAAGTTCACATCACCGACTTCCCTTCGTACTTTCTCCGCTGTGGAGTACACACTCTCCCTCTTGCCTACATCAAGCACATATGTGTACACCTGTGGCTGAAAAGGAGGGACCTCTTCCACACCGCTAACAGTTCCTATGGAAAATAAAACAACATTTTATTTTTATTTTTAACAAGTTAATCAACATTTGAGATGCAAAAGCTTTACTGTTCTTCTTTTGATCATATGATTGCTATTCAGTGTTAAGATTTTGCTTTAAAGCTCACGCATTTAGGTAAAAACAGCCATTATCAACAAATAGACTACAAGGAGTCTTTTTGGTGGGATGGAATTTCCCCCCCTTTTTAAAATTGTGACCATTGAAAAAATTGCTGCAAAAATTTTGATTTAAATAACTTTACAGCTCAAATATTACATCATTGTTTTACATAATTAATGTAAGTGCTTTTACAAAATTATAAGCTTCACATTTCTGCCTTTAAACCCTCTAAAGAAACAGAAAACTTTTTTTGACTTTAAAAAATAAAAGGAAGAGTCAAAATAATTTTTTATGGTAATCAAATTAATTATGCCACAAATGCTGTCTATTTATTTTTAATTATTATTATATTATATTTATTTCTATATTATTAATTATTTTATACTTAAAATCATCAACTTATACTTTAACATGTCTAAGGTAGGCAACTAAATATGGGATCAGACACAAAACATGACACATATGAAATATGCAAAGGATACCTATATATTCTATAGGGATCTATATTCCTATAGAACATAAAATCTCCAAGAATTATCCTGCTCATTTAGATAGTATGAAAATATTTAGAACTGTGTCTATTCTATAAGAATCTATTTTACAATATAATATATAAATGAACTGTATTAACATGTCAAATAATAACTGTCAAATCATCTCATTTACCCTCTTTTGACATCGGTGTGTCTTCCTCTCTGTAGATCTGTCGCACCATCTCCGCAGTCTCCTCGTTGCTCTGGCTGTTGATGTCCCACAGCACCAGTGTAGCCCGGCGCCGGGCGAACTCCTTCGCAAAGAGCCGCCCGAGTCCTCCGCCCGCCCCGGTGATCACGCACACCTGTCCCACTACGCTCTTCTCTTTCGGCCGTATGAGCCACTTGAGTCCGGCCATCACGATGGCCCAGAGAACTTTCAACATGACCAAGAAAAACTCCACGACAATGTTAATCACCATGTCTAATGCGTGTCTTTACGTCGCGAATGTAAAAGTTGTCTTTAAATTAAAACCAATTTATTAATAGGTCAAGTTACACCTAAATGACTAATAAACCTGAGTTTTTCCTATTCTGCTATTGACTTTAAAATTTTAATTATTCTTAAACTACCCGCCTATAGGAGAAAGTTATGGGGGTGAGCCTCCAATTAACCCCAACTGTCATAGGACTATTAATATACACATATAAACACTATACACCAGTTGACCAAATAGCGCATTAAACTATCAGAATATGAGCATCACAAATAAAAGCACACCTTGAAGACCGATATAAACAGGTGTGGTTTTCACTTTAGTAATTTTTTTTATTATTATTTAACGCGAAAAATATATTTAAATGACAACAACGAGAATTACTAGATAAAATGCCCGCGCCTCTAAATGCGATAAATCTAAAGCGCGAATGCTCGTATCAACGCTGTCTTTCCCGGCACGGCTGCGCGCGATAGCTGCCAGTGCGTAGCCGCTCTATGAAGAGAAGAGGAGTGACAGACAGATTCCTGACTGATCTCATAAGAACGGTGCTGCTGCTGGCGCTCTATTTAAACCAGCCCCTCTCCACAGGACCCCACAGGGAGATTGGCTCAACTGCCTGAATGAAATGTACATCTACTCAGGAGGTTTTGGAAAAAGGAATGTGATGTATCATGGCATTGTCCAACTAATAAATAACATTTTCAATGTTCAATCACCAAATAAATGGATGTTGCTCTGAGTAATAACTGGTTTATGTGTGGAAAGGAAATCAATTATGTTATAATGTTGACCCCTCATGTTGTGGTTCCAACGCCATATGTCAGAATGTTAGGCAGCGACAGTTTCAGTCACCATTCACTTTTATTCAGTGCACACTGTTTCCAGACTGTATGAAAGTGAATGGTGACTGAATTTAATTGGAATTTTTCTGCCTTCTGGATCGGATGGCGCCCGGTCGACAGCATTGCCTTTCACGTGACCAAATAGGAATGTGTTGGACGCATGCACACTACGACTGTTTTACGATACCCTTTTAGTACAGTCAACAAATAAGTAATATGGGTTTGTAGCAACATGAGGGTGAGTAAATGATGACAGAATTTCCATTTTTGAGCGAACTGTGCCTTTAAAGGGATAGTTCAACCAAAATTAACATTTTCTCATAATTTACTCACCCTTTTGCCATCCCAAATTTATGACTTTCTTCTGCTGAATACAAACAAAGATTTTTATAAGAATATCTCAGCTCTGTAGGTCCTCACAATGCAAGTGAATGGTAATCAGACCTTTGTAGCTCCAAAAATCACATAAAGAAATATAAAAGTAATCCATAAACTCCAGTGGTTAAATCCATACATTTAGAAGAGATATGATAATTGATATTCAGAAGAGGTATGATAATTGATATTCAGAAGAGATATGATAATTGTTGGTGAGAAACAGAATGAGACCTGAAAGTGAAAGTGAAGCTTTAGGGGGGGGGGAAAGGACTTGAATTTTGCTCTGTTTCTCACCCACATCTATTATATATTTTCTGAAGATATAGATTGAACTACTGGAGTCATATGGATTACTTTTATGTTTCCTTTATGGAGCTACAAAGATCTGATCACCATTCATTTGCATTGTTTGGTCATACAGAGCTGAAATATTCTTTTAAAAATCTTCATTTGTCTTCTGCAGAAGAAATTAAGTCATACACATCTGGGATGGCATGAGGGTGAGTAAATAATTAATTTTAATTTTCTTTGGTGAACTGTCCCTTTAAGCTCAGCATCAGGCAGAGACAGCCTGCTACATTGAACAGTGTTACTACTAGGTTTTATATAAGTTAAAACTATGTGAACGCTCCGGTGACATTTTACATAAACAAATCATTGCAGGGATTTATAATCTGTGGCATGATTTATCCTGTTCTTTCAACAGATCGCTTGTGAACATAGAAACCCCCAGCCCACCAGCTCACATTATAGACAGGAATTAGCCCATGCGCTCCATCATGAACATATTATTCCATAGAAACCAGTGGATAAAATAAGAGTGAGGTCTTTAAGCAGCTTTGTCTCAATGGTAGTCTTATTTTTAAAAGGGATTTTAAGAAACTGCAGTAAATGGTAGCTTCTGTATCTGTCTGATGTTAATGGATGTGTTAAATGTAATCCAGTATGCACCACTCTATTATATTTTCAGATATAACTCGCACAATGATAACTGTTATAAAGTAGTCAAACTAGCAGCAATCTATAATCTCAAATTAGTACAAATAAGCATAGACCACTCACATAACAGGCTCTAATTTCAAATGGGATTCAGAGTTATCCTCATTTTGAATTTACCTGTAGCACGTTTTTATGGATCTATTAAAACATATACAGTATAATATGAATGACTTCGTGATGAATGAACCTGGACCTAGAGGAAATCTGTGCTCCTAGAATAATTTAAATGCTATTTTAAAGTAGCTTTACAATCTCGCCATCTTGTGGCCTACATTTGTAATTGCACATTTATTTTAGTTGGTGTTCAAGTTTTGTTTGTATCAAAGTCTGTTTCAAGGCAAATCGATCCACTATACGGTCATCTTTGAAACGTTCCTAGGCAGCTATTTTCCGGTATTTTAGAGTTCCTCGCTTTTTTTTTTATGGATACAAGCAGCAGAAAACAGCTTCTTGCTACTTAAATGGGGAAAGACCGAAATCTCCAAAACGGTTGTTAAAGATTACTATCAGAAAACATGTTTCAAAATTGCAGTTAAATCTGACAACAATTGCATAATAAATTATGCTTCTTTAGCTCAGAACATGAAAAAAATAAATAAATAAAAAATAAAAAATTGGCTGGTTCAGCTAGTGCAGGGGTGGGCAACTATTTTAGTAAAGGGGCCACATCGGGCTTTAAGGGTCATAATGCAGGTCTCGATGGTTTGACTTTCAGCACACAACTGAATAAAACAGGATGCATGACAATGATAAATGATTACTGCAAGAGTTAGATTAACATACAGGTGCTAAGGGACTTCAACATTTCTAACTTGCACAAATAAAAATACATATACACATTCATCTCTGGCTTGCTTTTGCTCTTATGTCAATGAGCTGAGATCTACTTTTATATTTAATTTAATCACTGAGAAGGTTTAACTGCAAAATTAGTAGCACCAAACATCATAAGCAGCCTCAAGAATGGACACAGAGTAGCCGTATAACACTTTTCCTTGAGCAGAATATTGCACTACAGATCGTAGTTATTACAGATAAGTTTGTTCAAAGGGGAAAGCAAGAGACAAAAAGAAATTGCACAAAATAAGTATAACATTAGGTGGAATATTTCCAATTTGCGCAAGTATAAACCTCAAACTGGGGGTGTTGCGTCTCTTATCTGGCAACTATGAGCATGGTAAACGCTTGAGGAGACACGTTATGTCCCAATGCAGGTTAACTGAAATATCCAATGAAAAAAAAAACGCTTTTACAATAAATGAGCCACAGGCCACATTAAACCACGTGGAGGGCCTGATCCAGCCCGCGGGCAATAAATTGCCCATGTCTGAGCTAGCGTGTACATTCTCAAGTTGACTGACAGGCGATGTCTGTATCTAAATGGTGATTGGCTCATTTACCTATTAAATTTTTTTTACATCCGCCAGATCAGTGGATATAAGTCATAATTTTGATATTAAAAAGTCATAATTATAGGGAAAAAGTAATTATGATGAGATAAAAAGTAATAATTATGAGATGCTGAGTCAATATTATGAGATGCTAAGTCAATATATGCTATTCCATGCAGGCAGATATGTAATTTACATAATTTCCCTTAATGTGCGCGCATGCGTGTGTGTTTTTTTTTATTTTTATTAATCCAGGAATTATTTATTTCAATGCTGTGGCTTTGTTGTGTATCTATTGTCAAGTGTCAAAATTATTGCTATATTATATATGACAAAGTTAATAAATGTTTTTTATTGACATTAAAATTTAGTTTATCTTCTAGGCTTTTTAATTAGATCAGATACAGTTGTTAGAAGGGGATTTGTAACACTTCGCTTTCTTTTGTTCGAGGTAGATTGCAGAAAATGTATACGCTGCATTCATGAAATAAGACCACATATGTGTAATAGACACGTGTGAAATTAATGTGAAAAAAGAAACATACATCGAACCCCAAGTTGGCTACATTTAAACAAACCTAATAATAATAATAATAATAATAATAATAATAATAATAATAAAATTCGTTTGTGCCCCACTCTCCCTACTAAGTCAATTTTATGAGGTAGGCCTACTAAGTTTTATAATTTTAATATAAAAACATTCTAAATAATGAAAAAAAAAGTTATATAATATGAGATAAAATGATTAGAATGATGTAAAAATTATGAGATTCTAAATTAGATGCCAAGTCATAATTGTGAAATTAAAAAGTCAAAATTATTAGATAAAAAAATCATAATTATGAGAGAATAATTTGGAATTATGAGATAAAAAGCCATCTCATTATTATGATTTAATATCTCAAAGTTATGTTAAGACTTAGTATCTAATAATTATTACTTTTTTATCTCAAAATTATGACTTTGTATCTCATTATTTTGACATACGAAAGTATGATTTTTTTTTATTATTATTTCTTTATTTATTATTTGGCGTAAATGGGCTTCCATACGCCTCTCCCATTCATTTGAATATAAGTGCTCCGTCTCGGGCTATATACTCTCTGTTAGTTTGCTGGACGATAGCAAGTTAAAGTGCTGATTAAATCGAGTTTTAGTAATTATTTAGTCATATGTTCAATAATATGTTGGTGTAGACTGAAGCAAACCAAAGGACACAGTCAGTTTTACGTTAGTAACAATCAGTAAAACAAATAAATCTTGCGATATATTTAGGTCATTAAACTGTTGTGTCACGTGGTCATGGTGGCAGTAACCGTGCCAACGAGGACGTTTTTTGTTAATTTGCCATTTATTTCACTTTCATTCACCTGGTCGTTTACTTTGACATAATGGAAATAATTACTAATGTTAACCTTTTTTAAACGGACTAAAATTAGATTATATTTTTGTCTGACATCTAAAATTAAAGATGAAGCCCTTCGCCAGCGTCGTTAGAGCTAAACTGACATCACCGACAGCTGAAGCTTCTCTAATCATAGAAGACAGGCGACCCAGTTATCCTTCAAACAAAATCTCAGGTTTTCCAGTGTCTGGATCTAACAGGGCTGGAGATACCAGGCTCAATGTATACTCAGCAAGACAGAAATACCCATGCAGCTTGAGCTGTGAGTGATATTTATATTGCTTTACATTACAGTATCTCTTCTGAAACCTTAGATATTTAATAATGAAATTCAACCATATCTTTATCTGATACTTTATTAACATGTGCATCTACTTTGACATTTTAGATTCCAAGGATGCAAAGCCACACAATGCCAGCTCTATTACTGAGGGGTGAGAATCTAACAAAAAAGTACCTTGTTTCATAATTTATAATATTAACATAATGCTGTGTATTTGAACATGTACCATAGTAATATCAGAGTATTTGTGGAAGAACATTGGTGTACCTTTTAAATACCTGAATATGGTCATCATTCATTACCATAACACTCATTGAAGTACTACCATCTGATACTGTCAATGTACTTTTTTTGTAAGGGTAACCATATCTTTATCAGTAACAAATTAATGCTGGTATTTTATTCTTACACTATTTTCATCAGTGGCCTCATACTTCATTAGTTTCATTCTTACATGCATTATAAATACATGTATTTTTGTGTTTTTAAGAGTCTTACATTAAATGTTAATATTAAGATGAAATCTATGAAACACACTGAAGTACTGTTTTTTTTACTATTGTTTTCCAACCACACAGAACTCTACTTCCACTTTTAGCCAAAGACCAGTCAAACCAGTATTTATCCCTCTTTACTAGCCCATTTCTGGGACAGTTTCTATACTATTTGTCTATATTGTGTGCTAAATAGTATAGTATGAATGGTATACAAATAGGAAAAAGAGCAGAATAAAGAAAGCATTTTAATGCCATGCATTTAAATTAAGAAGGGGTCATGTAATTTTCTAATGAGATGGAACAAATGTGTAATTTGGTTATTTCAGTGGGGTCACCAGTAGATGGGGCTCACAACATTCTCATGAATAGTATTGCAGCATATTGGCAATTGCAGTGTTATGATGAACATTCTGCAGATAAGTAAATATATTTTAATAGCATTAAATAGTCTGAGTCAATAGTCTGCCAGTATGTTGCTGTTACTTAATTATACTCAAACAATGTATCTTACAACAGCCATGTTGGATACTCCAATAAAATATTTCTTATTTTTCCAAACAGGTGATGCTCTGATTAAACAAAACTCCACAATGCTTCCGCCCTTTCAGGAGTTTCATGTTTATCGGTCTCACAATTTAACCAGATTTGCACATCACAAGGAACTTTCCCTGTGCATCCCTAAACCTCTTATTTTTGGTTGGTTTCTCAAGAATGTTTAAGTACTGTCAATATGGTTATGTTTTGTTTACAATGATAAATATTCTCCGTATCAATTCCAGGTCTGATTATCTTGCCTCATTTCCATCAGTTCTGTTCCCTATCAAAAGCTACACTTTGATGCTGCGCTGATTTAGCGCTTTGGGAACGGCTTTAGGAGTGACCAGGTGTGAATATGTGTGCAACACGTCAATGAAATTGACAGGAATTTATAGCCTCTGCTAGTGACATCATCAGGATGCACCGGTACCAGGGGCTATAAATAGATGCGCCATAGGTGCATCGTCAGGTCTTTTGTCTTCAGACCATTCTGTGTGTGTTGTGCTTCACAAGCCTGTCAAATTTTCTACTTTCCTCTAATAGGAGTTAGATTTGTTAGGCAGTGTGCAGAAATCTTTTTCTTCTTCTATCACTTAAGTGTGAAAGACAAAGAGAAAATGAATGATAAACAAAACAAATGGTGTGTGTTTCCCTGTTTATGCCATATGGCTGACACCAGTTTTGTTTTGTTTGTTTGGGGGAAGAGCATTCTGCTCTTGCGTTAGAGCGAGGCGGGTGTTGAGCACAGTGAAGATGCTGTGCACTCGTCTCACTTATTTCCAAGAGCCAGCCCCCCACCGTTTCGTCGTGGGGCTCACGTATGGATCTGGCTGAGGAGCGAGAGATGGGTTCGTCCCTATCACTCGCTATCTCTCCAGATCCAACCGGTCCCTCGCATGATCTGGAAGTGCGCCTTGGTGCCTCTTCAGTTCATGAGAGGGACGACGAGTCTCTAGGGACCGCGGATTCTGAGTTGCCTATTTCTGAGCATTCCTCATGTAATAATAAAGTGGTTGAGGAATTGCTTGAGGTAGTTACTCGTGCGGTGGCCAGACTACAGTTAGACTGACCGCATGAACAAGAGACCCTCAAATGCTCTATAAACTAGAGGACAGATTCCTGTCTGGTGGCAGGGGAAGGGAACGCAAAATCAATCCCTTCCCTTCTTAGAAAACCTCCATGACGAGCTTTCTCGTTTATGGTGGAAACCTTATACTTCCCGTGTTTTCGTGCCTTCGACGTCGACATATTCGACCATCGTGGGTGCTGAGGCACGGGGATATTCCATGATGCCGCAGGTAGAAGAGACACTTGCGGATTATCTCTTGCCTGGCTCGGCATTGTCTCTAAAGAGACCTACTCCCCTCTACACTTGTGGGGAAAGCTTATCAGGCAGCAGGTCAGGCTGGTGCTGCCCTGCACACTATGGCAGTGTTGCAGGCATACCAGGCTGACCTGTTGAAGGACCTGAGTGCGGGCAGTACGGTCGACGAAAAGGCTTTCTCAGAGCTTCGTCGAGCCACGGATCTGTCTCCCCGGGTGACCAAACAGATGGCTCGTGCCATTGGCCGGTCTATGGCTGCTTTTGTCAGCACGGAGAGACACTTATGGCTGAACCTTTCGGGCATCAGAGACAAGGACAAAGTGTTCTTTCTTGTTGCCCCGATTTCACCTTCTGGCTTGTTCGGTGACTCTATGAACATGTTCATCACCAGGTTCCAGGAGGCAAAGTCATGAGGAAGCCTTCGGGAAACTCCTTCCTTGCCGCACTCAGGGGGAGGGGCCACCGGCCACCCAGCCCCACCACGGTCCTTCTAGTAGGGAGGCTCAAAAACAGAGTGTGGCGAATCGCGCTCCCCCTCGTAGAGAATGGAGACCGGCTCATCGCCCTCAGCAGCCCCCAAAGCAAGACCTCAGGACAATTATCTCCAGGAAGAGAAAGCCCTGATGGTCTTGCGCCCAGACTTATGGGGTAGCCCCCCTTGGGACGGGTCGTGTGAGACATTCACCTGCTCCTTCCCGATACCCCCACGAAACCTCTCAATTCCTGCCACCTCTGGTGTTTCAGGAGTTTCAGGAGCATTCCAGGAATGCTCTTCAAACAAAAATACCTGACGATACACCTGTGGCGCATCTATTTATAGCCCCTGGTAACGGCGCATCCTGATGATGTCACCAGCAGAGGCTATAAATTCCTGTCAATTTCATTGACTTGTTGCACACATATTCACAGATGGTCACTCCTAAAGACCACAACTCCATTTGTCAATGGAAGACACTGTTTATTTCTTAACCATAAAAACAAGTAATAAAACAATTTTATTCTTCAAAACTGCCTTAGTTGGGAAGAAACATTCTTATATGTGTATTTATTGTATATTTATCATGTATTTTGCATAATTATTTTGGTAACACTTTACAATATGGATTCATTTGTTAACATTAGTTAACATGACCTAACAATGAACAATACTTTTACAGCATTTATAAATCTTGGTTAATGTTAAATTCAACATATAGTAATACATTTTTAAAATCAAAATGCACATTAGTTACTATCAACTAACAATAAACAATTGTATTTTTATTAACTAACATTAACAAATATTAACAAATGCTGTATAAAAATATATTATTCATTGTTAGTTCATGATACTTAATGCATTAACTAATGTTAACAAAATGCAACCCTTTTGTAAAGCGTTACAATACTTTTACTCTCTCTTGCTTTTCTTTCATATCAAGAATGATAAACAGAGAGTGTAATCTCTTCAGTGTTAGTGCTAACAAAAAACGTGAGTGTTTCATTATTATCAATGATTAACTAATTTATTGTCATTTAACCTACCTTATAAGTATTGTTGTTAACACTTTACAATAAGGTAGTTTATATTAACATTCGTTAACAACATTAGTTAACATGAACTAACAATGAACAATACTTTTACAGCATTTATTAATCTTGGTTAATGTTAATTTCTAAATAGATTTTTTACATTAAAACTTTATCTAGTTAAAAGATAATTCCGGGTTCAATACAAGTTAAGCTTGATCAACAGCATTTGTGTGGCATAATGTTGATTACCACAAAAATGAATTTAGACTTTTTTTAATTAAAAAAAGAAAAATCGAGGTTACAGTGAGGCACTTACAATGGAAGTAATATATTCATGGTTTCATAAGTAAAGCCACAAGATGTAAACAATATGTGTTAACATGATTTAATTGTGATAAAATCATTTGCAAAGTAATATCCAATTTTACAACTTTGTTGCCATGACAACTCAATGTCATAAAACCTTAAACAACTGTTCAAATGACAAATTAAACAACTTTACATCTCAAATAATTCATGAGTTTAACAGAAGAATGAATATGTGCTTTTATAAAGTTATAAGATTCAAATTTCTGCCTTTAAACCCTCCAAAATGTGGCACCCTTCACTTCCATTGTGAGTGCCTCACTGTAACCTCGACATTTGCTTTTTTAAAGAAAAGGAGGGATGTGTCGAAATACATTTTTGTGGTAATCAACATTATGCCTCAAATGCTGTTGTTTGAACTTAACGTGTACTGAACCCGGAATATTCCTTTAATGCGTTATGAACTAACTTGAACAGTATATAAATATAAGGTTAATATATGCTGTAAAATCGTCAGTCCAAAATACCGAATGCATTAACGAAGAGTTGATGAATTTCACATGTACATGCGTTTTTCACCTAGGGTTCACAAACATTACTTAACACCTTTTAACCACACCCCTCCTCCCCACCACATGAACACATCAGAATGTTGACAGTTATAGAAATCCTGAGTCTTTTATCTGTTACCTTTGTAAACCTGAATAAGCAAACTGTGTTCTTGTCTAATTGCCTGTGGGCCGGTAATTGTTTTTTTCAGCTCAGTCCTTCCCTGATCCACTCCAGTGCGCCTCGGGGTCTGTTGTTCAGAGGCTCACAGATACCTCTTCTCTGGAGGCAGACACGGTCCGACAGGAGAAAATTAAGAAACTTAAAAAGATCAATAGACAGGACTCTTAATCGGTGTTCATTAGCCAAAGAGGAAGCACACTGCACCTGAATTCATAACTGTGCCAAGGCTGTATAAATAAAGGGGAAAACCTGAGAGGTACAAAGTGTTGCTTTCTACAAAGAGGTACAAAGTGTTCAGCCTCATAATTTTAAATACTTTAACATTAAAAAAAAATAATGACTGTAGTTACAACCCATTACATTTCTGTTGTATGACAGAGACTATCTACATTTTTACCTTAAAATTGTATGCACATTCACCAAGAATAACTACCTTAATATTGAGTGTTTTTAATATGACCCATTGCAGTGTAAATTGAATTATAGCACAAACTATGAAACTATGGTGTCTGTGTTTTATGTTATACAAAATTATGGAAATGGCGAAATAGAGAACATATGGATATGGACATTTTGATTAATAATTTTGAGAGTCTCATAAGTTTAAAAAGTGATTACAGAATATACCAACCAAAAGCAATCACAATAAACGTATTGCTGTATCTTTTGGCTGATAACGTACAGTTCACCATAGATACAACAATAGTAGGATTCAGGTGGTAGGCCGCAACTTTGTGCAGGTTGTCTTATAGAGCATGAGATAGCTCCATTTTACGCCACGGTATCTTTTTTCAAAAGGCAAAGTGCCAGATTGATTCAGTTGGCACATTCTGGGCAGAGAGGAGGCAGATAATGACTCTGACTTTAAGAATTCATTACAGAAACCACCTGCACTGAGAATACAGGATTTTACATAAAGCACACTTATTCTTGTGAACCGTTTTGTATTGCTGAATTTTAACAGCTAATCCTACCTAATGCAGTGGGCCCAAAAAGTATTGGACACTTCTGGACACCTAAGTCACACTTAAAAATGCCTGACTTTAATTGCATTAGAAACACAATATGAAACCAAGTGTCATCTACAAACAAATGGGGCTCAACCTTTTCTTAAAACTAATGTCACTTTTCTTAGCCATTTTTAAATGACTTTTAATCAACTGGTCAGAATGTCATTTGTAAAGCACATTATAATGGACAAGTCGGTTCCCCTTTATGTTCACACAGGAGTCCTAGCAGAGTAACCACATGTGTAGTTCATCACATTAACTATGACTTGTTCTATTAAACCAAAATGTGTCCGAATACCTTTGTTTTAAATTTGAAACTCAAGAAACATATTTAGATTAAGTGTTTGCTTGAAAAGTGTCCTTGTGGTATTGTTCTTTAAAAATTGCTACTTGGTTTGAGATTTTTTTTTATTTTTATAAAATATTAAGACATTCAAGTCTTTTTAAGTGTGGCATAAATCTCCAAATAATTTTAAGAGCCACTCAACTTACAATGGTAATTCTATATATATATATATATATAAACTTCAATAGGGTATACTGACTATCTATGATTGGCTTCTATTAAATGCATGTTTTTCCTCATCAGCAAAGCAGTATTTCTACAGTTTCATTTTTACAGCTAAGACTGTAATGATATCTAGACAGTTTTGTTGACTGTCTGAAGAGGTTTATGTGATAAGCATGTTTCAGAGATTTGCTGTGATCCAAAACACGGGTCTCAGTGTTCAAAGTGAGCAAGCTGCTCAAGCCTTCCTGGTGTTTTTTTTTTCTGCTAGTGCACTAGCTTTCAACTTTAGTTAATTAAAATGACCTGGAACAAACAGTAAACAAAGAGTCCTTTAATAAAGGGTGCCATAGATCTGCCCACAAGAGGTTTATAATTTCAGCACAGTTCCTTCCAACTCACCCCAAACCAGTCTGACTCACATAGCCTATAGTGCAGATCTCTAAAAGAGTCTCGTCTTAGAGAATTACTAATATAGTTTAAAAATTCAGTAGAGATGAATGCTTATAGTTAAAATAGGCATAACCTTTCTTATGAAATGTGGATGCAGAGTATATTATAATTGACTAGTATTAGTAATCATATGCACTTTTAGGGTATCATTCATAATATTTGGCTTATACAAATATAAAGTTGTATAAAATGACAATAAACACAAGATTATTATGCACTGGAAAGGAATGCAACCCAGTCAAGTTAATGCTAATGATATACTTCAGTAGGCTCTCACAGAGAGTAGACAGTGTCCTCCTCTATTTTCATGAATCTGAGAATGGAGAATGTGCCCAAGCCAAACTTAAACACAGCCAAATCCACAAATCAGAAGGCCCAGATTTTTGCAAGAGTTTTGGGAGTTAGCTCAATAGAACAGCTAGGCTGCATTTCAAAGAATTACTTTGATATTGGGTGACATCATCAAGTCTGATATACTGTAAAACACAAGAAGCCTTTTAGAGTTGTTTTTGTATCTGTTTTAATGTAGTTTGCTGAGAAATAACATGTCAGGGTAATACTGCTCCTATAACCTTTTTCTGTTTTAAACTACTTGCACAGAAATGCTGTTCCATATTTTGGTTGTTTCAAACACATTCAGCGGGTGACGTGGATATTAAACATGGAGACATTTCGCAACAATGAAAGCCTTCAGGGTTGCACACGTTGATGCTATAACTCGTTGCACTCCCCTCCCCCCCTCATTAAAAGCCTGAATTTGAGTATCATAAACATTTATTTGTTCTGGATTAAAGAATACCCTCTTGACTAATCATACATTTATATATCTTGCTGAAACCTCAGCAGCCAAACTTGAGACAAAAGTCTGAATTAACAGATCTTACTGGAAATCACCAAAAGAATGTAGATATTTTTTGTGTGCTAAAATCAGTCTATGTTTTCCGATTTTGTAAACATCACCCAGTGGTTGAAGCTGGAACAGTTGTACAGTTCTGCACATGAGCATCTTCATATGATGCACTGCACAAGCACAAAATCTTCCATCAAATGTAAAGACGTCAAATGAACTTTTGTTTGTGTTTGTCCAATTTTTGGAAACATTTTAGTAGGAAATACAAAAATATACTCCTAAACTTAACCCTTAACCTAACAGTACTGAGACCAAAACTGCGTAGATATGATGCCAAAGGTACGGCATGGGCAATTTCAGGGCATAAGCATTCCCAAATGGTGACACATTCGGAATTCAACATATTGGGTCCGAATTTGGGTGGAAAATAATTCAGAACTGACATGCAGATTTCCTGCAGGGTTCATTTTGAAATTACAGTTGTAGTTTAGACACATTCACCTTGACCTAGAGAATAGAACTTTGAAGGATGGTATTTTCACTATCTACTTTTGGTTAGCGTCAAAGAACATCCTGTACAACATTCGCTCTTGTAATAACAACCTTAATGGAACTCTCAGGAAACACACCACTATGATGACCTGTTTAAGGAACCCATCACGTTTTCACTGCTAACTTATAGAAGACAGCATTGGTCACTGATCCAGTGATAACTCTTTAAATTCCCCTCAATACGTTATGTTTAGAAATTAAACCTTGCATTTTATTATTATGCTCTATATATGCAATCTGGTCCAGATGTCCAAGACAAACAGCATGCAAACACAAACACTTTGATCTCTCCATTGTTAACAGACCATACAATGAGAGCACACCTGCATCTTGGACAGATGGAAATTTGTGTCTTAGTGGATATTCTCTAAGTAAACTTACCAATAGATGAGTCACCCAACCAACAAGGCATCAGAAATCTCTTTATAACAGAGACTAAACAGAATGTACATAACTGAGTGATGAGGAAACATGTTGCTGAAAGGCTCATTCACTATGGCATCACACTAACAGTGGCCTAGATATAAATGGTTGCCGAAATACAGTCTAAGACATTATTTATGGTTTATTATTGGTGTTTTTATATGGATTTGCCAAGTGACAAGTATCATCAATATAGCTAAGCTAATATAATTTGTATCTCTTGTTCGAAGACCTGTATTGACCTGTTCTCCTGTTATATTGGAATACATTGAAAATAATGTTCATAAATTTTGCATTCATGTAACGCATATTAAATTCCATCAGCTTCCCACACCATGCTTGCTAAACTCTGCCAACACTGCCTTTTTGGTTGAAGATAGACACTAATGCAACAGGAATTGCTTGACTTAGTGTTTATTTGCAATGGTTGGTAACCACATTGGCCATTTGTATCCATGACAGTCTTCTCAGGGTGCTGTGGTATGCATAACATTGAGTTGACCCCACATAACTCTTTCAGTTATTCACAATTAACAGCAACCCCTTTTAACCACTCTTACATACACATATACAGGGCACCTCTCAAAGGAGACGTGAGTACATTTTTAGGTGAACTATCTCTTTAAGTCTGATCTAAGTCTCCAAATACTTTTTTACGTCAACTGTATGTGTGCATTGAGTCTTAAATATGTCAGATGCTATAGCCTAAGCTTGACAAAAAATGTGTTTATCAATGTTTCTTGCATCTGAATCAATATTGAATAAACCTGTCCTCATTCAGCCTACTGAACGGTGAGGTCATTTCCTGTGGTTTGATGGGGATGTTGATGCTGATGTTTAAGGCTATTTCTCTTGCTTGACTTGGCTTGGGTTCCTTGTAACAGTGAAAATTCAAAGAAGCCGAGATGTCCGACAGTCAAAACAGATCTGCTAGAGATTAATTCTCACTAATATCCCATAATTCCCTTGATCTTGCTTCCTGTGCATGAGCAGACCCTCATTCCTCCCATGATTAGTCTGAGTTCCCCGTGGAGGGCACAACAGCTTTAGGCAAGTTTAGAAAAAAGCATGAAGCAAATTAACATTCATATTTTCATCCCTTGTATGATGACCATCAGCCCACAGTGTATACATTACTTCATTTACAGTGTCTTATTTGAAAACATCCATTCTAAGTACATCACATGTCCATTGTTTGAAGTTTTAATTAGTGGTGCTGAATAGGAATCATTAAAAGTGGATGTGTGCAATTGTTATACTAAGCATGTTTCAGTCATATTAAACAATATTTTTGACTGGAATGAAAACATGTTACTTAGGCCACGTCCACACTAATGATTATTTCACAAGTTCACTCGTTCTTATAGTCCTGGAGTGCATTAAGGTAAACATATTAGGCGTGATGTCCACAATGGAGGGGCTGAGCTTGATCTCTGAGATCCCCCCCAGACTATCTGACGAAAACAAGAAATAGAAAGACAATTTTTAATAAAATTGATATATGGGTTATGAAATATAAAGGTGGAGATTGAGAGATGAAGGGATGCCAGAAGAATTGTCACCGGTGTGAGGGAAGCAGCTGCTTATATTTACATCAGATTTACACTTATAAAACCAAAATTATTACATTTAAAAAAACTAGCAAACATGTAAGGACGCCCAGAACACCATAGAAACTGCACTACAACATGTTAAAAAGCACTCAGGATAGGTTTTCAGGACGTTTTCATTTAGACCAAAATATGTGACTATTTTGAATACGGAATAGTTGGCAACCCAGCTCAGAAACACCTTAGCAATTCCATTACACTAGTCAACCATCAGTGTTGGGTAAGTTACTTCAAAATAGTAATACATTACAAATTACAAATTATTTTTCTAAAATTGCAATCAGATTACTTTACTAATTACTTCATTGGAAAACGTATAACTTACTATTTACTTTACTTTCAAGTTAAGTTCTTAAACACTTTTCTGCTCAACAAATTCAAAATAATGTCTATATTTCTTATTCATTGTTACACACAAGTCACACAGCACCTCACATTTCTCCTTCACAATGACTAGAATGATGTATTCTACATAAATAATATATTAGAAATAAGCATAACCACTTAATGTATTTAAAGGTAATTAAATTAATTAAAGCCAGTAACTGTAATCTGATTACAAGAATTTAAAATGTAATGCATTACACTACTTTTTGGTGACTAAAAATAATTAGATTGCAGTAACTAATTACTTTGTAATTGGATTACACCCAACACAGGCAACCAACCACAACACCATTTTTTTTGCATGGGCAAGTGCCACTGATATTTTTTTCAGAAAATATAATTTTGGTCTATTTTGGGTTACTTCCCTCTGAGGTACCTCCCTCTCAAGCATTGCATGATAATGTCCATGATGATTTAGTTAATTAGTCAAATGAAATGGCATAT
Source organism: Moxostoma hubbsi (assembly GCA_032164185.1). Classification (NCBI taxonomy): domain Eukaryota; kingdom Metazoa; phylum Chordata; class Actinopteri; order Cypriniformes; family Catostomidae; genus Moxostoma; species Moxostoma hubbsi. The sequence goes on from JAVLUX010000033.1 coordinate 16,011,114, forward strand.
ATCATTTGAATGTAATTGATAAGTATTCCATGTATCTCTACTGCATTTCTGAGCCTTGTTCTATTTGTGTTGCAGTTTGACTCTGCAAACTGGTTTATCTCTTGCTCTGGTTAACTGGATCTATTCTATGTGAACTTGGGCTTGAACTGCTTAACTGGATCGTTTGAACTTTGTGGTGTGCTGTTGTATAAATAAACCTTCATGTGGATCCTGTCTCCGATTCTGTTGTTACCACTATGTAGTGTACTGACGAGATAAGAACTAATTCAGTAACTTCATTCTATCAGCTCATCGGATTTACATCACTCTGAAGAGGAAACGTTGCAGACATACCACACCACATTTAATTAACAAACAGAACTGGACACATCTGCGACAAACAACTGCACACTTGCAAGTCTTTGATAAGCAATGCATTATGAGCATTATATATTAATATTAACTATATTAAGAACTTCTATACTTTCTGCTTGTATGCTCGGTTAGGAGCATGATGATATGACAGCTAACAGGGCAATGCACGGCCCCAGGCTCTTTAAACTGGAACAAGGCCAAATGTTCACATTCCTCCCACTGTTTCCCTGCTGTACATGCTTCTGCTGTCCAGTGGCAACAGCCTGGGCACTGATCCGAGATCATTTTGATGTGGCATGGCAGGGCCGAGTGGCCAAAAGAGCAATAAAGAGAGAGAGAGAGAGAGAGAGAAACTCACACAAACACCCACACTCAAACAGCATTCCCCACCTCTCTTTCTCTCTCCTTTGCTCACTTTGAGCCTTGTGTACTGGTAGACACTCTAGGTGAGTTTTACAGACAGAGCCAGGTAGGACATTCAATTCCGCTACTGCGATTGCCACAGAATAGCTCTTTTATTCTGCCCGAGTGCTCTGTAGACTTGTCTGTGCAAACAGAGGAGCTGTGTGGCTGCAGGAATTCCAGGTCACAAGGATTCCACTAGCAGGGACCACCTCGCTTGTGAACTACCTGTGACTCTCAGACTCTTTCATTTCCTATTGGAATGAAATTCATGACACTGGGTAAAGAGGAACCAAACACGGCAATGAGATCTTTTTCATTTTAGATTAGTGGGATAACACAGTTTGAGGTCACTACTTCTCCCCTGCTGATTTTTGGGGCATCATGGGGTTGTTGTCAGTGGAGCAGAATGTCTTGCTGTTTGTGACTGCTCTTTTTGGGATATATCACTATTCTGAGGGGGGATGTTCAGGAAGATGCTGTCAAGGGACAGATCTCAACTGTTTTACCACAGACTGGAGGATAGACAGAGTTTATGGGACGTGTTATTGTGATGAGAGGTGTGTCAAGACAAAAGACTGTTGCTTTGACTACCCAACAGAGTGCCCAGGTAAGTGGTGATATTTGCAACATCATATTACTGAAGGGATAAGCAACTGAACTGTCACAGCACACCGCAAAAAAATGCTTTTAAAAAATAAAGAATAAATGCAGTGAGGTTTTTGCCTAAAAATCAGACTATGGAACAAAACCAAATTCACTTCTATTTTCTCTGAAAACTCTCAGAAAATGATCTGAAATTCTTTATGGAAATTTAGTTTCTCAGATATCATATTTTTTTAAGCTGATGATGTTGAGATGTGGTAAAACATTTAAAGATGTATGTGATGCATACGTTATTATTTTTTGGGGCCCTTTTTTATTGTTTATGTATTTAAAATAACTTAAAAAATATGAGATATTTTACTGAAAAACTAAACCAAGATACTGCTAAAAAGGACGTTATTTTTTTATTTTATTTTTTACTATAATTTATGGCTATGGAGTATAAAAATATGTTATGTAATTTTAGTATATATTGTAATGTCTTGCATATTAAATGAGAAATTGAATGTGTGTTTTGATAGTTCAATTACACAGAAAGAGTATAACATGCATGTTGTAAAGTGTAATACATTACATACATACAACTTTCAGAATGGATTTTCCAGGACTTGTGGAGTGATTCATATTTTAGGACAGAATAAACCCTTTGGAAACTTAAGTCACTCCTAAAGTCTGATCTAAGATATAGCTCATTTCATCAGATACACAATAAAAAGAAGTAACTTCACTTTTCTAGCCATTTATTGCAATTATATTTAACTTGCCCAGAAAGTGTCCTAATACTTTGTCCATATTGTTTTATCATTTGAAACATAACAAATGATTATTGTGAAATACTGTGTGGTATATTTATTTAAAATAAATGTCACTTGGTTTGATATTGTTATTCATCACAAAAACTATAATTTATTTATTTTCTGTGTGGCTTAAGTGTACAAATTCTTTGGGAACACTGTAAATACTATGGAATTGTCTCAAGCATGGTTATATTCCCACCCATGTGTTGTGTGTTTTTAGCCCAGCCATGTTTAGTGAGTGAGTGGAGTGGCTGGAGTGGGTGTGCCCAGCCCTGCCAGCCCTCATTCCTTGTCCGGAGACGGAGCATTAAAAGAGAGCCCAGAAACAGCGGCCAGGCCTGTCCAAAGCTGGAGGAACAGGCAGGCTGTATGGAGTACCAGAACCACCATGGGCAGTTTTGTGCTCAAACGCAAGGTATACATGGAATACAACTCTCATCTGAATTGACATGGTCTTGGACTCTAGTTGTGGGTCTACACAGACAATAGAGCTTTAGTGAAAATGTTTAGTTTTTAAATAATACCTTTTTAATAAAAGTAGACACTCACTGAGCACTTAAATATGCACATGAGGAACATATGAACAACATGAGGGCAAGTAATTGATAAATTAGTGAAATAGTGAAAGAACACTTAAACTTTACTGTTTTGGATGTCAATGGATTTCCGTGTTTTTTCTACAAGCTTGCATAGTTCTTGGGAAACTGCCAGCATTGCTTTTCAAAGTTCCTGTTGTCTTTTTCACATTTGGCAGGGCTTTGTAACATTCCTGGTTGAAGAAACCAGTATTTCAATCAGATATTCATTGACTGTTCAACCTAGGTCTAAAGTTGACCATTTAGCTGTTTACATGTGGAGGCTAAATAGGGAATGTGTTGGATTACTTCCAGGAGCAGCATTTATAACCACAATGGAGTACAGCAAAGGCAGAGTACATGATTTGTATGGTGCCCCGTTGGATGCTGGGTATGTACTACCATAGATTAAACAAACACAAAGACACTTACCATGATGAGAATTTGTGATGAGAAGCCTGTTTATTCAGTTCAACAAACAGTTCTACACTCAACTGTCTGTGACCACATTCTTGGTCTTATTATTAAATATAATGTTTCTGGATTAACTTTTTCATGGCCAACTGTGTTATTTGGCCAACACTGTTAAACAATTCTTTATACATCCCTAATGACATCTGAACATGGTATGCACATTAAACATAAAAACAGCTGTATTTAATTTAATTCAACATGCTGATTAAGTATACATAATGCAACAATCCATATTTCTTTCTCCACAGATTCTGTATGGAGTTCAAGATGGAGTCTCTGACACCACAGTGCATGGTGGAGAATCAACCCTATACTCGCTGGATGCAGTACTTGAGGGAGGGCTATACTGTCTGTGTGGCCTGTCAACCTCCTGCCATGAGCAATCACAGCTGGAGTTGCCAAGGAGATGGTAACCTATCTAAGAGGTAATGTACCCATAGGGCAACAGTGTTGTTTATTTCTAAAATACAAGAAAAGTGTTCTCTGGACTGTCCGGAAAATTTCGTGGGGGAACGGTGTTCCCGCACAAACTGGACACATTTGTTCAGGGAATAAGAGATTCTATCTTTCATCACTAGCCTATGAAAGCTATGCGGATTAAACATACATACAAAATTATACATATGTTACAACTTAGCCTAGTTGTGGCGTAAATGGGCACTAAGTCACAATTTATGCACTACTAAATATTTGAGTGTTGCACCATTAAACTTAAGTTAAACGTAACCCTACATATAAACTAAATATTTATGGTAAACTCCGACCAGGAATAATGGATGGAATAAAAAATCAGACGTATATTTTATGACATCAGTGAGCTCATGTTTTGAATGAAAGGCTCCAATACTTTCGACATGTATGATAGGTTGGCATTTATACTCGTTTACATTTATGGGAGAAAACGTTATGTAAAAAACGTACTTCTTCAGAATTAAACCGATCTAATGGTGCACTTTCCTGTGTACGGTGTCAAGTTTCAACATATACGATATATATAAGACATAAAAATGAATAAATGTCTATTTTTCCAGCCTGTTGTATAAATAATTATTTATTTATTGTCCCTTATTTGTTTTAGATAGGCCTACATTAATTGAATATTGTTATTTACATTAATTCTTGAAATCCTGTTTTATTACGTATCGTATTTTAATGGGGATATAAGTTATTACAGCAGACAGTTATGTGAGCAAACAAAGTTTGAACATTGACCGTAACAAGATCAAACTGAAATTGATGGTTTTTAATACTTCTGTGTACAAATCTGAAGGCTGCTCATTAAATCAATCAAGGTAAACGTAATATTATGAGACTACGCATTACTTTACGGAGAGCTTACGACCTATTAGTTAAGTCTTGACTTAAAGGTATATGTTAGATTGACAACAAGCATTTGAAATGGGTATTGCAGTCCAAATTCTAAATATTGTAGTGTTGTCTGCCCTGCCTCAGACTCGAAACTCATGCGGCTAGAATATTGACACGCAAACTTGCCAACTCAGCATCTGTTTTAAAGGATTTCTGGACTTTAAGCTGTCTCCATCTTCCAAAAGCATCTTCAATATTTATCCTTGTTTTACTACGCCTCTGGTCATGGTGGTTTTAAGACGGATGGCGAGGCTTTTTAGGTTGGGTGGAATCTGTAATCTCTGATCCAGTTCTTTTGCTGGCTTCAATGGCTGCAGCACACAGTGTTGTTTGCCTGCAAACTTGTTCAAATCTGACAACCCGGCCATGTCGAAATACTAAGGGTGAGTGGGCAGTGGGCGGGATCACACAGACCAAAACATAAACAAAAATTCTGGCCTGAAATAGAAACTTCAAAGTAGAATATACTGGCTGTAGCACTGCTATAGGAGAAGCCAGTATTTCAACTAAGCATGTTCCTAATTCTCTAATGATATATATAATGGTAATTTTTTGATTTAGTACAATAAAAATATTTAATATTGCACCTTTAAGAACAGGTGGTGCAACCAAACAAAGCACTGACTTTGTTACAAACGAACTAATAGTTATTTAGCCCTTAGTCTAATTTAATGCACTAATAAATGCTGAGCCGTTTGTATTTGTATCCTTCATTGAGAATGTCTGTTCAACAGTCTTGACACACACACGCGCGCAATAATGGGTGCGTGGCTGACAGCAAATGGCCGTTCATTAAAATTAAGGGAAATATCCAGTAGATTTCAAGTAGAAATATCTGCAGGCGGGAGACCTCCAAATGGGTTCGGAATATCCAAAAGAGGGTGCGGTAACTCCGAAATGGGGCGTGCCTATTCCAAAAAGGGGCGTCACTTCCCCTGACGGTTAAGGTTAAAGGGATAGGGTTAGGGGCTCACTATATCTAGCGATTTGGAACTCACGCCCTTTTTTGTAGCAATGCATGCTGCAACTATACCCTTCACATAGATTTGGCTATTTAAAAAAAAAAAAAAAGGTTCTTCAGTTTCGACCAAGAATACAGAGATATAATCTATATTATACCTCTATATTACACACTATCATTCAAAGGTTTTAGAACACGAAAGGCGGTTGGATATGCGGTGGGCGAAAGTTTGCTTGCGTTCTTGCCGCCTATCACGTGTACATCCATCCATCCATCGTCAACCGCTTATCACGTGTACAGGCATTTTTAATTCACACGAGAGGCGCTGCGAAGCGCGCCAGCTCTCTGATGCCCCCTACTGTTTCAGTTCAAACAATGCTAGCTTAAAAAAATAAATAAATAAATAAATAAATAAAAATATCCCTGATATCTGACTCTTTCTCCCTGTCACCCTATTCTATTATATCTCTTATGTCATTTAGACCCCCTCACCCCTTCTGTTAGGTTACATTTTACACCAAGTCCACTCTAGATGGAGATTTTGACCGAAGTTGAGAAAATGTGTCTTTTTGTAATTTGAGGGCCATTGTTAGTCTCTTCATCATTTAAATCTCATGTATGGCTTTGAACCGTTCTTCTAGTATAGGTGGTTTTGGCTGGAGCCACTTTCTGATCACTGTTTTCCCCCTGCAATCAATAAAATGTATCAGTAATATTTATATCTTTGCAGATTAGGAACAGTGATGCCAAAATATAATGTTAATATATTAAAGGATATAGAAACTTTGAATATGGTCTCAAAACATTTATGGATTCTTGTCAGTACAATGAGATTTAGGGCATCCCCAAAATATAATAATGGTTAAAGCCTATCATGCTTCACATATTCTCCAGCAACTAGGACTATTACTTTTGTATCTTTTCTGTGTAGGTGTGATGAAAAACCTAGCAACGTATTTTCAACCAAATTCCTGCCTGGAAAATGGAAAATGTTGTTTTCCACTGCGATTTTTAAATATTCTCCCAGTCTTCATCTGAAATCACCAGATGTCCCTCCCTTTCCCATTTTGTTTTAATGTACTGAGTGTTGTCTGATTTAGAATCCTGAAAGCCTCTATATAAACTAGCAATTACGCTATTTTATTTTCCATTTTACATGCATGGATGAAGACCTAAAGTATTTAATCATCCATCCACCTAGAACTGTCCCTCATAATAGTATTTATCCTTTGCCTTATTTGTAAGTACTGTATCTATAAAAGTCTTGATTCTTCCATTTGTACCCTACATCTTTCAACACTCCTTGGTGCATAATAGTGCAATAAGCAGTGAGACTTTGAGTAATTCAATGTTTAAATCTGTTGTCTGTACTATTTGGAATACAGTTAGTATCGTATGCACACATCTTAATATTGTCTCAGCTTCCAGTGATCATATATATTTTAACCACTTCCTGCCAAATACTTAAAGACAATGTTATCAATGGATTTTTATTGTCAATAAGGACCTTTGTCGATTTATTATAAGCCATCATAGCCCCCCCCCCCCCACCACATGCCACTCCTTTGGCAGTTCTAATGTCTTATATGTAATTATTGGCTTGTCCCCCTTGCTATATATATATTGAGAGATCAATTTATCCAATTCAATGACTTATTTGCTACTACATCTAGAGGGGATGGGTTGGAAAAGGTATGGCAGGCGTGGTAAAATATTAATGTATCTTAATGGATTCAATCCTGGATGATAGGCTTAAGAAAGGTAGTAGATTCCATCTTGATATATCAGTCTTGGTTTTAGAGCATAGTGGTATATAGTTAATGTTGTGCAGTTGTGTAATATCTTTGGATAGATAGACTCCCAAGTATTTAATTGTTTCATTTCCCCAGTTCAGATTATATATATATATATATATATATAACATTACATACGTTAGCCAGCAGGTGGTGGTAAAAGATAATTTTTATGTGTAATATGAGCCAGTTGTGTGATGTGAATCCGCATCAGTCATTGTTTAAACACAACAGGTTTTCTTGATCCCTCATATTACTACTACACGACTAAATCTAGAAAAAGGCTTTAAACTGTTTTAAACGAACAAATTAAGCATTAAGGCACAACAGACTGATTCATTACAGAATATTGTAATTATTGCACTCCTGCTCGTGTGATATTGCTTAATTAAGACCTCTCGTGCACATATACTCACTTCATCAAGGTTGTTCCAAACGGCCATACATGAGATGCGAGTGCCCTACTCCCTTCAGAGATCCCACTTCTTCAGAGGGAGTAGGGCATAGGGATGCTCAATTCTGTTTGGCATTTGCCCCAGGAAAATTCTACCTTTGGAGGCTGTACCTACCTTATTTTGCAATGCGGAAGTAAGCAATGGCTGTATTTCTGGCGAATATGAGAAAGTTCCGCTGGCATTGATGCAGGGCAAATAGAAGGCCATAATACCAGAGTTAGTGATCTGGGCTTATAAACTATCACACAACCACAGGTTGTAGAGCAGAATTATGTGCCAAAGTCTGAGAATTTTCTAACATTAGCATTTATAGTAAAAGTGTAAGTTAATCATTAACTTTTTGCTGTTTGTTGTTGTAATGAAGAGACAGTAATAAACTATGCTTCTTTCTTTATCGAGATCGAGATCGTGGTCTTTCTTGTCTCCATGTAAACCTCTTTTAATATTAATATGTACCTGCATAACCTCCAATGATGACTTTATTTATGTATTTATTTTCAAATACGATGTATCATAAGTCATGCTCAATTTGAGATCTGCGTGTCTGTTTACTATGCACTGCTAAGAAAGAGTGAATGCTCTCTGGTTAGTGTTCACCTTAGTGCCGTTAAACATTAAACATAGGAGGAGCAGTCTGTTTCCCCTATGTTTAATTTTGTTTAATTTTTAACAGTGCTGTCGAAGTCTGTTCCCCCTCTTTTTACCCTTAGATTAGTGTCGAAGTCTGTTACCCCCATGTTTAATGTTTAATGGCAATATGGGGAACACTATCCGGGGAAACATAGTGGGTTGTGTCGAAGTCTGTTCCCCATATGTTTCCCCTTTGTCGAAGTCTGTTTCCCCTTTGTCGAAGTCTGTTCCCCCCTGTTTAACGGCGCTATGGGGAACACTGATTGGGGAAATATAGGGGGAACAGACTTTGACACAACACTGGCATCTTTCTTCTCTCTGCTGGTTGTGTAAAGTTTGTAGAGGTGTGTCAAGATGACGCCAAGGACTGTCCGTGATTTCATTCATTTTGCCAGTGCAACAGTGTGTGATTACATAATGGCAAAATGCAATAAACGGTTAAACTATATGTGCTCAAAACCAATGAGTTTATGAAAATTGTAATTAATGATAATGATATGTCGACATTGATTGCCATCCTGTAATATAAAGCAGCATAATGTAGTATTCTTGCATAGCTAAAATAGCTGGAAGTGGCTTATACCAGAAGTGGTCCACATACAACGTTGCTAATGGCGCCGCCCTAGTTTTGCTGAAAAATGAGGTGGATGCAGAGGCAGGATGAAATTAAGTTGCTTTTCAAACTGTTCAGAGACCAGTTTCCTTAAGAGTTCCATTCTTTCAAAACAGCTGTCAGTTAAGCCATTAACTGATTTGGCAGCATGCCAGCTGCCTACGTTTTCAGATGCAGCCCGAATGTGGTAGATGAGTCAATAATTGAGGAGTAGGGAGAGACACTGAAAAAAAAACATTCAAAGTTTGTTTGAATGGACTGGACACAAAAAGTCATACACATTTTTTGAAAAGATTCAACTCAAATTGCTGCCGGGGTCTGCCATGACAGTTGTTGATTGAAAGAAGAAAATCCGCTGTAGTGCCACTTGCGGCAACACTGAGAATGCAGTGTTACCAATTGAGCACTGACACATTTCAAAATGCAACGATGAGTGAAATCGAACTTGTGTAGCAAGGTGTGTCTGTATTCATGTTCTTGCGTAGAGTATGTTTGGGCCTTAACTGTTCCTCGGTGGCCATTATGCATTCTTTGGCTTCGTCAAGTCTCTGTTTCATTGTATTTATATAATCTTTGATATCTTGCAGTTGTTTCTTGTTGTCTTGCCGAAACTCTTTTATTTATCTGAATAGAGTCATCAAATTAACCGCTGTCCCTTTCTCCTCGCTATGGCTTGTTTTTTGTTGTTGTTTTTTTATCCCCTTGTCTCCCTAATTTGGAATGCCCAATTCCCACTACTTAGTAGGTCCTCGTGGTGGCGCAGTTACTCACCTCAACCCGGGTGGCAGAGGAAAAGTCTCAGTTGCCTCCTCTTCTGAGACATTCAATCTGTGCATCTTATCACATAACTCATTGTGCATGACACCATGGAGACTCAAAGCACTGGAGACTCATGCTACACTCCGCAATCCACGCACAACTTACATTGCGCCCAATTGAGAGCGAGACTCACTAATCACGACCACAAGGAGGTTACCCCATGTGACTCTACCCTCCCAAGGAACCGGGCCAATTTGGTTGCTTAGGAGACCTGGCAGGAGTCACTCAGCACACTCTTGATTCAAACTTGTGACTCCAGGGGTGGTAGTCAGCGTCAATACTCGCTGAGCTACCCAGACCCCCCTCGCTATGGCTTGTGTGTTGATGATGATTAGCTGGAGAGGCGTGAGAGAGTTGCGAGTGTCGACCGCATTTTCCATGTTAGGCATGCTTTTCTTGCTTTTAGATTTATTTTGCCTATATTTAGACATGGCCCAACTCTTTATAATTATCATTAAAGGAAAATGTTTTCGAAGTTTATTAGTTTTATGGGTTTTTCAAGTATGTGATCTGTCAAGTATGTGATCTGGAGCAGAACATTATTAAGCTGCCATCTTGTCCGTGCCTCAACTTGAAGTGCACTTCTGTTTTGAAAGAATTAAACAAACTTGATTTAACTGGGACAGAGATTGAAGTGGACAACCCAGATGCACTACAACAAAAAGACATATACATCATAGTCTCTAATTTGAGAAACAGACTCCTCACAGGCCCTAAAGTTTTAATGAACAGTATAAGCAGAACGTTTGCATTGCTGCAAGTACAGGATTCTTGGATGACTAGAAAGTTTGATGAGTACTGCATTTATTTTAAAAGAAATAGCCAATTGTAAACATTATAAATGCCTTAACTGTAATTTTACAATTATTTTCAATCAATTTAATGCATCCTCGGCTAACAAAATTCAATATCCCCCCCACCCATTTCCACCACTAAGCACCACCAAATGTTCAAATTTGACCAAATGTTTATGCTCATAACTTTTGAACCGCAAGGTCTAGATTAAATATTTCCCTTTGATTCCTTGGCTCATGTTGAGTCGAATGCACACCATGGTTTAAATTTTTGCATACTAGATTGGTATATTGGAATATTTATATACCAAACCCTTTTCAAATAATGCTGCTAAAAAAAAAAAAAAAAAAAAATATATATATATATATTTATATATATATATATATAGTTATATTTATTTTTTGTATTTTTCCTTTGTGTGTTTATTTTATGTATAGCATACTTTTTGTATGCATTTTGTGAGACTTTTTTTATTTTTGTATAAAAACTGTTATAAATAAAATATATATAAAAAAGCCCCCCAAAAAGCATCTGAGGCTGTACCTTGGCAACACTGTTGTATTTACTAGAAACTTTGTGTCATTGTCACCACACCTTGACCTTACCAGATAAATTTGGTGACAGTGCCACCTATTGGTCAAAAGAATTGTGTTGAAATGTACATATGCTTTTCAGTGATGTCCAATCATACTTCCCTTGCTGTTGCCCTGCTTGGCCGGGCAAAAATTTTTTTGTATCCATATATTTGGAAAGTTAGAAATACATATAAGAAAAGTTGTTTTTTATGCGGATAACTGGATAATTGCCAATGTATAAAACCGTGTTATTTGGCTCAAGTCTAGACATTAACTATTGAATGTAGTATTCTTCTAAAAAAGCAATGTATCTGTGGGCTAAACTATGTCAGATGCTATGCCATAAACATTTATGTATTATTGACCCACCTTTTATTTTCAGTTGATTTTACCTCATAAATGGCTATAAGTTTGACCAATTCTTGTTTGTAAAATGTTTTGTAGTTGTCAGCTGATGCTGTAAAGACTCTTGTCTTTGCAGGGATGAGCTACTACACTGGCAGGCGGTGGGAAGTCTTCGCTGCAGAGGAACATGGAGGAAAGTACAGAGATTGGAGCATTGCTCCTGCCCACAAGTGCACAGCTTTGTTTTCATTTAAACAAACACAAGGTGACTTATAGTTCTGAACTCCACTTAGATTGTTCACAAAAGAACGCCATTCCCTGTTACATGTGTGAAGAAAAGTACATCACACCTTTGATACATTTATTTTAAATAGTTTGGGCTTATTTTTCTTCAAATCTCCATGAGCTGAATTAAAGGCAAACCTGAGCTCATTGTCCCACTCTACTGGACAATGTTTCCCATAAAGATTCATTGTAAAACCTCAATGCGTACAGTTTTTAAGTTATTATGCAATATTTTGCTTAATTTTGAAAAAACAATAGTATTTGCAACACCATTCTATAGACAAAACTTTTTTTAAATAATATAAAGACAAATGAAAGCTGAAACAGCACCAAGTATGTGAAGTGTCTCATATATGTATGAAATATAAATGACTAAGTAAAAGTACATTTATTTCATCACTGTACAGTGCCCTCAGAGTGAGGAATATACAATCTTACATTTCAATAACTGCACAAGTATATGGCACCTGGCAGATTATGACAATTTCAAAGCAACACATTCTACATGTCCTGAAGTATTAAAACATAGCCAACAGCATCTCAGCCGACCTTTCCCAGTTTCTTCTGGGTTCTCCACGTGTCCTTGAGCATGACACTGGTCCAGTTCTCAAACTCATTCAGGATCACTGCCCACTTCCCCTCCCCATGCTTCCTCACACCTGCTTTAAGCACCATATCTTCTTTGTAAGTCCACATCTGAGAGGAGGAAATATTGGATGCCGTTGTTAACATCATACATAATTCCAACCATCTGAGAATTTACTGCAAATGGAGGTTCTCCTAAGCATTGGTTGCTTTTTCTTCCACAAATGTTATAGACCGAGCTAAATTTGAAGTGAACCCTGAACATTGCTTTAATTTGATTTCAGTGTAAAAAGCAATTATATCAAAGCAATATGAGAGACTTTGAGGAAATTTAAATATTTACATTGAGATCAGCTCAATTTCAGAATTATCAGATAATTTTTGTCTCGGTTGGGTGTGGTGATTTGTGGATGCCGCAGAGAATAGCGTGAAGCCTCCACATGCGCTAGGTCTCTATGGTAATGCGCTCATCAAGCGAAGTGATAAGATGCATGGATTGATGGTCTCAGATACGGAGGCAACTTAGATTCATCCTCCGCCACCCAGATTGAGGCGAATCACTACGCTACCACGAGGACATAGAGACCATTGGGAATTCGGCATTCCAAATGGGAGGAAAAAAAATATGGCATATGCTGTGACCAATGTATAAATACTGGATTTTAACAACACTGTCTGATCAAACAGATACAATTTCATTACTAGCTCTCCAGTAGCGTACCCAAAGTGAATTTCATCAGGAGTTGGTCATAAGTAACCTTCTTATTCACAATGGTGGTTAAATTTTCTTGTAGTTTCTGTAAAACCAGACAACATTCAGTTCATTTGGCATTATATTACAGTTCTACATAGGGATGTGCCCAAGAGTAGTAGGTATTATATATGGTGTGACAAAAATGATTTATGGCCTATGATTTACGACCTAACAGGTGTAAATTTGACCTTTGATTCCTCTCCCCCTCCCCTCCCTCCGGCAGTTGAACAGGATGTGGTATGACGTATTTGGTCAGCTGTTCTTATATCCCTGCACTATAGCCGAGACCATCTGTGTATTTAAAAGAGTAGAACAATTATTAATCCTTAATGATGTACAATGTTTAATGGAAAACTGAGATGACAAAATAATTGAAAAGCTAATTGAGATAAGTATACATTCATACCCAGTACTGTGTACCTAAACATTTACAGCAAATTCACGTCATTAATTAAATACCATAAAACACTTGCCAAACCAAAGGGTAAGCACAATATCCCCCCGAGAAGTTTTATTCACTGAAGTATGAAAACCAATATAAACAGCACTTCACTCCAATCATGTCAAGTTTTTTCTGGTATCTTGTCTTGTTCTCATCGTTATTTCTCTGCTAGAGCTGCTGTTGTGATGATATGAAGATTGATTTAGTCTTGAATCCGCTCTGATGTTTCTCAAACACACAAAACCACATACCCAGCATATGGTTGACTGCAACCGCAATGGTCTTCTTTTGGCTTTTATTTGTGTTGGTTGAAATGCAATAAAAAAAAAATTCTGGGTTCATTGGATTTGTCAAAAAGCTGTTTTTACTTTGAGTAAAAAAAAGAAGAAAAAAAAAGCAGCTTTTCATCATGTTTTTCATTGTTAAAATAGACAAATCTATTGGCTATTTCTTCCAGTTTTTCTCATAGGAATAAATGTGTAACCATGGTAACAGGGCTATGCTTTCCCCCAAGCTAAACCACGCCCCCCAGTGCATGACAAGTAGTGACTGTATCTATAGTGTAGATTGATGTAAAAAAAAGAAAATAAGAATTTCAAGTATTTTAGCATAAAGCTGCTACAGAACAAAATGTGAAAAAATGAAGGGGACTGAATACTTTCTGAATGCACTGTATACAGGGCTGGTTATCTGGCATATCAGGCATTTTCCCGGTGGGTCAATGGACTTTCAGGCCGATCGGGGTGGAATATCCATCAGGAAAACCGGGCGTGATGGTGGTTCGGCCCCGAAACATGCCTAATATGCCGCGATAAGCAACAATGAGCCGCCGTGCTATGCAGAACGGACCACAAAACGGCTCGGTGATATGCAGAAAAGGACCTGCCCAACAGCTGGGCCAGTTGCCATGTAAAATCCCGGGCTGATTTCTCTTCCCAGTCCAGCCCTGACTATATACATATATACTGTACAGTGCAAAAGTTTTAGGCACTTGTGAAAAATGTTGCATAGTGAGGATGTCTTAAAAAATAATGACAAATAGTTTTCATTTATCACTTAATGTCATACAAAGTCCAGTAAACATAAAAAGCTAAATAGATATTACGTGTAAACACCTTTGCCTTCAAAACAGCCTCAGTTCTCCTAGGTACACCTGGACACAGTTTTTCATAGTTGTTGGCAGATGGGATGTTCGAAGATTCTTGGAGAATTTGTCACAGTTCTTTTATCTATTTAGGATGTCTCAATTGCTTCGGTCTCTTTACATAATCTCAGACTGATGATGTTCCCTAGGGGGCTTTGTGGGGGCCATGACATCTGTTGCAGGGATCCTGTTCTTCTATTCTAATATTTTCTATTTGCAAAAGTAACGTCTGGGAGTCTAACATTTATATTTCCTTTTGACATTCTGAAGCTGAAGATATAAAAAAAAACATCTGAAGACAAATGCTTTTGTGAAGCATTTTATGTGCCTAAGACTTTTACACACACACACACACACACACACACACACACACACACACACACACACACGCACCTGCACGCACACAATTGAAACCACTGACAGGTGAAGTGAATAACATTTATTATCTCGTTACAATGGCACCTGTCAAGGGGTGGGATATATTAAGCAGCAAGTGAACAGTCAGTTCTTGAATTTCATGTGTTGGAAGCAGGAAAAATGGTCTGAGTGACTTTGACAAGGGCCAAATTGTGATGGTTAGACGACTGGGTCAGAGCGTCTCCAAACCAGCAGGTCTCGTGGGGTGTTCCTGGTATGCAGTGAGCCGGCGACATGGGTGCCCAAGGCACATTGATGCGTGTGGGGAGCGAAGGCTAGCCCATCTGGTCCGATCCAACAGAATAACTACAGTTGCACAAATTGCAGAAAAATGTAATGTTGGCCATGATAGAAAGGTGTCAGAACACACAGTGCATTGCAGCTTGCTGCGTAGCCACAGACTGGTCAGAGTGCCATGCTGACTTTAGTCCACCGCCCAAAAGCGCCTACAATGGGCATGTGAGCATCAAACCTGAACCAACTGAACCATGGAGCAATGAAAGAAGGTGGCCTGGTCTGATGAATCATGTTTTCTTTTAGGTCATGTGGACAGCCGGGTGTGTGTGCATCGTTTACCTGGAGAAGAGATGGCAGCAGGCTGGCAGAAGCAGTGTGATGCTCTGTTCTGCTGGGAAACCTTAGGTCCTGGCATTCATGATGTTACTTTGACACATACCACCTACCTAAAGATTGTTGCAGACCACATACACCCCTTCATGGAAATTTAATCCCTGATGGCAGTGGCCTCTTTTGGCAGGATAATGCACCCTGCCATACTGCAAATATTATTCAGGAATGGACTGAGGAACATGACAGAGTTCAAGGTGTTGACTTGGCCTCCAAATTCCCCAGATCTCAATCCAGCTGAACATCTATAGGATGTGCTGGACCAAGTCCACCGTGGCTCCACCTCGCAACTTACAGGACTTAAAGGATCTGCTGCTAACGTCTTGGTGCCAGATACCACAGGACACCTTCAGAGGTCTTGTAGAGTCCATATTTAAGTAAAATCACACAAGCGAGAGTGCTATATGGCCCTACATCAGCACTGCTGTGAATTGGCCACAGGCCGAGTGCCGTAGGTAATTACAGCAGTGCTGATGTAGGGCCATATAGCATGATGCGTCCAAACCTCCATTAGTAATTCAAAAAGTTCACTTCAGAAATAGTATCACGGCTTGTGCTGTTTCTAACAAGTTATTGGATAAACAAGGATGGATTGGTGTGTGCGTGTCTATGTGTGTGTGTGTATGTGTGTGTGTGTTTTAGAGAGAGAGAGAGAGAGAAAGACGGAGCATGTGTGATCACCTATTGCCACTCCCAAGCAGATATGCTGTCAGCGTTCTGAAGGTCAGCTTTCTCAGTATAAAAATAACGTCCAAGCGGGGGTATTTCTCCCTATTTCGTGGTAGCTGCGTGAGAGTCGATCACTATAGAAACAGCGATGTCCTCCACCAATTTTAAACAGTGTATATCCAATGAGGAAACTCAGTAAGTGCCTCAAGTTCTGTAATCAAACAGTAATTTGTGTCTCTCAGCTGCAATGAGCCTTAATGCTGAAATTGTTCATTGAAATCCGTTTAAAACAATGTCCTAGCTTAAGTAATGTAGTGGTAATACAAGCGATCACAGAGCACTGCTCTATGTAAACAATGACTAACGGATTCACTTTACGTCACCAACTGGCTCATATTACACACAAAAATGATCTTTTGCCACCACCTGCTGGCTAACATATGTAATTTCAAAATAAAGACAGTAACTCTGTCATAACAGATATGCACTGGTTTTTCGCCTTACTTTAGTATGGCACGAACACAAGTGGAGTGATACACACAGTGAATCATCCGAGTGCTGATCCTGTCAGACCATCAGTGCTGGCAATATAAATAATATTTTAATTATAAACTTAAACAAAAGACAAACACACACACACACACACACACACACACACACACACACACACATATGATGGACATGTCCGTAAACGATCTCTCTCTCGTTGCACCACCATCTGCCATCGGCCTTTATCCCTCTTGGAGGCTTAATTAGCCTGATATGGGGCTGGGTGTGTTTAATCACAACCCAGCCCCGCCCTCCGCCCTGCCACATTCCTCCCTCGTTCTCTCAGGCTGGGGTGCCCCCGGGCTGACGTACACTCCCCCCCCCCTTTCCCTGGGGGAGGGCGTGCTTTAAGCCCGGTCTTCCGGCAGGTCATCCCCATCTACCTGGATGAGGGAGGGGACAAGGTGAGGGAAACAGAAATAATTAAAATGGGGGGATACTTCCTGTAAGAGTGTAGTACCCACCCAAAAAAACACTGTAAAATTTAAACGAGAGGGAAAAGGCAAATGCAGAGTGGCAGTGAGAGAGAGAGAGGAGAGAGAGATGAAAAAAAAAACCTACTCGCCGGTTCTCCGATACACCGCCGCATGGTCCTCGATCACTTCTCCACCCTCTTAGGCAGATGACAGTCGCTTCTCCCCGGGTGGACCAGAGTCAGACACATGAGCCCCAGCGGTCAGAACGCCCCTCCGCGTTCTCGGCGACTCGTGGGGACACTTTTCCGCCCCTGGCAGCGGCCCTACTGCTCCAGGCGGTCTGTGAGACACTTCCCTCCTCCCCTTTGACACCTCCACATTTCTGGGGGATGGCAGGGCTCTCCTCCGCCCCTGGCAGCGGCTCCTTCGCTCCAGATGGTCGGGGAGTCCAGTCCAGTGGCTGGGCGGTCGGTCTACTCCCTCCCCCGGTGGATGGCAGCGGTTCTCCCCTGGGTGGACGGCAGTGTCGAGGACTCCTCGTCAGACCAGTGAACATAGTTCAATGGAAAGGAGGAGGCGAGAACCGGCTTGTCAATATAAATAATATTTTAATTATAAACTTAAACAAAAGACGAACACACACACGACGGACATGTCCGTAAATGATCTCTCTCTCCTCACACCACCGTCTGCCATTGGCCTTTATCCCTCTCGGAGGCTTAATTAGCCTGATAAGGGACCGGGTGTGTATTATCACAACCCGGCCCCGCCCTCCGCCCTGCAACAATATTAATTTGTAAACTTATCAAACTCAGTGAAATGCTTTGTTTGGAAAGTGTGCAATAATTGTATAAATAAACAGCATTTGGTTTGACTTGTCATCTATTGCAATAGCATTTAGACATTTTTACGTGTCTACATTTTGATGGGGGTCAATGCATGTTGTGTTTAACAATGGCAGCAGTTCACATTCACTCTCACATTCAAATACCTCAAAAGAGCAATATTATGATATTATCCAGGTTTTCCCCATCCTACACTCTGGCGAGGAAACCGCAGATGGTTCACTGAAAGGGATCATCCCACCTGTATGAACACGACTGATGCTGCTCCTCCACTATGGCTGTGGACAAGACAACATGACATTATAAAACAAACAAATAAAAAATATACAATATTGTAATGATATATACTACAATGAAGACGGAAGGATACATGGGGACTCTAATACATGTATTTTCCATCACTTTACCTTAAAATCTTTTCAGAGTATTGTGGAAGTTAGCAGATTTGTCTTTAAATAGGTGACATAACAAAGTAACGTAAAAATCGACCACCCATGATTTAACAATGTCCTCCACCTCATGGAAGTCTGTTTTATCCGTTGTGCTTGAGATCATGTCATATGACGCGTTCTTCATGTTCACATTTGTTTTGAAAGCAATAGTTCCTGCCAACTGTAACAGGTGTAGATGAATGGCGGCTGTGGCTCAGGTGGTAGAGCGGGTTGGCCACTAATCGCAGGGTTGGCGGTTTGATTAACGGCCAACATGACCCCACATGCCGAAGTGTCCTTGGGCAAGACATTGAACACCCAAGTTGCTCCCAATGGCAGGCTAGTGCCTTGTATGGCAGCTATTGGTGTGTGTGTGTGTGAGAATGGGTGACGAGTCACACTGTAAAGCGCATTAAAAACTGTTAAGGTTAAAAAAAGGACAATGTAAGTGCAGACCATTTACCATGAAAAGTGACTGTGGCGCCACCTGCAGGTAAACATATATTGTACCTTTGCTTCCAAGCAGTTTTCGTATTTTAGAGTAGACAAACATTTAAATTAAGTAAAATATTGACATTAAGGCTTTTTTAAAAAAAACATTTATAGGGTTTCTTATTTTGAGAGTGCTGTCGGATGAAAAACATAATCTGTCTCATCAAATAAATGAATGTTAGTGACACATAAGTAAGTCCATAAGTCCATAAGTAATCATACACATTATATTTTATCCATTACTGGTGTCTCTGTCTCAAAGACAAACTTTTTTTTTTTTCTTCATTAAAAACATGAGTACATATATAACACATGTGTAAACATTGTAATAACATAAGCATGTCAGGGGTAGGCTATATGAGAAAAAATATATGAAAGTGAAGCAGCACAAATTACATTATAGAAACATATTGCACGCAGTAAACAGTTGCATAGTTTGTATAGCTTTTAGATTTTTACTTTTAGAAATCATTTTCAAATATGTTTCAAATATATATCAAATGCAGGTATTTTTTTCAGTCCATTTAACTTTATGTATATAATAATGAGCCACAGGGCCGTAGCAAGGACTTCTGGGCCCCTTATCTATTAGCCAAAAGAAATACAGTTTTGAATTAGTTTTCAGTCCCCCTGTACCTTTAGGCCCCTAGAATCATTACCACCTTCCACCCCACTAGCTACGGCCCTGAAGAGCCATAATATTAATTAAATCACACACACACACACACATATCATTTTTTTTAATTTATTTTTTATTTTTTTATCATTATCAACTGAAAGAGTCTCTCTGACAAACTGTGTTGCAAGTATTTCACCGCTAGGTGTTGCACTAGTTTACCACATTACAATAATGAAACTGAAATTCGTTTAAAAGGTTTGCTGGTTTGGAGGTTTGGAGCAACAACCAAAGCAACTAGACTATGATTGATGCATTCACTTCTAGATTCATGTCACATTTGGTCAAGTCATGATAAAAGCTTCTTATACTTGGCTAAACAATGCAACATATGACTTTTACAACACAGAGTGAATATCTCTGTATTGGTTAAGTAATTAAACAAGAAAAATGTTCTTGCTATGGCTTCAATTAGATTAGATAGCAGTAAATTCTACTCTTGGGGCTGTTTGTTTTCCTCCATGCCAACTTTAATATTTAGAAGTATTGTACCTCCATGTTTCTTTTGCATTTGGACTGAAAAAGACATTGAACAAGAAAACCATGGAAACTCAATAAGTTATTTTTAAAATAATATTCCAGGTTCAAGTTTAGCTCAACTGACACCATTTGTGGTATAATATTGATCACCACAAAAAAATATTGTAACTTGAACCTCTTTTTTAAAAAAAAGAAGAGCAAAAGCTGTGTTCCAGTGATGCACAATTCTATTGTAAGTGATGCACTTACAATAGAATTGAAAAAAATCACTTACTAACCTTTTTGTGTAAAGTTATAGCCAATTTTACAAATTAATTGCCATGTTGATGTAATGTCAACAAACCCTAAAATGACTATTGTGACAGGGTGGAGGGCAGGGCCGGGTCGTGATTATACACACCCGTTCCCTTATCGGGCTAATTGAGCCTCAGAAAATGTCTTATTTACAGAAAATAATGCATAATGGAAGATAAAAATCTAATGTCTATAATGTCGATGTTAATTAGACGATCATTGTGTAATTAGATAAAATAAGATTTTGAAATGTGTTTAAAAATAAGTAATTAAATAAATATTTTATTTATAACCCCAGTGAGCAAGCCGAAGGCGACTGTGGCAAGAAACACAAAACTCCATAAGATGTTGGTTAATGGGAGAAAAATAACCTTGGGGGAAACCAGACTAACTGTGGGGGCCAATTCCCCTCTGGCTAACATCATGAATATAATGCCAATATTACTTATGTATAGTGCAAGTCATGGTTTTAAAATTATTCAACTATATAAGTGTTAAGGGACAGCGTTTAAACAAAGATTTTGTATAAACTATAAGATTAATGACTAATGTCTTTGAAGTCCATCCTGTATTAACTGCAGAAGTTCACATAGATGCAATTGTCCTTGTTAATTGACTGATGAATGGTTTTGTTGGCAATTGATAGTCTATGTATTCCATTTCAAGAGTGTAGTCCATCAATAGACCGAGGTGATGCAGGCAGAGATCAGTTAGGTTCATCACAGTTCAATGTCACCTGTAATTTAGGTGAGGTTCGGTGTGGTCCGTCCAAGGTTCAGACAATGGCATATGAAGTATCCCATGTCTTATGGTTGGAGTTGGCAACAGTTCATCCTCTGAAGTCCATCATAACAGACTGAAGTGATGTATGGCTGGTACCGGCTGAATGTAGTCATCATCATTCAGAGACACCCCAGCTAACAATTTTATGTTCTAAGAACGTTTTCCTAACGTTAGTATTTGGTTGTGGGAACATGAAAATGTCCAGTTTTCTTAACATTAGTAGAACGTTTTTTAAGGTTAATAACGTTATAAGGATGTTCCATTAACGTTTTATATAATTTTTTTCCCCCCAAACCTTTAAATAATGTTAGCCAAAGTTGTTGGAACGTTCCCTGTTAGGTGGGACGTAGCAGTAGAGTCCAACGAAGCAGGAATGGAGCTGAATCCAGCTGGTTCTGGTGACCTTAGGATAGGAGTCCAGAGGTTGAGACAGGGAAACAAATAAAATGATGTAAGCATAGATGCTATTCAATTTATTGCAGAGTTAAAGATCATGATCAATGTTTCTGGTTTCTGGTTTCGGCAGACCAAACTAAAGCAGCCTAATTGTGTGTTGAAGAATACATTAGGTGTATGCCTGTCTAAATAGATGAGTCTTCAGTCAAGACTTAAACTGAGGGAGTGTGTCTGCATCTCGAACAGTGTTAGGGAGACTATTCCATATTTTAGGAGCCAAATATGAAAAGGATCTACCTCCTTTTGTGGATTTTGATATTCTAGGAACAATTAACAGGCCAGAATTTTGCGATCATAATGAACGTGATATAGAATATAGTGTGCTAGAAGGTCACTTATGTACTGCGGAGCTAGATCATTCAAAGCTTTGTATGTAGTTAACAGAATTTTAAAAATAATACGAAATTTAACAGGTAGCCAATGTAACGATGATAAAATGGGCCTAATATGATCATATTTCTTGGTTCTCGTTGAAGTTTATTTATTGAACTTGCTGGACATCCTACCAGTAATGCATTACAATAATCTAGTCTTGAGGTAATGAACGCATGAATTAGTTTTTCGGCATCAGCAACAGAGAGCCTGTGCCGTAATATAGCAATATTTCTTAGGTGAAAGAATGCTGTTCTACAAACACTGGTAATTTGATTTTCAAAGGACAGATTGGTATCAAATATAACACCTAAGTTCTTCGCTGTTGAAGATGATGTAACAGTATATCCATCGAGAGTCAAATTATATTTTAGAGTTTTTTTGGTCCAATAATTAGTACCTCTGTTTTGTCGGAATTGAGTAGTAATGTTGGGTATCGTCGGCATAGCAGTGGAAATTTATTCCACGATTCCTGAAAATATCTCCAAAGGGGAAGCATATACAATGAGAAAAGCAGAGGCCCTAAAACTGATCCCTGTGGCACTCCATACTTTACTTTTGTTAGGTTTGACAATTCCTCATTTGCATAGACAAAGTGGTTGCGGTCTGCTAAATAGGACCTAAACCATGCTAATTCAACTCCACAGATGCCAACATAATTATCTAGCCTATTCAAGAGAATGTCGTGATCTATCGTGTCGAAGGCAGCACTAAGAACTAAAAGCACTAGAAGTGAAATGCAGCTGCGATCTGATGATAAGAGCAAGTCATTTTAACTCTGATAAGTGCAGTCTCTGTACCGTGATGAGGCCTAAATCCTGACTGAAATTATTAATATATATTATTTCTCTGTAGAAATGAACATATTTGGGAGGATACTACCTTTTGTAGTATTTTCGACATAAAAGATTTGAAATCGGTCTATAATTAGCCAGTTCTCCAGGATCAAGTTGTGGCTTCTTAATAAGTGCTTTGATAACTGCCATTTTAAAGTTCCTTGGGACATGTCCTAAGGATAGCAAGGAATTAAAAATATTAAGAAGAACTTCTGAAATTACAAGAGATACCTCTTTTAAGTTGGTATTGGATCTAATAAACATGTTGTGGCTTTTGATGTTTCGATTAGTTTGTTAGCTCTTCTTGACCTACGATAGCAAAGGATTGAAGTTGCACATGAGGAAAATTATTAGACCCTGTTTTCTGAGGTGCTATGACAGATGATTGCATAAGTCCAATTTTATCTGTAAAGAAATTCATGAAGTTATTACTCTTGTGCTGCGACGTAATATCTGGTTCTGTTGAGGCTTTATTCCTAACCAATTTAGCCACAGTACTGAATAAACGCCTAGGATTGTTGTGGTTATTTTCTATGAGTTTACAAAAATATTCTGACCTGGCAGCTTTTAGTGCCTGTCTGTAGCTACAGACACTATCCTTCCATGCACCACAAAATACATATAATTTTTTATTCTTCCACATGCACTCCATTTTCCAAGCTGCTCTCTTGAGAGCATGAGTGTGATCATTGTACCATGGTGCAGGGCTTATTTCTTTAATTTTTTTAATCAAAGGGGGGCGACAGTATCAAGAGTGCTAGAGAAGACTGCATTTTTTTGTTATTTCATCAATTTCTTCTGGGCTTTGGGGTTTATTGAGTATATGAGATAGATCTGGAAGATTATTAGTGAAGCTATCTTTAGGTGTTCAAAAAAATTGTTCTACCTGAATGATAGCATGGTGTATATTGAGTTACATTAACTGATCGCAACATACAAGAGACAAGGTAAAGATCCGTGATATCATCGTTCTGCTGCAAAATTTCTATATTATCAACATCAACTCCATATGATAGAATTAAATCTAGTGTATAATTATGGTGATTAGTTGGTCCTGTTACATTTTGTCTGACTCCAAGAGAGTTGAGAATATCGATAAATGCTAATCTCAATGTGTCATTTTCATTCTATGTGAATGTTGAAGTCACCAACAATTAAAGCTCTATCTACGTTAACTACAAGATCTGATAAAAAAATGTGCAAATTCACCAAGGAAATCAGAATAAGGCCCAGGTGATCTATACACTGTAGCAAGGGTAAAAGAAGACATAGTTTTTTTTATTTATATCTGACGGTGTCACATTAAGCATTATTAGTTCAAAAGACTTACATTTATATCCTGTCCTCTGAGTAACACCAAAAACTTCATTGTAAATTGTAGCAACACCTCCTCCTCAACCTTCAGACGAGGCTCATGTTAATAACAATAACCTGGCTAACAATAATCCAGGTTTCAGTCAATCAGAGCACATCCAATTTATGATCTGTAATCATTTAATTAACAATTAGTGCTTTGGTAGAAAGAGATCTAATGTTTAGTAGCCCTATTTTTATATGATGTTTATCTTTAATTTGTTTTGTTCAAGTTTGAACTTAATAAAAAATTATCTAAATGATTTAGTGAGGGTTTTGTGTTTGGTAGTTCGGGGAACAGACAGACTCTATATGAGATATATATATATATATATATATATATATATATATATATATATATATATATATATATATATAGGTGATACATTCTCTATGTGTTGTAGTTTATGTGACCTGTGTGAAGGCAGCTAGCAGACGCTTGGATTAACCAGTTTGTCTGCTTCCTGACCTGGGCCCCAGTTAGTCAAATACCATCATTATCAAGACTATGAGCCAAATTACTAGAGAGGAGAGCAGAACCTTCCCTGGAGGGATGGAGTCCATTTCTATTTAGCAGGTCAGGTCTACCCCAAAAACTCTTCCAATTATCTATAAATCCTATTCTATTCTTCAGATACCACTCAGACATCCAGCAGGCTATAAACACAGACTCGAGCTAGGTGCAAGCAGCAACAGGTAAAATACATGCAGATGAAACAGTAGAGAAACGGAAAAACATGAAACATGCGGTAAAGTGACAGAAGATAAAACGATGAACATATGAGAATAAGAATAAGCAATGCTAAGCAGGCTACAAACACTTGTGCAGCGTGCCGTCAGCAACAGGAAGCCCAGTGATGTCAGACACAGCTGTCAGGTGGCTCGCACAGACCCAACACTTAAAGTGCAGTATTAATATTTTTCAGTATATATTAACATATAAGTATGACATACTTGTATTTGTAGTATTTTAAATATCCAAGAATTTAATTGCAAAATTTTTCAATATTTGCTGCAAAATAAAGGGCATTTTGTGGAGCTCTTTTTTCAGATTCACATATTACGATAAAAGATTAGCACAAGCTGGTCCTTGAATAAATTATTTAATCAATTACAATAAAGCCTTTACTCTGTGCTTGTGCATTGTGGGATTTAAATGCATCTAAGTGGATCGAGTGTTTTAACTATGTTCACCAAATCGCATTCAAATCCATGTAATGATTCCTTGACCATTTCTGGTGATGCCAGAAGGTGGTGACAAATTAGTGTCTTATGTGAAATTGGATAGTCACAATCAATGATCAAAAGATGTCTACAGACCTACAAAGTGACTTTAGCAGATTTTTTAAGCAATATAAGAACAAAGCAAATCTATAATTTCCCTACAGTTTGTGAACCGCTGAGCATGACTTTTCGCAAAAGACAAAAATAATAGTCTTATAATGATTGAGTTTCAATAACGTCTGTATGTTTTCATGTATAAAAAAGTGTGTCTATATCTATTGACTTGAGCAAAATGCCTAAGTGTTCTAAGAACACAGCAGATCTTTTTTCCTATAATTTGTCTGCACACCAACATAGAGGTAAAACAGGAGCTGATATTAAAAATATTTAACACAGATCGAGTAATCTGCTTAAATTGGCAAAAAGAACAGATCAAACTTTTTACCTCACATACATAATGGAAAAAGAATAACTTAACTCTGCTTTTCTCCTTGTATATGCTTCCCCTGGTAGATATTATCAGGAATTGTGGAATAAGTTTCACTGTTATGCCGATGATACCCAACTTTATATTTCATCAAAGATTGATGAAATTTCACAATTCTCCAAATTAGCAGAGTTTAACAATAAATAAATATTTCTAAATTACGACACGTGCTCTCTGTTGCTGATGCCGAAAAACTAATTAATGCGTTCATGACCTCAAGACTAGATTATTGTAATGCATTACTGGGAGGATGTCCAGCAAGATCAATAAAAAACTTCAATTGGTTCAAAATGCAGCAGCCAGAGTGCTGACTAAAACCAAGAAATATGATCATATTAGCCCCATTTTATCATCGTTACATTGGCTACCTGTTACATTTTTTATTAATTTTAAAATTCTGTTAACTACGTGCAAAGCTTTGAATGGTCTGGCTCCACAGTACTTAAGTGACCCTCTACCATGCTATATTCCATCACGTTCATTACGATCACAAAATTCTGGCCTGTTAATAGATCCTAGAATATCAAAATCCACAAAAGGAGGTAGATCCTTTTCATATTTGCTCCTAAAATATGGAATAGTCTCCTTAACCCTGTTCAAGATGCAGACACACTCACTCAGTTTAAGTCTAGACTAAAGACTCTCTTTAGCTAGGCATACACCTAATTTATCCTTCAACTCACAATTAGGCTGCTTTAGTTAGGTCTGCAAGAACCAGAAACAGTGACCAAAATCTATAACTCTGCAACAAATTGAATGGCATCTACGCTAATATTATTTTATTTGTTTCCCTGTCTCAACCTCGGGACTCCTATCCTGAGGTCACCAGAACCGGCTAGATCCAGCTCCATTCCTGCTTCGTGTTGGACTCCACTGCTAAGTGTCGCTGTGTGATGATGACTAAATGCAGCCGGTGCCAGCCAAACATCACTTCGGTCTATTATGATGGAGTTCAGAGGATGAACTGTTGCCAACTCCAACTCCAACCATAAGACATAGGATACTTCATATGCCATTGTCTGAACCTTGGACTTAGGATAGACCTCACCGAAATTACTGGCCAGGTTGAACTGCGATGCACCCACTGAGCTCAGCCTACATCACCTCAGTCTAATGATGGACTACACTCTTGAAATGGAATACAAAGACTATCAATTAATTGCCAACAAAACACTTCATCAGCCAAAGGACAAAGGACAAATAAAGGACAATGCTTCAATGTGAACTTCTGGAGTTAATACAGGATGGACTTCAAAGACATTAGTCATTAATGTAATCTTACAGTTAATACAAAATCTTTGTTTAAACGCTGTCCCTTAGCACTTACTTAGTTTAATAATTTTAAACCATGACTTGCACTATATATAAGTAGTATTGGCATTATATTACTGATGTTAGCCAGAGGGGAATTGGCCCCACAGTTAGTCTGGTTTCTCCCAAGGTTATTTTTCTCTCACTAACCAACATCTTATGGAGTTTTGTGTTTCTTGCCACAGACGCCTTCGGCTTGCTCACTGGGGTTATAAATACAGTTATTATTTAATTACTTATTTTTAAACACAGTTCAAAATCGTATTTTATCTAATTACACAATGATGACTCTAAGACATTATAGACATTACAGTTTTGTTAATAAACTGATCTTCTGTAAAGCTGCTTTGAAATGATATGTATGGTGAAAGGCGCTATACAAATAAAAATGACTTGACTTAACTTAATGAAGACACAGGTGCTGAAATAAACTCCACTTACAATGCGTGCTTAAAAGAAGGATTATCCTTTTTTTTTCTGCAGTGCATTTCATGTAATGCTGCCAATCAAGAACGATATGGTGATAAAAAAACATGGATAAATGAGCATTGTTGAAAGCAACTTCAAAGAAATGAACAGAGCCATGTTGATTAGATTGTCTGACTGATGTCCTATTACGTAAGGGTTGTTTTGGCTCATGAAACTGACCTGTGATTGGCTGGATGGTCACTCAATCAGCCCAAAATGCAAAGAATACTGTATACAAATCCACCATTTGGACTCTGTATGGGTTTAGCTTCAAAAAGTGCAGGGGACAAAATCACCTTTTAAAGAGTGCGGGGAATGTGTCCCCCACATCCCCAGCGGCTGCTACACCATTGCCAGCACGCCATGGTAATTTTTCATCTCACAACTTTTATAAATAACATCATTATGTCAACACTACTCTCTTTCCCCAAATCCTTAATGTGTTTCTGGCTGGAGGACAACTTACAAAGTCAGCATTTATACAGTATGTTACTATTTACTTACTCCTAGCCTTGTTTCTTTACATCAATAAAGAGAATGAAACTGGATGCTTCAATAAAGACAGGGGATGGCAGGTGCAGAACACAAGTGAGTTATTTACACATTTATTTGTAATCCTGCATATGCTAGTAGACTTAACATAGACAACGCGGTTCATTTTACAGAAATATTGACATACATGTTCCATGACAAATTGTTCTGTGATCACATACAGTAATTGTACAGACTACTACATGCATTCAAAGATGCTGATATGTGCAGAAACAGTCTGCCACTTAAGGTGTCTATGGACATTGAGATACAAGATAACATAGTTAAAAAAAGAGGCAGAAGACATGAAAGGAGAAAATTCAATGTCGCAATTATGCATGGGAGAACAGGCTATGACACATGAATGACACATTCACGGTTAAGTAATAACCTCACTTTCAAACAATAAAATAAAATCACACACTTGACATGACCATATATCACAAAAGGTCATGTGATGAGAATCATGCTTGTTCACAGTCCATTAGCTGTTAGCTCACAGAGTTTATTTTAGCATTTACAAAAACCATACTGAATGAACAAAGTCCCCTTGCATCTGCTGCTCCCAAAAAGGGTCATGGGAGATGCTTCTGTAGTCATTTGATGACATGCTACAAATAAAAAAGCAATTGATTGCCTGGTGTTAAGATATATGCGAGAACCATGTTTAACAGTACCTTAATTCAACACTTTATTTGTGCAATATTTTAATCTGTAATATTGAAATGCCACAGTGCACATGATAGTCTGTTGTTGCCAGACTGTTGATTTCATGAGACTGATCATAAAAAAAAATAAAAACATTAGGATACCAGCAAACAACTAATAAGTTAAATAAAATCATAAATAACTTCTTATGAATTTTTCATATGATGAGGTCTAAAACTGAAGCATATGTAATGCTAGCATGATATGATGTATAGAAAGCATTTCAACTGACTTCTGTTTAGGGCATCTGATGTACTTCAAGAGGTCATATCATACCTTATATTGCTTTTCTCTTTTACTTTTCCCTGAGGCCCACTTATAATTTAGTTTTTTTATGATAATGTGGGTAGTCATATTTTAATGTTCTGGGTTTCTGACATCACAAATCGAAGTATTTCAGTTTTAGCAGCTTGGATTTGATAAATGGATTTCCCCTTCTGTCACTCACTCAAAGTTGTGTTGATATAGTGACACTAGGGATCGCTCTCGAGAGCCCCGAACACCTCCCATTCTTTGAGAAAAGGCCAATGAAAATGGGTGAGTGGACTTTGCATGATAATCCTCTGGACATATGGGTATAAAAGGAGCAGGAATGCCCACTCCATTCAGATTTTGTGGACATGGAATGTACTTAGATTTTCTCTTCGGAGCGAATCGGTTGTACTATCAGCGAGTGGAATATTACTGCTGTTCCATTTACCGCTGTTGCATATACAGCATTTCCAGCGGCTTTCTCTCCTTCTGCACGACGAGTGCAGATTTCGCCCCTGGGCGCTTCGACAGTGCTAAAAATGTGTATATTCCTGCTAAAGAGTATATTTTCTCTATTAGAGCACACAAATTGAGGTTGAATGTCTTTTTAAAGATGCGTATTTCTAAAGATGCCTTTCCGTCTTTGTGTGATTCCTGGATGCGGTTGTTATCGCTCTGCTTCCGATGGCCATGGGCGCTGCCTCACGTGTCTAGGCAGCGACCACACTGAGGCAGCTTTTTTGGATGGTTCATGTTCTCATTGCGAGAATATGACCATGGCAATGTTGCGGTCGCAGCATTACTTCTTCCGGGGGAAAGCCACTCTAGCCACCCCCTGCGCTGCGCCTTCCACAGGTATGAGGCCGGCCCGGCTGGTGCTGGAGGTGATTTGGGGAGTTCAATGGGCGTGGTCACACCAGGTAATTCCCTGCGGATCTCCCAATCACCAGCACACTCGTTTGCTCCCGTCCGTTCCGAAATGAGACCCATCACCCTGATTGGAGTTTTCGGCAACACCATTGAGGACTTCGCCCAGCAGTTCTCGGCAGTGAAGAAGCAAAATTCAAATCGTCCCCTTAGTGCCCCTCGTCCGGAGTTTGGACGTATGACTAACACTTTTCATCCCGTCACGGTGGCTGGACAAGACCATCCGACTCGGTTACATAATTCAGTTTGCCAGTTTGCCAGTTGCCCGCCCCCGATCAGCAGCATCCGCTTCACTTCGGTGCAGGGCAAGAACGGCGCCAACCTGCATGCGGAGATCGCGACCCTTCTTTTCAAGATGTGGAAAGGGTTCTACAGCCCTTACTTCATCATGCCAAAGAAAGGCGGTGGGTTGCGGCTAATCTTGGAACTGCGAGTTCTGAACCGGGCCTTACACAGGCTCCAGTTCAAGATGCTGATGCAGAAACACAGTTTGACGTTCGTCCGGCATCAAGATTGGTTTGCAGCGGTAGACCTGAAGGACGTGTACTTTCACGTTTCGGTTCTACCTCGACACAGACCCTTTTTTGCTTTTGATGGCCAGGCTTATCAGTACAAGGTCCTCCCCTTTGGCCTGTCCCTGTCCCCTAGCATCTTCACGAAAGTCGCAGAGGCAGCTCTTGCCCCGTTAAGGGAAGAGGGCATCCGAATACTTCACTACCTCGACGACCAGCCACCCGAGTCATGGGCTGCTCTCACTGCTACCATCAGGCAGGCGGTATTGCAGCATCAGCACCCGCACCAGTCGACTACATGACAGCTTCTTCTCCCAAGCTATCAGACTTTTGAACACTTGATCTCTCACGATCAATAATCAGCACTGCACTTTATTAATCTTATATCTCACACTGGACTGTCAAATATATACTCCACAATACAACTACTGTATATATATTTTTTACATACTCTTTATTTTTTATTTTTATTGTATGTGTATTGTTTACTGTACATTGCATATTATTATTGTGTTGTGTAATTATGTGTACATTTGATATGTAAATTGTGTTGTGTAAATATGTTGTTTATTGTAATTGGTATGTCTCGTCACTGTCATGACTGCTATGTTGCTCGGAACTGCACACAAGACTTTCACCTACTGTTGCAATTGTGTACATGGTAGTGTGACAATAAAGTGATTTGATTTGACTGGCTGATTCTAGCACACTCCCGAGATATGCTGTGCGTGCACAGGGATTTGGTGCTCAGGCACTTCAGCCGTCTAGGGCTTCGGGGCAACTGGGCAAAGAGCAAGCTCTCCGTGGTTAAGAGCATCTCTTTTCTCAGCATGTAGTTAGACTCGGTCTCAATGACTCACAAGCGAGCACGTGCAGTCGGTGCTGAACTGCCTAAAGTCATTCAGGTGGAGGACAGCAGTTCCAATGAAACACTTTCAGAGGCTCCTGGGGCATATGGCTTCCTCAGTAGCAGTCACACCACTTGGGTTGATGCATATGAGACCGCTTCAGAGACTGCCGGCACTTATTCAGCCCTTGGACAGACATTGCATTTCTACGGGCAGGAGTTCCCTTACAGCAAGTGTCCAGTCATGTCGTGGTCACCACAGATGCCTCCAAACTGGGCTGGGGTGCCGTGTGCAATGGGCATGCAGCCACCGGTACCTGGTCAAAACTGTGACTGGGTTGGCACATAAACTGCCAAGAGTTGCTGGCTGTACTACTTGCCCTGCGGAGGCTATTGCTGTTGATCCAGGGCAAGCATATGTTGGTCAGGTCTAACAACATAGCGACAGTAGCATATATAAATCGCAAAGGTGGCGTATGCTCTCGTTGCATGTCGCAACTCGCCCGCCATCTCCTCGTCTGGAGTCAGCAGTGGCTGAGGTCGCTGCTGGCCACACATATCCCGGGCAGCCTTCGGCAAAGCACAGGTAGACCTGTTCACTTCCCGGGAATCCTCCCACTGCTTGCTCTGGTATTCCCTTATGGGAGCCCCCCTTGGGACAGACGCACTGACACGCAAATACGCATTCCCCCAGAGAGCCTTCATGCACAGACCCTGTGCAAAGTCAGGGAGGACAAGTCACCCTCGTGGCCCCATTCTGGCCGACCAAGTCTTGGATCTCATCTCCTCACGACAGCACCTTCCAGGCATATTCCTCTGAGGAAGGACCTTCTTTCTCAGGGATGGGGCACAATCTGGCACCCACTACCAGACCTCTGGAACCTCCACATCTGGCCCTTGGACCACTAGAGTCAGTCGAGCTGAAAGTCCTCACCTTAAAGACAGCCCTCCTGATTGCACTCACCTCCACCAAGAGGGTGGGAGACCTGCAAGCATTCTCTGTCAGTGACTTTTGCCTGGATTTCGGTCCAGCAGATTCTCACGTTATCCTGAGACCGCGACCGGGCTATGTGCCCAAGGTTCCCACGACCCCTTTCAGGGATCAGGTGGTAAACATGCAAGCGCTGCACTGGGAAGAGGCAGACCCAGCCCTGTCGCTGCTGTGTCTGGTGCTCTGCGCACCTACTTGGATTGCACACAGAGCTTTAGACGCTCTGAGCAGCTCTTAATTTGCTTTGGTGGACAGTGGAAAGGGAATGCTGTCTCTAAACAGAGGCTTGCCCACTGGATTGTGGACACAATTGCATTAGTCTACCAGACCCAAGGGCAGGTCAACACATGTTGACCTCCCCTTTTGGGCAGGATGTGGTGTATTTTCCCCTGAAAGAATGGGAAAGGAAAAGAGACATTCTCTGATGTGTATGATATCGTTAGATGTCCCCAGCCGTATCTAATATTCTGTGGAGTAAAACATAGAGAG
Organism: Moxostoma hubbsi; assembly: GCA_032164185.1. Taxonomy (NCBI): domain Eukaryota; kingdom Metazoa; phylum Chordata; class Actinopteri; order Cypriniformes; family Catostomidae; genus Moxostoma; species Moxostoma hubbsi. Next base: position 16,044,329 of record JAVLUX010000033.1, read on the forward strand.
AAAAGGCCGCAGCTAGCGTGGCCTGCTCCCATGCTAGTTATGTTGCTTCCCCCCTCAGGGATGTGGGGAACTACATGATGTCTTTTGGGGCATTGGGGGAGGTTACGTGCAGTCTGATGCACCTGCTAGTATGCAAGCAGCAGCCTGCTTGCACCTGCATCAGCAGTTCACATAACAGGGTTCAGCTGTTGTGGCATTTTTCTATAGGGACCCAAGTGTCACTAAATCGACACAACGTTGAGTGAGTGACAGAAGTGGAATGTCATGGTTACTGTCGTAACCTCCATTCCCTGATGGAGGGAATGAGACATTGTGTCCCTCTTACCACAACACTGTACTAGCCTCTGAAATGGCCGGACCTTGTCTCGGCTCCTCAGCACAAAACCTGCATGGAGTGGGCATTCCAGCTACTTTTATACCCTTATGTCCAGGGGTGTGACATGCAAATTCCACTCGCCAATTCTCATTAGCCTTTTCTCAAAGAATGGGAGGTGTTTGGGGCTCTCAAGAGCGACCCCTAGTGCCACTACATTGACACAACCTCTCGTCCCTTCCATCAGTTACGACAGAAACCATGACATTTTGGACAGGTAAGTTTTGAAATTTACTTCATGCTTTTCATAGAATATTTTAAAAGATCTAAAAAGAACAAGGAAAAATGCATTGCTCATGATATGACCCCTTTAGACAGATGTTGATGTGAATTTGGTACTGAGTAACAAAAGAAATTTGTAACTGCTTTCAAATGCTGAAAAAATACACTCTTGCTCTTAGGCTGAAAACAAAGCCCATCAATTTACCATATCAGAAGTGCATATAGGCAGTGCTATCCTGAAACACAACTGGCTAAAATATCCCTTTCATTGATGACTGCACTCTCGATATAATGAAAAGCACACCAGGGAAGCTGACTGTCTTATGGGAACACGTGAGATGGGCCATCGTTTTGCTGTCTGTCAAAACAGGCATGAGATAACACATTATTGAAAAACAATTTCAACTACAAAAAAAACAAAACAATATGATGCTTTCTTTAAACAAAGAAAACATAGACATGTACCACATCAGAACATTAGTGTTGTAGAAAACCTGAGAACTTAATATTACACATATCTAAAAGACCCAATTATTCCCAACTATAAAAAGTAGATTATTTTCTATACAGTGCTCTATGATAAAAGCCAAATTATTTGTAGCCTTCTCATAAATAAGTGTTTATGAATAGGCACACATTATTTCAACCACCATATGGCAGGAAATTGTTGTCGTGCAGAATTTTGGTTTAAAATAAAAACTGTCAGAGTTAGTTCATAAAACATAAAATAGAGCTTGTTTTTTTACATTAAAAATTAATCTTTTTCTAGACATTTATAAACGGTCCTCATGCTCCAATTTGTCAATAAAATCTTTATTAGAAGAGTACTGACGTTTAACTCTAGTGACCCCTATAGTCACATGGTATTTTTGTAAAATGTCAACTGATCTTTTTTGAGTGGTAACAACAATATTTCAAATATTAAATATATATAATCTGAAAAATACAATTGTAGTCTCTGCCTGTACACTTACAAACCCATTAGACTGTAAATAAAGTGCCACAATTCTTGGCCTGCATAGATTGCAGTATGCTGTATTGCACTTCCCACTATAATGTTACCATGTGAGCCAGCTGAATTATACAAATTCTTCCTCCTTGTCTTTTTACAATCCTGATTCAGCCCATTCAGATTGTGTGATTTCTTTAAACACAATATAAATTTTGAACAATCAGCCAACCACCATGCCAAAGCAAGTAATACACATGTATTTCCAGCAATCTTGGAATAAAGGCAACATAAAATTGATATTTTCTCTGGTGAGAGAAAAAAACAAAAACAAAAAAACGTATGGGGCTTCAGTCCTGGTGATAATACCAATCTCATAGTAAATATTAAATACTGGATAAAATTGAGTTTCTTCTAAGAAATGACTAAAAGGTCAAGCATATGAATGATACAGATATAGTGAAATATGGATAATAATGAAACAACTCATGTAAAAATGTAAAACTACAGTGGCATTTACATTACCGTAATCTCCCTAAATGAAAAAAGGTTTGATGTCTGTGTGTAAAAGAAAATACAGTGTGATGTTATGTAGAGAAATACTTTGGTCCTTTTTTGAAAAGAATCATATTACCAAGCTGATTAAGTGTTTTGAGTTTTAAAAGGGGAAAACTGTATGTGAACAACATTTTAAGTTTTAATGACCAGGACTACTTGCTTAGTGGTCAAATTGCTTAGTGGTAATTTAACACCACTATGTGAAATCTACTAGTTTTTAGTATTGCGCTGTTGTTCATTTAAAAAAAAAAAAAGTTAAGACATACATACCTGTTGTACCCATCTTTTTGCATATATCTTCAAAAGCAGGCCATTACATTTTCTTCCAAAAGGTTAAAATCTAACTTTATCTCAATAGTTTTGCAATATGGCTATGCATTTTATAGCAACTGTATCAAATCTGATTGCTATTCTCATCCGTAACGTATTTGGCAACTGCAGGTGTATATGTAACTTTGTATATCAAGATAAAGAGTGGTGCAATCCATCAGCAAATATATAAATGCCTGGTCATTTAATGTAAGATGTCAATTAATGGTGTTAATTGGGGTACTAAACCCCCTAAAACTTCTGAAAAAATATTTTGGTGGCATTATAGGCCATTCCTAAATCTTAACAAAAAACGCATCTGCATTAGGTACACATTGCATTTCTACATAAAGTCATGATATGTTTCAATACGTCGCTACTTTGCAGCTCACTTTTCACAGTCTTTGATGATAAATACCTCTTTTAAAAAAAAAATTGACATCCACTATGTCCTCTGTGGCTATGTGCATTGTCATTGCTGTAGTCTCTGTACTTACCTTGGAGTGCTCTCAGCAAACTAAGCACCGTAAAACAGCATTGTTAATAAGCATGCATTTGAAGATTTGTCCCCCTACATCACTGACTGTCTATAAAATCAAACAAGTGAAAAGGTACAATGTACAGGTAGGCCAACAATGTCTTTATCATGGGTAGATACATTCTAAACAAGCCTCTTGTTTGCAACCGCATCCTCCAGGTCTTGTCTGCAAGAATTGCAGTCTCATTCATTTGTATAACTGACAATGACACAATTACAATGGACTTTTCATGCCATGCAGAAATATCTTTCAGCTCACAACTGTGTGCCCTTTTTTCCTCCAGTGAGTTTGTAGCTTCAGTCAGAATGTCAGCCCACAGTCACATACCGGTTTCACAGGATGGTGAAAGATTACCATCCCCTGACATCAAGTGGATCTCTGGTTTAAACATGTGGTTCTCTACCTTGTGTTCACTTTGGTTAGTGTCTAGATTCTCCTCCCCATTATCAGCAACTACACCCTGAGTGCAGTTCTGTGCTGAGTGTTTGGGTGAGGAGATGGATGCAGAAGCCACTTCCTTCTGATTATTTTCCTTGTGATACTCCTGATCCTCCAGCTCTCCCAGAAGCAATGCTGTCTCCCTAGGAAAGTATTCACCAGCTAGTATCTTTGGAGAAAGAACTAAGCCTTTCTTTGGGATACTAGCCAGTGGCTCTGAATCTGAACAGAGAGGAGAGCACTCTCCCTCTGGGGAGTCGTCTTCCAGAAGACTGTTGTTGATATCCTGCGGGGAAGAGGTGATGGGTGGCGTCGGAGGAGCATCTTCTGGTGTTTCTATAAAGTTGACGTTGAGGCATTTTGTCTTAACTGAATTTGTTCCCCGAATGGAGCTTCTGATGTTCTCCACTACCTCGTTAAAATTCTCACCATCTGGATCGACAGGGCCACCCTTAAATGAGCCAGTATCTTCTGTAATCACATCCGAACTCATGTCTGAGGGTGTCAGCTGGCCAAGGTGAAGGTGTGCAGGTGATTTATGTTGCCTTTGCTGAACCTGCTCTGCTGTATAAGAAGGGGTGGTTGCCTTCTCACCCTGTCCAAATTCAGCAGTGCAGCTTGCAAAGCTGTCAACACTTGAAATGCTTCTCACGTCAGTGATGGTTCTATCCCTAGGTTTTCGTTCAGTGGCAGGTGGGACTTCCTTCCTCTCCAACTCTACCTCATGTTTTGACAGACCTGAGGCTGTAGTTGTGCTGAGATCAGAGAAGGACCTCGTCTTTGTCATCTGGTTATACATTTCTTCCAGTTTTTGAGCATTCAGGTGCTGCGGACTTGGTGTTCTGACATATTCCTGTGATCCATGCGGGTCACTGTCAGGAAACTTTTTGTCAAAGGATCGTAAGCTGGTCTCTGAGGATGTGCGCTTTGGAATATCCCACCGGCTTGGAGATAAGTGGTTATCCATTGGCTGTTTATCATCAATTTTGTCTACAACAACATCCATGAGCTCCATACTTCGTGCAAAGGCATCTTTCAGATTCATAGATATGATACTGCCATTCCTCTTTGCTCGTTCTAAGGCCTCTCTTCGCTTGATGGCTTTCTCCTGTCGTTTCTGCTCCTTGTAGAACTCTGAGAAGTTGTTCACAATAATAGGTATGGGTAAGGCAATGACCAGCACACCAGCAATACAGCAAAGTCCACCAACTATTTTGCCAAGCAAAGTCTGTGGGTAAATATCTCCATAGCCTACTGTTGTCATGGTGATTGTAGCCCACCAAAACGAAGCTGGGATGCTGGTAAATTTTGTTGCATCCTCATCCTTCTCTGCGAAGAATACCAGACTCGAGAATATCATTATACCCATGGCCAAGAACAATATGAGTAAGCCAAGCTCATTGTAACTGCGCCTGAGGGTGAATCCAAGGGACTGCAGTCCAGTTGAATGTCTCGCCAATTTCAGAATCCTCAAAATTCTCATGATGCGGAATATCTGCACCACCCTCCTCACATTTTGGAACTGCAGCACACTTTTGTTGGATTCGGTCAGAAATATAGTGACGTAGTAGGGTAATATAGCTAACAAGTCAATGATATTTAGTGGCCCTTTGAAGAATTTCCACTTGTTTGGTGAGGACAGGAAGCGCAGGAGATACTCCATTGTAAACCATGCAATACACACAGCTTCAACGTGAGCAAGTTGAGGATTGTCATTGGCTTGTTCAAATTCATCTATTACTTGGAGTTCAGGCAAGGTGTTCAGGGACAGTGCAACTGTTGAAAGTATGATGAACAGGATGGATATAATGGCCAAAACCTGCAGGAGAAAAAAGAAAGAGAGACATTGTTTTTTTTTCTGTTTGTTTAACATGCATGGATCAAGATGTACAAAGAAAACTTTTGAACAATATATTTTGAGTTCAAAGTTAAAATCTTTGTGTGCAAAGTCCAAAAACTGATGCTGATCTAGGACCAGTTTTTACTTTTTACTGATTGATCTCTGTTCTCAGAAATCCATCAGCAAAACTAAAAACTGGTGATGATCTAGGATCATTTTTTTTTTTTACTGATTTATCTCTAAGAAAAAAGATCATTCAGACAGAACTGAGTGGGCAGTCTCTCTTAATCTGAAACATTTGATAACAGAAATACACATTGAAATACATATTGTGTAGGGATGCACCATTTAATCGGCTGGTCTTTGTCTTAAATCTGTGATTGGCGATCGGCCAATCATGCCTTGATTCAGGGCTGATCTTTTTTTAACTGCAGCACTCATGAAATCACACAAACACTGCTACCTTAATGAATGAGCACATGCTCAGCCCTCGAAGCATGACTTTGCATCCAACGAAGGGTGAGCAATTGGCATTTATTAGCAAGGCTGTAAGACATGCAGTAATTCAGATGAATATGCTGGTTTGTTTTAAAATGTGCATGAATTACATGTGTTTGAACATTAAGGTGTCCATTTTGAAGAGTCATTACGGTAGACTTGCTGTACAGTTAGACAGGGAACGGAAGAAAAACGGATGTAAATATGAATTAAACAACAAAAATACATGCAAACACAAATCTAGTGAGTATACTTGGTGTAATTTGAGTTGCAAAAAATGGAGTGTGGAGCAAAAGTTTTAGTTGCGCTCTCAGTTACACTCCCTCCAAAACTCACTTTTGGTGTCAATCAAACATTAAATCTCTTATTAGTCACTCACACCTGTGCTATTTTGTAAGAACCCCTTTTTATTTTATCGATAATTTTGTCACATTATAAGATTACCCTTCAATAACAGCACCGTTTCATCACAGAGTTGCAAAAAAAATTGTGATTTGCATTACACTAAGACGTCGAGGCGGTAGAAAAATCATAGCTACTAATGATTTGTCACTGAAGCAATTTTGGAGTTTGTAATAGATATATCTTTCTTATTTTTTATACATATCTCTTATTTATGAATGTATCTCTGCTGTGTGTGATTCTCTCATGGTGTTTACTGGTATGTCTGGCGAGTATGGTATGTCTCAATGATCTATGATAGTGACAACAGAATGTCATGGTTACTGTTGTAACCTCCATTCCCCGAGGGAAGGAACGAGATGTTGTGTCAAAAGAAGTGACGCTAGAGGTCTTCTGGGACGCCAAACGTACCTCTGAACCTGAGAAAAGGCCAATGTCAAGTTGGCAGACAGAATTTGCATGCCCCGCCCCGGACATACGGGTATAAAGGGAAGCGGGGCAGTGAGTGCTAGTCAGGGTTTTGCACTGAGGAGCTGAAAATAAGGTACTGCCATTTACAGTGGTAGGTCTAGTGCTGTGGCAAGAGGGACACAACAAATCTGTGTCGAATGAAGTGACACAAGGGGTCCCATATAAAAACGCAATGAACTGACCGTGTTACGTGAACTGTCGAGACAAGTGCAAGCAGGCTAGCCCTCCCCAACACACCCAAAGAGATGTCACATGCAGACTTTAGGTTCCCTGAACCCCTGAGGGGGGGAACAGGTGCTACATGACTAGCATGGGAGCAAGCACAGCAGCCGCAGCCTTCTCTCACTATGTCTCTCACATAGGACGTGAAGCGTCTGGGACTTAACGCTGGCAGTCTTTCCCGGTCCCATTCTTTCAGGGGGAAAAGACCCTGCGGAGGCCACATCCTGCCCAGTTTAGGGGGAGGTAACATGTGGCAAATACACCACGAGGGTTGTGAAGCCATACGTGGGAAATGGCACGGTGGTAGGTCCAGCCTAATGATGAGGGATTCTACAACCACGGTGACCGGGGCAGCGGGGCTGCCCAAGGGAAACGCAGGTCTGCCGACAGGGGGACCTTACCGCAATAGCAGCTACATACACCTTCAAGGTGGAGGGGGACAGCCTCTCCTGCAGGAATGAAAGCACTGACCGAACTGCGCACCTCTGCGAGTCTTCGGCTCAAGCGCCACTTCAGGGCGTAAAGTTGCCTGGTGGTGGGAGCTCTGGCTTGGTTGATCATGTCTACGGCTGCAGGTGGTAGAGCCACTAGATCTTCCGCATCCCATCCAGGGGCCAGACGGGGAGGTTCCAGAGGTCTGGGTGTGGGTGCTTTTTACCGCTTTTATATTCTTTGTCTAATATTCTCCATCTTAAGATGTTTTGCAAGATTGTGAAGCTATGCAAAAAATAAATACAAATAAAAATAAACTCAAAGAGCAACAACAGAACAAGCGGCACTATGTCATATAAGATTTAACATCAGTGAGGATTTCTGGCTTCCTTTGCATATTTCTAAATTGTAAGTCTAAAGTGCCTGATATACAGTATTGGCCAAAAGTATTGGCACCCTTGGTCAATATGAGCCAAAAAGTCTTTATTGTTTATCCTTTTGATCTTTCATTCAAAATATTCAAAACATTTTTACCTTTAATTGAAGTAAACTAATTGAAAGGGGGGAATAGATCATAATTAAATACTCTCTCTCATCGCACCACCATCTGCCATCGGCCTTTATCCCTCTCGGAGGCTTGATTAGCCTGATATGGGACCGGGTGTGTATCATCACGACCCGGTCCCGCCCTCTGCCCTGACACACCCATAGAAAACCTGTGGGGTGAACTGAAGAGGAGAGTCCATCAGCATGGAGCTCTGAATTTGAAGGATCTGGAGAGATTATGTATGGAGGAATGGTCTCAGATCACTTGCCATGTGTTCTCCCACTCATTAGGCATTATAGTAGAAGACACAGAGCTGTTATCTTGGCAAAGGGAGGTTGCACAAAGTATTGAATACAAGATTGCCAATAATTGTGTCTCATATATTTGACAAAACTATTTGTTTTTGATAAAACTTTTGTTGTGATTGGAATTGTTTGATATTTATTTGAAGATTTTTGAATGAAAGACCAAAAGGATAAACAATAAAGATATATTTTTCACAGCCTTCTTTTCTCATATTTACCAAAGGTGCAAATATTTTTGTCCACAACTGTATGAATTTTGTCTCATATTGATACTTGGCTTGTGTAAAACCACATGCTAATGCTCCATTTCCTGTGGTGTACCACGATTCGATTACATAAGCCAGTGCAGCGTACAGATGTAAAGCTTCAGAAATCAGTTTTATGTGGAACAATGACTTGCTTTACCTTAATCCATTACAGAGTTAAGTTGTACAATTTGGAAAACCACCTTGATCTGACTTTATATTTATTAAAGAGGCCAGAAATTAAATAGTATTTCAAATGTAAGATATATAAATTGTACAATTTATATATCTTACATTTTAAATACTACTTAATTTCTAAATGAATATAATTTTAATACATCACATGAGAGGAAGAGAAGTCTTGCTGTGGATACCATTTTCTTTTTACTCAAACTAAAATGAATAGTTTAAAGAAATGTCATTAATCTCTAGGGGTCAAAAATGGCAGCGGATGAAAGGTGACCATTCTGATGGTGGTCAAGGAAAGGTCTCTTGGAATATTAGAGCTAATGAATCAAATCTTCCATGGCAGGCCTAATGTCTTTATGTATGAGGGCTGGATTAATATTTATTAGGAGAGAGTGATCTCAATCATGTTTTGCGCAGTACAGGTGATTCTGAAGGGCACATGTCTTGCTCTGACCGTGGCATATCGGAGAAAAGTGAGCATTCGCTATCTTTTTCTTTGCAGAAAACCATGAAGATCAAAATGAAATTGTGTCAACCAGGTCACTAATGCAATCGATAGCAAGTGTTCATTTAAGTGTTTTATCTTTTGTCTATCAAGTCAAGGAGCAGCATCCACAACCCATTTTACTTTTATGCTTTTCTTTTTCTTTACAGTATAGCACATACTTAGAGAGCCACAGAGAGTCTTGGGGAACATTACATTATAAGTAACTTGTACGAATATTGCATTACAACTTGAAAAAGTAACTAACTTAATTTAATTTAGCTTACTTTTTAATGAAAGTAAAGTGTTACGTTACTCTTGCGTTTTCCTAACCATTCGCCACTCTCTCAAAATCACTATCCATTGCATACAAATGAGCCATGCATTGCATACAAGAAAAAATACAGTACAACACTCTTGGCAAAACAACATGCTAAACAAACAGATATTTAGAAGGCTACAATCAGTAGTTCTATTCATGTCCTATTTATAATTGAGTGATTTTGTTTTTCATCAGCATGGCAGCCAACCTACTGTAAATAATAAAGAATAACCACTGTCTTACCTAATATAACTGTAACATAGACTCAGACAAGCAGATGGTGTTTAAACCCGGTGGTGTGTTTATTGAAGAATTCGTATTGAATAAAGTGACCTGAGTGATGAATATGACTGGAACCAGATGAATGAGCGATGATGACTTGTGATGGAGTACGTAGATACGATGGAGTGGAGAACTTGGAAGTATGCCAATAGAAGCAAGGAGCTAGGAGAGGAGCTCGATGGAATCTTGGAGTAGAGAGTCAGGTTATAAGTCGTGGGAACGACTGAGAGAGGAGTCGAGAGGTAACAAATGTTGAATCTCGAGGAGATAGCAGGTAAGTGAGTCCGTTAACTTGTAGTAGACCAGACAATGAGTGACTGAAGTGATGGGCTTATAAGTGGTGGTGATGATTGCGGTGGAGATGAGTCTCAGGTGCAGGTGATTAGTATTCAGGTGAGAGTGAGCGTGGAGTGAATGTGTTGGGCGTGTTAGAGGGAACTGTGACATTACCCCCCCCTTCAGGAGCCGCTCCAGAGGGGCGTGCGGCACGACGACGAGGACGTCCACGACCACGAGGAGCGGGACGATCAGGGTGGGAGTCGTGGAATTGGGAGAGAAGGGTGGGATCCAGCACGTCGGCCCGGGGAACCCATGAACGCTCCTCAGGACCGTAACCTTCCCAGTCGATGTAGTACTCTAGGCGGCCCCTACGGCGGCGAGAGTCCAGGATGTCACGGACCGTGTAGGCAGGACCGTCGTCAAGGATGAGTGGTTGAGGAGGTGCATCGGAAGGGTGTGATTCTGAGGGGGGGAGAGAGAGGGACGGGTGATGAGGTTTCAGGAGTGATACATGGAAAGAGGGGTGAATTCGGAATTCAGGAGGGAGTTGAAGTTGGGTTTATTTGTTTGATTATTGTGAAAGGGCCGATGAACCGGGGACTTAGCTTTTTGCAGGGCAAACGGAGTCTGATGTCTCTAGTGGAGAGCCAAACTTTCTGTCCTTGTAGGTAGGTAGGAGTGGGAGCCCTACGAGTGTCAGCTGCAGTCTGGTGGCGGCGAATTGCCCGTGAGAGGTGACGATGGGCCAAATTCCAGACCCTTTCGCTCTCTTTGAACCAGTGGTCAATTGCCGGTAGTTCGGAGGATTCACCGGACCATGGGAAGAGGGGAGGTTGGTAGCCCAGAACACATTGGAAGGGAGTGAGTTTGGTGGAAGCTTGACGCAATGAGTTCTGGGCATACTCAGCCCAGGGTAGGAAACGGCTCCAGTGATCTTGGCGACGGGAGCAGAATGTTCGCAGGTATCGACCGATCTTCTGGATCTTTCTTTCGGTCTGTCCGTTACTCTGTGGATGATAGCCAGAAGAGAGACTGACGGACACACCAAGATGGGAGAAGAAGGGTTTCCAGACCCGAGAAATGAACTGAGGGCCACGGTCTGAGACTATATCTTCAGGTAACCCGTAGTTGCGGAAGACATGTGAAAAAGGGCCTCAGCAGTCTCAAGGGCAGTGGGAAGTCCTTTAAGGGGAAGCAGTTTGCAGGATTTTGAAAATCGGTCCACTGCGACGAGGATACAAGTGTAACCGTTGGAAGGAGGTAGGTCTGTAATAAAATCAACTCCCAGGTGTGACCAGGGGCATCGAGGAACAGGCAGAGGGAGGAGTTTGCCTGCTGGGAGTCGACGTGGAGTTCGGGAGGTGGCGCATTCCACGCATCCTTGAAGGTAATGTTGGACGTCACGGTCCATATGAGGCCACCAGAATCGATCTTGGAGCAGGGAGAGGGTTCTATTGTTCCCTGGATGGCCAGTACCCAAGGAGGAATGTAGGGAGTCAATGAGGAGCAGGCGAAGGGTCGATGGTACATACTTCTTATTCACTGGACAGCTAGGAGGTGCGGGTTCTGAGATAGTTGCTTCGGCTATGTCCTCGTCAAGAGACCACTGGATGGGATTTACGAAGATGTTAGAGGGAAGAATAGTGTCAGGGGGTTCTTGAGTATCCTCCGGAGCATGGAGACGGGACAGTGCGTCGGCTTTGACATTTTTGCTGCCTGGACGATAGGAAATGGAGAAATTAAATCTGGTGAAAAAGAGTGCCCAACGAGCCTGGCGGGGATTCAAACGGCGAGCTTCCCGTAGGTATTCAAGGTTCTTGTGGTCTGTCAGAACTAGAAATGGGAATTTGGCTCCCTCAAGCCAATGCCTCCATTCCTCTAAGGCTAACTTGACTGCCAGAAGTTCACGGTTACCGATGTCATAGTTTGTTTCTGCAGAGTTGAGTTTTCTGGAGAAGAAAGCACAGGGATGGAGTTTGGAGGGTGTCCCTTGTTTCTGTGACAGGACTGCACCCACACCAGAGGTTGAGGCATCCACCTCCACAATGAATGGTTTGTTAGGATCTGGGTGGAGGAGTAGAGGAGCTGTGGTGAAGGCTTGCTTGAGGCGTTGGAAGGCAAGTGAAGCGGAAGGGGACCAGGTAAGTGTTTTGGGTTTGGATTTTAGAAGGGAAGTTAGTGGAGATGAGAGAGTACTGAAGTTCTTGATAAATCTGCGATAAAAGTTAGAGAAACCCAGAAATCGTTGGAGCTCCTTGATGGTGGTTGGAGTGGGCCAGGAGCGTACCGCCTCGACCTTACCTTCGTCCATCTGAATCCCTTCAGGTCCGATATTGTAACCAAGAAACAGGAGATTCGTCAGATGGAATGAACACTTTTCGGATTTAAGGTAGAGGTGGTATTCTCTTAACTTTTCCAGTACTAATTTGACATGCTGTATGTGTTCTGTGAGATTGGTGGAATAGATGAGAATGTCGTCGATATAGATGATGACGAACAGATTTAGGAATTCTCGGAAAATCTCGTTCATGAACCCCTGGAAGACAGAAGGGGCGTTGACCAGGCCGTAAGGCATAACCAGATACTCAAAATGACCTGTAGGGGTTATGAACGCAGTCTTCCACTCGTCCCCTTTTCGGATGCGGATCAGATTATAAGCACTGCGTAGATCGAGTTTAGTAAAGATGGTTGCTCCTCTGAGTTGTTCTAGGGCAGCAGGAACTAGAGGAAGTGGGTACCGGAACTTAACTGTAATTCTGTTGAGGGCGCGGTAGTCAATACAGGGGCGGAGACCTCCATCCTTCTTGGAAACAAAGAAAAAACTGGAAGCAGCAGGGGAGGTGGATGGCCGAATGTAACCCTGAGAGAGGGCCTCCTTAATGTACTCCTCCATGGCTGCCTGTTCTGGGATGGAGAGCGGATAGATTTTACCTCTGGGAACTGGTTCGTTTGGGAGTAGGTCTATAGCGCAGTCCCAAGGTCGGTGAGGAGGTAACCGGGAGGCTCGAAGGGGACAGAAGACATCTTGGTAGTCGGCATAGAAGGATGGGATTTCCACAGTTATAGAACTGGTCGGACTTTCTATCGAGGTAGTATTGATGTGGAGAAGGGGTTCAGTTGAACATGGAGAGAGGTTAGGAGTAGGAAGATTTGGGAAACAGGCGGGAAAGCAATCTTGACCCCACTTTAGTATATTTCCTGTTGTCCAACAGATGACTGGAGAGTGAAGGGTGAGCCAAGGCCGGCCAAGTATGATGTCAGACAGGGAATTGTTTAGAACCAATAAACAATTCCACCTGAAGTTTAATGGGACCGACCCAGTAGCGTATGTAACCCCTTCCCAATGGTTTTCCGTTTACTGTGTGGATCTGGAAGTTGGGTTTGCAGGGTTTTTTTTGAAGGTGGAGACGGGTACAGAGGGTGTCGGAAATGAAGTTGCCGGCTGACCCAGAGTCGAGGAGTGCTGGTACTGTGAAGGAAATATCAGCAGCAGTAAGCATAACATTTGTCAACAGGGGAGAGTAACTGACATTAGGGGGATGCAGGAGGCTCACCTGTGGACGAGGGGGTCGGATGGGACACGCACATATTGCGTGTCCCTGTTTCCCACAATATAAGCACAACCCCTGGGTCAACCGGCACTGGCGTTCTGCTGGAGTCAGTCGGTAGGAGTCAAGTTGCATGGGTTCTTTAAGACTTTCGGTGGAGAATGGTGGAACTGGAGTTTGAGGTTGTGAAGTGGACATTTCAGAGAGGCAAGATCTCATACGGTTAGATACTTGGATGGAAAGTTGAATGAAACGTTCCAGACCCATGGAATCATCGAAGGAAGAGAGGTGCAAACGGAGTTGTGGTTCCAGACCCAGACGGTAAACTGTAAGTAGAGCTGTCTCATTCCATCCACAGGAGGCAGCTAGTGTTCGGAATTTCAGGGCATAATCATTTACTGAAGAGTTGCCTTGGCGGAGGTTATACAGTTGCTCACTGCGTCCCCTGCTGGAAAAGTCCCCTGCTGGAGTTCCAAAAACCTCCCGGAAATGACGAGTGAAACTATCAAATGTCTGGGTGACTGGGCTATTTGTATCCCACAGAGGTTGGGCCCATAACAATGCTCGTCCAGTTAATAGAGAGATAATGAAGGCTACCTTGGATCGTTCGGTGGGAAATCAATGTTGCTGCATCTCAATAGCAAGCGAACACTGAGTCAAGAATCCACTGCAGTACTCCGCCTCGCCAGAGTAGGGCGCTGGATTGGCCACGGGGCTTGCGGAGTTACCAGGAGAAGAAATCGTGGAAGTAGAGTTGTTCGCCGATGGAGTGGTAGGATTGAAGCTGTGAGAGAGCGCTTGTTGAAATGCATTGATGAAGGTATGAAAGGGATCGGATCCTGCCGGGTTCATGTTGAAATAGTTGGTCTGGTCTTCTGTAACATAGACTCAGACAAGCAGATGGTGTTTAAACCCGGAGGTGTGTTTATTGAAGAGTTCGTATTGAATAAAGTGACCTGAGTGATGAATATGACTGGAACCAGATGAATGAGCGATGATGACTTGTGATGGAGTACGTAGATACGATGGAGTGGAGAACTTGGAAGTATGCCAATAGAAGCAAGGAGCTAGGAGAGGAGCTCGATGGAATCTTGGAGTAGAGAGTCAGGTTATAAGTCGTGGGAACGACTGAGAGAGGAGTCGAGAGGTAACAAATGTTGAATCTCGAGGAGATAGCAGGTAAGTGAGTCCGTTAACTTGTAGTAGACCAGACAATGAGTGACTGAAGTGATGGGCTTATAAGTGGTGGTGATGACTGCGGTGGAGATGAGTCTCAGGTGCAGGTGATTAGTATTCAGGTGAGAGTGAGCGTGGAGTGAATGTGTTGGGCGTGTTAGAGGGAACTGTGACAATAACAAAGTCCAACACTTGAACCTACATCATGTGTCATTATTTTCACATATTTACAGAGTAACAAATGATGGGGCGTGGCTTTATTTTATCAATTAGGAATTGATTGGATCATGAAAAGTAGTTTCTATATGACAGGTGTTTGGAGGGGAGAAGTTGAAAAATAAGAGGACTAGGTGATGCCAGCCAAAAAGGAAAGCCTTTTGAGTAGTGAGGTAAGTTATGACATTTTGATGAACAATTATGAACAAAAATATTTATTTTCTTTAGAATAATTTAAAAAGTGCACAGTAAGACAAATTAAAATTTTGATTCCATGTTGACTTTAAAGCTCCAACTTATACACTCACTGAGCACTTTATTAGGAACACTATGTTCCTAATAAAGTCCCTGATGTGGTTTTCTGCTGTTGTAGCCCATTCGCCTCAAGGTTTGACGTGTTGTACATTCTGCGATGTTATTCTGCTCAATACAATTGTACAGAGTGGTTATATGAGTTACCATAGCATTTCTGTCAACTCAAACCAGTCTGGCCATTCTCCGTTTACCTCTCTCTTCAACAAGGCATTTCCTTCTGCAGAACTGCTGCTCACTGGATGTTTTTTTATTTTTGGCACAATTCTGAGTAAACTCGTTTGAGAATGTTGTGTGTGAAAATCCCAGGAGATAAGCAGTTACACAAATACTTAAACCAGCCTGTCTGGCACCTATAATCATGCCACGGTCAAAATTATGATTTTATGAATTGCACTTCTGCCACACAATTGGCTGATTAGATACTCACATGAATAAGTAGATGTATAGGCATTTCTAATAAAGTGCTCAGTGAGTATATATGTATAAGGACATCATAACAACATGTCAGATGAATGATTCTATAATCCTGTTTAATTTATGATATATTGTGTTGTTTAAACTTTACTGTCAGTTAATGCCCGACGTCATGTCTGTCTTGAACACTACAATTAATCAAATCAAATTCTATAGTACCACTGCAGTTGTGAATAAAGAAATTCTGATGTCATAAAGGGAGCGGCTTAAGTGCTCACTCATTTAAACCACTGAATCAGTCCACTATTACAAGTCAACCACACTCATGGTTAATCTACAATATATGTCATGCTCAAGACCAAATAATTGGCCATGAAATGAGCAAATGAATTTTATCTCAGTCCACAGAGCTCATGCTGTTCTACATTTTGTAAAGCAAGAGTGCGTGTGGTTTATAAAGTATTATAATGAGCACTACTTGGTGAAAACCTATTAGCAGCATGTTCAATAACTCAAGCATGGATTTTCGTAAGAAGTGTGAAGTCATGCTTTTCTGAGAACTTGGAGTGCTGTCTCCTCCGCTCTACCCTCCCAAGCAAGTAAATCCTGAACCAGATTACAGCTTTGGCAATGTTTCCTTAAAATGTACTACATATACTTGTCTATACATTTTTTGTTCTGTCCCAAAACCTAGTGAGCTACCTTTCTATCTACTGCAGAGGCTGCATTCTAGCAGAGATGGAACCTCACAAGTGATCGTTTGAAAAGCTGTACAGCTGAATGGGAAGCAACTCTGTGCGGCTAAGACTTTAACATATCTCAAACCTAACAATCAACTTGACAAGCACAAATCGTGGGCCACTTTCTGTAACATAGCATACACAATATTGGGTAAAATGATACATTTTTATTTACTTTTACAAACTATTTTTTTTACTAATAGTTTTCGATATTGAATGAAGTGTAAGTATACTTATTATTTATATTTCTCTCGCTTAGTCAACAATCTTGGATGTATTTTTTTAATCAGCTCAGTACACTGCAATCTGGGATTAAGATCTCTTTGAAGGATGTATGCAATACTGCCTTATAGAATCTGGCCAGTGTCAGAGTGTCTTAAGATGCAACTTAATGCCTACCTTTAGGAAAAGCCTTTGTTTTGGGTGCATGCCTATATTGCCCTACAATTTTGCCTCCATAGGCAGCTTACTAGGTTTTGGAACAGAGCTAATATGTTGTGGAATTCTTTAAACAACAAGAGTCATAAATATGATTTAACCCCCCATCCCAGCTCTTTCCATCAATCTGTCACATCCTTGCATCTTCCTGCTCCCAAACAGCTAAGGCCACATTGGAAATTGCACACCCACAGGCAAGCCAACATTATATAGAGTGGTGTCAGATGAACACTGATAAAGGGGTTTGACCTTATTCACACAAACCCTGCAGAGGTGGCCTGGATTAATTTAAGTGAAGTGGGAGTTGAAGGAGATACAGGGGGTGTTCCACTAGCTGACTTGAATCAACTAACTTTCTCAATTTTAGTCGGGGGTGTCAGACCTCCTGACTATTTTTGCTGAAATCTTGCTTTCTTCTGTTGAAGGTCTATCACACTTACAAATTATTGATGGAAAAGAAATAACATACAGTACTAAATGACAGAAAATTTAATTACTGTCCGATACCCTTTCACATGAAGCTCATTGAAACAACAGCTGGAGTAGTGGTCAAACATAAACTATAGTAATAGACTGAATATGGGGCTGTTTACACCGAATGTGTTATTGCATCCACCTGCACTGTTCATCTGTTTTTCAGTGTCAGAATGCGCTTGACATACAGTATGTCTCTGACTGCTGTGCCGCATCATGGTGTTTCTTGGGTGTTGCCTTTTTTAGGTGCCATGTCAAGTTAAAAATAACTTTTAAAAATGGGCCTCAAGACACCTCTGTTTTTTTTATTTGTTGCAGTGCTTCTATAACCCGAACACTCTAAACGGCAGTATGTTATTCATGGAGTGACTTTACCCTGTGAATGTGTTTTATGTATATTTGTTCCTTTGGGCTTGTTGTAGAAGGCATATGTTTAAGAATTACTTTCAATAAACACAGACTTATTCATTTAAATGTGGAGAACCCCTGAAAATGCTTTTCTAGACAATAACCAAATGATGACTGTTAGAAGAAACTCATTGGTCACTCTCAAGCTCACAAGAGTCCACTTGACTGACTGGCAGATCATTTCAAGCAAGTTATAAGTTGTGTTTGAGTCAACAGGTTCATTATCTCAGCAGGGAGTTCCCCCAATGAGAGATGCGGTCATGTACACTGACACCTCTGATAACAACTATACAGTATGAATTATGCTTACAACTGTAAATCTAGGTTAAAAATCAGCTAGTGTGATGCCGGCTTATGTTACAGTTTGCATCCAAGTCTGCTTTTCAGATATGTTAGATTAATCCCTTGGAAGGAATTTCTATTCTTAAGGATCTGACCTAGGGGACAGCCTGCAAACTCACCAAATCAAGTCTGTGATTTAATATCACTGCCTCAGTTACATGACCTTTGGTATTTAGTGTTTCGTTCTGTGCTACAAAATCATATGTCACATAAAAAGAGAGCATGGCAGAATCAAATCGAATAGAATATCACTGGAATATTCACCCAGAGTTATCAGGTACTTGAGCAAATAATCAGAGGGATCTGGAAGAAAAGTTTGTCTGGCCGATGTCTCTCAAGACTGGTTTGTGTCATTGGAATGTGAATATGGAGTGCAAATAAATTCCACTTCCACCATTACTTATGTGGACATACAGTAAGTATCACTGGCTGCTCAGACAAGCTCAAGACCTCTTTGTCCAGCCACAAACAGCCTTGGAAAAACAAGAGTGCTAAGCAAACAATTTACTCAGCCAATTCATCCTTAGTCAAAATAGTAATTTCCATGAAATGACATTCAACAACATTGTTGAACGGCTGGACAAAAGAAACATTTTGTGTTTTGATGGTGGTCCCCAGCAGATCACTGTGACTTTGCTAAGTAGAACCAGTGCTGGGTAAATTAAATTTGGTAAATTAGTCATCCATTACAGATTACTAATTACTTCTCTAAACTAAACTACCTAATTACTTTGTAATTGCATTACACCCAACACTGATTAAACATAAACTTCTAAATTAGAGGGAAATTTTAAGTTGATAAAAATATTGTACAAGCCCTAAGCCTAACCGTAATATTTACCCTTAACCTTATACTGAAATTTCATTGTTTGATGGAAATCTAGTTCCAAGACCAACAAGCATGTTGATCCAAGAACATATGCTACTTGGCAAAATCATGGTCACCGTCCCAAGCATGGATGCTGGTATGCTTGATTCTTAACTAGCTTAACCAGCAAGCCTACAATGGCCAACCACCTTCATCAGAAAGTCTGTGCTAGTTGACCAACATTTTTGCTGGTGAACAACATGGCTATACCTGTCCACCTGGTAGACCAGCACCAAATCAGCTTGGATCAGCATGGGAATTAATGCAGGTGTCTGCACTGGTCTTTTCAGCATGGATACGACAGAAATCTGAATCAACCTAAACCCACTCAAGCAGGCAACATTAAACCCACTCAAGCAGCTTTACGGTCCCAAGGTTTTAGTCACTTGTCAGCTCTTCACTCCAAACCAATGGATATATTCTTCCGCTGGGACTCTAACTTCCTATTAGTCACCTGTCACCCAGGATGGCATTGTAATTTCCTGTCTCATCCCATGCTCAGTGTTTGGCCCTCACTTCCATTGCATGCAAGAAAAATTACCTGGGTCACACCACCCTGTCTGTCAACTGAGGGAGGTTATTGATTGTGTACACATCACATTATGGACACTGCAAAGAGCAAGCACTGCCAAGCCATATCGATCTGCCACTTTGTACATTATCGGTCCTTATGCACCTTGAAGTGGGTCCTCACGTCATTACTACAAGCTGCACAGATTGGGCTATTTCTTAAGTATACAATCAATTCCTGTCCTTATAATTGGGAAAATGCTGATTGATGAGTAAATGTGATAATATAATTCTCTTATTAATGGGGTCAGATGTGCATTAGGCTCTTATTTTGGAACATGTGGAAAGGAACATTGACAAGAGTGTCATTGTGGACAGTGACTTTGTAAATAAACTTATTATAGATTTATGAGCTTCCTTTATAGAGCCAAATGATTTACACAAAGTGATACATGTTCAGGCAGAATGCCAGTCTGAAATGTTTCAAGATTAACCTTCTGACATCTATTACATCTATCGTATCATAATTAGATTGTATTGATAGTTTGTCTGGGATATTTAAATGTCACAATAGCTTTGATAATCCAAGATCAGCAATCAGAAAGTGATAGTTTTCATATTGTTTCAAACCTGTAAGACTATCTTTAGTGGAACACAAAAAGACATATTGTATGTTAAATTCCTTTTCATACAATTAGAAGTAAATGATGACTAAGGCTGACATTCTGCCAACATCTAATTTTGTGTTTGATGGAAGAAAGACTTGTATAATAATACGAGTCTGTAATAACATGAGGGTGAGTAAATTATGGCAAAATTAAAAACATTTCTGAACTAAAACTTCAACTTGAAGTTAGGCATTTGCTGAGCTGAAATTTGCATCGTAAAATGCACTTACTTAGAACTTAATTATGAACACTATGGTCCAAATAAAGTACCCAATGTGGTCTTCTGCTGTTGTAGTCCAGCCACCTAAAGTTTCGACGTGTTGTGCATTCTGAGATGCTATTCTGCTCTCTACAATTGCACAGAGTGGTTACCGCAGCCTTTCTGTCAGCTCAAATCAGTCTGGCCATTCTCCGTTGACCTCTCTCATCAACAAGGCGTTTCCACCCACAGAACAGCCGCTCACTGGATGTTTTTTTGTTTCTGTCTTTTTTTGTTTCAGGTCAGCTCCAGGCCATGTCAGAGCCACACCAGTGTCAGCTCCAGGCCATGTCAGAGCCATGCCATGGTCAGGTCCAGGCCATGTCAGAGCCATGCCAGATTGAGCTGCAGGCCATGTCACAGCCACACCAGGGTCAACTCCAGGCCATGTCACAGCCACGCCAGGGTCAGCTCCAGGCCATGTCAGAGGCAAGCCAGGGTTAGCTCCAGACCATGTCAGAGGCAAGCCAGGGTCAGCTCCAGGCCATGTCAGAGCCAAGCCAGGGTGAGCTCCAGGCAATGACAGAGCCACACCAGAGTCAGCCTGCTCCAGGCCATGTCACAGCCATGCCAGGATCAGCTCCAGGCCATGTCAGAGCCATGCCATGGTCAGCTCCAGGCCATGTCAGAGCCATGCCAGATTGAGCTCCAGGCCATGTCACAGCCACGCCAGGGTCAACTCCAGGCCATGTCACAGCCACGACAGGGTCAGCTCCAGGCCATGTCAGAGCCATGCCAGATTGAGCTCCAGGCCATGTCACAGCCACGCCAGGGTCAGCTCTAGGCCATGTCAGAGCCACGCCAGGGTCAGCTCCAGGCCATGTCAGAGCCAAGCCAGGGTGAGCTCCAGGCAATGACAGAGCCACACCAGAGTCAGCCTGCTCCAGGCCATGTCACAGCCATGCCAGGATCAGCCTACTCCATGCCATGTCTCAGCCATGCCCCAGACTGCTCCATGCCATGACACAAGCTAGCCTCTGCTCCACCATCCAGGCCGGCCTACGCTCTACGAGCCAGCATCCACACCTACCATGGCCAATTCAGAATGCCATGTAGCCATGCACCCCCCCCCCCCCCCCACCCCCTTCGTGGCTCTCTAAAACCTAAATTAATACTTTAATGTTGCTGAGTTACTTCAGGTCTGTATGGGTCTGATACCATGGCAAACATGAAGAATGTGATTGGCAGTGACCACAAAGAGATCCCCTTTTGTCAGTCCTGGGCTCATCTCCACAATGTTGAGACTTTATTGATTGGGATATTAATATTTTGGTTGTGCAAGCTACAGGTTTTTTAAGGAACTTGAGAATCAAGTCAATCCCATTAAATTTGGCTTCAAGAAAAATGGTCGCTGATCCATAAAGCAGAGAAAAAAAACGAAGAAAAATAAAGTCTAGGTGACCCACAGATTATATTTCATGAGTTCCATTTAACTTTAAGATGCCGAGATACACTTCAATGAAAGCTTGGTTTAAAAATTACACTACTTCCTCAAAGTCCTGACAACACTGCTGTGGATTCACTAAATGTAATCCTCGCTGTACCTGATGTGCTGAACTTGATTAAATTTGTGTGTCAGGCACTGGCATTGCTGAATTAAATTAAGGATTGCTTATGAAAATAACCTTTGGCCTTTAAATGTTTCCGAAATGACCAATAATTACTCATGCTTTAGTGAATATTTCATCACTCATAATTTAGGCCCAAAATCTAAAATTCACTAATACAGACATCACTTACCACTTTCAAAACATAAGAAAATGACAAGAGTGCAAACAATACATTCCATTTTAAAAATCAATTTGACAAAAGACTGCCATGTATAATTGATGCGCTCTTGTAAAAGGTTGCGGGGAAACCCTGGAGCCACGGTTTCTAGTCTAATGACTTTACAGTGGGTAAATCTAATCAGACTGAAAGTGCTAGCTATTAGCTCTCATTGACTTGCATAGTGCCTCACACCACCACGTGCATTCTCTCTTTCTCCTGCAACACACACATTTCTTTCTAAATCTTGATTCTGTTGTGGCTAAATTTCCATTTTGATGCTACAGTCTATCTTCTCTACAACGTCTGTTCTTCTTTCTTTGACAGATGCCAATATTATTGATATTGTTTCTCATAAGCTTTTCGCCAGCTGCTATGAATGGTCTAGCCTTGAGCTTCACAATGCAAGGTAACTCTTTACATGCACCAGTAAATACCCTTGTAATGTTATACTGTAGTTTTGTGGAATCAGTGATGGATTGATTGGTGTGGGTGTTTGGAAGAGTAAATCCTCTGTCACATACTGAAAGATGAGCCAAGCTTGGAAAAATCCCAACCATCTAATTGAAGAAAAAAAAAAAGAAAAGAAAAGAGCAAGAGTGCTCCACAATGCACATGCCAATCTATACTCTCTGTGTTGTGAGGAGCATTGGTGTACTGCAAATCTTGAAATCCAAGAGAAATGTTAATATACAATACAGAATTCAAAAACATAATAAAGCAAAGAAATGTTTAATTGATAAACCGAAGAACATACTGAATCTATGCATTTAAAAGTTGTTTTTCCATGTGGTGTGTGTGTGATGCAGTAAAGGATATGTGAATGAGCTGCCCTAAATCTTCATAGTCAAGTCATTTTTATTTGTATAGCACCTTTCACAACACACATCGTTTCAAAGCAGCTTTATAAAGATCAGGTATTAACAGAAGATAAAACTGTAATATCTATAATGTCTTAGAGTCATCATTGTAGATTGATGAAATACGGTTTTGAATTGTGTTCAAAAAAAATAAAAAAAATAATTGTATTTATAATCCCAGTGAACAAGCCGAAGGCGACTGTGGCAAGGAACACAAAACTCCATAAAATGTTGGTTAATGGAGAAACATAACCTTTGGAGAAACCAGACTCACAGTGGGGGCCAGCTCCCCACTGGCTAACATCATGAATATAATGCCAATATTACTTATGTACAGTGAAAGTCATGGTTTAAAATTATTAAATTAGTTAAGCGTTAAGGGAAAGTGTTTAAACAAAGATTTTGTATTAACTGTAAGATTAATGACTAATGTCTTTGAAGTCCATCCTGGATTAACTGCAGAAGTTCCCATAGATGCAATTGTCCTTGTAAATTGGCTGATGAAGGGTTTTGTTGGCAATTAATTGATAGTCTTTGTATTCCATTTCAAGAGTGTAGTACATCATTAGACTGAGGTGATGCAGGCAGAGATCAGTTAGGTGCATCGGATTTCAACCTGGCCAGTAATTTCGGTGAGGTCTATCCTAAATCCAAGGTTCAGGCAATGGGATATGACATATACCATGTCTTATGGTTGGAGATGGCATCAGTTCATCCTCTGAAGTCCATTGTAATAGACTGAAGTGATGTTTGGCTGGCACCGGCTGCTATTAGTCATCATCAAACAGCGACACTTAGCAGTGGAGTCCAACACGAAGCAGGAATGGAGCTGGATCCAGATGGTTCTGGTGACCTCAGGATAGGAGTCCCGAGGTTGAGACAGGGAAACAAATAAAATAAAATTAGCGTAGATGCCATTCAATTTATTACAGAGTTATAGATCTTAATCACTGTTTCTGGTTCAGGCAGACGAACTAAAGCAACCTAATTGTGAGTTGAAGGATAAATTAGGTTTATGCCTGGCTCTAAATAGAGTCTTTATTCTATTTGTTTTTTGGAATCAGCAACAGAGAGAATGTGTCGTAATTTAGCAATATTTCTTAAGTGGAAGAATGCTGTTCTACAAACATTGGTCATTTGATTTTCAAAGGACAGATTAGTATAAAATATAATACCCAAGTTCTTTGCTGTTGAAGATGATGTAACAGTACATCCATCGAGAGTCAAATTATATTTTAGCGGCTTATTTTTAGAGGTTTTTGGTCCAATAATTTGTACCTCTGTTTTGTCGGATTGAGTAGAAGGAAATGTCTGGCCATTCAATCTTTTATTTCATTGACACACTCTGGTAATTTGGAGAATTGTGAAATCTCATCAGGTTTTGATGAAATATAAAGTTGGGTATCATCGGTATAACAGTGGAAATTTATTCCACGATTCCTGATAATATCTCCCAGGGGAAGCATATACAAGGAGAAAAGCAGAGGCCCTAAAACTATTCCCTGTGGCACTCCATTCTTTACTTTTGTTTGGTTTGATAATCCCTCATTTACAAAGTGGTAGCGGTCTGATAAATAGGACCTAAATCATGCTAATGCAACACCACAAATGCCAGCATAATTCTTTAGCCTATTCAAGAGAATGTCTTGATCTTTCATGTCGAATGCGGCACTAAGATCTAAAAGTACTCGAATTGCAATGCAGCCGCGATCAGATGATAAGAGCAAGTCAATTGTAACTCTGACAAGTGCAGTCTCTGTACTGTGATGAGGCCTAAATCCTGACTGAAATTGTTCATATAAACTATTTCTCTGAAGAAATTAGCATATTTTGGAGGACATTTCTAGTATTTTTGACATAAACAGGAGATTTGAAATCATTCTATAATTAGCCAGTTCTCCTGGATCAAGTTGTTGCTCCTTAATAAACGGTTTGATAACTGCCATTTTAAAGTTTTTTGGGACATGTCCTAAGGATAGCGATAAGTTAATAATATTAAGAAGAGGTTCTGATATTACAGGGAATACCTATTTAAGAGCTTAGTTGGAATTGGATTTAACCAACATGTTGAGGCTTTTGATGTTTAAAACATCCCAGTAGGGGATTATTTGAACGGAATTGTATAAATGTAGGCTCTTGCCAGTTGATGTTTACACTAGTTTTGAGGTTTTACTATGTAAAGTCAAACTAACTAGTCCATTGCTTTGTGCTCTGATATACAGACCACCAAAATCAAATAATGACTTTTTAAAGGAGTTTTCAGACTTTATATTATATGTTGTCTCAAGCTCCGATAACCAGCTGATTCTTGCAGATTTTAATATACATATATGTTGTCCTTCAAAGCCTCTTGTAAGAGATTTTTTACACTTTTAATCTAAAAGGCAGCTAGCAGACATTCGTATTAACCAGTTTGTCTGCTTCCTGACCTGGCCCTAAGTTAGTCAAATACTATCATTATTAAGACTATGAGACAAATTACTAGAGAGGAGAGCAGCACCTTCCATGGAGGGATGGAATCCGTCTCTCTTTAGCAGGTCAGGTCTACCCAAAAACTCTTCCAATTGTCTACAAATACTATTCTATTCTCCAGACACCACTCAGACATCCAGCCATTTCAGTGACACTAATCTACTTTACAACTCATCACCACGATTAGCACGGAGGGGGCCAGAGCTGTACAGACATGTACAGTGTCTGACAAAATTTTTGCAAATTCACACACCTTTTTAACATTATCTCTAGTGATTTCCGACTGTCGAAGCCGGACTTCATTAGTGCCGACATGAATAACAATTTTAGAAAATCTATGTTTAGCATTAGCCAGCACTTGTAAATTTGATTTGATGTCAGATGCTCTGGTACCCGAAATGCATTCAACAATAGAGGCTGGAGTCTTTATTTCAATGTTCCTTACAATAGAATCAGCAATAACAAGGGCTGTTTCAACATGATTCTCAGTGTTTGCATCACTGAGTGGGTAAAATCGATTGGAAACCATGACAGGAACTGGAGAGTGGTGTCGCTTTGCTGAGCGAGTATGCCACAGAGTTGCCCTGCTGTGAGGGCTCTACAGCCGGAACCAAAGTGTTTGTGGTGCTCTCTGTACTGCCCACATCCGAACCAGTATCTACTGGCATCTCTTTCTCACTGACCCCCACTAGCATTCGGAGGCGTGTCTCTAACTCATTAACCTTCTCCATCAGCCTGACTAATTCCTTACATTTATCACATGTGAATCCCTCACTGCTGATGGAAGAGGCTATTGTAATATGTGAAATGCAATGAGGAAGAAATAGCATGAGTGGATGCCATGACTTACCACAGTTGTTTGTTGTTGTTGGTTGTTCCTGTGTGGTGAGGGTTTGAGATCAATGTAAATCCCCCATGCAATTGTTTGTTGTTGTTGACTGTTGGTGATAAGCGGTGCTTTGAGTTTCACGCAAACATTTGAATAACACAGAAGAGAAAAACTGGTGCGCGCTGTAAAATGCTTGCAGTTTAATCGTGATAAAAATAGAAAGTGGATGCACGTGGAAAATGCACGCAGTTGAATCACGATAAGAGAATAATGCAGGGGAAAACCCGATGTACTACGAAAATTGTCAGATGTTAAGGATTAAAGGCTGAAAAACAGATATATAAGCAATGCTAAAAAAGCTAGCATGCTAAAAACACAGATTAGAGCTAGGCGCCAGCAGCAACAGGTAAAATACACACAGATGAAACAGTAGATAAGTGGAAAATCCCAAAAGCAGAAAAACCCAAAACATGGACAAAGGATAAAAAGAATGCTAAGTTGCTAATGCTAAGAATGCTAATGCTAAGCAGGCTACACTCGTGCAGCGTGCCGTCAGCCTTCATATCCCCGGAGATACCACCACCTTCAGTAATGCAAACACGACATGCTATGCACACTGCGATTTCATTATTATTTACAATAATTTACGTATGGCCATACAAATTTATATTCAAAGGAGGGCACTTTAGAATTTTTTCCCACTTTCTATTTTGTAACTATGCAAGGAGAGTGTTCTATCAATCTATACATTGAAATGTGAAGCCCAGTTAATGATCAGTTTCTTCAGCTGTGTGGACTATAGGACCCTTAATCAATAACAGATTCACTCCCAGTTACTGGTCAACTAAATTTTTTCTTTCTTTCTTTGCATTTAAACACTTCTGCGGGAGACATGATTGTTGACATGGTGACTGTGCAACCATTAATGGCGTTTGTGTAGTGCAGGCCCCCGCTCAACAACTTAAAGGGGGCCTCTGCAGCCAGCGAGCCCATGGGCCCAGATGTACCTTAAAGTGCCCCTGGCCACAACACAACAAAATTGAATTACAACACAATGAAATTAAGCCACAACGAAATTAAGCCACAACACAAAGAAATTAAGCCACAACACAAATAAAACAAAGACACAGACGTGGCAGTGACATGGCCTGGAGCAGCTTCAGACGTGGCAGTGACATGGCGTGGAGCAGACTCAGACGTGGATGTGACATGTCATGCAGCAGACTCAGACGTGGATGTGACATGGTGTGGAGCAGACTCAGATGTGGAAGACTCGGAAGATGGAACAGGGATTGAGGGAGGAGGATCCTCGCTCTTTAAGATTATCCTCACATATTCCTCCCATGTGCAATCTCCGTTCTCTGGCAATTCCCTCCACCGGTGTGTTATTAGTCTGATTCGGTAAATGGATTTCAGGGTATCATCATAATTCAGTGTGGACAGCAACGATGGAGAAGAAATAGGAAAACTCTCTTCTAAGGTCCTCCTGGCTCAGCTGTATGAAGTATGGCGCTAGATCCATTTTGTGGTCAGTTGTTCTGTAACGTAAGCAAGGAAGTCACGAGAGCTGGAACTAGGTGCGACTAAGGAGTTTAATGAGAAATAAACAAGAACAAACTAACAGGTAAACACAGGAACAAATAACATGTCCACGATGGGAAACATGAACAGGAGCACTGATCATACACAGGAGGTCAAAACACATAACTTATAAAAACTAAGCAAACAACAGGGCATTATATACACAAATATGAATAAATATGAAAAAAATGAAGACAGCTGGCAGTGATGAGGGCAGGGAATTATGGAAAGTGTAGTCCGGAAGGAACAGATGACAGGGGAGGCACACAAAAGTGAATCATGACAGTTGTGTTGTGGCTTAATGTATTTGTGTTGTGGCTTAATTTGTGGTGTTGTGGCTGAATTTATTTGTGATGTGGCTTATTTACATTGCATTGTGACTTAATTTCTTTTGTTGGCTTGTACATTTTATTGTATTGTACACTTCTGGGCAACCATATGAAACATCTTTAATATATCTACAAGATATTTGTCCATCAGACAAAATTTATATGAAGCAAAATTGCATTAGATAGTAAAGAATGTTCCACGTTCAAATCAAGTTAAGCTGAATGGACAGCATTTGTGCATAACCACAAAATAATTATTTAGACTCCTCCCTTGTAAAATTTTCATATATAGACACACACACACAGTATATCACAGTTACAATAACACACTTACAATCAGGGCTGGACTGGTAATCTGGCATACCGGACATTTTCCCGGTGGGCCAACGCACTTTGGGGCCGATCAGGGGAGGACTGACCATCGGGAGAACCGAGCGGGCCAGTGTGTCGGCCGTGAAAAGGGCCAAATGGGCCACAATAAGCTAAAATGAGCCGCTGCGTATTGCAGAACGGACCACAAAATGGCGCCGCGATATGCAGAAAAGGATAGCTAAATTTGTTTTAGATTAAACAATAATTGGCTGTTCCCCTGCAGTATGTCACAGACCCCCTGTTGAAGAACTTATTTAAAAACTTTTCTCAGAATATGTAACTTGAATTAAGTTTGTTTTTCTAAACCCAATGACAAATATTTTTTTCTAGTTATAAGCATAAATCTGACAATATTTTGTGGTTTATGCTTACAAATTTTGTCCAGTGGGCTAAGAAAAATATACTTATCTAAATATACTATTAATATAATATACTTAAGATAATATACTATTATCTAAAAACAACATATTTAATCCTACACAATTTTGCTTGTTCATATTGTTTACAGAATATTGAGATATTCCTCTCTTCCTTCCTAACTTTCTCTCTCTTTACCACTGGAATATTTTGCAGGCTATTAACTACCAGCATTTCAGAGCCAACTCTGCATGATGTTGCATTGTGGGAAGGGATGCCCATGTAATTTTTAACTAATTATTGTTTCTTTTCACTGCAAAGCATTCACAGAGATGGATGACTTCAGATTTTCCTTTCTCACATTCCACACCCTGTTCTCTGATGATTTTCAAAGTAATGATAGCCTCTTAAATAATGTCTCTTGCATTCTGCCATCTGTTCTCAGAGCTTATTCGAGGTCTGTTTCTGGCTTGATGGTGCCGTGTATATTTAATATATTTTATATTTTATCCAATTCCTTCACAATGAAATGGAACCGAAAGCATGGAGGAAGGATTTATGACTTGCAAGCACCATGTCACCTACAGCAAACATGCACATCCTACTGAAAAAGAGAGATAGTATAGACTAGAGGGGAAACTATAATTTAAAAAGACTAAAAAGGGTATAACATATATTATATATAAAAAAAAGAATAAAAATGTAAAATAATAAGGGGTACTGATTATGAATGAAATGATTTCTCACTGCATCAGAAAAGAGCAATATTTTCATAGTGCTTCTGCTAGTATTTTAACATTGAAAAATTACAGACTTCAGCTTTAAATGAATATGGGAAGATTATGAATCAAATACATGCTTGCATCAAAAACTGTACAATTTTCGAGTTTGATCACTGTAACAATTTAAAATTCACAGTTATTTTAATGTTTTAATTTATATTAATAGGATAATTATATTTTCCCTTTCCAATCAACAGTATTACTGTGTAATTACTTTTATTGAAACCTAAAGAAATCTTATTTATGTGTAATATACTGCAATATATTCTTCAGTCCCAGAAGCCATATTGTACCTCTATGATAGAAGCACAATAAAAGCAGAATTAACAAGAAAACTGACTTAGTATAGATTTTAAATCCAAACCATATCAGCGTGTGGTTCAAACATGTAGGTTAATGTCATCAGTGCCCAAAAGTATTAAGAGATGTTATTCTGCAGTACTGTCATTTTCAATAAGACTCAGCACCTGCTATGTTGAGAGATAGAAAAGTTGTTCCTAATGCAGAGCTGAACCTGTCAGTAAGCTGAGGAGGAATGTAAAGTAATGCAAAGCGAATCACACATCCCTTTCCTGAGATGTGCATTTAAGGTGTGGACAGTTCTGGAAATGGCATGATTATCTGTAATGGAATCCAGGTCTGTTTATTTCCTCTCTAATATATACAGTACGTCTCAATTCCGCTCCATATTACTGTACCTCATCATATTCAGTGCAATGGTAGTTGCTGAATGTCCTTATGACATTTATGACTGATGTAGCAGAGAATGTGGAGCTTGCAGGTTTTTATATGAACATAGATTAAACTGTGTCCCTCTGTGTTGCCCTCTCATTTTCACTTCCTGTCTACCACCCTCTCTCTTGCTTCCAGAGGGTAAATGACACTTTGAATGTTTGCGCAAATGCTGTGGTGAATCAAACATCATTAACCTCTGTTTTACAGACTTTATTCATCTGTGTTATAGAGGGGTGAAGTCAGACTACTCGAAGGAAAATAAATGGGGAATCGTAACTCTTAATATAGTAGCTGAAGGAAAGGATGTCCTGCCTTTAAAATAGAAGAGCCTTCTTGCCTTCTTGTTTGGTGCGCATGCCTGAAATTTTTTTTTAAGCATGATTTGCGATAAAGAAGCAATGTTTATGATACCATTGTTGTTGTTTATTTGCTGAATTGAAATGTGGTATTGAAGCTTAATCTTGACAAACTTTATCTTTTCGAGATTTCAGACTTTCCCCCATTGAAGGCGATTGGAACTGTATTTGTATGTTGATTATCTACATAGAAAATAACTGACTTGCCTTAAAGATGCACTATAATACTTAAATTTATGCTTGCTGCATCTAGTAGTGTAGATGCAGCATCACGCAAAAACACAAGTACTCACTTACCGATGCCATAGTAAAATAAGTTATTCGCAGTCAGCCATAATGAATTTATTCTGCAAGTAAAAACATCTAATTGCAGGGGATTATTGAGATAAAGCAAAAAAAAAAAAAAAAAAAAAAAAAGGCTTGTGCGAGTGTACAAATTCGATTTTTTTTTTTAAATATGCTATGCTATGCTGTCAGTATTTCTTTCTGTTTAAAGGTTTAGCAATTAGTATAAAATATCACTGAGCGCACCTTTAAGAGATCTTTGGTTACACCTGTTTTCCCAAACAAACTTCCCATGTGCCATCTTTGTCATTGTGACCAAATGCAATTTTAAAGATAGCATAGGAGGAGAGGTACTGAATAGTACATAATATAATTGGATACCAAAGAGCATTCATTTTACATAAACAACATACCCTATAAATACGAGCACTTCAAATTTTTAGAC
The DNA here is from genome assembly GCA_032164185.1 of Moxostoma hubbsi. Lineage (NCBI taxonomy): Eukaryota > Metazoa > Chordata > Actinopteri > Cypriniformes > Catostomidae > Moxostoma > Moxostoma hubbsi. The sequence continues at coordinate 16,075,781 of JAVLUX010000033.1, forward strand.
GCATCTAATGGGCAAATTCTGTGATCACTTGCTGCATTGATTTTGAAATGGGATTTCATTTTAACAGTCTTTGTTGCAACTAATACACCAATAAGTCTAAATCCCTATTGATATTCTATATCCTATTATAAGATACAGGCATTGTATGTCGAGAGAATTTAGCTTCTAATTCCCTTTCCTGAGTCATGACTGGTGGGGATAATAAGAAATTGGAAATAAAAAACAAAATTATGATTATAAGAGATTTTCTCAACTAGCTTGATAACAATAATTCACGATTACTTTTAACCAGCTGGCAATTAAAGTGAATTTTAGTGTTCACATGGGTGTCCCTAGCAGATTAACCATAGGTGTAGTTCAGTACATTAACTTGTTCCACTAACGTTTGTCTACCAGAAAGTGTAACAACACTTTTTGTCTTTATTTTGCTGCCAATATAGATTCTAATATTCATAAGTAATAGTACAAACAAACATAAAGGTAAACAGTCCCAACAACCTGCTGAAAAAAAGAGCTTAAACCAACCTAAAGTGGTTTACTGGTCTTAGATGGTTTAGATGACTGTTCAACTGACTGCTGTCCTAGCTTGATCAGCTGACAAGTGCTGAAAAGACCTCTAAAACCATCAAAACAGACCCGCCTAACTATCTTGGCCAGACTGCGAGATCAGCTAACCACCTTAGGTTGGTTTAAGGTTAAAAACTAAGCAGTTTCAATAACAAGCTGAAAAAAAAAACACAGCTTAAACCAGCCAAAGGTGGTTTGCTGGTCTTAGCTGGTATAAGATGGCTTAGCACGTCTTCCAGCCTGGTCATATAGCTGGTGTATATCTAGTTCCCTATCTGTCACTCACTCGACATTGTGTCGATGTAGTGACACTAGGGGTCGCTCGAGAACCCGAGACACCTCTGATCTTTGATAAAAGGCCAATGGGAATTGGCGAGTGGTATTTGCATGCCACTCCCCCAGACATACGGGTATAAATGAGGGGGCGTGCATACCGCTCATTCAGATTTTCTCCTCGGAGCCGAGCGGTCGCTATTTCATTGAGAAATAAGGAAGCTGAAATCCCACGGCTTCCATTCACCTCTGCTTGGTCCTTACGGCGCATTACAGCGGTTTTATCCCCTCTGTGCTCTTGAGCGCTGCACCTTTGGCTCAACCTGTTCGAGATGAGAGAGTCCGTCAAGGCATGGTTGTGGCCAATCTTGGACCTACGGGTACAGAACCAGGCTTTACACAGTCTCCCGTTCAAGATGCTGACGCAAAGGCACAATCTAGTGAGCATCCGACATCAAGATTGGTTCGCGCCAGTAGACCTTAAGGACGTGTACTTCCACGTCTCCATTCTACCTCGACACAGACCCTTCCTGCGGTTTGGATTCGAGGGACGGGCGTACCAGTACAAAGTCCTTCCTTTTGGCCTGTCCTTCTCTCCTTACGTCTTCACGAAGGTCGCAGAGGCCATCCCTTGACCGGTTATGGGAAGTGGTCATTTGCATTCTCAACTACCTCGACGACTGGCTAATCATAGCTCACTCTCAAGACGTGTTGTGTGCGCACAGGGACCTGGTTCTCTCGCACCTCAGCCGACTAGGGCTTCGGGTCAACTGGGAAAATGGCAAGCTCCTCCCGGTTAAGAGCATCTCATTTCTCAGAATGGAGTTAGATTCATTCTCGATGATGGCGCGTCTCATGAACGAGCTAGTCCAGTGGACCAACCCCTAGTGTCACTACATCGATGCAACGTCTCTTCCCTCCATCATTTTACTGGAGATAACTGGTGTCCCAGCCAGTGCTGGTCCTCCCTATTGGCAAACTAAGTAAGCTGCTTAGGGCCCCTGATCCGCCAGGGGGCCCCCACATTGTCAAAGACAGTGCTACGAATATTCTGATGGGGGATCCCACACAAATTTTAGCTTGGGGTCCCCAAAAGGGTAGGACCGGCACTGGTCACAGCCTGATCAGCTGGCAAGAGCCAAAAACCCATCTAAAACCATCAAAAGCAGTCCCAACAATCAGTCTAAGGTGGTTTGCTGGTCTTAGCTGGTTTAGCTAGTGTCCCAGCCTGGCCAATTAGAGTGATATCCTTATAAAACATACCAGCATCCCACTTTTGTCTGTTTTAAGATGTTTTTTCAGCAGGGCAGACTTCCATCAACTTCCCCAAAAAGGACAAAAAAAAATCTGAAAAAAATAAACAAAAGTTTAACACATGATTACATTACCCACGATGAGCCAGGCATTCATTGAGGTTGAATTAGTATGCTCTTTTTCCTGCGAGCCATTGACGTGTGTTAAAAGAAGGCACTCACCCACTCAATGGGTAGATTAATAAAAGCACCCTCAGATAATACGTTGAATTCCTACTTTGACATTCTGATTCATCAATATGAATCCTTTTGAGTAGCTGTCCTTCAAGCTAAAATATATATGCAGAATATTGTTTGCCCTTTGAGGATACATTCCATAGAAGAACAAATTGTTCTTCAAATTGTAACCTTTTACTTTAAAGTTGGCACACTAGTAACTCTATTCACTAGAGTCTTGTTCTGAGAAACCACTGAATGCCAGGTGGTTGACATCTTTGATATCATAAAGCAGTCACTTATAAAAGGCACATATTCACGGCACAGCTGTCAAATGCAAAGTTGACTCTGTTGTAATCTCTCAAAGTGAGCTGTCTGACATAAATATTTTTGGGAATACTTGCTGGTTCATTTCATAGGGTGGCCACAGTTTAAGACGCAGTCTCACAGATGTAAAAAAAAATTAAATAAAAACAGGCCAATGGTATAAGCAACTCCAAACAAGCTACATTACAACTACAAGGTCTACATTACCTGGAGAGAGCTATCTGTTATCATTCCATGCATTTTAAAGGCAGTTGCTCAGCAGGCGCATGCAGCAAGCAGCCACTTTGTTCATGAGCACTCAATTCTGGCTGCACAGATTTTGAGCCAGTCACCTCAGCCATAAATTTGTCTATATCACTTAAAAGAATAGTTAACCTGAAAATGAAAATACTTCACATTGTTCCAAACCTGAATGACTTTCTTTCTTATGCTTAACATAAAATGAGATGTTTTTTAAAATTTCATGGTTAATCTGTTTTAATACAATGCCAGTTGATAGTGTCTCACTTTAAAGCATAAAAAAGGATCCAAAAAGATTATTAAATTAGCCCATGTGACTCGTGCATCATATTCCAAGCCTTCTGAAGATGTACGTATGTTTTGGTGAGAAACAAACCTAAAATTTTTGTCATTTTTCAGTCAGTAGGGGGAGTTGTTTCAAAGTCTTTCTATCAAGTCAGTCCACTATTGACCATCTTTGAAATGGTCTCAGGAAGCTATTTCCAGTCATGAAAGTGCAGCTCCTACCTACTTGAATGTGAGAACATCGAAATCTCAAAAACAGTCAAAGAACATTTTTCCAATCAGCAGTAAAATCTGACAACACTTGAATCATAAATTGTGCTTCTTTACCTCAAATTATGCTAAAATATATATATATGCACTTTAGATATACAATATATTCCCGGCTTGTAGAGCTAATGCGCATACACGTTCTCGAGTTGACTGATAGCCGATGTCTGTATCCAAAAGGTGATTGGCTCTTTTACCTGTAAGGCAGGACTTCCTTTCTACATCCATTAACAATTAGGTGTTTCAATTTCCATTAATTTTAATAGAAGTGGCCCATCTCTGAAACCCCCTGCAACTGAAACATGCTAGTACGATAAGAGCAAAGCCTTTGCTCCAGTCAACTTACTCTTATCTTTGAAATGAGTTTCATTGGAGAGCACATCACAACCATTATTGTACAGAGCCGGTGAATATTGTATGTCCAATGGGAATAGAAAAGAGCAGTCTATAGCCACTTCTAGTCTGGTATAAATGGGATCTGTTTAAATAATGTTCTTATGAATACATTTATTAGGCTGTGAACTCAGCAGTCAATCCCAAATTAATTAACATATGCAGAAAAAAAAAGATGATTCTTATCTGGCAGTACAATTCACACACTCAATTGTGTGGCTGTGTCTTAGTTAGCTGTAACAGATTTAAATTATGCTAACAGAGGTAGAATCGCCGACTCTATGAGACTCTGGGAGAGGACATTAGAGGGGCAGTGTCATTTTCACTTCAAAAGAGTTTTTAAACAGCACTTGTAGAAGAAGCGTGTGTATAATGAAATGCTATTGGTTTGCATTAACTTGACAAACCAGATAAGGACATTAATTCTTGAGACAATGGTGTCCCAGCATTATGATGATGATGCTGTATGCCATTGCTATGGCAACAGACAAATGGCTCTCCCATTCATGGATGGTGTTGTGAGGAAAATAGGCAGAATGGAGCACACCAATCTGCATGGAAAAGACAGCACAATTCTGTGAGAGAGATCAATAGCCTGTTTTTATGGGGCAGTAAATATCTGCTGTAAAACGAATGTGAAATGACTGCAGTTCTTATTGCTTAAAGGGGTAGATCACGAAAATGTTTAATTCTGTCATAATTTACACACTGCAATGATTTTCAAAATGACCATTAAAGAAGTACTACAGTGGATCGAGATGTTATCAAATGGTATATATCACTATAATATATATGGTACTGTTTAATTACCATATTCATATACCATGGTATTTAGATGGTATTGTAAAGGGCTGTTTAGACCAAATGCATTCTTGTATAAAAAAAACAGATGCAACAAATATATTAAAACGTAGGTCTTAGCTTTTTAAAGATTCTTAACGTTCTTTTTAATCTGACCTGGTGCCTACAAAACGAAGGGCTCACAGACTATGGGTTCTATTTTTATAGGAGCGCAACATGCACAGCGCTACACGCTATGACCGTGTACTAAGTCCTTGAGCTACGTCTTATAACATTTTTGTGAGTTAGCTAAATTTTAAGCGTAAGTGGCAATGGGTGGGAGTGTTTGCACTAACTGTGGGTGTATGTGCGCAAACTGTGGGTGTAATGTATGGTAATGAAGTGGCACAAAGTACAATTTGCTATTTTCCTGAGAAATATCACGTCCAAATGAAGTTTCTGCATTTGCAGTTTGGAAATTCCACCAGCAGGTTGTAATTAAGTTCATGTCCAAACTCTATGGTGGAACATCAAATTGTGTCCCTGGCGATCACTTAAACTATCTATAGGTCATGGTTTATATTTAAATTATTATTATGGTTATATTTGCAAGTGTATATATATGATCTCTCCCGCGACCCTGTACGCAGGATAAGCGGTTGACGATGGATGGATGGATATATGATCTCATTTTTATTGTTTTTTGGTTTTTCCACCTGTTGACATAGAGGGATTTTTATGTTAATGCAAAAGAGGCCAGTGGAAGTCGGAGAGAGTATTGGATTCTGTATGATTTTTTTGACCACAATATTTTGATTACATTTTTATGTCGTTTGAAGTGTAATTTGAATTTAGAAATATTTTGGTTTTATTTTTTTCCAATAAATGAATAAAACATTTTCAAATCAAAATTGACCAGCAGAAGTGAAGTACATGGCGATACAATCAATGTTAATAGTAGCCATGATTTGTTTGCCAGTAGATGAAAATAATTAAAAATTCATACTTCCTCTATAATTTAACAGAGCCTACATCCAAATCCTGAACCACATTTTCCATGCATATAAAAGGAGCACGTCACATTTAACAAGGATGCAGTTAACGCATAGATTAATGTAAGTTCAGATTTACACTACCGTTCAAAAGTTTGGGGTCACTTGTCTGAAATGTTTCTCATGATCTTAAAAATCTTTTGATCTGAAGGTGTATGCTTAAAAGTTTGAAATTAACTTTGTAGACAAAATATTATTCTGCCAAAACATATACATTTATTTAATTACAAATCTAAAATTTCCTAAAAAAAAAAAAGTTTTTGAAATGGATGACTTGGATCAAAATATGAAGAAAAGAAGCCAATAAGTGCCCAACATAGATGGGAACTCCTTCAATACTGTTTAAAAAGCATCCCGGGGTGATTCCTCAAGAAGTTGGTTGAGAAAATGTCACGAGTACATGTCTGCAAAATCTAGGCAAAGGGTGACTACTTTGAAGATGCTAAAATATTACATAGTTTTGGATTTATTTTGGATTTTTTGGTCACAAAATAATTCCCATATTTCCATTTCTATTATTCCATAGTTTTGCTGACTACTATTATTCTAAAATGTGAAATAAATAAATAAATAAAGAATGAGTAAGTGACCCCAAACTTTTGAACGGTAGTGTATATTCTTCTATTTCATTGCATACAGTCCATTTACACCACCATGGTATATTTTTATGGTAATACTATGATACTTTGTTGCAAGGCATACAATGGCATACATCAGATTAATTTTAATTCAAAATATATTAAGTAAAACTGATAGAGTGCCAAATTGCTTGAAGAACAAAAAAAAAAAAAGTTTTCAAAAGACAACTGTAGTCAATTGTTAACCACAATTAGTAAAATATGCAGAACTAAGAGAGTTGATGGATGCTGTCTGTTGCCATGGCTTTAATAGATACTGATGGAAGGGCTGTTCTTGAGGGAGACTGGATGCTGTGCCCTCTCTCTTCACTGGAGATTTACTTTAATTCATTCAAATGAGCATGAGCACACAGAAGACATTGGACATTTGGCAGAAAAATCTTTATAATGGAGATCTGTCAGGTTTCTACTAACAAAACTGCATTAAAATGATTTACTGCATTAAAAACCTATATAGACTTATTTTGAACTATACTTATTTTGTCTTTGAATTCCCTAAGCACTGACGTCAGCTCTGAGGGAGGAAGAGGAAGTGACATCAGAGCTGTGTCACAGACAAATTCAAAAGTTTCCACGGTGTGTTAACAATTGGGTGAAGAAGTATCTGATTATTTGACAATTCTTCCTGTAGGGAAGGAATGAGTAACCGGTTATAACATCTTTATATCCTTACTAAAGATAGAATGAAAATCCTATTACAATTATCCTGAAGCATCCTGACAGAACGGATAGAGTATATCAGTGCTCCTCTGGCTCCCTGCCTTTGTCATGACGGCAACTGTCACTATTTCTCCCTCTGTCTCTCTCCAGTCACTCACCGACACAGTCATTCACAAATGACATAAGTTGAACTATTAAATAATTATGCAACATTGTCAGCGTTGCAATGGGAAAGCTACTTTGAAGCAACTTTTAAGCCACAACCTACTCATAATTTACTACAGTCATGCTACTCTTTTGAAAAAGCAGTTATTTGGAAAAGTTTGGTACTGAATGTGTGTGTGTGTGTGTGTGTGTGTGTATATGGGGGGGGGGGGGGGGGGGGATATCTATTTAAATATTTACACAATTATCAGACCAATATTTATCTGCCACAAAAACAACGAGGATCTCAATTAGGGCGAAAGCATTTTGAACATATGAACATATCAATTTCCAGCAAATTCAACCAGAAATCATCATAAATTTTTGTTGTTGTTCTAATTCTAATAAATTGGTCAAGCACATTTGACAATATAACAATAATATCAAGAGCAGTATCCACCGTTTTCAGCTCTCTTAGTTTAAAAAGTATTTTTCATCAATAATTTTTTTCATAGGGATTTCACAAAACATTTAATAAAATATTTGGAAGTCATGAACTAAAGCAACTGACTCCGAGGGGAATCACAACATTACAAAATTTGATTTGAAGCAAAAAAAAATTGAAAATGAAACATTAAGACAAAGGTACATGACAGTTTCCTTAATGTTTCTTCAATGAGGGAATGAACTACAATCCTATGATGCATTATGAATGATGCAATCAAAATAAAATATTGATTAAAGATGTTGATTATAAGTATAGAATTAATAAAGCATATTGATAAGATCGATAAGTGCGACATAGAAGTGGTTGGTTTCTTCTGGACTCTTTTGCCAATGTATATTTTCCGTGATTTTCTGGTTGGCGGATGTTTTCTCTTCAGAATATGGGTAGTGTAGCTATTTTAAACATCATTTTATAAAACACAGTCTGAGGGCTTCAACAGAAGCATATACCATCGACTAATGGAACAAGACTATTGCGCTCTAATATCATTTTATATAGCTAGTACTCAATATGAAAAAACTAGCTCATTACTGAAAAACCTACTTTGTTTTAAAGACAGCTAAAAATGTATTTAGTGAAAGTCACTGGTGGCAGTACTTATTGTTAGTTACTGGTTAGTTTAGTTAGTTTTTTAGCTTCCCACTGTGCTTTCGGTCATCCATGAGAAGTTGACAGTCAACAACAACTGGTGTGCATTGCACCATAAGAAAAGCTAGTGCCCAACAGACCCATCTGACAGCACTTAGAAGCAGCACTACCCAAATGCTGAGACAGATCTAGGCATATACGCAGTGTTTCGGGTTAAATTATCTACCACGGAATAGCAGCGAGTTGCAGTGGGACCATTTATCTGAGTCCTTTACAATGTTAAAGAGTTTACAGCATAGAGTTGTAGAGAAAATAGTTTATCATTCTTTATACTTATACCAGCACAGTCTCTACTGAATTCTGCAAAATGGCAAGCTTCAGCACTGAAGGTATAAATAGTTTTATCTCATGAAAAAAATTTTTTTTTGTTTAATTATGGATAACAGTTGGCATAGACCAACTTCATGCCTAACAACTGCCTTTTACAGTGATAAGACATAAAAAAATATGTCAGTTCACAAATCCAGCATTTGATAACATTTAAGTATCAACACGTGTACAAAAAAAAACTTTATAAGGAGGAGGATACAATTATTAATTGAAAATTTCCCATAGTCTCTCTTACAGTGGCTATACAGGTAGGCAAATGCCACAGGTTAATGTTCTGGAAAAATGCTAATGTTGTAACAATAAGAAAAGTTCAAGTTTGCTTCATGAGGCATTTAGGTACTTAAACTGCCACGTCTTTATGGCAGTTCTCTTTAACATTAATTCTAGTTCGTAAAGCCTACAGTAAAACTACACAACTCTTTAAAACATTTCCATTGTGATCATTTAATAATTTGTCTAGTATGCAAATTGTAAATAGGACCCATTAAATGTTAAACAACATCATGTATATTTATATCCATGAGTTGATATACTGCTCCAGCAATAGCCTGGAGTCATTATTTGCTCTTTATGCGAGACCTTATGCTGTCTCATGAATTTTCTCTAAACTTTCTGCAAGGTTTACAGTAAAAAAATGCCCTTTTTGGTTTCTACCTTGGGGAATTGAGTGTATTCTCACTGAATAGCACCCTCACTCTTAAAGAGATAGTTCACCCACTCGCCCTCATGCCATCACAGATGGGTATGATTTTCTTTCTTTTAGATTTCAGCTCTGTAGGTTCATACAGTGCAAGTGAATGCTGACCAGACCTTTTAAGTTCCAAAAATCACATATAGGCACAATTAAAGTAATCCATACATCTCCAGTGGTTTAATATACACTCACCTAAAGGATTATTAGGAACACCTTACTAATACTGTGTTTGACCCCCTTTCGCCTTCAGAACTGCCTTAATTATACGTGGCATTGATTCAACAAGGTGCTGAAAGCATTCTTTTTTTTTTTTCTTTTTTTTTTAATATTTTATTTTCAATTTTTAACATAGTGTACAAATTTTTAAATAAAGGGAAAACTAGACACTACAACCATAACAAAACAAAAAACAAAACAAGGGGGGTTGGACTAACATAAACAAGACCTAGTCATAGATTAATTACAGTGAGAACAATAATTATACACTATTCAGACTTGAGGAAATCCACGAAGGGCTGCCATACAGTTTGAAATTGGCGATGAGATTTGGATTCCAAGGAACGTATCCTTTCTAGCTGTATGACATGAAACAGTTCACATAACCAAGCTTTGAACGATGGAGAGTCTGAAGATTTCCAGTTTAAAAGTATTGTTTTTTTTCGCAAGAGTCATGCCCATCAATAGAGGTCGTTGCTCAGATCTTGGGAGAGTATTCAATGTCTCAGAGGATCCGAGAATTGCAAGACCATGGTCTGGCTTAACCTCTTTTTGAAAAACTTTTGGAAAAAAAATCAAATATAGCAGTCCAAAAGTTAAACAGTTTGTGACAAAACCAAAACATGTGTGACAAAGACCCTTCCTCAGTTTTACATCTGTCGCAAATTGGAGAAATAGAATTGTATATTTTACTCAATTTCGTTTTAGAATAATGCAATCTATGTATCACTTTGAACTGAATCAACCTGAGTCTCACATTTATTGAGCAATCCTGGATGTTATTGAGACTGTTATTCCAGGTTTCATCGGACACTTCTTCATCAAAATCCCTAGCCCAGGCTTCTTTTATATGATTGGTGTTCACAGGCAGTTGGAAAGAATTAACCCATCATGAGACCAGATGTCTAGAGCTTGGATTTAACAAAAAGTTATCTCAAATGTATTAACCTCTGGTTTGTCAATAAATTGTGGAATAACCGTTTGAACATAATGTCTCACTTGTAAGTATCGAAAAAAGTCAGACCGTGGGAGATTAAATACAGATTGTAATTGGTTAAAAGATGCAAATTTACCATCTATATAAAGATCCCAATAGAAATCAGACCTTTACTTTTCCATTCAATAAAACCTCGGTCTAGCTGAGAGGGTTTAAATGAGTGATTGTTAGCGATGGGTGTGAGGACGGAGACGTCAGGTAATTTAAGATGTTTCCTTATCTGATTTAATATTCGTAATGAATTTTTAACTATTAAATTAGTACCAATTAGTTTTGTTGAGGGAGAGGCTTTTGAGAAAAGTAAAACAGGGAGACAAGATTTTGAAAGAGAAAATGTCTCTATCTTAAGCCATAGAGGGTCAGCCATAGAGAAAGTTTCACTAATACCCCTCTGCCAATAAGATAAAGCCCTGGCATTCGCTGCCCAATAGTAGTACTTAAACACTGGGAGCCCTAGGCCTCCCGTCCGAGTGGGTTTCTGTAAGTGCACTTTTGCTATTCGGGGAGTCTTGTAAGCCCAAATAAACGGTATGATAACTGAATCCAAAAGCTTGAAAAAAGATACAGGTATACAAGTAGGCACATTTTGAAAGAGGTAGAGGAACTGTGGTAGAGTGACCATTTTAATTGCATTAATTTTGCCAATCATAGATAGTGGAAGGAGCCTCCATCGCTCGATATTATCTTTTAATTTGTCAATCTTAGCCAAAAAGTTTAATTTAAATAATTGCTTGGGGTTCTTTGGTATCACAATGCCAAGATATGTAAAGTGGTCTTCGACTATTTTGAAAGGCGAGGCTGAGGGACCAACCTGGCTGGAATTTGTGTGTCTAGCAAGTGACATAAACTCACTTTTGGACCAGTTAATGGTATATCCGGAGATTTTACCGAAATCATTAATATAATCAAGCAAATAGGGAACTCATTTGGCTGGATCAGAAAGATATATTAATAGATCATCAGCATATAGACTAACCAAAGCTTCATCCTTTCCCATCTTTATTCCATGTATATGTGGGTGACATATCTAATCCCTACTGCTAGCGGTTCCAACGCAATATCAAAAAGAAGAGGGGAAAGAGGATCTCCTTGTCTAACTCCTCGATGCAACTCAAAAGGGTTAGATTTGTTAGAGTTTGTCAGGATGGATGAACGAGGACATAAATATAGAATTTTTACCCACTTGATAAAACGACTCCCAGACCCAAAGTGCTCAAGCGCTTTTAGCATAAAAGGCCACTCTATTTGATCAAACGCCTTTTGGGCATCTAGTGAGATGATCGCTCCTGAGGCTTCCTTACCACGCTCCTTATAAAGAATATTAAGAAGGAGACGAACATTGCAAAAGGAGAAACAACCTGGTATAAACCCAGTTTGGTCTGGGTGTATTATTGTTGAGATATGCTTTCCAAGTCTGTTTGCTAACACTTTTGTTATCACCTTCTGATCAAGGTTAAGAAGCGATATAGGTCTATAATTGGCCGGATCCGTGTCGTCTTTGCCTTTCTTTAACAGAACACAGATATTGGCCTCATATAATGAATTGGGGTGTCTGCCATTTTCAAATGAGTCATTGATCATTCTCAATAAGTAAGGGGCTAGTTTTAAAGAGAAGGCTTTATAAAATTCACCTCCAAAGCCGTCTGGGCCTGGTGCTTTGCCCGACGGGAAAGACTTGATGGCCTCTAAGATGTCCACTTCAGAAAATGCGCGTTCTAGATCTTCTTTTGCAATTTTATCTAACTGGGGGAGATTAAGACTATCAAAAAAAGATTCATAATCCTCTTGACTGACATTGCATTTTGAGGAATACAGATCAGAGTAAAAATCCCTAAAGGATTCATTAATTTCTTCTGGATTGGTTACAATCTCAGCTGTGTTTGACTTTATTTGATGAATTGTTTGCTTTGCTTGCTCACCCCTTAACTGTCTCGTTAATAAAGTTTCTGGCTTATCAACTAATTCAAAGTGTTTTTGTTTCAGTTTAAGTAAGAGATTCTCAATTCTTTTGCCCAAGATCGAATTATATTCATATTTTAAATTCAGTATTTTATTATAATCTTGTTGTAATCCGGAGATTCTGTATGCCTGTTCTAATGTTGTGAGTAAATTTTCAATTCTCAAAAGCCTGTTATTGCTATTTCTCTTGCTGGCAGTTTCAAAAGCAATAATATGACCCCTTATGACTGCCTTAAGAGTATCCCATAAGATTGAATCAGAGACTTGGCCATTGTCATTATTCATAAAGAAATCGTCCAGTTTAGCATTAATGTAGCTTTCAAAAGCTGGGTCTTTAAGTAGGTAAGGGTTGAATCGCCAATGATAACCTTGACGTGGCAGGATTTTATTAATCTGAATTGAGACAGGACTATGGTCTGATATCAGCATGTTATGGTACCGTGTATCAGTTATTCTGTGTATCAGTTCAGAAGTAACCAAAAAACGGTCAATCCTAGTGTAAGATTTATGAACCTGCGAGTAAAATGAGTATTCCCTTTCTGTTGGGTGTTGCAACCTCCAAATATCTACCATGTTCCTTTCCTCAATCAACCTATTGAGGATCTGTACTGAGGTTATACTAGGAGGTGGCTTTGAGGATGATCGGTCTAAAATCGAATCTAAATAACAATTGAAGTCACCGCCGATAATGACATTTACACACCCAGATGGTATTAGATCAAAAACCCTTTTAAAAAATTGAGGGTCATCAATATTAGGACCATATATATTTAACATTGTGATGTGCAAGGAACTAAGTTTTCCTGAAATCATGACATATCTGCCATGAGAGTCAGTAGTCATCGAGTCAAGCTGAAATGAGACACCCTTACGAAGTAAAATTGCTACCCCCCTGGCCTTACTGCTGAAAGGTGCCTGATATACCTGAGATATCCAATTCGCTCTAAGTTTACGTTCTTGTCCGACAGCTATATGCGTTTCCTGTAGAAATAAGATGTCTGCTTTCAAGGACTTGAGATAGGTAAACACTTTGCCTCTTTTAATGGGGTGGCCAAGCCCTTTAACGTTCCAAGATGCCAAAGTTAAGGTAGCATTTCCTCTATTAGTTTCATCGTTCCCTTTCATTTACACAAAGTAAAACCACAATAATATTCCCCCTCCAAAAAAAAAAAACAAAAACAAAAAAAAACAACAACTTAAGCCTCGAACTTTAAGCCCCCCCATCCCAATGCCTCAAATGACTTCCCCAAACGAAGCATTATGGCTCCCCCTAGTGACTAAAGAACGCGATACTTGAAGCAAAGTATTAAATTACACTAACACTCACAACTAAGCTAAGTAAAACGGGCTAGTAGAAAAGAACGAAATATAAAACAAAACAAAAAATGCAACTCCACAACCAAATCTTGTCTAAAAAATATAATAAGCACTTACAGTCTCTATAAACTCCATAGCACTACTTATCAGAATTTATTCTTGATCCGTCCCAGCGACTTGCCTCAGTTCTTTGTCTATGTATAGCTTTGCGTCCGTGGGAGACGTAAACATTCCAGTATTTCCATTATAGGTGATGCAAAGCTTGGCAGGGAAGCGCAGAGTATGACGCACATTAAGCTCTCTTAACTTTTGCATCGCCTCACTGAAGCTCCGGCGTTGTTCCATTACCTTAGCCGTGTAATCCGGAAAAAACAGCACCTTACGCCCCTGGTATTCAAGCTGACGGCCCTGCCGAAGGCGTAGGATGCGCTCTTTGTCTTGAAAGTAATGGATTTGTGCGATTATTGCGCGCGACTTGGCTCCTTCCGGGGGTTTTGGCTGCGGTACTCGGTGTGCACGATCAATGATTGGGGGGGTCGGAAAAGTCTTCGAAAAGTTGCTTGATCAGCTCCGCCACGAACTCAGTTGGTCTTCCTTTTTCAGCTCCTTCTGGGATACCGACAATTCGGATGTTATTACGGCGCGATCGGCCCTCGAGATCGTTAAGCTTGGACTTGAGCATCTTGTTCTCTTTACTTAAGGTATCCAGGGAAGTTTCCAGAGAGAGGATACGAGTTTCATGATCACTGGCCTGTTCCTCTACCATCTCGACTCTCTCACTTAACTCTCGTTGTGTCGTTTGTATGGTTCGAAGAGTCGCTTCTAGTTTATCGAATCTCTCATCAAAGGCACTGATGATCTTTTCCGAAATCTTCTCCATCATTCGTGACATGTCTTTTTCTTCCAGCGCGAGGCCTGCCGTTTGGTCAGCCATCGCCATGTTGTCAGAAGTCTCAGGCTGCGGCTGAGAGGGTTTAATGCCCTGGGGCTGCTTTTTTGACGGCATCAACAAAGTTTAAGGTTCAAGTGAAGTGCTATGGTTGTCAAGCTAGACTTTCAGCCAATTTAAAAGTAGATTAGAGACATTTAGATTGCAGTTTTATCGACTTGGTTGTGGAGGAGATGGCAAACACGTCTACCTCCTACATTGCTCCATAGCGCCCCCCTAAGGTGCTGAAAGCATTCTTTAGAAATGTTGGCCCATATTGATAGGATAGCATCTTGCAGTTGATGGAGATTTGTGGGATGCACATCCAGGGCACGAAGCTCCCGTTCCACCACATCCCAAAGATGCTCTATTGGGTTGAGATCTGGTGACTGTGGGGGCCATTTTAGTACAGTGAACTCATTGTCATGTTCAAGAAACCAATTTGAAATGATTTGAGCTTTGTGACATGGTGCATTATCCTGCTGGAAGTAGCCATCAGAGGATGGGTACATGGTGGCCATAAAGGGATGGACATGATCAGAAACAATGCTCAGGTAGGCCGTGGCAATTAAACGATGTTATTGGCACTAAGGGACCTAAAGTGTGCCAAGAAAACATCCCCCACACCATTACACCACCACCACCAGCCTGCACAGTGGTAACAAGGCATGATGGATCCATGTTCTCATTCTGTTTATGCCAAATTCTGACTCTACCATCTGAATGTCTCAACAGAAATCGAGACTCATCGGACCAGGCAACATTTTTCCAGTCTTCAACAGTCCAATTTTGGTGAGCTCCTGCAAATTGTAGCCTCTTTTTCCTATTTGTAGTGGAGATGAGTGGTACCCGGTGGGGTCTTCTGCTGTTGTAGCCCATCCGCCTCAAGGTTGTGCGTGTTGTGGCTTCACAAATGCTTTGCTGCATACCTCGGTTGTAACGAGTGGTTATTTCAGTCAAAGTTGCTCTTCTATCAGCTTGAATCAGTCGGCCCATTCTCCTCTGACCTCTAGCATCAACAAGGCATTTTCGCCCACAGGACTGCCGCATACTGGATGTTTTTCCCTTTTCACACCATTCTTTGTAAACCCTAGAAATGGTTGTGTGTGAAAATCCCAGTAACTGAGCAGACTGTGAAATACTCAGACCGGCCCGTCTGGCACCAACAACCATGCCACGCTCAAAATTGCTTAAATCACCTTTCTTTCCCATTCTGACATTCAGTTTGGAGTTCAGGAGATTGTCTTGACCAGGACCACACCCCTAAATGCATTGAAGCAACTGCCATGTGATTGGTTGATTAGATAATTGCATTAATGAGAAATTGAACAGGTGTTCCTAATAATCCTTTAGGTGAGTGTATGTCTTTTGAAGTGATAGAATCACTCTGGGTGAGAAACAGAACAATATTTAAATCCTTTTTACTATAAATCTCCACTATTATATATTGCTTTTAAAGACTTCACTGATCACTAGAGTCATATGGATTACTTTTATTCTGCCTTTGTGTGATTTTTGGTGGTCTGGTCACCATTCACTTGCATTGTATGAACCTACAGAGCTGATATGTAAAAGCAGTGTTTCCCCTGCCATTATATTAGGGGGGCGCCACGCCCCCCCAACGGCACACCCCCCCCCGAAGGTAAAGTTAATTATATTTTCTATATAGCGCCAGATCACAACAGAAGTAATTTAAGGTTACCTTTCCAATAGAACAGGTCTATACCTTGTTCTTTTATTAAACAAACTAAATAGCCCTTAAGTTATTTATCTTATTTACACGACGGCATGTAATTTCTGTCTCTACATGGTCGCACGTTTACTATTCTCCTCAGCTCTCTGTATCGCGCACGGCGGAGTTCCGCCCCACATACACGCCTGCACACACACACACACAGACATGTTTGCGCGCACACAGGTGAGCATAGGGGTGTTCGATTCCAGGTTTTCTGGTACAGGGGTATGCATAATTACATACTAGAGTCACTATGACTGTTATCTATTTCTAAAGAGATAAGCTACAAGCTACGTGTAGGATAAATACAAAGTTTCTACGACAGCTCTCTGGCATGGTGTAATGCCGCGGATACACTAGACTTTGAGACTACGGTCGTGATATGACGTCACATTAATTCAACATATAACAAATAGTAATACACTCAAAATGTAAAAAATATACAATCTACTCGACTTTACTGCAAAAATATAATTTTTATAGGGATTAGACACTCACAAGTGAGTGATTTCGGACACAGTAACAGAGTCGACACCAAGAGTCGATTCATGTGATGGAGTCGACCCCAAGTCTGGGGCTATTCAGAGTTGAGGAATCGACTCTTTGGAGTCGACTCCCCATCACACACTCCCACCAGCGGACAGAAAGCGTGCGTCGGAAATATGTTGCGTCAATCACCTGAAAAGAAGACAAAAATATCTGTGTTTTTTAAACGCTCCCAGGGTGGTGAAGATGGCAACACTCGCTCTCCTGTAAGTAGCACCCGGAGTAGCGCTACTGCTCCGAGTCCAAGTACAGAAAAGAGCCCAAGTGCTGCATGCCCTTTCCCTGACAAGCAGCAAAAGTCCAGTCACTAGCGATGGGTCGTTCGGTGAACGTTGGGAGCCGGCTCGCATATCAGAAGAGGCGGATCTATTAATAAAAATATTTAAAAAAATTAAGATATGAACAATCAAAAGATTTAAATTAATATAATTAACTAATTCAAAGAACGAAAAAATAAAATAATATAGGCCTTAATGCTCAATCACACACATATTTGTTGCTCAGACTAACCCCCCCCCCCCCCCCCCCCACAAACATTTCTCAAAAGTAAATTTGTTTGGTTTTAAATTATAAACCAATAGATCTATATTAAAATTAAGAGTTAATGTTAAAACTAGACAAAATCAAGACACTTATTTAATAGTCAAAATTGTGGAACATGTCCATAGTTAATGAGATGAACTACACTTGTGCTCACTCTGCTAGAAGAGGAACTGACTTCATCCATGAAAAATCAGCAGTTTATTAAATGTGATTGCAAAAAATGGGCAGAAAAGTAAAATTAGGTCAGAAAAAAGGTGTCTAAGATTATTTGTTTGCAGATATCATTGTGATTTTTGAGTTGGGTTAAATACTTTTTGGAGCTACTCTATATCCTAGAGCTAGATATAGTCAGAATTCACCTATGTGTTACTTCTGGCAGTAAATAAAACAGAAATGTACAGTATTTGACTAATTATTCCTTTATAAGTAAAGGAAAAAGCATTTGAAATGAGCATGAATCCTTTTACATTGTGTAATATGAAACATAGCTTCATTTTGAGGTGCAGGAAGGATAATGGTTGATTTAGTGTAGGGAAAACATGACAAATGAGATCTGTGATTAAAAAAAAATCGGAGGGCTTTTAAATCAGACCCATTAGACAATGTATCTGATGAACAACATTAGTGAGCTTGTACTTTAAATGTGGCCTTGTCGGCATTCGTGTACAATTCACCAATTGTAATTTACGTTACCATTAATTAGAATAGAGCTGTAGTTTATAGGGGGAAAAAAACTCAAATCAATAATTAGAATTGATTTAATTTTGCCTTTTGGATGACACTAATTGTTAAGTTTTTTTAAAAAACATTCTTGTGACACCTTTAAATTGATGAATGATACATAATGGAAAATTCTAGAAAATGCTCTTCGGTAATAAGGATCTTACAGTGTAGTGGGGGATTCTGTGCAAATGCAGCACCCACAAATCATGGTGACACCTTTCTCTGAACCATTTCTCCCTTCCTTGTTCCCAATAATGATATGACACCAATGAAACACAAATAGCACTGGTATAACACCGAATGCAAAGGGGATTATTCGAGGTATGCAGGAATTGGAGCTGCGTTTGGGCGATCTCCATTCGATTCCCTTCATGCTTGCAAATACATAAATATACAGGCTATTGCATGCTGGGAGCAGACTGCAGCAGTATTCTAGGATTCTGTGAAAATGGAATCACTTGCATCAAGAAGATTTGGTCCGACAAGTTATTTTTCATCTGGACATATTTTGGACATATCCCGCTCTCACATGTAAATAATTTAAAGCAGTTTGCAAATATATACATATACACTGTTGAATATACATTAGAGTAAAATCTCTACGAACTGACTCATTTCTACAGTTCTGTATAGGGGAAACTAGGACTAGTCGTCACACTTATTAAAATACAAATACTGTAGGCCTACCCATTATATTGTATAAATATTGTATATATAATTTAAAACACATTTATTTTAAACCAATACAAATGTGACAACTTGAATAGAATAGAATTTACGAAAATTATTTAATAGGGTTTTGAAATAGGTGCACTCATTTTTAAGATTGTGTATTTCAATTTTTTTTACCAAAATTCCATCAAACTGAAGAGTAATCTTTAATAGAAATTAAAATAAACAATTTATTTTAAGCTTTATTAATTTAATTTAGTTAAACATTATATAGTTCAGTTTGATGTAATTTTGTTATGAAACTGAAATGCGTAAATCTTAAAATAGGCTTAAATATTTATTTTTTTTAGTGTAGAGAAAACACATTTTGGTGTAATTGAACTTTTGACTAAAACCTTCTTAGTTATTAAGATATAGCTCTTGTAACAACTAGCCGCAGTCTCCCTCATCCCTAGTTGCAGCTAGTTAGACCTTCAGGGATCTCAGATGGTTTAGAATTTTGTTGAAACCAGAGGTCCAACAACAGTTATAACGGTAGCCGGCCGCTTAACCTTGGCTACCAACTAGATGCCATTCCACAACTGATCTCACTCCCTCACTCAAACAGAGGCTTTCCTGCAACATGCAGTGGGCTATCACATGCAACGGACAGGTTTACAAATAAGCACAGCGAAGACAGATGAAGCTCACTGCAGAAACCATGCATGCGGCTCTATTTGAGCTAGATAAACAATGTGCTTTTCACATGTTTATATGACAATGTGACAGCCTAGTTTGGTTAAATGGAGCGAGCTAGAGAACGGCCATATTTGGATCGCTGTTTTCACAGCAGGGCAACCCACTCACACATACACACATATAAACGCATACACAAATACAAACTGGCTTGTTCTTGCAGTGCCAACAGCGTAAACATACTGTAAAGCAATTATATACAGGATATTAACTATGTAAATATTCCTAATTTGATCTTTAAACTCCAAAACAACACCTTTGTAACCTTGTAACCTCTTAAATTATAAGAGTGATAACTGGGGAAGAAGCCAATTATGCACAAGTTCAGGTGTTATGTCTGTTCAAACAATGATAAATCACTTGGTTTTTGTTTCAAGTTGGCTGCTACTTCCTCCCCTGCGTGAGTCATAACTGTTCCACTAACATTCAACATTATCCAACACTAACATTTTACTTTTTACAATTCTACACACAGAACAGTACATAGAGCATTTTGTTTTACACACTTAATTGCTTAAATTAAGGTCCTTATTTAACCTCAATATTAATCTACTAATAAGCTCTTTTGAAGTAATAATGCAAGTAAAGACCATAAGATCTCTAAAAATGTTCAAGTTGATCACACAGGAAATCGATAAGCTGCTTCCAAATGTTCAGGTGGATCCAGCTAATGTGCATTGGCAGGACTTTTTTCCTACACACACCATATAGATTCTGCCTTCAAGTCATGACATAAAGATCGTATTTATGAAAAGAGTGCACACCACCACAATGTCATAAATACTGAGCATGCCCACTGAAGAAGCATTGTAGCTGGAGGCAATAGCAACAATCCCTTGCGCTTTAATTTATTTTAGTGTGTTTAGCCAAAGCGTGCCGACTTATTTGGACATGCAAATTTTTAATTGAAAGAGGTTTTAGCTCTTATGTGGGGTTTTATTATGTTTTTCAGTGAAAAGTTGTGTTTTGTTTAAAATCACCATCAGTGTGATTAGTGTTCACTTTGATGAAGTTTCGTCAGTTATTAAGTTATCTTAACTTTTAAAAGTTTTGAGTAACTGCTACATACACCACTTTTTAAGTTTATTGAACTTAAACCTAGTTGTACAAATCATTAATATTTTTGAGTTTGGTGAACATATTGTATTGGAGTTATTGGAACTTACAGTCAAACTTGAACTGTTAAGTTGGTACAATGAATTTTCCTGAAGATTAGTAAACTCAAAAATGCTTTGCAGCTGCTTGCTTTCCTTTTTTAAAGTTTACTAAAATTTTACATTTTTTACAGTGTAGCTGGACATTTACTGAGCCCCGAATTTCCAAGTAAAAGGATTGAAGGCATGTTAAAGATTCATAAAGCATAATTTGTATTAATTTTGTGTACTGTTGATGAAAAATATATATTTTTATAACGTAATATACCCACAGTTAAAAAAAATAACCGTGAACAGACGATTATTTAATAATAGCGATAGGCCTACATGTCAATACAAAGTACAATGTATACAATGAATCCAATTTAGGAGGCCAAAAAAATATGAAATTGCCAAACATGTCCTTATTTTTCCAACTCAAATCGCTGCAGCACACATAACACTGTAATTATGACTTCCGAACTTGTAAGTAGGAACTTCCCAGCAGGATTTAAAGGCAGCATGAGTGTTGCAATTTCTGCCATTAATTTTTCTATGAGTGCTATGTCTCCTCCTACTTATACGGTCTCTGTCTACTTTAAGGCATTGGCAGATTTCCTGAAGCACAAAGTTTGAGAAGTCTGTCGAGCAAAGACATTATAACAAGCCAAGACAGAGGACTGCTCTTTAACAGCGTACCAACACATTCCAAGCCCAAACATAAGTTAGAAAGTCTGTGTTCTCATTAGCAGTCTACAATTAAATCATTTGCATTGTTCTCTCTCCCCCTTCCTCTATCACTCACAGTTGTGATTCTGTGATTCCAACAGCGGGAATATCAGGTATATCCCAGCTCTCCTCCAGGCTTTTCCTTGCACTCCCATGGGAAAGCCTAGTTTCCACATTTAGATTTGCACACAGAGAAAATGTGTGTGTGAGGATATATCAGTCTCTAAGTCCATGCTAAGCGAATATTGTTTATTCACATGAATTTGAATTCATTTTTTATTTATTTATGTGGCACTTGCTAAGGCACTATTACTATGGCTCACTGAACAAACCCCAAATCCTAAGTATTAAACTTTGGCGTGTAACTCATCCTGTACTGTTTGTGCTACAGACATGAATGAGACTTCAGTTAATCTTACACTGAAGGATTAAGCCCAGCCATATCTGTAGGGGCCAGAATATCAAAGATACATTGGGGTGGGCTCTTTTGATTTTTGGTCAGTAAGTATCCACCTAGAAACCACCCAGAACAACTGGAAAACCAAAATAGCAACTTCCTGATAACCACCCAGGCAAGCACACTCTAAAAATCTAGTTTCTTATTCTTCTTTTATCTTCACTGTTAGCATCACCCTCAGTTCTCAAAGGAGAACTATGTGTTTACTTAGTATTCAGCTGTCTCTCTCAGAAAGAAATATAGGAGGCCTGTTTTCAGTCACAGAACATTTCCCACTGTTTCATCTATATATAATGAACGCTCTTAGGTGTCCTCCTCCACAGCAAACAGTTTCTGACTAAGGCTTTTAGTTAGGCTACTCTGAAAGGGTGAAATGTCAATGTTTTGCTCATCCAGCTGTTTCCTGGCAAATATGAAGCCCATCTATTTAGACCAAGTGTGGAAAAAGCAGCACACATGCATTTAGAGACTGACTTACTGTCCTTATCTTCATATCTCTATAAATGCAGTTACATGAGGATTTTTTTTTCTTGCAGATGGACATTTACAGCCCTTTTCAAGACACTAATCTGGAATCTCTGAAACTAGAATAGAGTAAGAAAACAAACTGACCACATTATGAAACTAAATGAGTTGCTGGCTATTTTTGGAATAGAATATTAGCTTAATGCATATTGCACAGTTTGCACTGTCAGGGACAGATTATACCTTGCAAAGGCCCTGTGGACAATTATCTCCAAGGGCCCCCTTCCACCCAAAAGTTGTTGTTTGGGGGGTTTGTTGTCCATGCCCATAATGGTTTTCAAGCAGTGGGGGGTGGGGGGGGGGTTCACCAAACTAGATCGCACAGCCTTAAAGCCCAGGGCACCCCCTACTTAGCAAGGGCCCCTGGCCACTGGCCCCATTGGCCCGGTCGGTAATCCGTCCCTGTGCATTGTATACTGCTTGGAATTTTTTGTTAAAAATAGAATTAGAAATAGAACAGATTGCACAAAAAAACAAAAAAAAACAAAACACTTCAAACAGTTGTAGGTAATCCGGGTATTATGTGCATACAGGAAATTCCTATACTATATACAGCATACATACTATATATTGCAAAAATATTAAGAGTAGTATCGTAGTATGATTTTTCTGGACATAACAGTTACACACACCCGTTCAAATAAATAATCAAAAGCATAGAGAAAAGACAGCTGAGACATCTTCAACAAATAAGTTAATAGATTCAGATGGTCCAGAAAAAATACTATAAATAAATAAACCAAATATATAATAATTAATAAAAAACTATTTTAAAATAAAATAATTTATAATATTTAAATTAAACAAATCAAGTAATTAATAATATCTTTATATACAAGTGAAGGAATTCATAAAATAATTTATAAATATATATTTTTATGACTAACAAATGTATTTATTATTATTATTAGTATTCACACTTTATAGAATGTTATAAATAATATAAATATACATTTATTTGTCCAATAAGACTGTGTGGATCACCACTATTAAATAAAGCTCTGGATTTTATTTAGTACACCATACTGTTTTTTACAAAATCAAATAAAATTTTCCACATAGGCAACAGCATTGCAGAAAAATGAGCTGCACTATTGTCAGCATTCAGTTCATCACATGTTTCAGCAGACATTTTGACTCCTTTAGGTGTTTTATGACAAATCTAGACTGAAATGTTCACAGATGCCAGTTTGTACCACACTAGGTAATGATCCTGAATGAGCACTAGTAACTCTTGCATTTGCCTGAAGGGGAAAATGGCTGCGCTGTTGTCCTTTGATAAAACACTAACACTTGACATCTGGTGCAGAGGGAGGAGTATTGCCCATCCACCCACTCTCTCTTCCTTCATCTGCAACTCTTTCTCCAGCCTGAAAGCAAATCCGTTATAACATCCTCCTCTGCCGTCACATGTTCGGCCCCATGGCCTGCTCGGTGGCATGTGGCAGATTGCCTGCACTCCACTAAACAAATTTGTGCATGCCGATTGACATACAATGTCAAACCGCACACAATGCATAAATGCCAAATACCTCAGGGTGCCCAAAGTGCTATAAAAAGCATATGTAAATGAGATTGTATTGGGAAAAGAGCAGCACTGCACACAAGAGCACCCAGAGAAGGACTGATTGCATGGCTTGTACCTTCACAGATCCCTCAGTTTCCACGTCAATAGAGACAAATCCAGTCCAAGCTGACCCCCATATTTTTGACAAGCCACATTTAGGTACCTAAAACCCAACAGGCATTGTGTTCATTTGCCCGGCTTACATTATGTAATGCTTCAACGATGAGTAGCCTTTCATTCGCCTTCCTTCACAGTTTCCTGGGAAGCAGTAATTAGTGTCAAGAACAAATTTGTTGTTGTTAATGAGCCAACAGGCTGAAGCAGCAGCATGGGCAAAGGGAAAAAAGAAAGATGCCCCCTTGTAGAATGGATAGAATAGAAGAGATACACTCATCTGTTCTCCAGTTGTCACTGGCCCTCTTTGATGAGGGGAAAGCATCTTTTCATTCACAGTAAATAAGTCAGAGAGCTGAGAAAAGTCCTTATCACCACCACCAATGGAACAGCTGCGAAGACACCGGTGTAAACAATCTCAAATACAAGGATGAATCATCCACAATAAATATGATACTTTTCTACTGAGAGATTTTGATTTGCACTAAAACATAATGATCCGAAAATAAATACACTAGTGATTGGTGTACTAACTTTGTTCATATTGCGTAGTATATACTGTACACCAGTGCCAGAAATTAATGGGGACTCTGGGCAAAAATGCCACAGAAAGTGACAAAAATTAAATTAAAATATACCTGTAATACATTTTTTAGTAATAAAATGTTTGTAATGATGTCCCTGCAAAAATTTACACGAAAATCAATCCCAGAACAAATGTTGATGTTTCAAAAAATACCATAAAAATACATCAAATGAAAATACAAAAGTAAAATAAATAAACAAACTAACCAAATAAATAATAAAAAAATATTTAAAATGATTCAAATAAAGGAATAATAAATACATATATTTGTTCTAAATTACAAAATTTCACCAAAAACTTCATTCATTATTATTATTTACACTTAATAATAAAATATTGCCCTATGATAAAAGTTTCTCAAAATGCTTTATACTGCCTACTATTTAAAAAACAAAACTTAACAAAATGCATTATGCACAGATTAACTTCAATCAGTTGTATTCTACATTGTTGTGACATGATCTCATGTTGTTGCATGTTTTATTCAGTGTGCTCAGTTTTCATCGTTTTTACTTTTGATAGTCTGATAAAAAAATTAGTTAAAAAAGAGATGTTGAAGGGATAGTTCACACAAAATTAAAATGATCTTACCATTTACACAAGTGTATGACTTTCTTCTGCTGAACACAAACAAAGATTTTTAAAGAATGTCTCAACTCTGTAGGTTCATACAATGCAAGTGAATGGTAATCAGGCCTTTGAAGCTATAAAAAACTAGATAATATCAGCAAAAACATCATCCATAAGACTCCAGTGATTCAATCCATGTCTTCTGAAGCGATCCATTTGGATCCATTGAGAACAGACAAAAATGTAAGTCTTTTTTTCACTCTACATCTTGCCATTGAGGCATGATCATGCTAGATGGTGCGATAGGAAGTGTAACAAGCTTGAAATCATGGTATACTATATAATTATCTGTATACTACACATTTTAGTGAACGTAGTAGGTCATCTGGTTATTCTGCTCATATAGATAATTCTCATTCTGTAAAGTATACATATATTATACTGCAGAAATAATGAGAGTAGTATGGTAGAATGCTACTTCAAACATAACCCTTGTCTTTCAGTCATGGACACCTTGTCAAATAAATAATCAAAAGCACAGATGAGCGATGAAGAATTTCCATCAAATTGGTCAACAACTTACACTAAAACAAAATTAACCACACATACATACATACATACATTTCACTGCATATTATTTCCAAAGTTTATAGGGTCATAAAAAGGTTCTATTCAAGTTCAAGTTTTTGTGTGTACACAATAGTGTGATAGCCATTTTTATTTTTGGCACAAAGCACACACAGCCAGTATAAGAGGGATATGAAGCCTATTCGAATCCTTCAGCTGGATAAATGTATTCAATTTCCCATAGCTTGAAGATTCATTCTGTGTTTGCTTAAGCCTCAAATAAAATAAAACATCTAGGTTACGTATGTAACCTCCATTTCATGATGGAGGGAACGAGACGTTGTGTCGAAGAAGCGACACTAAGGGTCTCTCTCAAGTGCCGAATATGCCTCTGATCTATGAAAAAAGGCCAATGAGAAGTATTTGTATACCACTCCACACCGGACATACGGGTATAAAAGTGGGGAAATACGTCGAGTTCATTCAGGATTTTTCTGAGGAGCCAGAAATGGTCCAGCCACCACAGTGGCTCGGCTCAGCGACGTGGCTGGGAGGACACAACGTCTCGTTCCCTCCATCAGGGAACGGAGGTTACATACGTACCCTAGACGTTCCCCGTCTGTCGCTCACTTCGACGGTGTGTCGAAGAAGCGACACTAGGGGTCCAATTTAAATCACGCCATGCGCTGAGCCGTGTATGTGTACTGCTGACACAGGAGCGGACATGTATTTTATGTGCAAAGGCGACCAGCTGTGTCAGACTGTATGTACCCTTCCCCAATGCCCCATGAAAGTCGTCGGAATCCTTCTGGTTACCCTAAACAGGGGAACAAGGTGATGCTTGCCAACCAGGGAATGGGCCTAGACTAGCCGGGCCTCTTTTCTCTTTATGTTTCTCCGCGTAGAGCAAGAAACGGCTGGGGCCCTTACATCGATGGAAGGGGGTCTTACCCAGTTTCCTATTCTTTCAGGGGGAAAAGACCCTGCGGAGACCACGCCTGCCCAGGAAGGGTGAGGTAAGAGTGGCGAATGCATCACATGGGCCACACAGGTCACATGTGGAAGCAATGACGCGGTGGTAGATCCAGCCTCAAGGAGGGGGTAGTTGCTACATCACGGCGACCGGAGGGCAGCTGGGACTGCGGGAGACGCGGATCCACTCGTAAGGGGACCGTACCGCGGAAAATACACACAGGAGGAAGTCCACGCAGGAGTCCTGACCTGTGGAGCACCTATTCCAGTACAGGGTAGATTTGAGTACCCGAAGTGGATTGGGTCGGCAAATTCCTCCGCTGAATTGTGGACCCATAGGTCTAGGGAGGAGTCATGAATGGGATCTCCTGGGAGAGAAAGCGCACAGTTTTACCTCAGCCGAGGGAAAGGACGCTAGGTGCAAGCGATCCACCCTGTCAGTCCGTCAGCATGTACCAAGTTCTACCGGGACAATACTGACTCAACCCTGAGATTGTAGAACCTCACAAAGGTATTAGGTGTTGCCCAACCTGCTGCTCTACATACGTCTGCCAGGGAGGTGCCTCTGGTTAATTCCCACGAGGATGCACAGCCTGGGTGTGATAGGCCAATGAAATGGCATCCACCACCCAGTGGGAAAGCCTCTGTTTGGTGACAGCATTCCCTTTCAGCTGTCCACCAAAGCAGACAAAGAGCTGCTCAGAACGTCCAAAGCTTTGCGTGCAGTCCCAGTAGGTACGGCACAGCAACGAAGGGGCTGGGTCTGCCTCCTCCCGGGGCAATTACTGTGTACCCGTGGGCCGCTCCACTGTCAAGGGTAGCGAGAGCAGATGAGCGGGTGGCTTTGTGACGAGTGGAGAGTGGTGCTCTCCACAAAGACGTCAGCTCATCATGCACTTCTGGGAAAAACGGGACCGGGGGGGGGGGCGCGGCTGTCAGCAGCGCAGAAGCCGATGTGTAATGCTTTTTTTAGAGGAAAATACTCTTTTAACGAGAAAATCACTCTTTTAAATAAACTCTTTGAAGTTTTTTGCGCTGTCGAAGTGCCCAGGGGCAAACTGCACTGGCGTGCAGAGAAGGAGAAAAGCCACTGAAGTGCAGCAGGCAAAGCGTCAGAGGAACAGGAACAGGTGTGTGACTCGCAGCTGACTGCATGTCGACCATCGGCTCAAAAGAACATTTCTAAATTAACTCAACGTATTTCCCCGTTTTTATACCTGCATGTGTGGGGGCGGGGTATGCAAATACTGTCTGCCAACTTCTCATTGGCCTTTTTTCATAGATCAGAGGCATATTCGGCACTCAAGAGAGACCCCTAGTGTCGCTTCTTCGACACAATGGCGAAGTGATCGACAGACGGGGAACCCTGATTAATGTAATTTTTTAAGGTAGTCTACTTTTTTGTCTCGTGGAAGACTTTTCTTCTTTGCAACAGAGAGGGAATTTAACAACTGAATTGTTGGAATTAATTATTCATCCTGCACTGTTTGTGCAACAGACATGTATGATACCTCAGACAAACTTACACTGTAGCTCAGAAAGTATAAGCCATTCACTTCTGCCAACTGCTACTCATACCATTGGCCTAAGTCACATTATATTGTTTTATGGAAGAAAGGCACCCATAACTTCTATAAAGAAATTAATTCACAGTAAGTCAACACCCACATCAAAGCCGTAAGTATGTACTCAATATACGACGCTTCTTAGGGCACAGATCTGCATTAAAATGCATGATCTATTTCCACTGTAAATACAGATGCAGAGAAAAGATGAAAAACTTTGCAAAAGTGGCGCATTATTTATGCATCAGTAAAAACAAGACCACAAGCAAAAGCTTATTTCTACCCTGAGGTCTTGTGTTTTATGGGGGGACTTTTTCTGCAATAGCAGAGCCCATGTCATCACTGTTCACCTGAAAAAACTCAATGACGCAATTCGTCAGATTGCTTCGTAAGTAATTTCAGATTAATACAACAGAGCAATCTCTATTCTTGTGTAACAGAATGCTGATGATGGATTACAATAAAACCAGATGATCTCTCTCAGACACACAAGTCTTTCCAAAAAGTATGGATGGCTTATGAAAGAGAATACAACAAGAGTGACATTTGGCACTGTAACATTGATTGATTGACAAAGCAATCTATGGAATATGACTCAAATTGAATGGAAAAAAATAATCATATTTTTCTTAATTAGTATTTTTGTCTTGTTTTCAAGTAAAAAAAACATCTACTTATTAATTTACTTTAGAAGTACAATTGTATAAGATAATCCACTTGTTTTTAGCATAAACCTCAATACATTTGGTTAGACTTATGATAAAAAGGAAAAAAGAAAAACTTTTATGCCAATGGGATAAGAAAAAGAAATGTCAAAGATATATTCTCTGAAAACAACTTATCTTGCACAATTGTACTTCTCAAGCACATTTATCTTGTTTTACAGATGTTTCAATGCTTTTACTAAGCGAGACAAAAATACTTTGCAATGTTGCCCTAGACTGATGAACCAATGCAGAAAATCTACAATGTTTGTATTTGCTGAAATAGTGGCAGTGCAAGATAATGGGTTCATTCCATTGAACAAGAATGCCTTTTACAGTTCAGACTAAAATCTATACTACATATCAGAATCCTTCACAGGATGTCAGTCACGCTACTGTCAGCCGGTCATTGTTCAGTGAGAGAATAAGAAAGACAGACTGAAGAAAGAAAGAGAGAGAGAGAGAGATCAAGAATGCATGGTAAGGCGGCTGACAGCTGTGACCCATGTCACTGTGCTGTCTTGAAGGATCTGGCTGCAGGAGAAGCAAGCAGATTAATTGAAAGATTTGTTTTCACTCATTTAGTCTTGGACCAGCTGGCAGGGTTGTATGCCATTCATAACTGAACTGAGAAATTAAATTTGTTATTTAAAACTAAAATTTGAACTTGAAATCAATTTGAATTGATGTAGCAAACAGGCTGCAGAATTGTTATTTGAATTTGAATTGAATTCACCCCAAAATTTTAATTCTCTCATCATTTACTCACCCTCGTGATATCTCAGATGTGTATGACTTTCTTTCTTCTGCTGCACACAAAGATGTTTAAAAGAATATCTCAACTCTGTAGGTCCTCACAATGCAAGTGTATTGTTACCAAATTTTTCAAGATCCAAAAAGCACATAAAGGCAGCGTAAAAGTAACACATAAGACTCCAGTGGTTAAATCAATACCTTCAGAAGCGATATAATAGGTGTAGGTGAGAAAGAGATATATATATAAATATTTTTTTACTATAAATTCTCCTACCTGTCCAATAGGTGGCAATATGCACGAAGAATGTGAATCTCCAAAAACAAAAGAAGAATGTGAATGTGAAAGTAAAAGAGGGAATTGATTGTTTCTCATCCACACTTATATCACTTCTAAAGACATAAATGTAACCACTGGAGTCATATGGATTACTTTTATGCTGCCTTTATATGCTTTTTGGACCTTTAAAATGTTGGTACACATTCACTTGAATTGTGAGGATCTACTGAGCTGAGATATTCTTCTAAAGATCATTGTTTGTGTTCAGCAGAAGAAAGAGAGTCATACACATCTGGGTGAGGGTAAGAAATTGATGAGATTTTTTTTATTTTTGGGTGAACTATCCCTTTAAGGGAGCAAAATTTAAATGGAATTAAATTCTAAGAAATTCATATAACAGCTGTAAGTATTATATTATATTATATTATATTATAACACTGTGTTGTACACCAAAGTCTACAAATTGGTGCCAAACAACATGAAGCAGTTTGGAATCCTTAAACAGAACACATTTTTAATTCAGAATTTTGCCTAACCCTGCCGGCTGTGTTCCTCATACTCTTCTCCAAGTGCTATCTGTTGAAATCTGTTTCCTCGAGCTGTGCTTTAAGTTGCTACTCATGTAAGGGCTACATACTATAAGCAAAGACTGACCTTTGTGCTCAGGGAAAACCAACACCTTATTGGAAATATGGCACCCTGAATAAGACAAACAAAGCCATAGAACCCACAAATCATGTTCTAGGAAGATCAAGAATGGAATGAAAACTAGCCGGGCAAGACGTCATCCTACACTAAATGACTGCAACACAAAAGGGTTGCTATGATGACCCTCAGCCAACAACCTCTATGCCACAAAGACAGTATGAAATAACTCCTTTAGGGTTGATCTAAGTTTGTGTTTTGTTTTTGATAATTTATCTTCAAGTTTATAGATTTTGTTTCCATAGTCTGTGAAGCATTAATTTCTGGTTGGTGGAGGCAGAGCAGTGGTTTCTAATTGTCAGGAACAGGGAAAGTGGGAAAAGACCTGAGGGCAAACCCATGCCTCAGTAATGAGAGAAGATGATGCTGAGAACTCGGCTATGAAGGTGAGCTTTCAAGGTGGCCTTTGATGTCTTTTGCTACCTTTTTCAGAAAGCTCCTTGAATACACAACGCCCTAAATCAATCTATACTGTTCCTGGGAGCGTGCTCTTTACACACATTAAAGTAAGCTTCAAACTGGATTTGATTCAATCAATGAGTCACTTGAAGTGTGAATGAGGGAAAGTAATACAAAAGGATAACTGAGAAAAGACTCAAAATGCTGATTCAGCATAGGCCTTGGTGCCACATAGTATGTTTACAGGGCACAATAAAATAAAACTGCATATGCCATCCTGTTTAACAGACACACAGAGACAATGAGACTTTCTGATCAATTGTATTGATTACAAGTAAGCTGCTTTGAGCTCTACGGAGAGCTTATAAATCAAATAAAAAGCATTATTGCTTATCAGGTTTATAGGACTAAAAGGTCATCTTGGATTTACAACATTTCGCCTGGGTCAGTTACAATTAGCTGGATTGGCAGAGAGATAAAGGCTACCAGCCTTGAGCACATGGACATGATTTACTGTCCAGAGCTGGAAAAAAGCACATTGTTCCACCAACGCTCCATTCACAATCAAACACTAAAGTCATAGTCCATGCAATGAAAAATAACTAGGGAAGGTCTGGATGTTGGTATGATTGTATATAGACTACTACCAATGTGAAGGAAATTTTACAGCACCAAATTCCATCTGGCTTCATGGTGATTGTCACTTCTGTCAGAGAACATCCACGATTTACAGGAATACCACCTAAATAAATGAAATAAATGTCATTTTTAGAAAAGGCAGAGGGCTCTCTCTCTCTCTATATATATATATTTGTGTGTGTGTGTGTGTGTGCAATTTTTGATTTTTTTTTTTGCTGCACTATTTATAAGAGAGATTGTGTGTGGGTACAGGGAGTGGAATGAGGTCCCGGGTCACTAATTCATTTAAGGGTTAATGTCGAGCCCTGTACATTCTTAAGTCAGTAGCAGAACTATGTATTTTATATATCTATATATCACAGATATATGAGTTATATCTGTGACTTATAATATTTTGGCTGGAGAGAAAGTTTGAAAAAGGTATATGCACGTTTCCGCTAATTTCTATTTTGATTGCTGCAATGTTCACTTGGGAAGCTCCTATGTCCTAATTGGGCATTCTTTATTATGACTTGACTTGCATTCAAGCCGGAAATACAATACAGAAGCAGACAAAATGCAACAAATAAAACACGAAGAATGAAAAAACCTCTGGATTTTTTTCTGTAAAATCCAAATCCAGTTTGAAGCTTTATTTCCAGAGTATTAAACATAAGTGAATACATGTGCTCTTTTTTTAAACAACCTTATTATTTATTTTGCATTTTATTTAAAATACGTTAATTCATTTGTATAAAGCAAACTGCAAAGGGTTAGTCATTAGCGTACATTTAGTTGATTAAATCTCTGTCATAAACAACACCTTACATTTTTTTAAACACAGTAATGAAATTTGAATAACTTTGCAAAATCATGTATTATCTAGAGTTTCCAACAAGTAAATACGACTTCACTAGTTCATTCACGTGTTTTTAACTCGTAATTACACTATTTACGACTCCACCTGAAGTGCCTCATATTTTTGCGGTATCAATGATGTCTTACAAACATGCCCATAAAACCCCGTTAAACCTGTGGCTGGTCACCTTACATGACAATTAAATAAACTCTTCCAATCTAAGTGAGAGGTTCTTGGGCAGAATAAGCTGCACAATGAACCAGACTTTATGTCGATATTTGAAGTCTTGCTATGTGTGAAAGGTCACAAGGAGCAAAGATGTAAAATTGAAAAGAAATGGTGTTACTGTAGTCCCTCTAAATATGTCACGTCACTTACCTGTTGTAAAAAAATATGAAAGAACTCCATACTCCTCAAAATGTTGTGTCAGACTCTGGGGGGTCAACAGGCATTGAAAGATTCAGACAAAGCAACAGTGGTCAGATCTGCCTGACTGCTCTGTTTTATTCAGGACTTTTCAATATTACATATGGTAAACTGAGCAAGAGGAAAAACAGATTCCAGGTGGAAATATGAAGCCAGTTTGCAATGTATAGTATCTAATAGAATAATGCTCTCTGACACTGCGGACAGCATGAACTGCTTTTCTCTTCACTGAAGCTGCTATCTTTTACTATTTACTTTTAATAGTTTTAATTAACAAGGCCTCATTTACATCAATATGTCCCTTAACATTATGTATGGTAATTAAATAACTGTGGCGTGGGTTGTGGTCGTGTGTCAGTCTGCAGGAGAGAGAGGTAAGGCTTGTCACCTGGTTTATAATCAACCCTAACACCTGTGCCTTGTTATAGTGATGCAGAGGGAGACATAAAAGGAACGCCAAGAGTCCAGAGCGAGAGAGAGAGAAACCTGAAGGTGGACATTGCTAAAGCTAGTGATTCCGTTTATTGCTTATGTGTTCCTATGTTGAGAAAGAATTAAAAAACTGACCTCAAACCTGCTTCGCTGTCTCCTGACTCCTCCATTGCCAAACCAAAGAGCGTTACAATACCCTACATTTACTCTGTTCAATTTACTTGAGTAACTATTTGGGAATAATACTTTTACAATAGGCATAAAAGTGGATACTTTTTCCTCTCACTCAAGTAAATTTCTAATGAAGTTTTTTTTACTTTTACTTCTTTACAATGGGTGGCGTTACAGTTGTTACATTACTGGGTTTAATTTTTATCAATGTGTCATTTATTGAGAGATTATTGAATGGGACTTTTACGAGAGCTGAAGTTCACACAGCTGCACTTGCTGAGCAGGTGTCACCAACTGTCACTCAATCACTGCAGCAGCATCAAACTCTTCAGAGTGAAACACTTTCTTTACTCCACACAGTGAAAAAAATTATAGTTTTGTCATGCAATGTCTTCATTTAACACCCAGACAAGCTGATATTTCAAGATTAAAATCACAGCTTCAACTTCAGGCAGGCTCTAATTCTAACTTGGGTTTTTCTGTGTAATGAGATGGTCATTCTCAGAGTGACAATGTAACTGGGCTCTTATGACATCAGTTTTTAATTGTACATTTTTAAATCAGTGCAGCGATATATCAGTGCGCTTTGTTCCGCGTCCATTATTTATGCATTTACTCCATGCACTTGTGGGGGTACTGGAAACAATTGCAGCTACTTCAGGCGGATTAACTGTATAAATCCATGTAAACATCCAAGTTAATCAATGCCATTCACGTGATTGACAACTGGAGAGCGAACAGACAGCACATTTCTGCGCGTGCACAGCGAGGTGCGTGGGGTGCACGTGTGAGAGATGTGCGGGCGCAATGCAATTACTGTATATGGTTAAGAGAATGGCTGTGTCCGCAATCGTTCACTCATTCACTATTTCCTATTTAGTGAATGGCAGTTAGTGCACTATATCTCTTCTCTTCTCTTTGGACATGAGTGTCGGAGCTCTGGGGCCGATGCAGAAAGAACATATGAAATGTAAAAATACTTGGGCCTTATTAGTTAATCTTATTAAATAATATATTAATACAATAAATCTTCATTCTGTTTGTCATTTGTAATAAATAATGTGTGTTAATATAAAGAGTAAACACATTTGATCAAATAAAGAGTACATTTTAACTGTATCTGTATGTTTTGTCTCTCTATATGTTATGTTAATTTAATCAAGTAATGATTTTTCAAAAAGTAATTTACTACAATCAACATGAAATAAAACATTTAATGAGTGAAGGAAGCAGTATACTCCCAGCTCATGTGGGAAATTGATAATTGTCGAGTGTACTCATTATTTACTCACCCTCATGCCACCCCAGATGTTTATGACTTTCTTTCATCTGCTGAACTCAAATGAAGATTTTTTTTTTCTCAGCTCTGTAAGTCCATTCAATGCAAGTGAATTGGTGGCAACATTTTAAAGCTGAACAAACAAACATATGTCAGCATAAAAGTAATCCATAGGACTCTAGAGATTAAATCAGTATCTTCAGAAGCGATGTGTCAGGTGTGGATGAGAAACAGATTACTTTCACATTCTTCTTCTTGTGTTTTTGGTTATTCGCAGTCTTCTCTGCATATCGCCCCCTGCTGTCTAGCAAAAAAGGACAAATATTGATCCGTTTCTCACCCACACCTATCATATCACTTATGAAGATATTGATTTAACCATTAGAGTCTTATGGATTACTTTTATGCTGACAGTCTCAGTCACCATTCATTTTCAAAATATGGAGGAAAAAAAAAAACATTCACTGAAAGTAAATAGTGACTCAGGCAAACATTCTATCTAAAATCTCCTTATTGTGTTGCATAGAAGAAAGAAAGTCATATGGGTTTGGAACAGCATCATGGTGAATTATGACAGAATTTCCTATAATAATAATAATAATTCTATAAAACATGTTAAATATGTATTATGTAATGGAATATAGGGGAGTAAACGTCTATTATGTCAATTGTGAAAGTAACAAGTTACTCACTACTTGAGTACTATTTGAATTGTATACTTTCTTACTCTTACTCAAGTAATTATTTATTTTAGTACTTTTACTTCTACTTGAGATTACATACGTAAGCTTTAAAAAGTGTAAAATGTTATTGCCATCACACAATATCAAAAATCCATGCCATCACAAATTATACCAATATCTATTTGAAGGTTGATCAAGGTTTATAAATCTGATCTATATTCCAGGACATATGATAAATGTTTTAACATAGTTTGAAGAAGTTTCATTTTTCAAGATTTCCCATACATACATGTGCATCCTTGCTTATGCATGACTGCTACAGCCTGAGACACACTAAAATAGATATTCATTCCCAGTTATGCCCAAGTAATTCAACACAACACTGGGGAGAAAGGTGTGCTACAAAGAGCATCCTGCCTTAGGTGTGGGTTCAGGTGGTCCCTGGGGCTGTGACAGCAGATGAGGGAGCTTGTAGCTAATGAGTGGAGAAATGTCTGTCCTTGCTCTGTACCTTTCTGTGCGAACCACTCTGACTCCAAATCTGCCACAATTCGGCTAGCCTCCAAGATGGCACACCTAATCCACTCTGCCTAATCCAAAATGATGCCAGTCTGCTTCCTTCCGAAATACCTACTGTCTTTTCAGGTCTTGTGCTTGTCATAGGCAGAGTATGCTTTGCTGTCTACTAAGATAGATGACTGCCTCATTTTGGTCTCTGAGCTCAAGGCACTAGACACTAATGGCAGAGTGTGGGGGAAATCACTGTAATTTTCCAGCACAGTCACAGAATTGTGAAGTCTCTCTGATCATGTGCGTTCCTTTGGCTACTGTGTGCTTATTTAAGCTGCCAATAAAGCAGGGAATAATGAATTGCAGAGCTGATGGCATGGCTGGAGTGCACGAGACATCCTCTTATTGTGAGTCAAGCCTATTTTACATCCACTACCCCACTGAGCTTATTTTCAGCCGCTGTACACCAGGTAAACCGCTGTACATTCTATGCACCAGGTAAAATTTGACAAATTCAATATTGTCCCTGAACATTTCTTTTTGCTCTTCAGATAACATTTAGATCACCAGGTTCTTGTTTAGAGTGTCACCACACAGAACTTCAAAAATAGAATTTCGGAGCTCACACTTTTTTAGCCGATCAAAAAACTTTCTCTCTCTGTGAATCATTTTGCTAGTTCTGGTTTTGTGCCATGTTTTTGGAGAATGGGTTTTTAAGACTGAGTGTGTGGTTGTCAAACAAACTTCATTGGTTCTTGTGTAATGACATCATGATGCGCAAGCACCAATGAGATTTGATGTTATTGACGTGTCGCCATATTTGAGATAGAGTGAATAAAGTATTACATTTCAATTTGTTCATCATATAAAGTGATTGTGTGACAACTTTGTACAAAAAATTACTCCCTTTGCTGTCCCGCTGTCGCAAACAAGTGTTTTGAATCAGACAATGCTAAATCATAACACAGACGTTCAACCCTCGATTGTCACAGTGAAATCTGAGTAAAAACTAGGCGTCTGACTTGGGCATATCAAAATAAATACATAAAAAACAGTCTTGTCAAGCCCTGGGTTGCTGTATTCTGACGTACTTTGTTGTAAACATGACAGTTGAAGGTTTGTGATTGTAATGAATCTATTTTTCCATAGACCGTAACACTGGACTCTCTCTGGGGGAGAGGGCAATCATGTTAATGAGTGCCGGCTGCATGTCCACTGCCAGTGAGAAAAAAGTGAGAAAAAGAGATAGAGCAGATGGCAAAGGAGGGAAATAGAGACAGAGTGAGAGAGCGGGAGATATCTGTGAGTAACCTCCCAGCAGCTCTCTGTCTTGTCCTCCGTAATACAGCTAGATTCTGCCTCCACTGTGGGAGCAGCAGAGAAGGATTGCAGCATGAAAATAATGCTACCATTGGCTTCAGACCTGTTTGAGATGAATACATGGGTTTTACAAAAAAATCACGCCATTTTAAAATGCATGACATTTTTTAAAATGTGGTGTGTGTAATCCTTTACAACTACAAATGAGCCATTTGTAGATTGATTTGCCTGTAAAGTGTAAACACTCTGACTCTCTGGCACTATGGAAATATTCCTCTGTTTGTTTTGAGAATCCCGAACTGTTAGACATCACAGCAATGGCTCAACAAATAGCATGGGAAACCTGTTTGTAAAAGATCAATATTTTTCCATTTTCTAATTGTGAAGACACTAGTGATTCAGAAATTATAAACATCACCTTTAAAATCTGTATCCCAATATACACAACAGCGTCTTGGTGAATAAATGGCCTAATTACAGCTTTATGTAACAAAATTTAGCCATTAAGACAACAAAAGAAGTGGGCTTCAGAGCAGAGAAGGGTTATTTTCAGAAGTACTCAGGCTTTTGGACTGTTTGGGACTGGCTCCCATATGGGACTCTTCCAATAGCCGAGGGCCCTTTCCGACACTGCACCACATCAAATAATTTTGTCTTTAAAATCTCTAAAAGAGCCTTCTGAAAAATTGGTTCTGTGACATAATCAGCCTGATCTCGTGACTATGGTCACATTTTTGCAAAAAAACATGAAGTGGTTCATTACATGTATCAAGACAGTTCAATGGTGAAAATTTCACTCAGCGGCACTTAAAATGAGTTAAATTCTGATTTAAAAAACAGATGATGTTTTTAAAGCTAATGCTTTATTGAGTTTCAAATAAACAAAACTTACCTCCCTACCCTAAACCTAAAACCTAAACCTAACCATTACTGTCATAAATAGCAAAGGTGACACGAAAAAGGAATTGCTGAAGTAACCACATAATTTTGAGGTGCTTTTATGACACTTTTTCTGCATGTATCGACTTGCATGCTTTGCAGGACTTGTACCTCAATCTTTTGCATCACAAGTGCAATGCTCTATATTATAAGCTGAGCTACCGCTCAATATATTTGGCTTTCGAATAAGCTTGTAAATGTAGTTAGTTAAGTATTGCAAATGTTAAAATGTATTGCCTTTAGTAAAAGGGTCTTGATGTCATAATAGAGCATTGTGTTAGGAACAGGGTGAAAAGTAAGTCTTTATGAACTGATAATCTGTCATTTTACTTGTGATTTATGTGAAAATGAATAAAAGTCATGGTTGTTGTAGCACCTCTAGTGTTCATTTCACCAGGACACTGCCGTAGTAACGTACAAGTAGGGCCATCTGAAATACAATTTAATATATTTTTTTCATTTACCCAAATTCCATATTTTCTATTTTATTATTTTGGAAAGTTTAATTAAATGTTACCACTAAAAATCAACTTCAAACTCTAATCAAATTTGCTTTTTTATCACCTACTGTACCATTGCATGATTTTTATCAAATGAAGTACTTTTATACAGATCCTCACAGCATAATCAAATCAAAACATTGGAGATTTCCTTTTTTTTTTTTTTTTTTTGTTTTTTTTTAAATACAGTCAAATACAGTGCTGCACAGCATTATCATTGATACAAGCATTTATTCAGTACAAAAGCACTCTTGCTTGTGAGATAGTGCTTACATATAGTGTAATTATTATTGATATATTATTATTAACTATTACAACTACTGAATTGAATATTACATTTTACAGTATAATAGTAATATATTTCTCTCACAATTTCTTCAATTTCACACATCTACAGCTCCTTAAATTAAGCTTTCATTTTGGCAAAAGCTTTTATTTTGGAGTGAAGCCCTTTCAAATTCTGTTTGTTTTTGAAGGTAACTTCTCACACCTGGATAAGCTGTTTGCTATATGGTATAATGTGCTCATTAAACTGCGATGAAATAATATAAATATACAGTCTGCATGTGATGCACGCTTCAAGGTGCACTGCGCTCTATAAACTGTTACACACAGAGGGCAAGTAATGCTAAAGATCAGACACTATTTTGCCTTAAAATGGACCACTGTAGTGTTATCAGTGTATGAGGTGCTGGTGTCATAATAAAATGAGTCCACTCATGCAATCGAGTCCCGGGGGTGACCGTTTGTAATGTCTGATCAAAAACCTATTGTGTTATCGTGACAGATTTGAAACTGTGAAAATAACTTCACTGGCATTACATAAATAATGAACACATTTATTTAAAGGGGGTCATGAAATGATTCCCAATTTGGAATGCCGAATTCCCAATGAGCTCTAAGACCTCGTGGCGGCGTAGTGACTTGCCTCAATCCGGGTGGCGGAGGATGAATCTCAGTTGCCTCCATGTCTGAGACCGTCAATCCGTGCATCTTTTCATGTGGCTTGTTGAGTGCGTTACCACAGAGACGTAGCATGTGTGGAGGCCCACAAGGCATCCAAGAAAATCTTACCACATGCCCCACCGAAAGCCAGAACCACACATTATAGCATCCACAAGGAGGTTACCCCATGTGACTCTATCCTCCCTAGCAACCGGGTCAATTAGGAGACCTGACTGGAGTCACTCAGCACACCCTGGACTCAAACTCAAGGGGTGGTAGTCAGAGTCAATACTTGCTGAGCTACCCGGGGCCCGAAATGCTCTTTTTTTAATAGTTTTATTATCTTCCCTGAGGTCCACTGATAATGATAGTAAATTATTTTGCATTAATACAGTCATAATTTAATAACATATAATAATTTTGCACCCTGTCTCTGGCCCTCTGTCAGAAACGCTCAGTTTTGGCCTAAGCACCTCTTTTAAACTTCAACCCACTGTTCTGATTGGTTAACATTGTGCAGCCCCTCGAATAGAGCCATTTTTTAAACTTAATCAGAAGAGAACGAAATATTATACAACTAAATGTCAGGGTTTACACAAAACGCACATCCAACACATTGCATCCGAATATAATAAACTGTTCACCTCAAGCACAACTGTTAACACTCACACCCTGTTTACACCAGAAGCGAGAGTCACGTCAAAAGCAAAAGAACCTATTATAATCAATGATGCTGTCTACCATGGATGTGTCCGTTGCGGCATGTCACATTGCGCTGACAGTAAACAAATGTCCCGTTCCATTTTGTGTTGCATGCGGTGGTGCTACCACAGTCAACAACACAAATAAACAGTTTAGAAAATTTGTATTATTACTGGTATGATATGAGCCGCACATATAATCCAGTCTAAAAATATGATAAAGACACATCCACATCCAGTTTCCAGTATCATACATCAACAACAAAAAATTGTGCAGATGAGTGAAAGAAGATGAGGCAGCAGCTGAATGACAGAGAGCTAATCCTCCTCAGAGTTATAACTTTACACAGCGTCTTTTAAAAGCTTTTTAAAACCGAGATATGTATCAAGCGGTCAAAGATGTCTGTCTTTTCTTGTTTTTGTAGAAAAACATTTACATCCAGATAGACACATGAAGGTGTCCAAATTAATCTCCCCTGACAGGCCACATATGCAGATGTATTTGGTCCTTGTGATGTCACAGGTTCCACAAATTCAAAACGAGCCATTTTTGCAGCTTGGTTTAAATAAATGCTCTTTTTCTATTGAAGTTTTCAGTTCTGAAACTTACAGTATGCTTTTATATTACAATGACCACTTATATGTCAAAAGATCAAGGAAAATTTGATTCCTCATGTCATGACCCCTTTAAAAAAAATAGGTTAAGGTTTTAGGAAAGTTGGTTTTTAAGTGTACGCATATCTGCTCAGCACACATTTATTTCGGGGGAAAATAAATATAAATATTCAAACTACACAGAAATTGAATTGACAGCTGTTACCTCATAATTGCTGGTGTGTATATATGTTTTTTACTCAGACAGTTAATAGTTACCATTAAAAGTTCAATGAGCCAGTGGAATCTCTATGACGTCAGATGGGCCCTCGATTTTATGGCACTCTATTTCACTTAATTTCACTGACAGACTCATTTGATCATGATGGCTTTACACATTAATTGTGAAGCTGCAGCATATGCAGAATGTATTAAATTGTATTATTTTTGCCTTCTTAAATTCATTTTATCCCAAATATGTCAAATTCTGTGATATTCCTCGTTTTATAGTTATCTGTTTTTATGACTGGATACCGCAATTCTGTCCATGTTTTCCACATCATGGAAAACATGATTCTATGAAACCAGTTTGAACATGAAAAACATGAAATATTTGCAGTTTAAAATATTGCTTGTAAAACATCATAAAACAATGGAATTGTGTTACAGCATCTACCAGCATGGGATAACTGGCCCATACTAGCCAGCCAAACCCTGATCACTTGCTAATATACAGTACTGTATGAATACATACTGTGACTGCATTTTAATTGTGAATACCTCAAATTGCTATGTTGCTTTACAATTGTTAACAGCCTCTGCTACATTCTGCTTTTTTTGGGTAAAATCACAGTAACGTGCAGGCTCATGGCTTATTGCTTTATTTTAACTGCACCCTATAGACACAACCTCTTTATTTCTTCCCTCTTGGACTGATCATAAAACACTGGATAGCTGCTGTTTACACCCCCCCCCCCTCACCCAGGTCCAGTGAAGGCCTATCGATGGGCAGTTGAATTAGAAACTTGGCTGACAGCAAAAGTTTCCCCAGCCCTTGCTGGCCACACTGTTTCCATCAAACTTTGTTCCTGCGACTTGACACTGAAGCTGTAGGAGCAAGCACAGCCAGAAATTTGTAGTGAGAGCAGAATGCAAGGCAGGGAAGAGATGACAGGGGGGCTAGAGAGAGATGGAGAGAGAGAGAGAGAGAGAGAGAGAGAGAGAGAGAGAGAGAGCAATTCACAGGGGAAGTACCATGTTAATATGTGAACATAACCTTTGTTTTTCCAATACCACCTTTCTCAGCTTGACCCTTAAATGTCTCACCATGTCTGACTGTAACATCAAAAGGTGGGAAGCTTCCAAATTAATCATCACAGTAAACATTTAAAAACAGCAGAATATGGTTTTCAGTACTGTTTTAGAGTGCTAAATACGGATACATTTACACAGCTCAATGAGAGTTAAAACTCTTTCTATATTCTATTACCGAAATCACTCACAACCCAGTTTTGAGTGGGGGTTGGTTTAGCTTGGGTTAAACGTGACCCAAATGCTGCACTCTATACTCAAAAACATACTAAAGTATAAAAATACAAATGCATTCAAAGCCGTTGTGCCAATTGTGAAAAGACTTTACATGTCATGGAAGTCACCATCTTTGATATTTACTTTTGTCCTTGACACTATGGTAACAGCCATTATTCATGCTGTCACGAGAATAGAAAAGGGGCTTGACTTCGGTTATTTATTAATACAGACAGTGTTCAAGCCACTCATGTATGTTGTATGCACAGGACGATTCAAGGTAGTAAATATGGTTGTCAATCCCAAAAACTGACTGTGTGAACATAGCCACAGAGTTCAAATGAAGTTTACAGTAGGTTGTTGGAAATAATGTGGTTACGGATGCCTTACGTTGTCAGGGGCCAACAAAGGCAAATCAATACACATTTGCAAGTGCACT
This sequence comes from Moxostoma hubbsi, assembly GCA_032164185.1. Classification (NCBI taxonomy): domain Eukaryota; kingdom Metazoa; phylum Chordata; class Actinopteri; order Cypriniformes; family Catostomidae; genus Moxostoma; species Moxostoma hubbsi. The sequence goes on from JAVLUX010000033.1 coordinate 16,118,996, forward strand.
GCCGGAATTTGTTGTGGGAACGGCAGCAGAGATTGGGACATCTCATTACACATTCAACAAATACACTCAACGTCTTCATTTAACCATTTAATACAGCAGTTTAACTTCCTTACACATAAAAGGAAACTTGTGCTCAGAAACAAATTAAAGAAGAAACTGTATATCCAGATAAGATCTGACCATAGATCAAATTCAGGATATGTTACTTTTGGTTTCATGTGTCTAAGAGGATCTTTTTAAGGTTTTCAGTTTCAGAACAGGTATATATTAGACAGTTTTAGTTAACAGCAGATTACTTTATACACCGTAAAATTTCATTTTCAACAATTTCATTTAAAACATAAAAACAACACTGGATCTGTTTATTTATTTATTCATTTTTTCATTTAGTCTGGGGCTTCTTAGAAGCAAGGACACAATCTTGTGTATATGGCCAGGCCTTTAAGAAGCTTAAAGTATTGTTTAGATGCTTACGTTTAAATATCTTCCTCATCCAGAATATCTTTATTGCACATCTGGTGTAACATTGGTTGCATGTAGCATGATGGCATGCACAAAGTAAGTCCCACACACCCCCACATACAAGGGGACAAGATGTCAATTGATATTGTGATGGATTTGTGGAGAAAAGATGACTTGGAATAATGTTACCTGATATTTAACAAAGTTTTAGCTTGTGATAATACATTTTTGGAAGTTCAATCAATTGTTAATGTGCTCAAGTTGAAAAACATTCTGTTAAAGTTTAATTTGTACAATCCTGAAGCAGCAATACTGTGTTTTGTGAGCTTATCTATGGATATGTATGCATGGCAACAGTTGCATGGAGCTACAAGAGCTAAGAATAACTCAGTTTGGAGCAAGGGCCACAGCAATTCATTCACAATAACTTTTGAGGCTTGGATAATGACTTTCTTCAGGATTGTTTCAAATTAAATGAAACCTTCTGAATTTACATAATGCTAATTTTATTAAACAACTAAAAGTAGGATGAACTAATCACTACTCGTCATATTACAACTAAAATTAGGTGATTAGTTGTCATATTACAACTAAAATTAGGTCATATTACAACTAAAATTAGGCAAGTGCCCCAGTATAAATCTGCTGTGCCCTCAAAAAAGTTTGAGATTTAACAATTTACTCTTTTTGTCAGTGCATTCATTTAGATAATGATAATCCCGGAAAAAAATAAGTGGATCAGTCTAAATGCAACACAGTAACCCACAAAATCAAAGCTTGTAAAAGCAACGCAGTTAAATCGAAAACACAAATCTGATGCATGCACGCAGAAATCAGAGTCAGAATTGAGGTAGGCTATGAAAACATGATGAAACTAAAGTAAGTTTCTAAATAATACCGATGATCTTATTTTGACTCAAACATTATTGGCTCCTGTAGATGGACATCAGAAAATTCTTTGGACGAAGCAAAGGGGGGTAAAACTTGATAATCAAACTACATCCTCAGCCGTCCGAGTCAGGTTTAAGACATCAGATGAAAAAGCATCAAGAAATTAAAAAATGTTTTGTGTTCTGTAGTACTGTCTTTGATTGTGTATGATAACAATGAATCGATCTTCTGAATATGAAATAATTCAATTCACTAGCGCTAGTTTAGGATACAACATAAACAGTTGGCAGTAACTATGGCTGCTGTGTGAGTTTCAAACGTCAATTTAAACTTACACCAATTATGTTAGCTAGCTAGTTATTAATTTATAGAAATGACACTTCTGCATTAATAAAGTTAGAGATAGCTCAGCTAGTTTTGCAAGCTAGCAACCAAACTCAGCCAGTTTAGCTACCAACTCTGCCTGGTGACCAACTCTCTGCTCATTCTGAGTCTAAAGCCGTTTCGTCTAAGGCCGTTTTGCCTGACTTTGAATAATGCAATTCCATAGACTTACTTGACAGAGTTTTTCCTGATGTGTAATGTGTGATATAGAAGAATGCAAATGTGCATTTATCACATTTTCAAAATGTGTATTATCAGGTTTTGGTAATATACTTTTACACTTTTGTTTCCATGTTGATGCAGGGTCAACAAACCATAAAACCTAAATTTGGTGAAAAAAAATATTTTAAAAACTTTACAGTGCCATAATCATATGCTAGATTTAATTATGTCATATAGAGTTGATATTGATACTATAGAAATTCAGCCACAGAGCGATGACATCTCAGGTAATTCCCTCGTCTCTTGTATGCTGCGATCAGCTAATGTTACTCAATCTACACCACACTATCATTCAGGTAGAACTATTCTTTCGACCACAAAAGATAGCTTCACTAATAATCTTCCAGGTTTATCTCATCTACTCAGCAAGCCAAAACGTCTAGAAGAGCTTGAAGTAATATCAGAAAATATAAATACAGTAGTCAGTAGACAGTAGACTCTATTTAGATAGGCATACACCTAATTTATCCATCAACTCACAATTAGGCTGCTTTAGTTAGGTCTGCCAGAGCCAGATACATTTATCATGCTCTATAACTCGTATAAAACATAATGACATCTACGCTAATATTATTCTACTTGTTTCCCTGTCTCAAGAGGTTACCAGAGCCGGCCAGATCCACCTTGTTTGGTGTCGGAGTCCACTGCCGAGTGTCTCTGAGAGTGCCAGCCAGACATCACTTTGGTCTATTAAGACAGATTTCAGAGGATGAACTGGTGCCAACTCCAACCATAAGACATGGGATACTTCATATACCACTGCCTGAACCTTGGATTTAGGATAGACCTCACCGAAATTAACTGTTGGTTGAACTGTGATGCACCTCACTGATCTCTGCCTGGATCACCTTTGTCTGTTGATGAACTACACTCTTGAAATGGAATACAAAGACTATCAATTATTTGCCACCAAAAGCCTTCATTGGCCAACTAACAAAGAACAATGCATCAATGTGAACTTCTGCAGTTAATCCAGGATGGACTTAGTCATTAATAGTTATTTTTTTTGTATGAACTTACAGTTTTTATTTTTATGAAAAGGAGGGACGAGATTAAATAATGTTTAGTAATAAACATTATGCCACAAATGCTGTCAATTGAGCTCAACTTGTATTGAACCCAGAATATTCTGATTTCATAATAGAAGTTCTCTCAGTTTGTCAAGACTCAAACTTGTTTTTTTTTCTCTTTGGTTTTCCTATAGGCCTGTTTCTTACTCCTTGCCTGCACCCATACTGTCACAACTTCAGCCTTAATGACAATAAACCTCTGGGCTCAAAAAACTAAAGGTAGAATCCATTAAAATAATTTTCTAAGCATTGAAGACACATTACCATATCGTTCCAAGCTACTTTATGAATAAAATAAAAGATAGCTACTGTATACTGTGACTCCGTAACATCAAAAACCACCATCTCTCAAACCAGAAGAAGACATTTGAATTCTCAGTACTCTATCCAGTGGATAGTCCCAACACACATTCTGCAGTGCCGTGTTGGCACAGCCATCACAGTTAAATTTAACTTTAATTTTAAGATTTACTATCCTTACCTCCACAAGATCTCGTCCTATCCACTCAACTTTCCTGTGACATTCTGTAGCTGCAGGTCCCAAGTTCAGCAAAGCCCTCGTTCTCTTGAGGCGTTTTGGGACCGCAATGCAGTGATGCCTTTGAAACCCCCTTCTACTTTAACTACCTCATATTTCACACAGCATGTCTCGTTGAGAAGGATGACACAGGGCACATGCACTGCTATCAATAGCTCTGTGTCTTTGCTGTAGAACACACTCACATGGGAGTTGCAATTAAAGGTGAATTAGTTCAGAATTATAGCCCTTCAACCTCTGCTGCAGTGAAAGATAGCCAGAGGATTTTCATGCACATCTCTAATTACAAATCAGTGCTCAATATAGGTCTTTTTCACTAAATGTGCCTACAAAAATCATGATTCATCAATAAGTTTGCACCAATAAGGCCAGGCAAGGTGAGGTCAGAACAAATATATGTGCATACGCACCAGTTGTACACCCAGCTGCAATTTTGTGTGAAAATCTTTTCTGTGCACATTAGTATGCAAGCCCTGTGGAAAAGACCAACATAGGTGATCACCAGCTTGTGTTGTGTTTTGGGTGCTGGTCCCTCAGCAAGGGATGTTGGTGTGCTGGTGTCCCTACAAAGCTTTTAAACTAGCTTAACCAGCTTCATACGAAAGACAATGCTGGTCAACCAGCTTCACCAGGTAAGTTTTGCTGGTGAAAAGCATGACTCTGTCAGTCTGACAGTTTGACCCACACCAAACTAGCACTAACTATCATAAACCAACCTAGACCAGTATGGGAATGGCATGCTGGGTAAGCTGGTCTTTGTAGCAGGGACTTGCATACAATTATTAGTGAATGAGACTCTTTGTTCCAATTTAATACACATCATAAAGTTGTCTTTTCACTACATTGGACCTTGAAACAGTATAATAATGCTCCAGGTGTGAGTTGTTTCTGGCAAAGATGTATTGTTATTTATAGGTATAATTTAATTTAATTGATTTATTTTTGTTTGTGTCTTTATCAGGCTATAAATCTATTACTGAAAAGAAGAATTCACTTGAAAGGTTGCACTGAACTTCAGTGTTCTGTTGCTTTATGATCATCAACAGAAGGTCCATTTATAAGCCTTTTCCACAGAAACTGTCAAGAATCTGTAAGTCATTTGAATGCCGACTATATTTAAAAGTGAAAAACCTCTGCTCAGGGGAGAAGCTTGCATGATCCTGAGTAAAAACACATTGACTAAGCTGTTTTATTTGGGACGAAAGAAGTTCATTTTGATCTCAATGGGCTTTGCTGTCTCACTTTTTCAGAAATAGGGTAGGGCTGGAAAGCCTATAAATAGATAATTAAAGGTAAAGCTTTGGTATTTTCCTCAATGAAGAATCTAGAATGAGACGAGAAACACCTCTTTGAAACTTTTAATAACACCGCTTCCTGTTTGCACGTTTCTTGCAATTCCCTCCACTACTCCCCTTGCTCAGTTTAAGCCAAAGAAGTCTATAATATCTGGAGAAAGTGATCAGTTAGTCAGTTAGCGTTCCCATTCATCTTAATGGCAGTTACTTGGCTGGCACACACTCCTGAAAGTACAGGATTTGCAATCTGCAACTTTTGCAAGACCACAGAAGTGTTTGATTCAATCACCTGGGCCATAAATACCACATGCCTAATCACTCTGAAGCCACAGGAAAATCATGTTACAACAATGCTACTTTTGAATGGAGAGACAAAAATGTCAGGGTCTAGATAGTGTAGTTAAAACATCTAACAGTAGGGGACAACTGGGACATGATAACCAGCCAAACACTGAACCCTTTGTACCAGCTAACAGGGCAGATAAACCCAAATATCACAACACTCCACTTACCAATTTTGTTAATGGCCTCATATGCAAATATAACCATCTTAATATAAGGACAATATTACAGAAGCTCTTGATTTCTGAGTTGTTTATCTAGGCTTTGCAAGACAAGATCCCAGTCATATATCACCTCACATTGTTTGCCCAAAGAGGCATTTTGAGTTTATTCTTCATCTTTGCCCAAACAGCTGTGTGGCATGTCGCACTATTGTGCACTCTGAGACCAATTTCCCAGTTTAACAACCAATTAGCAGTTTTTGCGGATGACTTCTTGGTAGATAGAAAGAAAAGGGCAAAGTTGTTCCACTTTTGCACACTGTATTTCTATGTCTTATTTAATAAGCATCCGCAGTCCAGTTTAACCATATGCTAAACATGCTAAAATAGCACTGCGCTGTAAGTATTTAAATTAATGATCATTAGCATTCTATTTAGCACTACTGTGGCCACACTAATACGTTTTATTTTTGCAAACACATTCATTTTGCAACGTTTACACCTCACATAAATACTAGAATGGAGTTTTCCTTCAGTGAAAATTAATACTTTCCTTCACTGAAAATGCTCCCTAAAGCTCTCTTTTACAGCATACTTTGGAAAGCGATGACATTAGTAAACTGAAAACAGAGGTATAAATTAGGTTCATTATTTATTGTACTTCTTCACAAAACTCAGCACAGTTTGTCTGATGCAATTACAAATTAGCCATTATTGCCTGCAAAAAGAAGGCAGTAAATGCAAATTTATTTAAGGTATGGTCACAACAAAATTGTTTGGACAACCAAACAGACAGGATGTGATGTCACGTGCGAGGGCTTCTGGTTTTTAAAATAATAATAATAAATCACCAATAACAAATAATATTATATTTTAAATACAACAAAACTCACTTTCATACAACAATAAAAGCACAAAGCTTTGAAATACACCCACTAAGCACTATGATCCTAATAAAGTGCCCAATGTGGTCTTCAGCTTTTGTTGCCAATCCGCCTCAAGGTTGAACGTGTTGTACATCCTGAGATGCTGTTCTGCTCACTACAATTGTACAGAGTGGTTATCTGAGTTACTGTTTTGACAGCTTGAACCAGTCTGGCCATTCTCCGTTGACCTCTCTCATCAACAAGGCGTTTCCATCCGCAGAACCATTCTGAGTAAACTCTAGAGACGGTTGTGCGTGAAAATCCCAGGAGATCATCAGTTACAGAAATACTCAAACCAGCCCGTCTGGCATCAGAAATAATGCTATGGTCGAAATCCCTGAGATACCTTTTTTTTCACATTCTGATGATTGATGTGAACAAAAACTGAAGCTCCTGACCTGTATCCCATTGGTTAAGCAATGCTGTGATTTTTCAGCAAAGTGTGTCAGAAAAAAAGTACAAAAAAAGGCACGCACATCCAAAGCCAAGTAATAATACAGTGCAGAATCCAAAAAGATACTAATCCAACAATAGAGAACAAAAAAAGGAAATGCACAACTGGAAAGCTCTTTTTAAGTGACATTTCGAGCATCTGAGGAAGAGCGGGATGATAGAAACATCTCTTAGAATTAAAATCCTGTTCATGGGAGTTTTCAAGTTTTTTGTTCTCTATAAAAACTGTGAGAAAGTAAGAACACACTAAATATTCACACACTTGTTTTCAACAATGTATGGGATTATTGATTGAGGCCCATTGGAGCATTGTTCTGCATTGAAAGGGAGCAGAGAAGGGACTTGGCAGCAGAACTGTACACCGACCCACGCCCACTTTCTCCTCTTCATTTGCATGCTCTCTCCACATTTGTGAATGCCATCACAGAGCAACAAATTAAATATTCATTCTGTAAAACCCCAGGTTATGTAACCATAGATGTGCAGTTTCAGCAAGACAACAAAACAAAATAAAAAAAACAACAAAAATATACCCCCATAACATCAAAGTAAAAGGCAGCTCATGCCTCCAGCTACCAACTGCTCAAAATATTTACTAGATGTTCTCTTTACCTGCATTGACGCTTAGATTTAAAGGTCAGCAGCAAGCAGGCATTAATAAGCAAATCACTTCAGTGACTATGGTCAGAAATTCTGACAAGACATGCATGGGACAAGAATAACCAGCACACTAAAAGCACATGGAGTAATTCCATATTTCCCCACAATGCATTGCATTTGAGGTCTGAAATATGTACCCTGTGGAGCCACCTGGATTTTCATATCAACCACAGATGCATAGTGATTTGTCTATGGCATGGATCGCCATGGTAACTGGCCGCATTGGCGTCTTTGTGTGCCCATCACAGATTCTGTCACTTAACCTTGCTTCTTCAATCTGATTTAAAACGAATGAAAGCAGTATTATCTCATCACACTACAAGTGCAGGGCGTGCCATACCAGATGCAGTTGATTTGACTGCATTGCAAGGAAATCACTAGTACTTAATGAAGTGAGTCCTGAGCTTTCTGTCTCTCAAAGGCACTTGTGCTGATCAGCAGCTCTAACCAAGATTGCCCATTAAAGATTTTCATTACCTGAATGATCAGAAAGAGATATGTGACTTGCATTACTTGTCAGGTTTTTGGTTCCCTTACCATCAAATGGCAAACATTTTGTGATTTTGTCAATGACAACAAAGAGAAGATGAAAAAAATATGCATCATGGTGACAAACAATTTCAATGAAATCATATGGCTGAGAAAAATCTGGCAAGAAAAAAAGAATACTGCAAAATAAGTATGGGGGGTGGGGGTAGTTCTGCTTGAGCTAAAAGTGCATTCAAAATGCAATGCTCTAATAAGAATAAATAGTGTAGAGTAACTTAAAAAATAGCTGCAGTAATACTTCCATATAATTATTATTATTATATGTTTTTAATTCAAGAACTATTTCATTTTAAGGACATTTTTGTCAAAAGACAGAAATTATGTCTAGAACAAAAATACAGTGAAAATGTAATTTCCAAATGGAAATGTGGATTATTATGAGTATCATATTGACTGGCACATGTTTACCAGCATTCTATGTAGCATACATTACATTTCCATACTGTACCAATTTGTACTGTACTTATTTCCTTACTGGCTAATTTGTAAGGAGCAATCATAAACCTTAAAACCCTTTTTGTCATAAAATATTGATGGCTGCAATAATATTCTGGATGTTTGATAGCTTTGGATAAAAGAGATGACATTTTTTACAACAAAAACAAAAGGAAAATGTCAGATTAATGTACGAATCATAATTTCCAGCTCAACAAACACAGTTATTTGACATGTTTGGAGGGTAAACATTTGTGAACGCTTCAATAATCCCCTAAGGAACACACGATTATGGCTCTTACAGAAAGCCAAGCCCAGACACAGAGAAGCTGGATCCTCTTGAAAGAAGATATGAAAAGCATTTCTCCATGCCAATTTGCTGTACTAATCCTCATTAAGAGCCCACAACAAACACACATGCACAAACTGCCTTCAAGAGGCATTAACATTGTCCACTCTGCACAGACGTATCATTTACTGGATGTCTTAAGGAGTGAAAACACAGGATGCATTCCTGCATTAAAAAAACTGGAGCAAAAATGAATGGAGCAGAATGCAAGGGTCTCGAAATACATTATAATATCTATAAATCAAAAACCCCTACAGATAAATAGTAACAAATTCCCACACTTTTGGACCAATTAATCTCCAATAATCTTTTCCAATAATTGTTAATTAGCAGATAAGGATTTTTAAAAAATCATTCAAATGTAGACTTAATTCACTAATGAATTGTTCAGATATGTTCTATGCACCTGTTCGACCGAGTCATTAAAAATAACCGACTCAAAAAATGGTCATTAGAATTGCTCACAAATCAGATCAAATCACAATGGCTTGAGAGCAAGTTTTATTATGTACTTAAGCAATATTTAGCAAATGAAATATATTTGAGCAGAACATAACTAGAGTTCCACTTCTGTCACTCACTCAACGTTGTGTCAATGTAGTGACACTAGGGGCAACCAAGGCTCTTGTGAGCCGTGGTTGCCTCTGAACTTGAAAACATACAGGTATAAAGGAGGGCGCAATACGGCTGTTCATTAAGATTTTTTCTACGGAGCCGAGTAGTTGTGTGTTCAGCAAGCTGATGTTTCCACTACTATTCCACTCACCTTATTACGGATCTTACGGCGCATTACCAGCGGGTTTTCTCTTCTCTGCACGCCAGTGCAGTCTACGCCCCTGGGCGCTTTGACAGCACTTCTAAGCAAATAACCTCTAAAAAAGTATTTTCTCTAAAAGAGTACACATTAGCGTTGAACGTCTTTTTAAATCTTCTTTTTGAAGATGCCTTTCCGCCTTTGTGTATTTCCTTGATGCGGCAGATATTTCTCCGCTTCTGCCAGTCAAAGAATAGTGTGTATGGGATCACACCGAGGCAACATTTGTGGATGGCTCGTGCTCACTGTGAGAATTTGACCATGGCAACATTGCGGTCGCGTCTGAAAGGAAACGCCACTCTAAACGCCCCCCCCCCCCGGATCGCACCTTCTTAACACGGTTGGCGTTGGATGTGATTTAGGGAGTTCAGCGGGCGCGGTTTCACCGGGTAAATCCCCATGAACCACCTAGCCCCCCAGCATGCTCGTTTGCTTCCGTCTGGGCCGATGTGAGACCGGCTCGCCCCATGGCTAGTCTGATGTCTCCATCAAGTCGTGGAGGGCACCTTTTACTGCCCGAAACCAAACTCCTCGCTCATCCGGTCTCACTACCCTTGATGACAGGGTGGCCCACGGGTACATGGAGGTCCCCCAGGTTGACAAAGTGGTTGCGGTGCACCTGTGCCTGCAAAATGCGGCCACCTGGCAGGATCGCCCGACACTAACCTCCAAGGCCAGTAGGACAACGTTGTCTCTGATGACGAAAGCCTACAGAGCCACCAGACAGGCCGCCTCCACCATGCATGCCATGGCCCTCCTGCAAATCCACAAGGCCTAGGCATTAAAAGATCTGCACTTGGGTAGTCCTAATCCTGATTTGCTGCAGGAACTGCGCTCAGCAACTGACCTCGACCTCCGGGCCACGCAGGTCACAGTGCGGGCACTCGGACAGGCGATGGCCACCCTCGTGGTCTAGGAACGACATCTGTGGCTGAACTTGGCCGAGATGTGGGACACCGGCAAAGCCTGCTTTGTCAACGCCCCTGTCTCCCAGTTTGGGCCTATTCAGTGACACCGTCAAGGACTTTGCCCAGCAGTTTTTGGCAGTGAAGAAGCAGAAATAGGCAATTCAGCACATCGTGCCACAGCGCCACTCCAACTCAAGCCGAGCCCCGTCTGCTCGCCGAGGACGTTCCCCTGCGGCTGCAAGACAACAGGCCTTCTTTGAGGACCCGGATGGCTACCAAGCATTCCTGAGACAGACAACCCGAGGAACTAAATTTTCACCGTGGAGCTGGTAGACAGACCACTCTATCCCCCAGTGGAGGGCCGGGCGGAAAATCCTTGGTTTCCCTTTTTTCCTTTGCCACACACCATTCGGGCTGCGGTACCCACATTGTCAATAAAAGAGCGATTTTCTCATTCCTTGGGTCACTTAGCCGGTGCACACACATGGCGTTCATGGCACGGTACCTTGGACATGGACCCTTTGCCTCCACACTCGTGACTGTATCACATACAGACCCCCGATTGTATCACGTACAGACCCCCAATCGTGGATGTTTTATTTGTTCCTGTTTTTACCCATTATTTTGTACTTTTGCACTATTGCATTTGTGCGTCATGCACTTTATTTTGTTTACTTCTTATTAAACTCCTTAGCTGCACCTAGATCCAGCTCTCGTGACATCCTTCCAGATCGTTACATGCTCATATGAGCAGACAGAGAAGTACATTTGGAGCAGAAGTAATAGAAATTAACCTTGTGTAAATCGTCAACTTTACGCTAATCTAAAATGCTATTTCTAGCCATTTTACACGCATATGTTACCAGGCACGATCATATTTTTTTTATCAAGAAAATTTATCATTTTTTTTAATTTCTTCTCTAGTAAGACCTTTGATATTAGTATAGTAAAAATCGTATTCTTGATAATAATTTTTGTATTGTTTTCCTGTAAAAATATCTAAAAATCCTTAAAACAAGATAATTTTTATTTATCTTGTTTTAGAAACAACACTGTATGCAATCTCTGTACAGAGAATGTATTTTTAACATGTGTATTTTGTCTTACTGTACTGGCAGAGTTTTTATAGTCAAAACAAATGAAAAATCTACCAGTGCTCAAAAGTATTCCAAAGTATTTAGAATACGTTACTGACCTTGAGTAATCTAATGGAATACATTACAAATGACATTTTACAGCATGTAATCTGTAATCTGTAGTGGGATACATTTCAAAAGTAACACTCCCAACCCTGACCATGGGAACACTGATTGTACATTTTATAGCAAAAAATTGTTGAATTTAATTAAACACTTACCTCATACAACATTTACTCACAATTCACTATAAAATATGCATTATTCATTGACTAAACTGTCCCTTGATCTTGGAATTGACCATATAGGTTGAATGACCATTTCGGCCAAATTGCTGTTCACTCGGTTCTTTTTAAGAAACATCAACCAAACTCCATCCCAAGGGACAGAATCTCGGCCAAATAATTAAAAGGTCCATTCATATTTTGTCACTCTTCAAGCAGCACAATTTAGATTCTCCAGCACTACCTGTGCAGCTGTGACTGGGCCGTACACAGGGACATGTGCAACAGCTATCTCAGGGACACGGATTGACAAGGGGCCTAATCAGTGCATCAAGGGAGAAGGACACTGCACAATCCATATTGTGACCATATGAATTATGTATAGCCTGTAGAAGGGGAGGAGAAAGAGGAGGTGGTGCATGTGTGGGTGTCGTAAAGGGGTATGAAAGAGAAATGGCTACTGATATATACAGTATATGAGTTTTCCTTCCTCTCTACCTTTTTTTGTAATTTCTCCCAGCATGATTTTCCATGCTGGTTTGATGCAGGTGGACCAGCATAGATATGTTGTTCACCAACAAATAAATGCTGGTCAACTAGCAGGGTCTTTCTAATGAAGCCAGTTGACCATGGTAGGCTGGCTGGTTAAGCTAGTTCCAAAAGCAGTTTTGGCCTTTTCAACAGAGTGAAGAAGAGCAGCTCCTGCTCTTTTAATTGAATCTTCCCAAAGTGAAGGAAGGGCTTAGTGCCAGTAGACAGTCACTTAATAAGTGTCATTGTTATGTTTTCTAAAAGGGCATCTCTGACAGATTATGTAAAAGGCTATGATGAAGTTGGAAGTGGTTTACCTCACACCATTACTTTAAGGTGCTACAAGAAATCAACAATGGACCAAAGAACAAAGAGTTCTATGTGAAAAGCAGACCTCAACATACAATATAAATTCACCTTATGCGCAAGAGAAACTAGCACGCTGCCGTTTTGAAAATTTTGTCTCAGAACTTTAATTGTAGTGGCTCTATATAGATATCTATGTTGATGTCAAAATATAATTAGCTAGCAAATTGGATTTATAGAGTTGTCAAAAGCTATCATGAGTATTTTAAAGTGTTAAGGGGTATCATAAGAACAGGAAGCAGAGTGGGGAGATTTTAAAACAAGAGTATTTCATTCACAGAAACACAAGATCCTATATTCATGCTGTAGACATACTGATGTGCCTCTGTGCTCATGAAACTCCATGAGACAACACAAAGTTATTAAAATGATCTCGTACGACACCTCTGACCATCTTCTCATTTCATTCAACCATCGTGTTATAGTTAAGGTAAGCAGATTTTTTGAGCGTTATACCGGGACAGGGGGAGGGGTACAATTTACATTTTCAATAAAACATTGTTTAGTATGTTTTTTAAGCAATTTCAATTAGAAATGTCCTCATTAACCACACTTATAGCATAATACACGTGCAATTACCAATTGTAACCTAAAAACACCAGCCCTTGTAACCTAAAAACATTTCCTTGTAAACCACTTTAACCTAACCCCGCCCCCCCCCCCCCCCCAACGTGAAAGTGCAGGTTTTATTTTATATTCTGTTTACAACCATTTTAATAACATATAAGCCTCTAAAAAATTTATGATGACAAATTAATTTAAAAAAATACAAAAGTAATTTTCTTTAATGTTGAACTTGCATGTGTAATAATACGAGCTGTTACTGTTGGATATTTCATATCAACTACACATTTTAAACAGAGGTGGGTAGAGTAGCCAAAAACTTTACTCAAGTAAAAGTACAATTACTTTAAAAAAATGATTACTCAATTAGAAGTAAAAGTAATAATGTAAAAAATTACTCAAGTAAGGGTGCCTGAGTAGCTCAGCGAGTATTGACGCTGACTACCACCCCTGGAGTCGCAAGTTCGAATCCAGGTTGTGCTGAGAATGTTAACTTTAATTATTGTTTACTTTCACTGCAGGTTTTTTTCTCCCTCCATATTTTGAAAGTGAATGAGACTGTCAGCCTCTAACATTCTGTCTAACATCTTTTGGATTCCACAAAATATAGAAATATTAACAAGGTTAGAAGAAAATGAGGGTGGGAAAATTATGTTATAATATTAATTAAAGGCTGAAATATCACTTTAAGGGTACTTCTCAGATTTGGACAAATCTGTCAATCTGAAGAGAAGATTGGAATCCCTTTTCTAGTAATTATTATGAAAATTGTGAACAATGTCACACAGTCCCAAGTTATATTTAAAGTTTAATTATACACGCAGCAAGATCATGCTTTATTCATGCCTTCTGTCATTTTTTCACAGCTTTTTACATCCTGCATGAATTTAGTTCAGTGTTGGCGGTCCACTATTGTCAGTATCAAAAGAATTTAGATAATTAGTTCTGTACACTAACGGTAAATTGCACCTTTTCTCTCTATTTGGAAGATTGTTGTCCATAAGACAAAGCTGCCCGCATCTGTCAAAAGCTGTGCCTGCGCCAACCTTGCACGTGCAGAAATGCTCACAATCACGATAGGCAGGGCAAAACATTTGCACTTAACATGGATGTTTACAAGGATTTATACAGTAGGCACTGATATGTTGCAGCTCTGATATAAAAATTTAAACTTAGAAACTGAGGACATAAGAGTCCACAGTTACAGATACATGCTGAAAATGAATGAGTATCACCATGACACAGACAAGCCCACATTGTCACAATATCAAAAACGTACCTCATTGTGTTTTCTTAAGTTGGAGCTGCAATTTTAAACTTATCCTTGTCTTGGTGTAAAATGAAGGCATTTTGTGGAGTGAAAAAATTTTTTTTGGGTGCTTGCTACTGTAGTGTTGAATGCGACTCAAGTGACAGCGTGCAGCAGTTGTGAATTTCCACTATTGTTAGAGTCCCATTCAAAAAACACTTATTAAATTAATAACAGTAAAGTAACGACAGGAATGCTACCCATTGTAATGAAGTAAAAGTATTTTTTTTTCAACAGAAATTTTCACTTTGAAATTTTTTCAAAAATGTTACTCAAGTAAATGTAACGGAGTAAATGTAGTGCGTTACTACCCACCTCTGATTTTAACACAAATTATTAACAAGTTAAAACCTAAAAAATCCTAACCTAAAAGCAGAATTACATGTATAACAATTAAACGAAATTATGAAAAGGTGCCGTGTGTCATAACTGTAACGTTTAGAGTGAAAGAAAAAACACCTCCCATGCATTTTCGGGTAGTAAAGGGGTGATGTAGACCACACCATCAACTCTAGGTGAAAAATACTTTTTGTGCTCCCACATGTAATCCATTTTGATCTACTCTTCTAAGTAGCTTCAATACAAACTGGAAGTTAGATGAAAAAATTCGGAAGAGCGGAGCGTGGAAAAGGTGGCTGGGCTGAATAAAGTGAATACTGTAAAACAAATCTGTTAAGTCATTACTAATGGCAGGAAGACATTCTAAACTCCACTTGTGGGTTTTAGCATAATTCAGTGAGGTACAAACCGAGTCTATTAGTTGACATCATCCCTTTCGGCAGTCTGTGTTTACTAAAGTTCACTTGAAACAGCTCCACTAGTCACAGTCTTTATATGTCTTTAGACATATTTAATCAAACTATGTAGTATTGATATGGAGTAATTAACTAAAAGTAGTGATGCTACAAAATTAAAAAATATAAATGTATCTGTCCAAGTTTAATTGTTACCCTAATAAAAATTCATTAATTCATTTAAAAAAATAAATAAAATGGTTTTGCATCCAAAGCAATACAGCTAGTGTTGCTAGCTACTTTTTTTTAAAAAAGTAGCTTGACTGTACTTGAACTACTTTAAATTATGAGTGGCTTTTAGCCAAGCTACAGTTTCAAAGTAGCTTCCCCAATGCGTATACTATGGAGACATTGTTTAGAGATATATCATATGCAATGGATTCCTGATTGAGCTTTCACAGAACTTTCCTATACTTAATAACTGAATTAATCATCCATGAGCTATGATGTTAATGTTGCATAATATCACACATACCATCAACCTTTAAATACTCAGCAGTTTCAAATGCTTGAGCACTAGAAAGTTACAGCTATGCATAGTTGACTAATAAATAGACCTAGCACAGGCATCTAACTGAATTAAAAGTAATCATGACTTTGAGGAAGTGATTTATAGCCTAAAACATGAGTTCTCAGGAGACTTTTGCATGGTATAAAGATGGTAAATGAAAGCCATGTCTCATCTACACGCAGTGGAACCAATGTAGTGAATGTCTCATCATAGAGCTATGCTGTTTATACATGTATAAATCTAAGTGCTATGATCAGAGGAAACATAAGGCTTTATTGGACTGAAGAGGAACAACAGTGTTGCCTGATCTTGCTGGAAAAAAGCACCTGGCCTAACAAAGTAACAAACCCAAAATAAATGACTTGACTTGAAGAAAAAAAAGATTTAGACACAACTGGTCATCTAATCATTAAATATAACTCGCTCACGCACACACACACACACACACACACACACACACACACACACACACACACACAAATGTGCTTTGCATTCATTGGGGGTCTACAATAACAAGCACAAATACATGACTTAATTCTGGAAACATTTCTAAAGGACTAGAAAAAAAACACGCTTTGCAGCCATCATTCAATCACTCCTGCATGCAGCTCTCACTTTGCAGCCAGTTTCATCTGCAAAGGCATCAGTTTTGCTGTATTCTGATAGCAGTACGGCAGCAGATAATGAGATTGTTCACTGAGCTAGGCGGTGCTCAGAGCCAATGGCTTAATGGTAAACACAGCACATGGTCCAGGTGCATCTGTGCTGCTCAATAGCAGAGTCAATACTAAGAAGAATATGTGTATACTTAGAGGGGTGGAACAATGGTTTTCCTAGTGAAAACAACAATTCTGTCCCACTCCCTGCTGAAAAAGCTTTTAAACCACTTTAAACCATCCAAAAGTGGTTAGCACTTGGCCAGCCTGGCCAAGCTGCTAAGAATGGTCTGTTTTGATGGTTGTAGAGGGGTTTTGGGAAGCTGGCCAGGCAAGGAGACCAGCTGGCCAACCAGTTAAATCAGCTAAACATTAGCTTGGTCAGGCTGGGAGATCAGCTAGACCAGCAAAACATGAACTTGGCCAGGCTGGGAGATCAGATAGACCAGCAAAACATGAACTAGGCAAGGCTGGGAGACCAGCTAGACAAGCAAAACATGAACTTTGCCAGGCTGGGAGACCATATAGACCAGCAAAACATTAACTTGGCCAGTCTGGGAGACTAAATTGATCAGTAAAATATGAACATGGCCAGGCTGGGAGACCAGAAAGTCCAGCAAAACATGAACTTGGTCAGGCTGGGAGACCAGATAGACCAGCAAAACATGATCTTTGCCAGGCTTGAAGACCAGATAGACCATATTAAACCAGTTGAGACCACTAAACCACCTGTGTGCTCAGCTGTTTGTTTTTTTTTCAGCAGAACTTACAGAAGATTACAAGCCATGCATCCCACAATTGTGTGGTTTCCATACTGTAAAGCCCATCATGAATTTCCAGACTGCTTCATGCTGGTTATTGCTGGTTTGGTGATGATCTTGCTGTTGAACTAGCAAAGCCATGCTGTCAAACATGATCACACAGGTCATCAACATATTGTTTCCAAAAGTTCATGTACCCTAAAATCAACCCCATTCACCCAAATTCAAATGGCTTAATGGTAAACACAGCACACAGTCCTGGTGCAGCCATCTGTACAGCTCAATAGCAGAGTAAATACTGAGAAGAATATGTGTATACTCAGCAGGTGTGTCACTGGGTTTTCCTAGTGAAAATAACAACCATGCCCCACTCCCTGATGAAAAAAACACCTTAAACCATCCAACAGTGGTTAGCAGGTCTCCAAACCTGGCCTAGCTGGTAATACTGGTCTGTTTTTGGTGGTTGTAGAGGGGTTTTAAGCAGCTGGTCAGGCAAGGAGACCAACTGGCCGACCAGTTAAAACAGCTAAACATGGCCAGAGTGGGAGTCCAGCTAGACAAGCAAAATATGAACTTGGCCCATTGAATATTTTTGCATCAATTCGCGCATGAACACATTTCTCTTTAGCGCTACTGAGACATGGGTTCTGGTCCCATTGGGACAAGAACAAAATCAAGCTTGTATAAATAATGGTGAGTGTGAGTTTGAGGTGGCATTTTTGTGATAAAATTATAATTTTACTTAATTAATTGTTAAGTTTAGGGTTGGGGTCACATCTAAATATATTGGTAACCAGCTCTGCTGGTACTTTCAGCAGGGTTTTGAACTCTATCATGTTTATACAAGCATCACAGAACTGCATATAAATAATATGGGGTAACAAATTGCCCACTTGCAGTTTCTCATAATTGCTGCCACAATGTCTTCTGTGGTTAGACCACACATGTCAAATGGTGTGGTAACAAAGCACTTTAAAGCTTGAGAGTGTCAAGCACAAACATTAGCTGTGCAGACAAGAGACATGCTCTCCTGGGCGGCTTGTGGCCTCTCCTCTTGTGTTTTTGAAAAAAAAAATAGGAAGCATGCGGTAACTCAACTCATTAGAAGCCAAGCTTTCCCTTTTTATTTTAATTTTTTTTTCTGAGGAAAATCAATTAGCACTGTATCACAGGCACATCAAGTTCTATAATCCCTCAGTCAGAATTTAAACATCTGTCTGCCAATGCGACAGGAGCGCACTCATGCCTACAATCAACGGCATAAATCAAGAGAAGCTCTGGGTATTAAGTGTCATTGGGAAAGAGGTAAAAATACATAACTCACAGAGGACGCAGGTGTCTCTGTCAAATGCCAGCAGGATGAGTGAGAAAGAGAGGGATGGGAGGGCTATAGCGAGAAAGGAACCAAATACGTGTTCGCTCATTTAAACGTACATTAATCAAGAGCTGTCCTCTGTGCCTCGCTTGACAAATGAAACTGGAAAATTATGGTTACTGCAAAAAGAAGACACATCAGTGTGAGTTACTCTCCCACCCTCTGACTATGATGTCAAATTAAAATTTGGCATGGGAAAAAATGACCTGAAATTCCAATCTCCTCTTTAGCTCATCATCTCGGCTATTCTTAATTGATTACATTATTAAATAAAATGCATGTGACTTAAGTGACCACATTGTTCCATATATTTCAGGAAGTCTACTTGCCTCTCATTATTGATTGAGAGGTTTCACACCAGACAAATATTCTCAAAACAGACACACACATCTTTCCTGGAGGGTACATTAGGGCTGGGATAAAAAAAATAAAAAATATTTCTGAAGAGAAAGTGCGCCCCCCGGTCTGTGGACCACCTTGAACTTAAAATGCTGCAGAGCCAGATACCACTGGGGGATCTGCACATTGGTATCCTTCATGTGATGGAGCCACTGGAGTGGGGCATGGTCCAAACAGAGGATGAAAGCCCATCCCAGGAGGTAGTACCAAAGGGTGAGGACCACCCACTTGATGGCCAGACACTCCTCAACGGTGCTGTACCTCGCCTCTCTCGCTGAAAGCTTTTGGCTTATTTACAGTGCTCTTCCCACTCCACCACCTGGGACAACACGGCTCCCAACACCCTGTCCAATGCTTCGGTCTGTAGAACAAAAGGGAGAGAAAATCAAGAGCATTTACCTCCTTTTTGGTCTTGGGTCTCATACAGGCTGCAATCGATCTTATCAATTTGGGGGTGCACCTGCCCGTGACCCAAATGTAACCCCAGATAACTTACCTCCACCCATCCAATTACGCACTTTTCAGTGTTTCCCGTGAGTCCCACCCATTGGAGCAACCTCAGTGGCTGCATATGCTGCTGCCAATCATAGCTGTATATAATTATGTCATCGAGATAGGCAGTGGCATACTCCAGTAAATTGTGGTCTGAGGACTCGGTCTATAAGTTGCTGAAACGTAGCCGGGACCCCAAACAAACCAAACAGAAAGGTCACAAATTGGTGTAAGTAAAATAGAGTGGAGAAGACCATTTCTCACGGGACATTTGTATTAAGTGGATCTGCCAATAACCCATAGTTAAATCCAGTGATGAATAAAAGCGAGCTACACCCAACCAATCAAGCAGTTTGTCAATACAGGCATTGGATACATGTCAAATTTAGACATAGCACTGGCCTTACTATAATCCACACAAAACCGGACTGAGCTGTCACTCTTTGGAACCAGTACAACCAGGCTGGTCCAGTCAATGTGGGATTCTTCATACCCATATCGATCATGGCATTTAGTTCTTCTCAAACCACTTTTTTTCTCAGGTAAATGGTAGGGATGACTGCATACCATTACCCCTGAGGTTGTTTCGATATACTGTTTTATGACGTTTGAACATCCGGGAAGGTGCGAGCAACCGGGCCACGTCCATGATTTGCGATGGTGAGAGATGGTCTCTGCAAGTGACCGGGGTCCAGCGATTGCCTTTTAAGTTCACCTCCAGCCCGAGCTCCCTCTCCGGTACCACTGTAGCCAGAACCACGGGGACCATCTCCTGCCACGGTTTTAAAAGTTTGAGTTGGTAAATCTGATGTCTCTGCCCTATCCCTGCATTTAACCTCATAATCGACTTCCCTGACTTGCCGTGTGACCTCAATGGGCCCTTGCCACTTGCTACCCACAGCTTGATGTGAGTAGTAATACAAAGACTTTATCTCCCTGTGTAAATTCCAGTAGCCGAGCTCCCCTTTTATACAGCTGGGACTGACGTTATTGAGCCAGTAGCAAATTCTCCTGTTTTTCTAATGTGTGGAGTTTTGCTCTCAGGTCAAGAGCATATTGAATTTCATTTTTTTTGTTTGAAGGTCCTTCCTCACAATTTTCCCTCACAACATCTAAGACACCACAAGGCTTATGCCCATACAATAATTCAAATGGGGAGAACCCTGTGAACACATGCAGGACCTCTTGTACTGCGAATAACAGGGGTTCAAGCCACTTATCCCAATTCAGAGCATCTTCGTGCACAAACTTACGAATCATGTTTTTCAGTGTTTTATTAAACCGCTTGACAAAGCCGTCCATTTGCGGTTGGTACATGCTTGTCTGAATCAATTTAATGCCCAATAATTCATACAGCTCGCAGAGTGTACGTGACATAAAAGTAGTGCCTTGATCAGTGAGGATTTCTTTCGGAATCCACACTTGGGAGATAATTCTGAAGAGTGCCTCCTCAATAGTACGTGCAGAGATCACAGCTTCTGTGTTGCGTAGTCCACCAGAACCAACACAAAGCAATGCCCGTGTGGACCCACTCTGCCGTACCTCTCAGAAGTCAAGCGTTAACCTGATGCAGGATGGATTTTCTCAAGTCGGCATACACCAGGTGGTTCTCCGCTGGCAACTGGAGTTGGGCTTCACCGGACAGCAGTGGAGTTAACTGGACGGCACACTGGGTGCTCAGCAATCCACATGTCCCCGCCGTTCCCTCAAAGAGCTCCAGAAAGGCCTCCGGATCGTCTTATGGGCCCATATTGACTAGTGGAACCTAGGGCGGAGTGGTCACCATGGCAGCAACCGCTTGGTGAAGCAAGCTCCAAAACATCTACCGGTCCTCCGCTTAGGCCTGGAGGAGCACAATGAATCAATGCTCCTGTTTGATGTGCAGCTCGAGGAGGGCCTGATATTGTGTCTGGTGGATGCTGGCGAGGCTCTTGACAACGTCCTTCAGAGGTGAGGGATTCATGGTGGTGTTCTTCCTCCCTTAATCCAAGGGTTCTGTACCAGTGTTACAATGTTCACAGTTAGGTGAAAAGAGAAAGTGGGAGACAGCAAATCCAACCCATCTCCACTCTCACTGCAATGACAAACAGCTGTTAGAGACAATCATTGCTAGGTGATGATCTTTACTGTTCTCTTCTCCTGATCTCGCTCTCCATTCATAAGCCGGCACTTAACCATGATCCCACCACCCCATTTATACACTTACACCCACACCTTTCCAGTGCAGAGTAAAACCATTACCATAAGACCCTTTATCTCATTTCATTAAAGGCCATGGTATCTATCTAGCAGATACCTCCTGCCAGTATTTAGTGCTTTATAAAGAATTGTGGTGTTTGACAAGGAAAAATGTGTGAAGTCACATCCGTGGGTGGTTTTATTTGGGGTGTGACAGAGCCATCACAGTCAATTGCCCTTTATGACCCTGGCCACAATTTCCAGACTTGCACTAAATCCAAAGGGTATGTAAAGATAGAGCCAGGTCAGCCTTCAAGATCTTAAGTTTGATTCCAGTTTTCCTTGACGCCCTTGGTACTCATTAAGTATTCTATGCATCCCATGATCCACAGCCTTATCACAAAGCCACTAGCTGGGTTATAGAGCTAGGTGATTTAGCTGTAAAAAAAAAACTAATTAAATTCCATTAGGAGACTTACATGAAAAATAAGTAGATGAATCAAAGTTTTGAATTAATTCACAGAAATTGACAGTTTGAACAAATTCACTGAAATTACTTACCAACCTAAATGCTGTTTTTACTGGTAAATGACAGATACTATTGAAACTCTCTTAACGAAACAGACGTCTTAATACTCTCATACTTGTGAGTTGCAAGACAAAGATCAATCTTGAAACTAGTCTAATTACACACTCTTTCAACTTTCAAAAACAAATAATAAGTGAATTAAAATCATTGCAATGTTCTCAACATTGCTTAATTTTATATCGGCAGCAAAATCCTAAAAAATATTTTGTGAATATTACATACAGTATATTTCCCAGACATACTGATTAATAGAGCAATCAGATGTCTGCTTTTTTCAGCTTTTTTCTCCCCAGGAAGGTGGCCTTTAATGCAACGCCTCACATTAAAGCTTGCATGCAGCCTGTGAGTCAGGAAAATGGAGCACTGGAGAGTGGGCTGCAGTAATGACATCACAATAAGGGTAGACTTTGTCCCACTGCATTCACCAGGGGAAGAATACTACCTTGACACCCAGTTCAAGCTAATTTCAATACAAAGACTGGAGGAAATGCCAGAATATGGGGAAGTGTCATACTCCTCAAAATGATAAAGGTACCACCACACGATGTGGCCAGGGAGGGTGAGTCAAGGTTAGGTCACTGCAATATAGTGAGTGAGAAGAAGGGCGGGGGGAACGGATATAAGGTGTTAGAATAAAAGAGGGCAAGGAAGAGAAAGAAGAGAAAATAGCGAAAGAGATACTAGAGGAGTGTTTGAAGTATCACACTGTTCACATCTTCAAAACACAGTATGGTAAAGCTGACCGACGGCATAAACACAGTTCCAGAACACCCACAGGGAAGTCTTCATGGGACAGATGGAAATATCTGGAATATTTGTGAGATCCGTGATAGGCCCTAGAAACATAAGTTAATCACATTCATAAAAATGTGTACAGGAGTTCCTAATAAAGTGATCAGTGAGTGTATAAATAAACAATAAATACCTCATTCCAAAAAATGCCATTTGTATGGCAAAATTCACCAAAAATGTAACAGTACTACTGCAGTTGCATTACTTGACAACACAATCACATTGACTCCACAAACTAATGAACAGGTCAAGCATAAAATAGGCCTTTGAAAAACATTTCTTTCACTAAACAAGGATGTTCAAGCATATTTATTTACGAAAATATTGGGTAGATTTCTGTCAACAGAAAGTGTGCTGTGGTAGAGAGACGTCAAAGACATGTAAAGGCCTTCTGTTTAACTTCGAAAATCTCCTCTTTTAAATAAACTGTCAGGATAGACCGAAGAATAAACGCTGTGAATAATCGCTGTGATAGGCCAATGGCAGCTGAAGTCTTGGATAAGGAATCAACTGTCAATGAAGACTGCACTATCTGCACAACTCAGTCACTATCTAAAGAGAAGCCTGAGAATGTGATGGGCCAAGGACACTGACAAAAACAGCAAACCTTAAATTCTCTCTCAAGACTTTGTAAAATAAGGGAAATGCAAATTAGCTTAAATGCAAGAGCAGCTGAATCCTCGCCACAGGAGCCCGTTTTAATGAACAACGTCTTTTATTTCACCTCCTCAAAAACCTTTACCTAACAGTGATGTTGCACTTGTGGTGATGGAATGTAATTTGTTTAGATAGAACTTGTAATCAAAGGAACCTTAAAACAAGACGTAGAAATAAAGAAATCGTTTTTGAAAAAGTTTATGATTTTTCTGTTGAAAATTACAGTAGATGCATATTAGAAGGACATGCATTAACCCAATCCCTGTAAGCATCACCTAATAGATATTTGGCTCAGAGGTTGTTGAATCCACTTCGAAATGCAATAACAACAGGTGAAATCAATTATGTTTAGAGATGCCAGGAGCCCTACCTCATAAGGAGATTGGCATTGATCATAGAGCTCTATAAAAGGCCAGGGGCATAAACCTCGGCAGGGCTGCCGTCCAGTACAGTCGCTCGGCCTTTCCTCTTTAAGAACTCCACATCCCCATTCTCTCTATGTCACAGCTGATTTGCCAAGATTGGTTTAAATTAATTGCATACTCAGAGAGCATAATCAGTCTTTTTCTAACAGTCGTCTAATCATTGGAGCATTGGCACGAATTACATTTTTCTACGTTTTTTCACTGTCCATTAGCAATATGTCTCCTTCATTTCTCATTCACAGTCAAAAGTCAAACAAGTTTGTCCCACTCTGTGTTTCATCCAGTCACATGCTTTTTAGCAAAGCATGATACATAGGGGGCGGTTCCGGCTCATTTAGTCAAACATCACTTGAGAGATAGGGCAACACATGTTTATCACGGGATTCACAATTAATGTAAATGCTTTTCACACAGTCATTTGTCCAAGTGACAACCAAAGATACATCTTGTTTTGCATTTATCTACAGTATAGTATGTGATGGAATCATTTATATATGACAAGTATTCTATGTATGTTTTGAAGGTGATCACATTGCCAACTGCTTACTACTGCCTGTAGTGTTGTCTTGGTTACTTCTTTTTTCCACTTTCCCGAATGACTAAATATAATGTCCATTTCTCACAAAGAAGGACACCCTTACCATGTTCCAAATAATAACTAAATCATTGCATCACCATGATTTTAAAAATCCTTACATGCACCCATGATCATTTACAGCATTACCAGTTGGGTGGAAAAGGACATTTCCATTTATGTACAAATGAGTTGATCCAAATGTCCACATGTTAGAAAATTTTCTTTTTTGAAGCCCCAGTGCTGGTTAAATAGAGATCAGCAATGCTATTTAAACACAGTTCTACATCAAGCTAGGTATTGTAAACAGGTTGTACATAAACATTGTGTTACATCACAGTTTTCTCCTTTCATTCAATATAAGACTGGATTCCGCTGTAGAGAACATATTTGCTCTGTCCAAAACCTAGTGAGTTGTCTATGGAGGCAATCCTGAATAGTATTGATAAAAACGTTAGAATTGTCATTAAAAATAAAAAGCACACTCAAATATTTGGTATATATATATATATATATATATATATATATATATATTATGTCAATTAGAGTATATTGTGGTTAGCTTAGCAACATGCGAATGTCAAACTAAATTTAAATCAATAGCTAATCGAATTTCTCATGCAGAGCATTATTTTTGTGGTGTGTGGAGTAGCTGACAATGTTCCAAATAAGTCGTTAATGAGATTACATGATGGTTCAGATGTTACCTAAATGGTGTACAGTGAATGCAGGTATCTAGAGACGCATTTTAAAAAGTTATCTTTCAACTTTACACAGCATCTTAAAGATGTTGTGCCACTGCACAAGAAAAATAAGCGAGAAGCAGCGCAATGGTCAGAGACGTCTGACTAGCGCAATTTACAAAGAGAAATAATAATAAGTACAGGAAAATCCATCATGGCGGAAGTTATGGGTCCTTGAGGCTTTTTTGTTCCCCATGAGAAATGAGGCATGTACACCAGGTTTGAGAATAACTGGACAAATGGCTTGGAAAGGCCATGACTTTGAAAATATTTTTTTGGGGCGTGGCCTGTTGCGCCACCTATGGGCGAATGTGGGCCATTCTTGGTTTGGGGGTACCCGTTCGCATGGACTATCAATGTGCCAATTTAGAAAATTTTTGACCAGTGACTTTTTGAGATATTGGGGCTCAAGGAGAATAATAATAATAATAATAATAATAATAATAATAATAATAATAAAACTGTCAATTACAATAGATTCCCTCCTATCGGAGGAATCTAATAATAATTAAAAAAAGCACAGATGGATTCAAAAAAGGGAACAAGACATTGTGTTTAATGAAGCAACACTAGGCGGTTTTCTTGAAGGCCTCGGTTACCTCTGAAATTGAGAAGGCCAATGAGAATTTGGCAGACAGAATTTGCATGTCCCTCCCCCTGACATACGGGTATAAAGGGAGGGAATCATGCATCTGTTCATTCAGGTTTTGCACTGAGGAGCCAACAATAAGGTTCAGCCATTACAGTGGCTAGGTTCAGCATCGTGGCTGGAGGGACACAATGTCTCGTTCCCTCCATCAGGAAATAGAGGATACAACAGTAACCTAGACGTTCCCTGTCTGTCGCTCACTTCGACGTTGTGGCGATTAAAGCGACACTAGGGGTCTCTATTCAATCATGCCATGCTCGGAACCGTGTATGTGAGCTGCTGACACAGGTGCGGGCAGGCAGTTGCATTCCAAAGCAACAGTCTGCGTCGGATTGCACATACCCTTCCCCAATGCCCCATAAAAATCTTCATAAACCTTTTAGGTTCCCGGCATCACAGAGGGGGGGAACAAAACGACGTGCCAAGCATGGGAGCAGGCTGTGCCAGCAGCTGTGTCTTTTCTCTCTCTATGTTTCTTCATAGAGTTAAAGCTGCTGGGGCCATTTTAACGCTATCACAAACATCGGGGAAGGCGTTCTTTTCCAACTCCTATTCTTTCAGGCGGGAAAAGACTCTGCAGAGACCACCACCTGCCCAGGCTGGGGGGAGGTAAAGTGTGGCGAAATACGTCACATGGGTTTTAAGGCTACATGTGTAAATGGCGCGGTAGTAGATCCTACCTGCTGCGAGGGAGAAGTTGCTATAAACAGGGGGCAGCGGGGACTGCCCAAGGGAGATGTGGGTCCGCCAGTAGGGGGAACGTACCGCGGAAAATACACACAGGGGGATTAGTCCACAAAGACCCATCCTGTGGAGCACCTATTCCAGTACAGAGTAATTTTAGTACTCGTAGTGGGTCTAGACTGGGAATTC
The DNA here is from genome assembly GCA_032164185.1 of Moxostoma hubbsi. NCBI lineage: Eukaryota > Metazoa > Chordata > Actinopteri > Cypriniformes > Catostomidae > Moxostoma > Moxostoma hubbsi. Next base: position 16,146,053 of record JAVLUX010000033.1, read on the forward strand.
CTCCGATTAATTTGTGGACCAGTGGGCTAGGGAGGAACAACATCCAGGGAGCACGAGTTTAGGGGACTCTCCTGGGCTAAAAGAGCACACGTGATCACCTCGTTGGAAGGGAAAGGCGCTATGTGCAAGCGGAGTACATGGTCAGACGTTCCAAATTCCCGAGTTCAATGTGCTCGGACCAGAGAGAACACGGGACGAGATCAACTCAACCCTGAGATTGTAAAATCTCGTAAAGGTATTGGGAGTTGCCCAGCTCACAGCTCTGTAAATGTCTGCTAGGGAGGTGCTGTTGTCCAGTGCTCACGAGGATGCCACACTTATCGTTGAGTGTGCTCGAACCCGCAGTACGGCCTGGGTTTGATAGGCCAAAGCAATGGCATCAACGACCCAGTGGGAAAGCCTCTGTTTGGAGACAGCGTTCCCTTTCCGCTGTCCACCAAAGCAGACAAAGAGCTGCTCAGAATATCTAAAGCTCTGCGTGCGGTCTATATAGGTATGCAAAGCACATACCGGACACAGCAACGAAAATTATGGGTCTGCCTCCTCCCGGGGCAGCTTCGCTTGCAGGTTCACTACCTGGTCCCTGAAGGGGGTCGTAGGAACCTTGGGCACATAGCCCGGTCGCGGTCTTAGGACGACATGGGTATCTCCCAGACCGAACTCCAGGCAAGTGTTGCTGACAGAGGTCCCCAACCCTCTTGATGGAAGCGAGTGTGATCAAGAGGGCCGTCTTCAATGAGAGGGCTCTGAGCTCGACTTATTCTAGCGGCTCGAAGGGGGGTCTCTGAAGGCCTGAAAGGACCACAGAGAGGTCCCAGGAGGGGAACAGGAATGGCCTGGGAGGGTTCACTGCGTCATTGTGAGCCGATATGGCTGTCAATATGACAGCCTCCCCTCCAGCATCTCCTGCAGGAATGAGAGCACTGACCCGACTGCGCTTCTCTGCGGGTCTTCGGATCAGGAAGAACACCAATTCGTGAACAAGCACCACTTCAGGGCTTGGTTGATCATGTCTACGACAGCAGGTGTTAGGCCACTTAGAGCTGTACAGGAGCCGGCAGCTGCGTGCCCGTTTGGTGGCGTCTGTGGTGACCAAAACGTGTCGGACACCTGCTGTAGGGGGACTCCTGTCCGCAGACATCAGAGGTCTGTCTAAGGGTTGGATGTCTGGTGGCAGAAAGAGGTGATGAACATGCGGTATGTGGCGCGGCGCCATGCCCATCTCGGGACTTGAGTCTTCGTAGCGGGAGGAGCAGGTAATATGTCGGGGAGCAAAGTTGCATCCTGGAACATTTGTGCTGAGAAAAAACTCAAAGCACTAACCTTGGTCCGTGTACCTGGCTGGGGGAGGTCCTACAGAGTTGTCCTCTAGACTCGTCAGAACCGGCCTGCCAGGAGTCTACAGTCGAGGGCATGAAGGTGAGGGGGCCCCGTCCATGGTGCTGTGACTATAGGTCCTTGGCGCCAGACCGCCGTGAAAATGGCATGTTGGGGCACCGGTTAGGTGACCAAAGGAGTGAGGGAACCACTCTCTTTTTTCTGGCAATGTGGGTACCGCGGCCCGGGTGGGGTGCGCGCAAAGGACGAGCAGACCTGAAGGTGGCAGCCCAGTTGAGTCATCAGCATCAGATGCTACTGTGACGCTCTCCATGCAGCGGAAAAATCATCATCCAGCTTGCAGGGTCTGAAGGAGTACACAGACTGGCCATGAGGCGAGCTGCTCTCACCTTGAGCCCGAACAGAAGCAAATGAGCGTGCTAGGGATGGGTGGTTCTTGGGGATTTACCCGGCGAAACCGAGCCCACTGCACTCCTCAAATCACCTTCATCGTCAGAGAAGGAGCAAGCCGCTGATGTGCACCATAGATCCAACAGCAACCGGTCTACAGAGGTGAGTAGAACAGCAGTGATCTCAGCTCACTGATCGCACAACCACTTGGCTCCGAATAAGAAATCTGAATGAACAGATGCATGATTCCCTCCCTTTATACCCGTATGTATGCAAATTATGTCTGCCAAAATCTCATTGGCCTTTTCTCAAGTTCAGAGATAACCGAGGCCTTCAAGAATGTCCCCAATTGACACAACGTCGAAGTGAGCGACAGATGGGGAACACCAGAAAAGAAAAACTCCGGTGTCTCATAAAAGTCATAGCATGCCTGCACCAACCACATATGTATGCGTGCACAGTTAAATTAAGTATATTTTGACAGGCTTGCTTTCATATGTACGCAGACATTGAGCGTTCACGTCAAAATGGAAGTAAATCTAGGGCTTTACATTTACATTTATTCATTTAGCAGTCGCTTTATCCAAAGTGACTCACAAAATGAGAAGGATACAACATAAGTGATTCATTATACAGGAGGATACAACATAAGGAGACAGTAACATGAAAAGTGCTGCATTACAAAGTTTCAATTGCATTTCCCTGTGTGAACGGCCCCTTAGAAGGCTGCTGCTTATGTAGGTAGTAGGCAGCAAGACAGCAAATTTTGAAACGGAGCTATTGTCTTTCTTCTAATAGGTCAAGTTTTTTTATCTATTATATATAACTGTTGCCCTGCAACAACCTCACTTTGACTACTGTAGTAGAGTGCAACAATAGCCACTAATGACAGAAGCATGTTATTAAAATCCTTCCTGTCTGATGACGATATCTGCTATTTTCTGCTTCTAAGCCTTTTGCAAATAGCGGCGCACAGCCACAGCAGGTGATGATTCAGCTGACGCATAAGCATCAGGATGCCTAGTGTGGCTCAGCTTACCTTTTCACACTGATCTCAGATCAGCTCTAATCGGAACGACTGGTTGTGTATGGTGCCGGCTAGTCTTGGATCCCCTCGAAAAGACAACTGCTATTAAATGTGACTCTGTTTTGTGCCAACCATTTGTGTAAGCTGATATCACTAAGCAAATGATGCCACTAAAACCAATCTAAGCTGGTTAACTGGTCTCTAAGGCTGGTCAGGCTGGTGAGTTTGCTGGTTTTAGCGTGGGTTTGGGAACTTTTTAGCTGATTAGGCAGGGAGACCCACTTAAACCAGCTAAGACCATGTTAAAGCAGTTAAGACCAGCAAAAGGGTTTTTTCCCACAGGGGTAGAGCAGAGATCATAGATAATGCCTTCCAAATTGGTTTGTGTAAGAACTATCCTGTCCTCCCAGCCGAGATGACATAGCAAGGACATTTTGGAGCAATGCCCCGTTAATGGACCCTTTCCGCATGGTGCTAAACCATGAAGAACACATTAGACATTGTCTGTCTTGGCTAGGGGAGTGAAACATAGTGGGCAAGCTGGTGTTTATTTCCACTGAGAATTAAGCTTTATGGGATATGAGATATGCAGCAATAAACAAGTCTTATAAAATTACTTTGTGTGGAGACTAAGAGAGGATTTGTCTCATGGCTCACAGTTGTGGATATTCCATCCCTTTGGCATCTTTAAAGATGTCCCACAGAGTTTCGGCAAGCCGAGTGTCCATTATGGTCATTACATGTTTAGCAATCTTGAAAATAATGAGCCTGTTTCTCTGGTACATCTTTTTGAAGGCACAAGATTAGTTTCGAAGTACCTGTCTAAAGGCACTCAAGGCCATGCTGTGAAAATACTTGATATTAAAGGAGTTTCTAAACTAAAGAAGCTTTGTTTTTTGCATGTGTGTCGTGCTAGCAATGCACGTTGGTCATGACTATTTTCACAATACTGTATTGTGCAGCCTCTTGTACCTTATTGTTTAATTTTATTTACTACAGCCTTCTGATTCTGACTTTTTGCAGTAGAAATTGAGCTTAAAATAGAAGGATTACAGCAGACACACTACACATTCCCTAATTTACCTAAGATGCCTTAAAACGTGTCATCAGATGGAGTTAAGTGACTTGCACTTTTGAGCAGAGAATCTGTAATTCAGAGTTCAGTGAGGTGAATGGAGATTTCTAAGGTAGCCAAACCAACTAAAAAATGAGACTATTGCACGACATGCTCTTCAAATACATAATTTTTTCTCAAACACACAAATATATGGATTTCGTCTGTACTCTGTTATTGAGAAGCAGGCAGCAGACTTACTAATACAGCAGGACAGCCAATTTACCTTCAACAGCCAGCACAGCATACAGACATCACCAACAATCATTTGATCTCTTTTACTTCCTTGTGAGCGCTTGACAATGTGACACTGCACAATATTTAGTAGTGTGTCAGTGCTTCTTGGTGAGTCTTGGGCATGTCACCACATTAATTCAGAGGGTAGAGCAGTGCTTTGTTGGAAGTGGAAGATGGTGTGTGGGTGGACAGAGGACAGAAAGGAGAAATGAGGGAGTGACGCTTGGCAGGAATAAGTCATGATTGCAGATTTAGACATAGAGAGGAAACGAATAAGAGACAAAGGTGTCAGAATTCCATCTTAAAACCCTAACATGAAACAATCCAATATTAAGAATAGGTATGTCCTGATACCTTTTTTTGAGAACAAGTGCAAGTACCGATACTTCCTATTTGGTACTTGCTGATACCTGTCTTTTAGTTGTTGTTTTTTTTTTACTTTTTCTGAATTCCACTTCAACAGTTAATTTCAATTGTATCATCAAAATGTTTAAATACATTATTTTCTAGAAAACTTTAATCAAAGGATAATATAACAATTTATTTCAAATCAATTTCAATCAAATGAATAGCTTTTATACAGAACATCACAGCACATTCCAAATACAACATTAAGATATTTTTGTCAAATAAAGAGCTGCACAACAGAGCATCAAAGATGTGAAATAGTACTATTAGTAGTAGTAGTATTACAGTAAATATTACATAACTTTACAATAGTGATATACAGTATTTCTGTCATATTTCTGTGCCATTTAAATTGAGCTTTTATTTTGGCAGAGCTTTTATTTTGAAGTGTTTCTGTGTTTTTGTGACAGTAGAGTCTCAATCTGAAAAAGCTAGTTGCTACGTGGCTCAAAGTGATTATTTCTGTCATATTTCTGTGCCATTTAAATTGAGCTTTTATTTTGGCAGAGCTTTTATTTTGAAGTGTTTCTGTGTTTTTGTGACAGTAGCGTCTCAATCTGAAAAAGCTAGTTGCTACGTGGCTCAAAGTGATTATTAATCTGCAAAAGTCTGCTGAAGTCACAAATAGAATGTGCAATGCTCATGATGATGTTTTCCATGAATGAGCCAAGGAGCTCTAAAAGGTATGATGAGCACATAGTGTCTGTATATCTGCACAACACCAGCTCCACACATTCACAAGCACTCACATTTGAAGCTTGCAGCACATGCAAACTATATATTTATCTCATTAAGAGATTGAAAGAATTGGCTTGTAGAAGCATTTATAACTTATACTCCCAAAAAATAAACAAACCAACAAACAATGGAATTATGATTTTTCATAAGTTTAACCCAAACCTAAACCTAACCATAAAGTGTAATCCTTTCCCCTTACCCAAACCTAAACCATAATTTTAAATGGAAAATAACTTTTGTGTACAACAGAAGAAAGAAAAGGAGAATAAAAGTCATACCTTTTTGTAAGAGTAAAGTTGTATGATATCTTAAGATTTCCCATCTTGTACAAATTATTAAGAGTTGTCATGAGACTATGTATTTGTAATGAGGAGGTCAGACGAGGGAGTAAGGATCCAAATGCAGTTTTATTAAATAATCAGAAAACACAAAGGCAGGAACAAAAGAAATATCCACGATGGGGAAACACTATAAAATAACCACGAGGGGAAGAGGCTGGAACACGGTGACAGGCAGGAACAACATTCAACGATCGACAAAGGACTGACAAAACAACAGGGCTTATATACACATAGAACTAAACGAGGGAATGACAGACAGGTGGGGATGATGAGGGAGTGATTAGGGCCGGGAAATGTGGGAAACGTAGTTTATGGTGAAGGTGAGGGAAAAGCACAAGGCTGACAACAGGGAATCGTGACAGTATTACTTTCACGCCCAGTGTTGCCATGTCTGTTTATTCTAAACGCTTTTGGCTTTGTTTTTGCTTTGAAATATGAAATATGGAAATATTTGAAACATTGAAATATGGGCCTTTTTTTAGGGTTGTAAGTATGTGTGTGTGCACAGGTTTGGGTGGTTTACGAGACAATTGTTTTAGGTTACAGACTGGTAATTACGAGGGTATTATGCTCTAATTGTGGTTTATGAGGCCATTTCTAGTGTCCCCATAATTCAAATCGCTTAAAAAAAACATACTGAACAATATTTTGGGGTGGTGGTGGCGTAGTGGCTAGAGCACAGGGCTGCTAATCAGAAGGTCACTGGTTCGAACCCCACGGCCACCACCATTGTGCCCTTGAGCAAGGCACTTAACTCCAGTTTGCTCCGGGGGGATTGTCCCTGTAATAAGGGCTCTGTAAGTCACTTATGATAAAAGCGCCAAATGCATAAATGTAAATGTTTTATTGAAAAAAGTTTTTTTTGAGTGTTAGGTTTAAAGGTAGGTTTAGGGGATATAATCTATAGTTCGTAAAGTATAAAAGTAATTATGTCTGTGGAGAGTCCTCATAAGGATAGCCACACCAACATTGTGTGTGTGTGTGTGTGTGTGTGTGTTTGTGTATGTGTATGCATTTTTTCATTGTTTTAGTTGTTTAAGTTGTATATATGAAGGTCAATATTTTTAAGTTGCAGTGTAACTTTTGTTGTACCTCAAATCAATGAATGATACATAAACAACAAAAAAGAAAAAAACTGGGACCCTTATTAACGCGAATTGATGAAGCAATATGTTTATTTTGAGCTTTTTTGTCAGTACAGGCAGCATATTTTTATTTTTGCGATCTGGCAAACTGGTCATGCACCTCTAACTTAAATAAAACCTGTAAAAAACACAGTGTTTTAAACTGTTCTTCATAGGCCTCAAATTGCTCAAACACACTTTTTGCTCATTCAGCAGATGAGTTTTCTGGTCTTCATGGCCATGGCAGGCTTAAGTCTGTCCTCAGTCAATCAAGCCAAGGGATCAAAACTATGACCTTCACTAAAGGTGCTTAAACTTACTCAGCACAGTCTGGGAGGCTTTTAACTTATAAACTATAATACACCACCATTGACTTTAGGCAGGATAAACCTCCGACAAATCTTGGATCACATTCATATAACACTGTCCGGAAATGTTTTATCCCAGTATAGAGGGAAGATCTTGTGATTTATGAAGCTGATAGTGTACTACTGTCAGTGGCCACCAATTACCTTATTACAGGAATCCCTCAAGGATTAAACATGGATTTACAGGGATTAAACATGTCCTGAAAGCAACATTCACAACCAACCACCATAGTTTCTCTAAACATTTCCCAAGGATTTTCTCAGAAAACATCCTTGTGTTTAATGCACTTGCAGTTTGATATTCTATTTATCCCATGTTTCATAAACTTCAAATTATCTTGCAGTGCTTCAATGGTGTGTAGTAAATGTCCTTCACATCAATATGTCACACGTTTAAGGCTTTGCTGGACTAAACAAATAATGATTCCTGTTTTAAAATACTTTAAAGAAATAGTTTCATCATTCATACATCATTTACTCACCCTTATGTTATCTCAAACAAAAACAAAAAAATGACTTTCTTTCTTCAGCGGAACACAATCGTAGACATTTTAATGACAATATGATGTCTGTTTGTCCATACAATGCAAGTGAATGGTGACCACATTTTCTAGCTCTAAAAAGGTCATCAAGGCAGCATAAAAGTAATCCATAAAACTCTAGTGGTTTAATCCACGTCTTCTGAAGTTATCCAAATATAACTCAATTTGCACTATAAACCTTGACATCAGCAGTCTCCATGGTGATCATGATTTCAAGCTCAATTAAACTTTCTAGTGCCATCTAGTGCTCCGCACATGCGTCAAGTGCTTGGAAGTGTAGTCGAGCTTGAAATCCTGATTGTACCCAGAGACTGCAATGACAAGATGAACAGTGAAAAAGGAGGTACTTTACATTTTGGTCTGTTCTCACCCAAAACCGATTGCATCACTTCAGAAGACATGGATTAAACCACTGGAATTTTATAGTTTACCTTTATGCTGCCTTCACTGTTCACTTGCATTGCATGGACAAACAGACATAACTCCATTAAAATGTCTTTGCTTCTGTTCAGTTGAAGAAAGAAAGCCATATGGGCTTGAGACGGCATAAGAGTGAGTAAATGTTGAGAGAATCATCTTTTTTGGGTGAACTATTCCTTGACGTTTCTATCACTGTTTTTTGAATTACTGGTCAATGTGAGTCCTTGTTCACAACCTATTATACCTCTGTAATGTGACTTATTTCTGAGTTAAACAGCATATTTATTTAGAAAAATGTGGGACTTGATTTTATCCATCAGGAGGTGAGTGAAATTCAGCAAGCCATACCAGAATGGAGTTTACTAAAATTCTTTACTTTTTTTTTTTTTTTTTAACATTATCCAATAGCCAATACGACCTATTGGTGACATCAGCAGAAAAATAAAATTATTACTGTGACAAGGAGGAGGGTGAGGCCGGGCTGTGACAAGGCACACCCGACCCCCAATCGGGCTAATCAGCCGAGGAAAGGAATAAATGTGGTGGAATGTTTGGGAGAGAAAGCTACAGGCAGCTGCCCTGTATGCGTTTGTGCTTATGTTTTGTGTTTTTTTAATTGCTCATTAAATATTACTTTGATGCTTCCTCTGGTTCCCACCTCCTCATATCCATTGAACCCTGTTACAATTAAATTTTTATCAAAGGTTGCATTTGTTTAAATTTTGGAATAAGTTGATGAAATGACTGATGAAACATTCACGATTAGACTAGGAAAATGCATTAAAAAAAGTAAAGAGGGTCAACTTTAATTTCATGTTGACTATAAAGAATTAAGAGAGAAGTGTGGCAGCGGGGGCGTGGTCAAGCGCCCGTCCGGAGAGGGGGAGCGGTAAGGGCGCTTACTCCTGAGCTAAAATATGTCTAACACCTGTCTCTAATTTCAGTGAGCATGGGGAGAGCGGCATAAGAGCCACAGCACCACCAGTCAGGACGCCAGTCCAGTGTTGGCAGCCCCGAGTAGTTCTAAGTTGATAGAAAGTTTTGAGTTTTGTTATAAGAAGAAGTTTATGTTGAACCCCTGTAACTTTACTTTGAGAATTAAAAACACCCTTACCTGTGAGCAGAAGCCTGTCCTCGTGTCCTCCTTTTCCCCGCCCTGTCGAGAATCTTGTTACAAGAAGTATGGACCCTTCTCACAGAGCTGTTATGACGCGTTTCTGCCTTCTTTAACAACATAATCGCATTGAATGTGCAATGATGTGATGAATATTAGCATTTGTCTGCTGCGAGCCTCAGATGCATGGCAAGAGACGTGAAGAATGTGAGCTGCTCTCTGAAGGTGGTGTATTTGGACACAAGCAGGTAGGAGAAATGCATTATACCATAATAATGCGATCACAAGCCTGCAAAGACTTATATTATATATCATCACAAGTGGTCCACTTCTGTGACTTGGTACGATTGCGTTCATATCAGTAGCGAACCTTGCCTGAGTACGGACCTGGGTGCGGTTCGCAGGTGCGAACCCGAGTTCGGAAAATAGGGTTCACATTATCCAAACAAACCGAACTTTCAATCGAACCCAGGTGCGCACAGCAGCTGAGGGAGTGAAAAAAACGATTTGTGTCGCTCTTCTTGATGTTATCCAGTGCTTTATATTTTTATCTTTTGCAAAGCTGTGAAAGCATAATTGATTTTTTTTCTTTTGCTATTGGAGTAAACAGGTTAGCAAAAATTTTATTTGTTGTGGTTCTCCATTCACTTCCCCATGTGCGTGTATATATATACGAATTACAGAACCATTAAGCATGTAGACTTGTTGTCTCTCAATCAGTGAGAAGTATGCAGTCTTTTCCTCTCTTTGACATATTTGTGCTTACATTTTGCCCACAAGCAACCACAAGTCTTTTCTTGCACTCAAAAGGAGACTTACTGAATGTGCATTCATTAAAACAAACCATTCACAATTTCTTTTAGGATTACATGTCTAACAATCCAGTGAGATGACTTGCTATCTACTTTCTATATAGGCGTCCATCTAAATATACAGCAATCGAACTGAAATGGAACAACATTAGCGCCTGATCTGAGACACATTCTTCATAGGCAGCAATGTTGTTAACCAATTCAGCACACAACATCCTCAACTTGCGCAAGAGATAATTTACACAGCTATTTCATTACCTTAGCATGTAGCTAGCAAATGATTTTGAAGATGTTGTTCTTTCCCTATTCAATTAGATAGGAACATATTTCCATACATAAAAAACGGCAAACGAGTGAACTGACTTGCCTCAAAGGGACTTTGTAAAACGATATACCTTGATTTTGCGGAGCATCACAGTTCATTGTGGGATTGACTTTTCCCCAAATAATACACAAATGTTGACTGAAATGTATCAACAGAAAGAATAAACTGCTGCCTACAGTTTATGACATTTGGCTTCAATTATGCCAAATAATGTTGTTCAGGTAGGCAGCTCACAATAATTTCTGACAGAGCCTGTATCTACTTTTTAAACCTAGCAACCCAGCTGTGGTCATGTCTCTGTGTTCCCTCTGCAGCTTATCCTTATAAAGAAGCATGGGGTGGAATAAAGGGCCAACTCAGACAACCTGCAGCCAGAGTAATTCAGCCCAAGCTTTGTTTGGGACATTGAAGAGCGAAGGCACATACTCAGATATTGTAGGCTACAGTAGCTCCAATGAATGAAACCCAGTAACGTCTTGTTTACGTATGTAACCTCCGTTCCCTGATGGAGGGAATGAGACGTCGTGTCGAAGAAGCGACACTAGGGGTCTCTCATGAGCGCCGAATATGCCTCTGATCTATGAAAAAAGGCCAATGAGAGTTGGCGAACAGTATTTGCAAACCCCGCCCCCGGACATACGGTATAAAGGCGAGGGGAAATCCGCTCGTTCATTCAGGATTTTTCTGAGGAGCCGGGAGTGTCCGGCCACCTCAGACAAAAGCCATTATGGATTTTCCAAGAACAAAAGACCAAATCTTTTGATTTAGATTATAACAGTTTTTATTCACAGACACACACACATATATATATATATATGTGTACATAGTCAATCTACTGTAGGATAATGCGGATTATAGCAGGCTTTAAAATATGAAAGTCCAAAAAGCATCTCTCATATTCCTTCACTGTAATTATTTCAATATATTTTGATTCACATGTACATGAGTCACTTTCATATGGCATTTTCTTTCAATCTGGGCTGTAAACCAGCCCGAACAGTTGGCATGGGAAGACACGACGTCTCGTTCCCTCCATCAGGGAACGGAGGTTATATACGTAACCGAGACGTTCCCCGTCTGTCACTCACTTCGAAGGTGTGTCGAAGAAGCGACACTAGGGGTCCACTTCAAATCACGCCATGTGCTGAGCCGTGTACGTGTTCTGCTGACACAGTAGCGGGCAGGTATTTCACGTGCACAAGCAACTAACTGTGTTTCAGACTGCACGTACCCTTCCCCAATGCCCCAAAAAAGTCGTCCTTTTGGTTACCCAATTGGGGAACAAGGCGACGCTTCCAACTAGGGAACGGGCCAAGCCTAGCTGGTCCTCTTTTCTCTCTATGTTTTCTCGGCATAGAGCAAGAGCAGCTGGGGCCCTTACTGCATCGTGGGAAGGGGGTCTTACCCGAATTCCTATTCTTTCAGGGGGAAAAGACCCTGCGGAGGCCACACCTGCCCAAAAGGGGAGGTAAAGGTGGCGAAGATACATCACATGGGCTCTTCGGTCACATGTGGGAAAGAATGGCGCGGTGGTAGATCCAGCCTCGAAGAGGGGGGAGTTGCTACGTCACGGCGACCGGAGGGCAGCGAAGGACTGCCTAAGGGAGACGCGGGTCAGCTTGTAAGGTGACCGTACCGCAGAAGTACACACAGGAGGAGTCCGTGTAGGAGGCCTGACCTGTGGAGCACCTATTCCAGTAGGGGTAGCCTGGGGTACCCGTAGTGGACTGGGTGAGCAAGTTCCTCTGCTGAACTGCGGACCCAAGAGGGCTAGTGAGGAATCAACCAGGGGCCTAAAGGGTCTCCTGGGAAAGAAGGCGCACTGTTTTACCTCGGCAGAGGGAAAAGGCGCTGGACGCAAGCGATTCACCCGGTCAGACCGTCAACGTGTACCGAGTTCTACCGGCTCTGACCTGAGAAAACACGGGACGAGACTGACTCAACCCTCAGATTGTAAAATCTCGCAAAGGTGTTAGGTGTTGCCCAGCCCGCAGCTCTACAAATGTCTGCTAGGGAGGTGCCCCTAGCCAGTGCCCATGAGGATACCACACTCCTGGTAGAGTGGGCTCGAAACTGTAGGGGGGGTGGCACGGCCTGGGTGTGATAGGCCAACAGAATGGCATCCACCACCCAGTGGGACAACCTTTGTTTGGAGACAGCGTTCCCTTTCTGCTGTCCCCCGAAGCAGACAAAGAGCTGCTCAGAGCGCCTGAAGCTCTGAGTGCGTTCCAGGTAGGTACGTACCGGACACAGCAGTGAGGGGGCTGGGTCTGCCTCCTCCTGGGGCAGCACTTGCAGGTTCACTACCTGATCTCTGAAGGGCGTGGTAGGAACCTTGGGCACATAGCCCAGTCGGGGTCTTAGGATCACATACGTGTCTGCTGGACCAAAATCTAGGCAAGTGTCGTTAATAGAGAACGCTTGCAGGTCCCCGACCCTCTTGATGGAGGCGAGCACGATCAGCAGGGCCATCTTTAGGGAGAGGGCCCTGAGTCCAGCTTATTCTAGCGGCTCGAAGGGGGATCTCTGAAGACCGGCGAGGACCACCGAGAGATCCCAGGAGGGGAACAGGTTTGGCCGGGAGGGGTTTAACCTCCGGGTACCTCTTAGGCGTCAGCATCAGACGCCGCACTCTCCGATGGAGTGGTGAGCTCATCCACCTCGAGCTCCAGAGGATAGGCAGACCGGCCCGGAGGCGAGTCGCCGTTGCCTCGAGCACGGACGGGAGTCAACGAGCGTGTCGGGGAGCGGGTGGTCCAAGGGGGCATACCCGGCGGAGCTGCACATGCAAGCTGAAAAGCAAGCCGCGACCACAACATTGCCATGGTCATGCTCTCGCAGTGAGAGCATGAACCATCCACAAACGCTGCCTCAGTGTGATCGGTGCTCAGACACACGAGACAACGCCTGTGGCTATCTACCGCATTCAGGAACTACACAGGGGCGGAATGGCATCTTTAAAAAAACATGTCCTGAAAAGGATGTTCAACACCGCTGTGTATTGCTCTTTTAGAGAATTATACTCTTTACAGAGAAAATTGCTCTTTATAAGGGAAAACTCTTTCAAACTCTGCGCTGTCGAAGCGCCCAGGGGCAAACTGCACACCGTGCAGAGAAGAGAAAAGCTGCTGAAGTGCGCCGTAGATCCAACAGCAAAGCAGAGTGTCAGAGGATAGAAGCAGGATATCTGGTGTGTCACTCGCAGCTGGCTGCATACACGATCGGCTCCGAAGAAAATTACTGAATGAACGAGCGTATTTCCCTCACCTTTATACCCGTATGTCCGGGGGCGGGGTATGCAAATACTGTTCGCCAACTCTCATTGGCCTTTTTTCATAGATCAGAGGCATATTCGGCACTCAAGAGAGACCCCTAGTGTTGCTTCTTCGACACAACATCGAAGTGAGCGACAGACGGGGAACTGATTATCTGCCTTCAACATTTCATGACCACTATGGCAGACTGTAGGATTGACCAGACCAGCCAAAACAATGTGGCACATAGACCTGAAAGGGCAACAGACTCTATAATACTGCAAATAAGGATTAGTGGGTGGTTGGGTGTCTCCACCCACACAGCCAGCCTGGACCCCAGTCAAATCCCAACCTCCATACCGCCAGTCATTAAGATGCAGTATAGGATGGAAATCCTGTATTCACAGCAGGTTTATTATAGTTTTGATTTTTTAATGTTGTTTTTAAGTTTTATTTCTATTACATTTTTTATTCATCATTTCAATTTAATTAAATGTTTGCTCATGACTGTTAGTTTTAGTTTATTTTGGTATTTTCTTTTTTCACTTTAACCTTAGTTTTTTGTATATTTAGTTTTTCAGAGCTGCCAATTTTAATGCGTTAATTAATATAATTTAAACATGTTCATCAGCTTGTCATGGTCATCTAGTGTCATTACTATCTAGTGACATTTTCATGTTTAATGAAGGCTGGTTTTAAATGTTTCAAATTTGATAAAACATGTATAAAAACTAAACATAAAATTAATCTGTAATATATATATATATATATATATATATATATATATATATATATATATATATATATATATATATATATAATTTATTTAATTTTGTTTTCATTTTAGTTAGGTTGGGATTCATGATAATTATATTTTATTTATGTTTCTAATTTCAATTTTAGCGTTTCAGTTATTTTTTAGTATTTCAGGACTTTTTTCAGGATATTTCAAAGTTAATGCATTAACTAATATAATTTAAGTACGTTTAATTAAAAAAAAAAAATAATGTTAGTTTTTATTTTTATAGCAACACTAATCATTCAAATTATTTGAAATATTTAAGGATCAGTTTTATTTTAAACAAAATACCAGTGAATCTTTAATATGACATCTGTAATATGAGTTCAGTCTGAGTTTGTCCACTGTTTGAGTGACAAGAAGAAACCGTATATCAAGGTCATTTTCAGAACATGCCAACTGTTCGGGCTGGTTTACAGCCCAGATTGAAAGAAAATGCCATATGAAAGTGACTCATGTACATGTGAATCAAAATATATTGAAATAATTACAGTGAAGGAATATGAGAGATGCTTTTTGGACTTTCATATTTTAAAGCCTGCTATAATCCGCATTATCCTACAGTAGATTGACTATGTACACATATATATATGTGTGTGTGTCTGTGAATAAAAACTGTTATAATCTAAATCAAAAGATTTGGTCTTTTGTTCTTGGAAAATCCATAATGGCTTTTGTCTATTTTGTAACTATTTCTTGAAAAATATATAATATTGAATAAGAATGAAGCACTATTTCTTTGTCAAAAGGGGAAATTGAATGAAATCCTGGTATTTACCAGTCTAACAGAGAATGATATGACACAGCTTTAGAGGGTTCCATTATCTCTATGACTATAATGCCTTTCAAAGAAAGAGCAGTGACACTGGAATTCATTGAAATTCAAAATAATAAATTGTGCCTTCTTCTGTCATTGTTGTTTTAGCACCCAATTCAACAAACGAATTATGCAAATCTGGTAATGGTGCCAGCACATTCTACAAAAGAAGCATTTACACAGCACAATCCCCCAGTTTGCAGGTCGATTTTGAGTGCTAAATTGTGGAGAATGCAGACCACGCAATTAGGCATACAGTAATATGCTTGGACTGTACAGCATTGCTCCACCACTGTAATCCAGAAAACATAATAAAGTCTTTGAAATGCTATGTTTTAACTATTTCAGTAAATATGTGCATGGCAAGTCTCAATATTTATCCAGTTATAATTCTCTTGCCCATCATTTGAACACCATATTCACAATATTATACTTATTAATATTTAATGTAAATGCATATGGTGCAATGCAGAGAGTGCCTCTTTAAACTTGATTGCAAGTGGTTAGTAAATAGGTTTTTGCACCGAAATGCAGCATGAAAAATTGCTGCAACTGTTAAGTGAATTCTAGTGTCAGCTTGTGATGATATTGATATGGGTAAATTGAATTGCCAATACTTCCACACCTTGGCAATGCCTTCCTTATTGCTTTGACATAATGGTAAAGGCTTAACTTTGTCACTATTTCAATAAAGCAAGCAATATTTTGGCAGCCACTAATGGGGCTTTTCCACTGCACGGTACAACTCAACTCGACTCTGCTCACTTTTTGGGGGTTTTCCACTGTGGATAGTATCTGGTTCCTGGTACTTTTTTAGTACCACCTCGGTCGAGGTTCCAAGCGAGCTGAGCCGATACTAAATGTGACCCTGCAGAACACTGATTGGTCAGAGAGAATCGTCACAACCAGCGTCACTAGATGATGTCGACACGGGACATCAACCCGCTAGTTTTGAAATTAGCTACAGTGATAGCAGAATAATTTGTTCACACGACTTTCGAATTGTAAAAAGAAATGGCTGTGCGCAAATCCATGCCATGGTCAATAAACGAGGTGCAAACGTTCCTCTCGTTAGCGACAAATGACAAGAGAAAGTCTTCAGGAAGTGTCTCAGCTGTTGGCCGCACAGCTGAGACAGGGCTACCACCAGACCTACCAACAGTGTAAGAAAAACGTAAAAGTGACTACAGAAACATTAAGGAAAAGTGGAAGGAGGATGGTACGTTAACTCTATACTCTGCTTGAAAACTCCACTTTATTTAGTTGACCAGCTACAGGAAAGATTGCTTTTAAAACAACCAGGCCAATTTATCTGTTACACATGTGTAAAATCACCATGCAACAACTGCTTTATGCAGCACAATAAGCTAGTAGCTAACAGTTAGCAGTCGTGTTATTGTTTATTGTTTTGTGTCGTGTTTAAGATGATGTCCCTGCAGTAGAGTCGGCACAACTATGACGATCAGCCTACAATCCCACCCATGTTGAGGCGGCACTAAACAGCAGAGGAAATGCAAGTTCAGAAAAGTAAGAGTCGAGTAGAGTCGAAACAACGTGCAGTTGAAAAGTGAATAGCCCAACAAGGGCAACACATCCTGTGTGGAAAATAGCACCTACAGCTCCAAGTGGACTTACAGAGACAACCAGGAAGCACAGAGAAAGAACAGGCATACATTCTGATGGCAAAATGTTTCCCTTTGCTCATCAAACGTTCCCATCACAGCACACAAACATTGCATCCCCTTGACATTTGAAGTAACACTTAGGTACAGAAAATGCATTCTATGGGGTTATGGTGTTCTGACCATGAGGGGGCACTGAGGACAACTCTCTCTGCCTCCATCAGGTCCATGTCATGCCTTTAGCTGCACCTCTGACTTTAAGCTCATTAAGGGCAATACTCATCATTAACCAGATCAGGGCATAGGTCTGGATGCAGCGTGAGTGCAGGACCCAGGAGAGTAACAGTGCTGTCTACAGGCTCACACTGAAGAAACTGTGAGGATATATAAAGTAAACGCTATTGGCCCACACAAAACAGAAGTGGTTTATGTCCCTTGGTGTAACATACTAAAGTAATTAAAAAATATATTTAATAATTTAATTCAAATAGAAGATAATACAACCCCTTTTTTTTGTAAATGTGCATACTGTAAGGCACTTACAATGGAACCAAAGAGGGTCAAGCACTTTGAGGTTTAAAAGTCTTCCTTTTAAAAAGTTAAATTTTTTAACTGTGCATAAGTTGCCTAAGTCATAATTATTGTAGACTACAGTTCAAGGTGGATGAACTTCCAGTTATTCATCACTAAAGATATGATGTAAAAAATCTTGTCTTGAATTCTTGCGCATATCATTTGAAAGCATTCAACTCTTTCACCCTTCAAAATCCTCTTTGAACTCCTTATACAGAACAGGAATCAGCCCACTTTAATCACTCTCCTACACAACGATGATTGGCCTCAACCACTGTTTTTGCCTGGCAGATGGAGACTGGGTTATAGAGTGGATGGGGCAGTGTAGGTGCCAGAAAAACAGAACAACCGCGTGTACAGTATAAATGTCTGAGGGGGCTGCTGGGTTTCATCAGCTGTTCATTTTCTCGCACCCTTTCAGACTCTCATGCAGATGATTATGAGTAGTGATTACAAAAATGACCCTTTCCACTAATTTCTGTTTTATTATCAAATTGCAGAAATTATCAAATGTAAAGCACAAAGTACTGCTGTCATCCACCACCAAGCTTTCTAAAATGCTTCTTTCCCAGCCAAAAAGCAGGGATCCCAGATTTGACATTTCCATTTGTTTCTGATTACGATATAATTTTTTTAAAAAGTCATTGTATAGAGACTACCCGCACAAACAGCAATTTCTAGCCAAAGAAATAGCTTAGCGCTCAACATAACTGGAACATTTTATATTCAAAATACAGAGATTTATGAATTTACCATGACTAAGATTTAATTAATTTCTAAGACTTTTCCAGGTCTGGAAAGCGAAATTTTCTGTTGTTCTGAACTGTTGGAATCTTGTAAAACAGTTACATCAGGTCCTCAAAGCTGATTGGACAAACGGCGTACCAAGAGTGCTGATATACATTCAAACAGCACTGAGATTGTATGTTAATTTTTATTTCTTTCCCTAATTTGTTCAGTGACCAATTGTGAAGATTGCATATTGTGGCAGAGCAGAGGGCGGGGCCGTTCGTGATGATACACACCCGGTCCCGTATCAGGCTAATCAAGCCTCCGAGAGGAATAAAGGCCGATGGCAGATGGTGGTGCGAAGAGAGAGAGATCCTTTATGGACATGTCCATCATGTGTGTGCTTGTCCTTTTTTTAAAGTTTATTATTATAACCTTATTTATATTGTCAAGCCGGTTCTCGCCTCCACCTTTCCCTTAAATCACTTTACACTGGTGGCGAAGCCCGGGAAGGAGGAGGGATACCTGTCGTGGAGTCCTCGACACTGCTGTCCACCCAGGGGAGCGCCGCTGCCATCCACTGGGGGAGGGAGAAGACCGACCGCCCGGACGCGGGGAACGGAGCCGCTGCCAGTGGTGGAGGAGAGCCCTGCCATCCCCCAGAAAAGTGGAGGGGTCAAAGGAAGACCGCCGTCCATGAGGGGAGGAGGGAAGTGTCTCCCCGGACGCCTGGAGCGGTAGGGCAGCTGCCAGGGGTGGAGGAGTGTCCCCAGGAGTCACCGAGAACACGGAGGGGCGTTCTGACCGCCGGGGGCCATTAGTCTAACTCTGGCTGTCGTCCGTCTGAGAGGGTGGAGAAGTGATCGAGGACCATGCAACAGTGTATCGGAGAACCGGCACCTTTAAATATACAAGCCCTTTTGTAACAAAAGTGGGCTGCAGAAACTTTTTGACTCTTAATTAAAAATCTTATAAATGGTATAAAGGAGAATAAAAAACAAACATCAGTCACTTTCTTCTTTTGCTTTCTGTTTCATCCATTTTATTGTTGTAAATGTTCCTCTTTTTATTTCAAGCTTATAAGCTGAATCTTGCCCAGTCATTAGTTTAAGACAAAGGGTGTTAGCAAAACCACTAACACCCTTGCTCCAAACCATTCCCGGTTTCCATGGCAACACTGCAAACACTGGGCTTTCTTCACAGAGAGGGGTGAAAAATTTAGTCAATTCTTTTCTTACCCTCTCACTTCCTTCTCAGCTTGTTCCTCTATTTTATTTTGCCAGTAAAGACAGAAACAACCCGTGGGACTGTTGCTGACATCTAACGTGATGTTTTCCCCAGTCAATTAACTCATCAATCATCTCTACCACTCCTACTGCGAGTGTTCGGTGAGGAATGCGTCAATGACACACCATCTGCCCCCTGACAATGACCAACAGCAGGTGTCCAATCACAGCAGAGACACCTGAGAGGAACACAGCATCAGTCTGAATCACAAACATGATTGACTACCGGATAAATATAGAAGAGCTGCATCAGGTGCCAATATACTAAAGTGTCTTCTCATGCCTGAGAGATGACTAGGCAAGATTTCATATCTTCCCACGCCTCAAGACAAATTAAGTTCAGAGGGAAGCTGCAGACTGACATTTGGTCTTGATGTGTTAGACCATACGAAAGAAAAGTTCAAAAGTCTGCATCGCTATGACTGTCTCACTCTCCAGAGCACTTTTTGTGTCTCTTGAGGTGAAGATATTGAGGGAAATCAGGTCAAAGTAATCTTTTACACCAACCATGAATGCTTTCACTTCTTTCAAATGCAGTTTTTGCTTGAATTTTTAAGGAATAGTTCACCCAAAAGTGAATTTCTGTCATTTTCTCACCTTCATGTCTTTCCAAACCAGTAAGCTGTATAATTTTCAATTTGAAAGAATTTTCACTTAGGTTTTTTTTGTATCATGACAGTTCCCCTCCAAATATGGGGACTCTAAGCAACAGCCATGGATGGCAGGGCTTCGTCGATCTGAAGTAAACTCATCAACCTCCGTAACCAAGAAATGTTAAAATTAAGTATGGCGGAATGGAGCATTCAATCATTCATTCAAGTATCTAAAAAAAAATTGCATTTAAAAAGCAAGATATTATTATTAATATTGATTATATTACACTATTAAATATATTATTATTCTTTTTTATTATTCAAAGTCAATTCCAACCAACCTGGCATAATAAATTTAACATATGAGTTTTGAGAAATCTACCACAGATACAATTACAATGCCACACATACGATAAAACAACAGAACTTCAGCAGAACCAAAATTAAGATTTTTATAAGCTCATTTCAGCTCTGTACAACGCAAGTTAATGGGTGCTAGCTGTTTGATGGTCCAAAAGGCATATTTAAGCAGCATAAAAGTAATTCACATGACTCCAGTCAATCAATGAATGTCTTCCTAAGCAAATCACTAGGTTTTTGTAAAAAAAATAAATCAACAATTAAAATTTTATGAACTTTTTAAAAATGCCTCCTGCTACCAGTCGACCCATCAGGGACTTGTCGCGTGGCATAAGTATGATGGCGCGTTCATGCAAGAAAACGGAAGCGCGCGCTTTGTTTACAACACAGGAACGAACATAACTCTAGAGTTAGGTAATTTCAAACAGTTTGATTTATAGTTTTAATTATCTATTTGTTTCCCACACAAACCTATTAATTTACTTCAGAAGACATTTATTGATTGACTGGAGCCATGTGGATTACTTTTATGCTGCTTAAATATATGCCTTTTGGACCGTCAAACAGACGGCAGCCTGATGGTACCATTCGCAAATCTTAATTTGGGTTCTGCTGAAGAAGGAATGACATACACATCTGGGATGGCTTAAAGATGGGTAAATCATGAGAAAATTATAATGTTTGGGTGAACTATTCCTTTAAACTCGAGAACTATTTCAATGTGAATGAAACATTCCTATGAGCCAGTTCTTTTAATAAATTTGACTTGGCTTTTTTGATTACTTTTTAAAGCCTAATAGCTACTGTATGCCACTATGAACTGTCACTGTAAGGAAAATACGTGAGATTCTTCAAAATATTTACAAAATTGTAATTACCCACAGAAGAAAGAAAGTAATATGGGTTTGGTGTGACATGAACAACTATTAACACAATGCCATTTTGTTGTGAAATACCCCTTTAGAATTCAAAATGTATCGTTGATCTCAATTCCCACTATGGGATCCTGTGAATTCAATACTGGGTCTCTTTAGGGCTTCGATTGAGCTACTAGATCATCTCCTTATTTAGATTTAACTTTCTTAAATTCCTCTCTGTCTCAGCCCAAAACACTTCAGAACTTTCTGTCAACTTTCCCACATTTTCTAAAAGTTTTCCTCCCTCTTTTCCCTCCTTTTACTTTACAGCATCTTTAAATATTTTTTTATTGGGAAATCTACTTCACATATTACTTAATACATCTTTTTAATGTTATTTTTGGCAGATTAATACTGCTCTGACAAATCGTCAAATTACCAGCAGTCTTTCATCCACATTAGACACAGTTCAAGTGCTTTGTTTTCACTGTCTGCTCCTCTTTGTGTCGTCTTTAGTCATGGCAGCGCATAAAATGAAGCTGTACTATGCAATGCCACGGCATTTCATGGTGATGTTATGAACCTCGACTAGTGATTCTGATGTCTCTCGACTGCAAGATATTTAAGCGATGTAGGGCCATGAAAACAAAGCACTAAGCATGAAGCATATTTGTTGAGCTTGGTGTGAAAAGTTTTTAGTTTTTTTCCAATGCCATGCTTTTGTAATTACTAGTGCCATTGATTTCTGGGTTATGTGTGAAATAATTAAAACTGCAAATCAGAAATTCCAAGTATTTCATTGGTGCAAATCAATAAGTGGTCAATAGGAAAAAGAACTTCCTAAATATTTTCTTACCAAGTGATATTTCCACTCTTTCTTTACTTTAATAATGCTTTTCCTCACCTATTCCTCATATCAAGTACTGTAAATTCATGTCTTTCTTAAAGCTGAAGTGTAAGTTCAGCATGACTAATGTCACCAAATGGAGTTGTATAAATAGTGATTGTTTTTAAACAGGTTTCCTGGTCCAAACTTTTGTCATATCAATCCACTCCAGATGATCCAGAATGCAGCAGTGCATCTGGTCTTTTACCAACCACAGAGGGCCTACCCGTTATGCAGTTCTTGCCATACAATGACAATCAATGAGCACTAAAAGCACAAAAATCATATCATAAAATTATTTAAAGAGGCCCTATTATGCTTTTTGGGATTTTAACTTTCTTTTAGTGTTTAACATAGCTCTTTGTGCATGTAAAATGTCTGCAAAGTTACAAAGCACCAAATCCACGCAAAAGGGAGTTACTCTCTCCCACAGGCAACAATGCTCAAGAACTACATGAAATGGCTGGATTGTATTCCAGCCATTTCTTCCATAAATTATTTATATTACTATGTAAAACATTTGCATAATGCCTGCCTAAGGGTTACAATGGTAGTTATAGCCAAGGTCAGGATAAGTTGGGTTCGTGTTGTCGCCATGTCAAGAAGATGCTGTTTTCTTCACTGCAAAAGCAAAACCTCTATGTTTGGACTTCCAAAGTTGAAGAATCAGTGGTTAAAATTGATTTTTACCAATATTTCTTAGCAGTACAACCACAACCAATGCTGGATTTTTAAGATGGTTACACCTGAAAGATGGTGCAGTACCCATTTGTTGGGACAATCTGGCATTTCAGGATCTCAACTTGTATGTATTTGTGGATTTTTCTGCTTCCGAGAGTTCAAATGCGGAGTTTTGTGTTTTATATACGGTGTACACCCAGTGCACAGCTGCAGGCCTCTGCTAACCTGCTAACTAATGTTGTTGTGTTGAAATAGTTTTGCTAATCAGCTGCAGGCCCACTTTTACCTACAATTGTGTAGAATTATGCACATTGTTTGTCATTCTTACTATCATGAATGGTGATCAAGTGTGGAGATGGATTTATTTTTATGAATGGTAATTTTTAATCTGCAATCCACGGTAGTGCTCAGCTAACTTGCTAAGTAAGGGTTTACTATTCAGCTGTGGGCCGGCTTTTACCTAAAACTGTGTAACAAAATGGTCGATCTCAAGAATCTTATATAATTCTAAAATTACAAGCTGAAATGTTACAGCCGCTATCCAAGTTTGTTCACGGCAAAATTGCTCACTAACATGGAGTAAGCCTCTGTTCTCCATTCATAGCTTTGACAAAAGTTCAGCTACAGCCATTCCAGCAAAAGATTACAAATTTAGATGCACTATGTGTCTTTTACTTGAAACTTTGTTAGGTTCACAATAATCAACAGTGTACTTGTAAGAAAACTTCTTAATTAAAACTTACTACTGTTAAACGTCCTGCACAAGTCATGCTTGCGAAGGTAGTTTGGGTCGATCAGCTTGTTCTTCCAAACTTTAATTATTTCATTTATTATCGGACTCTGGCTAGAGCTGGTATAATATGGGCTCTTTAAAATCTTCTGAAGTCATAAGATATAGCTTTTTGTGAGGAACAGACAGAAATTTCAGTTGTTATTGACTAACAATAATAATAAACTCTCCCCTGAAACTCGCTTCTGGTTAATTTTTGCATCCAAAATTAAAAAGTGACGTGTCACATTCGGTTATTACACACGCTAAAACCATTGTTGTTTTTGTGTCAAAGACATAAATGTGCCTGGTTTTTATCATTTTTGGAGCTTGACATATGTGGTCACTATGAACTGCTGTTGTATGCCAGAGCTAAGTAATGACACTTCAAAAAAACTACTTTTGTGCAATGCTGAAACACTTTACATGAGGGTGAGTTAAACTACAGAATTTTCATTTTTGGGAGAACTATTCCTTTAAAATATGTAAGAGTTTGACATTTTGCTTCAATATTTAATTTATTCATTAGGGCCAAAGATTTTATGGCTATAATCAAATCAAATGGATATGTGAGCACTACATAAATTGGATTACAGGATTACTGCATATCCATAATTTATGTTAAATGTTTGTAAATGCATTTATCCAAAGAATTAAAAAACATTACGAAGAGCATTGTGAAATCCAAGCTTTTTTGAACTCATATCAAACAAAGGACAAAGTGCCCTAGAACATCCCCTTCAAGCGAGATGCTCAGCAACCAGTACAAAGTCAGAGGAACCAAAGTTACACATAATCCAAAGAGTTCTTATCTGATTATTAATGTGGTGTAAAGAGGATTTATGATGTGGCACCTAAATGTTAGCCTATGCTGATTAGGTCTTTGAGGAAAGTATTATGCAACTAGACTCCTGCAGTTTAGAAGGTGGTGCCTTTGCTCTACAAATGAGAGTTGGACCCGAGAGGTCCACTAAATTAAAGACAGCACGGTGCTGAAAGGCAATTTAGTGTCACAAAAAGGCCCTTTGAACAACTGGCAGGGATCTCATGTGTATTTGCAGGCGAGCACATATGTCTGGTTGGACACTGAAATGTACAGTACAATGTTATTGTATTGAAAGCATCTAAAATGTAAAACCTTTTACATACGTACATATCACTTTAGAGATGTAGATATCTAAATGAGTCCTCTGAAGATTGGTCGGAATGGAACAGAGGTGGGTAGTAACGCACTACATTTACAAGTTACACATACTTGAGTGACTTTTTTTGGAAGAAAAAAAATACATTTAGAGTAGGTTTCTAAAGGGGTACATTTTACTCTCACTATTTTCTAATAAATGAAATAAAATAAAATTTAAAATAAAAAAAGTTCTTGTTGTTAATTTACTGGGTTTAAATTTAATTAATGCCTAATTTATTGAGAGATTAATGAATGGGACTTTTACGAGAGCGGATGTTCACACAAGTCGAGTCCATCACTGTCTGCTGCAGCATCATGGTCTTCAAAATGAAACACTTTCTTCACTCCGCACAGTGAAAAAGATTAGTTTCGTCATGCAATGTCTTCATTTAACACCAAGACATGCAGGTATTTCAAGATTAAAACATCAGCTTCAACTTAAAGCACACGTCAAGTAAAGTTTTGGCTCTAATGCTAACGTGGGCTTTTCTGTGTAATGGGATGGTCATTATCAGGGTGATTCTGTAACTGGGCACTTATGACATCAGTTTTTAATTGTACATTTTTAAATCAGTGCAGCAATATATCAGTGAGCTTTGTCCCATGTCCCACATGTCATGAGCAGTATTTACACATTTACCCCATGCCCTGGCGTGGGTACTGGAAACTATCGTATTTACTTTGGGCTGATAAACTGTATAAATCCATGTAAACATCCAAGTTAACTGTAAATGCCTTTTGCTCTGCTGTTCACGTAATTGACAACTGGAGCACGAACCGACAGCATTTCTGTGCGTGCACAGTGAGACACATGTTTGAGAGATCTGCGGGCGCGAGGCGATCGTATGTTGAAGAGAGTGGCTGTCCGAAATCGTTAATTTATTCACTTTTCCTATATAGTGAATGGCAGTAAGTGCACTATATCTCAGCATTGAGTGAACGAAATGAATGAGTGAATTCGGATGGTGACGTATACACTGAGCGTTGGAGTTCTGGGGCTGTTGCAGAAACAATGTCACATATGAACTTTTAAAATAATTGGGCCTTACTTGTTATTCTTATTAAATAATATATTAATACAATAAATCTTCATTCTGTTTGTCATTTTTAATATATATGTTAATATAAATAGTAAACACATTTTGCACCCTCATCTGACCATAAACAGCACCAAAGTTATCATAACCTATATGTTATAACAGAATATTTAAATCATCCACGGAATTATCATTTGCACTGTGTGCAGTCTCTTGAGTTAAAATAACATCACCTCAGTGAAATATTTAGTAAATAAAGAATTCGGTATAAATAAAGAGGTCATTTTAAAATGTATCTGTATGTTTTGCCTGTCTATATAATATTATGTTATTTTAATCAAGTAATGATTTGTAAAAAAGTAATTAAATACATTCAGCACGAAATAAAACATTGCAGGAGTGAAGGAAGCAGTAAACTCTCGTCATACATCTTCCCCACAGTGGATAATGAGCAATTAACCGTCGTTGAGTGTACATCGAATGTACACTCGTAATTAGAGTGCTTAGTGGGTAAGAATGAGTGAACAAAAGTAGGGAACGAGATGCTCACTCAAAATTCAGACACTCCTACAAAATGGCAGACACCAAAATTAGAGCACTATATAGTGGATAGGGGGTGGTTTCAGACACAGCGAGTGTTCTGCGACCGGGGTTGGTGCCCTGCGCAGACTGCATACTCAGCATTTAGAGAGTGGTGGTACTACTGTACATAACTAATTATATAAATTCTTTTGACTCTTGAAACTGTAACTACTGTGAAATAAGAATCAGCGCAGGAATTTAAAAGCTATGAAATAGCAAAAGTAAGCATTAATAAAACATGATTTTGCTTTGGTTTATATTTTAGCATTATGTATAATGTCCCTGTGTGACATTGTTGCCGTATTAATTACTAGACAGTTTCCAAACCTCTCTTTTTATTGACAGATTCATCCAGATCTGACAAGAGTACTTAGGGATAGTTCACCAAAAAATTTAAATTCTTGCATCATATGGCATCGTATATGACTTAATTCATCTGCTGAACGCAAATGAAGATTTTTAGAAGAATTTCTCAGCTCTTTTGGTCCATAAAATGCAAGTGAATGGGTGCCAACATTTTAAAGCTAAAAATAAATAAATAAAATAAAATAAGTCAACATAAAAGTAATCTATAAGACTCCAGTGGTTAAATCAATATCTTCAGAAGCGATGTGATATGAGAATGTGTGAATGAGAAACAGAGAAACAGATCACTCTCATTCAACAGCAGGAGAATGTGGTAGAAAAGATCTATGTCCTGAAAAAGTTTAGCTTTTTTTAGAACAAACAAAAAATTCACACAGGGATGAAAGGTGAGTGTGGCAGTGCGGAGGGAGGGGCCGGGTCATGATTCTGCACACCTGGCCCCTAGTTAGGCTAATTAAGCATGAGAGGGATAAGGCCGACTGGAGCAGTGCGACACACAGGGGTTGGACAGCTGTCTGTAACTCTCTCTCTGTCGCACTGCCGTCTCCGGTCGGACTTATCCCTCTCAGGCTTAATCAGCCTAATTAGGAGCTGGGTGTGCAGAATCACAACCCAGTCCCGCCCTCCGCTATTCCACAGTGAGTATTAAACATTGTATCCACCAGCTGTTTGTTTCCACCTGTGACAACACTGAAGAAACATTTCGACTTCTGAATGAAGCTCTCTTGAAGACAGATCACAGACACTTGTTCATACACAGTAAATAACCACAACTCTAAGATATGTACCTGGATCACCTGATCTAAATTCATTCACACAGTAAAGATTTTCTAATTTCTTACATTTAAGGCAGCTGCAAATATGCTGTTGCTTGACATTAACTGGGCTTGGACTTCTCTTTTAAATCATACCAGTTCATTTAAAACCCCTCTAATTCAGCCTTTGAGTGTGAGCTCCAGTGTGCTGGGCGATATGTGGCTTATTTCAGCCCCATAATTCTGTTTGAAACGCAAATATAAATACACGAGAATGAATACTCAATAAAGTTTATTACCTTAAGTTTGAATGAGTTCTACAACTCTGCTTCAGTCACTTAAACCTACAGGGCAAATTTGTTTCCCTGCAATAACAAAGATACTCTTTCATTCGCATGTGAGACAACTGCTGAAAATTTCAATAAATCAAATACTGTAACCCAACCAAATATTGTGTGAGCTTCATTCAGGACCTCAGTCTTCATTTCTATTTATTTAAAGACATAATGAATTGGTTTGACAAATGCAATTTCTTTCTTTCATTCCTTTAGTTCCTTATGTTTACGTCAAAGCACAGAAAAAAAGCAAAAAAAAAAAAAAAAAAAAAAAAAGCATTTGCTGCTTGCTATTGCTGGTATTCAGAAAGTTTGCATATGCTCTTTCTAAAGAGAATTTATAAGACAAAAATGTGTATACGCCCCTGAGAACAGGATAAGACATCAATATTTCAGGTCAATTTTCCCAGAAGAAAAATATGGCAAATTTGACATGTGTATATGTGCTAAAGTTTGCTTTGTCAAGAAGTACACACTAGCATATGCTAGCATCAAAGCTAACAGACACACAGTATGTTTACATGCACTTTAAAATTCATACATTTTTTTGATGTCGTACTAACAGAGCTAGATAATGCGATTGTAGCTCTGCTTCAACTAGCATGTATACATGTTAAACAGACCACAATTGGCCTAGGAGTTGTGTGCATGGTTTGAAAGACAGAGATGATACTTGACATATAATGAACACTTCTTGTCCCTTCTTCAAATATTATATTACACCTTATGTCATGAATAGTATATTTAGATAGTATGAAGACTATTGTTGCTCTAGTATACAAAAACCTGCGGATGCTCGATTATAACTATGCATGTAAACTTACTGACAGACCACACAACTCCAAGTATGATTTAATGTTGTCTTTAAAGGCAGTTTGGCACATTTAAAAAAAAAAAATACTTGGCAGAAAATGCCTCAAAAGACAAGTTAAATGAAGTGGAAACTGAAATGATTCAGTGACACGTTTGAGAAGAACACCTTAAGCTATACATCTGGTAAGGATTAGGGATGCACCGATAAAACTATTTTTTCTCTTTCAATCTGATATCGGAAATCTCAGTATCGGCCAATCCCGATCCAAGGCCAGTGTTGTTGTTTTTTTGCGTAATCAGTTTAGAATATCTTTATCACATTAGTGTGCGGAACTAATTGGGTGTACTCTTTAATATGTAAAGAAACACAAACCTCTAACTACAAATTATTTCAAAATAAATGTATAGCTTATTATGAAAAACGTCTCGGGTTACTTGTGTAACCCTTGTTCCCTGAAAAAAGCAGAACGAGATGCTGCGCTGCTAAGCGCTATGGGGAAACAATCTTATTGTGAGCTGCTCTGAACATATGTGTAACACGTCAATGAAATTGACTGGAATTTATAGCCTCGGTTGGTGAGATCATTGGACGCACCTGTGGCCAGGCTATAAATAGGAGGCGTCACCAGAGTGTCGTCAGATTATTTTTCTGAAGAGCGGTCCTGGGACGTCCCAGTGCGGCAAAAGAAGCGCAGCATCTCGTTCCGCTTTTTTTCAGGGAACAAGGGTTACACAAGTAACCCGAGACGTTCCCTTTACAAAAAGCTTCACTTTGATGCTGCGCTGCTAAGCGCTATGGGGAACGAAATGCCCACGCCGCCGCACTGGGGCTGTCCGGACCCCTGATCGTTGTGAAGTGTTTTCACAGAACGCGAGAGGTTCCAGACATGAGCTTGAGATGTCGACTCAAGGGCATAAGCCCGGAGTAGCAGAACATCTAACACCATAAAATCCGAAGAGTGTGTGCGGAAAGGACTAGCCTGCCATATCACAAACCTGGTTAGACATGAGCTTGAGATGTCGACTCAAAGACATAAGAGTCCGGAGTAGCGGAGCATCTAGCCCACAAAGTCAAAGATGAGTTTGAGAAGCCGACCCAAGGGCTCTAACTCAAAAGTTCGTACCATGAACTTGGATTTGGCATGAGCCTGGGATGTCGACCCAAGGACATAGTCCGGGGTAGCAAAAACATGCTAGCCCATGTAGAAAATTGTAGAATGTGCATGGAGAGGACCAGCCCGCCACGTCACAAACTTGTTCCTGCATGAGTTTGAGATGTCGACTCGAGGGCGTAAAACCCGGAGTAGCATGGACATCCAAACTATAGAATCTAATGAATGTGTGCACAAATTTGCTTAGACATTAGCGTAGATGTCGACCCAAGGGCATAAGAGCCCGGGGTAGCATGAACATCTAGAAACATGAGCATGAAACCAGATGAATGTGTGCGGGGAGGACCAGCCTGCTGCATCACAAACTTGCTGCAGAGAGAGGCCTCTAGCCGAGGCTTTAAAGGAGAACAGCCTTCTGGTAGAGTGCGCCCTAAAACCTACTGGCGAAGCTTGACCGCGCGCCTCGTAGGCCGGGGCAAAAATGTACCTCACCCAAAGTGACATAGTCTGCCAGGAAGTGCCCGCCCCCCGGTCATGGCTTCCAAGTGAAGAATTGCTGCCCTGACTTTACGCCACTAGCAAAAGCGGCGGACATAAGTCTGAAGGGTACAGACTGGACAGAGTCTGAGAAGTCTTAGCTGCTCCGGCGTTACAAACGGCAGGGAGCAGAAGGCTTAGAAAATAACCGGCCAAGGGACGCTAAAGACACCTTGGGCAGGTAGTTAGGGTGAGGGTGCAAAGAATGCTTTTGGTCATTCTGGGGCAAACTCTAAACAGGCCGGCAAAAGAGACAGAGCCTGTAGGTACCCAAGTCTCCTTAGAGACGTAATTGCCATAAGAAAAACCATCCTGAGAGTCAGAAGTCTACCAAACGCTGACTCTAGAGGTCTAAAAAGGGGTCTTACCCTGTGAAGAGGTCCTAGCAAGGACGCCTCTTAGGGGGCACCCCGCCCACCAAGGCATGGCAAACCGCAGTGGAAGCCACATAGAACCTGGCGGTGGCGAGGCAAGTGCCCGCTGACAGTTCTTTCTACAGAAAATCCAGAACTGAAGCAAACTGGCAGTTAGCTGGTTCTGTAATATGAACTTAGGGGGGAAACTGGGCGACTCGGGGAGAAGTAGAGGAGACATTGCGCTATCAAAAGAGGCGAAGAGGTCCTCTTCTGCGCTGTAAAATCTACCCAGATCAGTTCCAATTGGAGGGAGCCATAGCACTTGAAATGTTCTCAGAAACTTCAATAGAAAGCCCTGTGAACCTCAGTTGGTACCCTTAGGGGCCAAGCATGAGAGTTTTCACAATTCGGACCAGTGATGAGAAGGTCCTTCCTGTCCGGAATCGCCCAAGGCGAGCCGTCAAGGAGAGGAATTCGAGAAACATATCCTGTTCGGCCAGCGCAGCGCCATTAAAAGGAGGCAAGACCCTTGCTGGCGAACCTTACCAAGACTCCAGAAGAGCAGAAGAACCGGGGGACACGTAAGTGCCTTTGAGCCCAGACCCAAGGGGGCTGGGTGACTTAGGGAGAAGTAGAGGAGACATTGCGCTATCATAGAGGCGAAGAGGTCCTCTTCTACCCTAGATTAGTAAATCTGCTCCCACACACACACGGGCATCCAGGGACGAAACTGCCCTGAGCTGCCCTGGGCCCCAAGGAGGATCGAACGTGCCAGAAATTCAGCTGACGTGAACGTGGATCCCCCGATGGTTTATGTAAGAGGCTACCACTGTATTGCCCACCCGCACCAAGACATGGCAGCCTCAGGAGGAAGTATTTCAGGGCCAGAAATACGGCCATCAGCTCGAGACAGTTACTGTGACAACCGAACTGACGACCCTCCTATCCCTTTAAGCCGGACGACCACTTAAGGCCGCTACCCAGCCCGTCAGGGAGGCGTCTGTTGTTAGCAGCCTGCGACGACAAGACGCACCTAGAGTGGGACCCAAGGTAAGAACCGGGGTCTGAACCACATAGAATGGGAACGAAGCACTGGGCGCGTAACCCTTATTTGCCTGAGGGGACTGGCCCTTGGATGAAACCCCCTGGCTTTTAGCCACAGCTGAAACGGTCTCATATGGAGAAGGCCCAAAGGAATCACCGTGGATGCGGACGCCATGAGACCTAATATTCATTGATACTGAAGAACAGTGCAACCTTGACCTAGCCTGAGATTGCTCAGGGGGTTCTGAGTGGAGATGACATGAGCGGGAGACAACTGTGCCTGCACCGTGATCAAATTCCATATGACCCCTAAATAGGAAATTTTCTGGGTCGGGGAAAGAACGCTCCTTTGGCGTTGAGTCTCGGACCCAGGGAACCTAGATGAGCCAAGACGATATCCCTGTGCTGAACTGCCAGTTTCTGAGACTGGGCTAGGATCAGCCAGTCGTCTAGATAATTCAGAATGCGGATGCCCTGGAGTCGCAAAGGAGCCAGTGCTGCATCCATGCATTTCGTGAATGTGCGGGGTGATAGGGCTAGGCCGGACCAGGAAGTATCTGCTGTAATAGCCTGACTCTTTTTTCTCTGGAAGGGGAACATGTTCTATGGCCCCTTTTTTCCAAGAGATTTTGCAGTTCTACCTGAAGTAGACATGCCTGTTCCGGGCTTACGGTAGTGGAAACCACGCCGTTGAAGCTCGGAGGGCACAAGCCTTTTTCTACTGTTTTAGAACCCACATAGAAATACCTGGCAGAAGTTTCCATGCTGCCAGGTTCTCTGAGATGGGAACTAATTTCAAGACTTCCTGTCGAGGGGGGGTGTCGAATGTTCCGTGTCCTGGATTATGGCAGGGAGCAACGGTACATTCAACATCTTGTTGGAAACCTCTGTCACCCGAAACACCAAGGGTGGCGGGAGTGAAGAGGTTTCGTGAGGGTATCGGGAGGGCCGAAGTGAATGATACACGCGCCCCGTCCCGAAGGGAACTACCCTCACAGGGTTGGATACAGGACCATCAGGGCTTCTTTCTCTTGGAGATACAAGCCCTGAGGTCTTGTTTGGGAGGTTGCTGAGGGCGACGAGCCTGTCCCCAATCACTGCGAGGGGGAGCACGACTTGCCACGCTCTGTTTTTGAACCTCCCTCCTAACAGAATCAGGGCGAGACTGGGTGACTGACGGCCTCGCCCCCTGAGTGCGACGAGGAAGAAATTGCCCAAAGGCTTCCTCATGGCTTTTCGCCTCCTGGAATCTGGAGATAACCGAATTCATGGCGTCTCCAAAGAGACCAGAAGGCGAAACTGGGGCATCAAGGAGGAAAACTCTGTCCTTATCCTTGATGCCGGATAGATTAAGCCATAAGTGCCTCCAAGTGCTGACCAAAGCGGACATAGACCGGCCAATAGCACGGGCTGACTGCTTGGTGGCACGGAGAGACAAATCCGCAGCTCGACGAAGTTCAGAAAAAGCTTCGTCGTCGAGGTCTCTTCCAGCACTCAAGTCTTTTAGTAGGTCAGCCTGGTACGCCTGCAAGACAGCCATGGTGTGCAGCGCAGCACCAACCTGACCCGCCGCTTGATATGCTTTCCCAACCAGCATGGAGGTTACCCTGCATGGCTTAGAGGGGAGAGCAGATTTCTTAAGCGACGATGCCGAACCCGGCGAGAGATAACCCGCAAGTGTCTCTTCGACCGGTGGCATCTTTAAATACCCTCGCGCCTCAGCGCCCACGATAGTCGAATATACTGACGTGGAGGGCACGTGAATGCGCGAGGTATAAGGTTTATTCCAAGAACGAGAAAGCTCGTCGTGGAGATCATCAAAGAAGGGAAGGGACTGATGAGGTGTTCCCTTCCCTTGGTCACCAGACAGAAATCTGTCTTCTAACTTAGAGTGCTTGGGGGGAACTTGGTCATGTGGCCAATCTATTTTGAGTCTGGCCACCGCGCGAGTAATCACATCGAGCAGCTCCTCCGAAGATTTAGAATCGCGATTGGAGCGCTTAGATGCGGTTAACTCGGAATCTGATCCAAGGGAGTGGAGGTCCCCCTCGCGAACTGAAGAGGCGCCGAAGCACGCTTCAGGATCACGCGAGGGACCAGCAGGATCTGGGGAGAGAGCGAGCGAAAGGGGCGAACCCGTCTCTCGCTCCTCAGCCAGATCCATG
Source organism: Moxostoma hubbsi (assembly GCA_032164185.1). Classification (NCBI taxonomy): domain Eukaryota; kingdom Metazoa; phylum Chordata; class Actinopteri; order Cypriniformes; family Catostomidae; genus Moxostoma; species Moxostoma hubbsi. Next base: position 16,179,862 of record JAVLUX010000033.1, read on the forward strand.
CGAGAGCCCCACGAATGAAGTGTGGGTGCCGGCTCTCGGAAGTAAGCAAGGCGAGCGCGAAGCATCCTGACCGAAAGTAGGTCGCAATGCGCGCACCCGCCCTGTTCCAACGCGAGAGAAGCGTGCTCTTCCCCCAAGCAAACAAAGCAAAATTGATGCGTGTCCTTGTCAGACATAGAACGCTGACAAGGAAACACGCATTGTTTGCCCTGTTTTTCCGCCATTTTCCCCTTTCTTTTTCTTTTTTTTTTATATATATATAAAAGAGAGAAGGAAGGAAAAGACTTAGATTTTTTAACAAATTTCTAACAAGAGTTTTGTGAAAACACACAGAGAGAAAGCTCTGAAGAAAAATGTCTGACGACACTCTGGTGACGCCTCCTATTTATAGCCTGGCCACAGGTGCGTCCAATGATCTCACCAACCGAGGCTATAAATTCCAGTCAATTTCATTGACGTGTTACACATATGTTCAGAGCAGCTCACAATAAGATTGTTTCCCCATAGCGCTTAGCAGCGCAGCATCAAAGTGAAGCTTTTTGTAAAGGGAACATTATTGTTAACTAGTATACTGGATAATGAATCAGCAAAATTAACAGTCATTAGTAGATTTTTGTTTGCAAAATGTTTTCAGCTTATATCTGGACTTTTTTTGTTTAATTAAGTTGTAAGACATTGTAATTTACATTTTACATCCGCTTACTTCATTCACTCATTTATTTTTTGGAACCATTCAACTTATATATTATTATAATTTGTAAACAAATTATAATAATAATAATATATTATAATAATAATAATATATAGTACTTTTAACTTAACTTTTAAACACTCACGCTTTTATTTTGACATTCTGAACTCTCCAGGAATTCCTGTAAGTGTGTTTGTTTGTAGGCAAGTTATGTTAAGTTCTTTTTCAAATTCTGGTAAAAAATAAAATGCACCTCCGGTGCCATTATAAATGCATATTATAAGTGAACCGAAATTTTGAGCATCTACATCTGAGATGATGTTCGTGAGTAGCGCTCAAATATTGCTAAAAATAGTCGCGAGTGTGTGTCTAAACAGAGAAGCGTCATTCACTGACGTGCAGGAGATACACGTGCATTTTATATATTTACTCATTAAACACAGTCTTTTGTGATTCACAGAGCTATTGCACATCTTCAAGTGGCATTGAATAAAATGCACGCGTCATATGAACTACTTAAATTGTGTGGTTTAATGGTTCTTTTATGTCATTTTTGGAGCATGACTGTAACAAACATGACTAACATATAGTATCGGAATTGGATTGGGCTCGTCGGACCAATACCCGATCCATCTAAAAGCTTCAGTATCGGAGCCGATACAGATCCAGGTATCGGATCAGTGCATCCCTAGTAAGGATGTGACTAACAACTATTAGCATACTGTATTTACTTTTGTAAAAACAAATTCTTAACTTTGATATAAAAAAAAAATAAAAAAAAATAGAAGACTTGCTCCATACCTATTGTCAATCCATGCGAAAATTTTGCAGATGTTCATAAGCACGCATGACATCATGTACTGGAACTCCACACAAGCGATCCACTATATGTGTACCCTTGTGTCGATATTTCAGTTACCTCAACCTTGATTTATTGATGTAGCCTCCTATTATCTTTATTCTGTTTTATTTATTCTACAAATGAGAGAGTCATTATGAATATTTATTGTTTTCATTGGGATCAATGTATCTTTTGTATTTAACTGTCCTTCTCAGTTTGTCCTGTGAAGGACTTCCTATAGCTTTCATCCTTTGGTACAATCCCTTTAGCGAATAAAAGCATTGTACTCTCACATTAGACTACTGTTGTTTTAGCAGGCTGCCTATTTATAGGTGTATAGAGCCAAGGAGCAACTCTCTCAAAGGAATTTCTCTCCTCTGTGAATGTTACCTCTGTAAGTCAGTTAGAGGTCTGCAACCCGACACGGGCCCGATGGGACCTGAGAACCCGACGGGTTTGGGTCCAGGTTCGGGTCAGTTTTTCAAGTAGGACTTTGGGTTTGGGTCAGGTTTGTAATTAATGAAAAAATAAACAGGCTTTCCAAACTTGTTTCAGGCACACACTCTCTCTTACAGACACGTGTGAATTGACGAGTTAGGGGCCATTCACACCGAAGGTGTTTTTTTCAAGCATCTATTCTATTTTCCCATTGTTTTCCTATGTAAACACATGGTGGACGAATGTCTTTGACATTTGCACCGCGTCTCCCTTTTTTTCAGCATCTCGCGCATGACCGGCACTGTTTAAACCCTGTGTCAAGTTAAAAAGAACTTAACATTTTCAAAAACACATGTCGAGACACCTGCGCTCTGTTTCATTCTTTGTTCTGCATCTAGATTGTTTTTAGAGCAGTTATCACAAAGACTCGACATTCTAAACAAGTTCAAGCTGCATAGAGGGGACGATTGCATTGTTTCATATTATACCAGACTGTTCTGCACCAAGTGAAGTTTCAGCGTATAAATGAAAAGGCAATAATTTTTCCCCTTCTGTTCTAGTGTACTGAGGGGCTGCCGTGCCTTTTTAAACCTATGTATGTTTACTGTTTCAATACTGTTACGAATGTTGGCTAAATGCTTAAAATACAAACAAAATGCATAAAATACAGCCTATTGCAACAGTACTTGCTAGGAGTCGGGTTCAGGCTTAAAATCTGATGGTATTGTTTTTTCAGGTAGGGTCTTTAAGGCCTGTATAGACTTCTAAAGTCACTAGCACAACACAACACCCAGATATGTGTGCAGACAGGTTTGGCAGTACTTGTGTGGGGCCATATTTTTTAAATGTCCTTACTAATATTGTTGAAAACCAATTTATATGAAATGCCATTAAAAGATGTGCGTGAGGGTTAGGTTTAGGGGTGGGTTTGGGTTAGTGGTATAGCAAATATCATCACCTCTGTATAAAAATCATTGCATCTATGATATGTCCTATGAATAGTGAACATATGAATAGTATACAGTAGGGCTAGGTTTGAATATATACAGATTCCCCCTTTAGTTTCGATTCCATTTCACAAGCCCTCGATTCGATTTGATTCCAATGTGATTCTATTCCAGTTAATTTGGGTATTCAGTTATTTCCATTTTGCTTACATATGAAATAAATACTATTTACTAGTATTTACATTGATATGTAGTACAAATGCTAAAATGGAACCGTCTCTTTAAGAATAGGCAGTTCAGGAGTGGAATGGCTTCTTTACACCATCCGTGCTATGTGCAATTAAAATTGAAAGTTTCCATTCTTTTTTGTTGTTATTGATCAACAGCTGACTGTAAAGAACAGAAAGGATATTAAAAGAGAAATTATTCAATGATAAATGGATTGCATGGATAATATCTTTGGACACACATTACACTGAATGAGAAAAAAAATAACTTTTACTCTCAACATATAGTGAAAGGATCTCGGTGCTATATTTCTCAATTACTAGATTAAATCTGAAAATTTAACAGCAAGTGGCTAATCATAGACATTGTCAGTTGCATAGTGCAAAATTTGGTTGCAGTGATTTACTCAAGTTGTTGAGGGTTGAGCATAGAGTAAAAGATCGATCCTGGGATTTTAAGAAACGATATCGGGATCATTCTAAGGAAGATTGCGATTAATATGTATATATATATATATATATATTCAGTAATTTAGCACATCAGTACTGAATTTGGGTGCCCAAATAAAAACAAAGTTGCTAACACACCACAAGATCATGTTGAATGTACTGAAATCAACACTTTTGTGTGAATGTGAATATGTTCCTATGTAAGAACTGACCAATACATTTATTATTCATGATGAATGTTAGATAAGTGATTCATTCTGGGGCATCACTTAGAGTACCACTGTTCTCTCTCTCCGTTTCACTCTCTCTTCACCTTCATCACTTTCTTAAAATACACGCTGTAGTGTACTCATGCAATATTACCTTTGGTGGAACCCCAAAACAATGTGTCAGTCAAGTCATCCCCTTTCTATTTTTAACCTGTGTTCCCTGCAATGGACGTGTGGTGAATGAGTGCTCGATGTTGTAATGTTTGGACACATTAGTGGTGATTCCTCTGAGGAGATGTAATGAGATCTCTGTATGCATGCTGGGAACACTGTCGCAGTGGTGGGATAGTGATTTGTGCATGTAATGGCCCTTAACTGGCCAGGGAAAGACAGGACAATTTCCTAATAAAGTTTGCATGTCTATTCCTCTTCTTTATTTTTTGTGTCTTTCTCTCTCTGTAAATGTTCTATAGCTTACAACTGAAGTATGTAATATTTTTGATGTTAAAATACTTAATTGCGAATAAACACGTTATTATGCAGCCTGACACAGCAACATTGGCTACATTAATTGTATAATTTTGGGGCGGGACATTCTGTTTTTTCAACCAATCATGGATGGCAAAAGTGTTCAGGGAAACCAGTTTATTTATTAATAATTTATTTATTATAGGGTCCAAGCCACAGATTACAAAAAAAAACAAAAAAACAAAAACAAAGGGGCAACCAAACTTGACTTATGTCCTGTCAGGTCACAACCAGACTAGGTGAGCTTGGTTTGGAGGTGCCTGTTATGGTGCCCCAGCTTACTTTGCGGAGGAAGACTCAGCGAAACATAGAGGCTGAACTGTTGGGGTTGGGTATCGCTGGCAGCAGGGGGTCTATGTCAGGAGGGTCTGTTGGTTGTGCCCACTGGCAGTGGTAGAGTGGCTCCCAGGCCTAGAGAATAGTGTATATCTACAATAATTTAATTGACTGATCTATATGTATTATTATTATTATTATTATTATTATTATTATTATAATTATTATAATTATTATAAATTACAGTTCTACCACTACTCCTACTATTATTATCATGAATGCTGTTTATGTTGCCACTGCTACCGCTACTATTACTATTATTTTTGTTATAATTATTATTATTATTAGTAGTAGTATGAATACTATTTCTACTACAACTCTATTACAATTACTATGAATCTCTCAATGCCTCTATCTACAGTATATCACTAAAATATCACATTGCTTAAACTTATCAATGTACCTGCATACATCACTATATCAATAATATTTATATTTAGCTGTTTTCTTACCTTTCTTTTATGTGTATGTTCTGTTTTTGTGTTTCTTTCTTTTGTATGTGTATATATATTTCATTGATCTTTTACCTTGTATAAGCTACAATGTTTTGTTAACTTGAAATAAAAAAAAAAAAAAAAAAAAAAAAAAAAATTCTGTTTGGTGACTCTAGTGGTGCACAATTTATATATACCCTTCAACTTTAAATTGGTTGCTCAGCAGCAGAATGCACATATTTTATTTTAGGGCTTTCCTGAGAATTTAAAGAGGCTTCCCCCATTCAAACTGCATGACGCATCTTTGCAGAAGCAGTCATTTATGCATACATACATACAAACATTACAATTTGGGCATGTTATTGCTTCTTTTTGTGCCTTTATATGCAATTTACAAAACCTTGTACACTGACATTCACAAATGACTCTCCCCTCAGTTGCCTGTGAGGTAAATCAAGGTATTACCACAGCGTTCACAGACCACAGTGAGTGGCTAAGATCTTACAATTTACACACCCAATGCAGGAAACAAGCAATGCTTTCTGTACTACCACAATCTTCCTGCTCATTCAGTGACATAAATTAAAAGGGTGGAAGCAAGCTGAAACTGAATAACACATTTCTCCCATATAGGTCAAGAAAATGTCCAACAAAACATATGAGATGGCATTTGTGTGGTACAAAAATATATAGCTAACAATATATAACACTAACATTCAGGATGTCTAACAATATTTTTCCTTATACGTTTCACATGGCCTTTTACTTCTGTCATACTTCAAAGGAATAGTCCATTTAAAAATGATAATTCTACCATTATTTACTCTCTCATGTTTTTACAAATTAGTTGTCAACCGATATATCGCCTGGGACGATAAATCGGCCGATAGAAATTTTCCTGTTTGGCCGATTATTTTTCTTGAGGGCGTCAAAAATGTGAAGTGACTGAGACATGAAAACGACAAGTCACGGTTCATTCTGTTGTTATGTGCCATAGTGTTACTACAATAATAGGCCGGTAAGCATCACAGTGTCATTTAAATGGTTCACATATCAGAGACAGACACGTTTGAGCTCATAATGTTAAAGAGCTTGCCTGTTTCATTCTCTCTCTCTCTCTCCTCAAGAGTTTCCTGTAACTTTTAACTGTGTTGTCTAATGATAAAAGGCAAATATCACTAAAAATATATAAAATATCATATAAAATGTTTGATACTATCTGATCATGAACCTCAGGAAAATGTACCTCTGATTACACAAAAAATTACATTTTATAGCTTTTATAGCTAATGCGCATACGTGTTCTCGAGTTGATTGACAGGCGATGTCTGTATCTAAAAGGTAAAGGCTCTTTTACCTGTAAGGCAGGACTTCCTTTCTACATCCGTTGACTGCAGTTTGGCATTCTAATTTCTCCCATTCATTTTAATAGAATTGGCTCGTCTCTGTAGTAAATGTTGTATTCACTATGCACTGTACAGTATATACAATTGGTTTGATTCTGTATTTGGAGTAAATGTGATTGCTAACGTGGACATGCCACCCATAATCGCTGGCCTTCTGTGTGTACTGTTACTTCCTTCTCCCTAATATATGAACAATTTCTTCATGTGTAAATAAATGACTAAAATTTAATGACTAAATAGAAATTAGAAGAAACTGCATCTATCATTTAAAACACTAAATAATTCTTTTTACATTCTGTGATGTAAAATAATGTTTTGTGGGACATTGAGTAAATATAGTGCTATATAAGAGTTTATTATTATTATTATTTTTTAGCATTTTTTTGCTTATGTTAATTACTATATTAAATTGTGTTACATATTGGCATTGCATCAGCCTATCTGCTTTCTGGATATCGGCATCGGCCATTAAAAAACCCATATCGGTCGACCACTATTAAAAACCCTCATGACTTACATTCTTCCACCGAACACAAAAGGAGATGTTAGGCAGAATGTTAGGGACTAATAGCCTCAGTCAACATTCGATTTTCTTTTTTTTTTTTCTCCATAGACTGAAAGCGAATGATAACGGAGTCATTCTGCCGAACATCTCCTTTTATGTTCCATGGTAGAAAGTAAGTCATATAATTTTGGAACAACATGATTATGCAGAATTTTCATATTTGGGTGAACTATTCCTTTAAGAGGACGTTATTATTATGAAACCACATACACAACATACACTGCAGTACGCTAGCTTCTGTATTTTTTCCTTACGTTTCATATGGCCTTGTGCTTTTGTCATTCTTTTAGAGGATGTTTTTATGATACACTATATTAGACATGAAACATAATCCTTCCATGCACTGAGCTCTATCCTGGATGCTCCTCATAAATTATCAGTGATTGAATTTCATCAGCGTTCCCTCAAGCCAATGGATGACTTGGAGCACACTGTAAACACTTAGATACAGGCACAACTGAAGCTACATGGGACATAAAAAACAGTTGTTCTCCATGCATTGTACACAAATACAATGAATGGTCAAATTAATGTAGTTGGATAGATGTGGTATTGTTTGAGAAGAACCATTTCAAAAGAGCGTGACCTTTACGACATATATACAACAATAAAATCATGACAAACACAAAATGAAAAAGAAAAAATTAAGTAAGCAACGAATATCTGTCACCTTTGAAAAGCAACTATGGAAATCATACTCATGATGTTTAGAGTATATTCAAGTTTTAACATGGCAAACTCAATGAGTAATGCTGCCCTTGCACATTGTTTTCAACAACTAACTGCCAATCATTGCCAACTGTGATCCACAACAAGGTCTTCATAAACCGACAAAAACCTTTCCAGCTACTCCCAAATACAGGATCACAACTTTTTATTGTCTTCAACAGATCTATTACATTTTTACATCAACACTGATCATGCTGTACTCACTCTCTTTCCCTGTTATTAAACTTAACCTCACATCCGATTTGCAAAACTACATACATGTTTGCACATCATATTTTCTCGTAGGTGTAAATATATTCAATTAAGATGTGTCCGTCACCACTTTTTCCCAACACTATTGCGGTGGAGTAACAACATCCAGACACAAACTGAGATAGCACAGTGTACTGAGAAAAAAGGCAACACACTAAAGTTTAACTGCACTTTTACATCTAGATCAGGGGATTTCGACCTCTACAGACCCATGGACTCTAAGCCAACTAAGGAGCCACAAATATTTAAACACTAGAATTTCTCAGAAACCTTGCTTTCATTAATAACTTGAACAAGCATTATTCAATTTTTAATACTTAACAGATCATTACGTTTTGAAAAATATAGATATATTTAGACAGATGCAATCTGTTTAAAGGCCCCTAAAGTCAAGATCAGTCCTATAGATCCCTGGTTGAATTCCCTGGATTTAGATGAAAATGGTTATTGGAGAGCTGTCAAATACTCCTGTCACATTGTGTACTACGACACTTTACCTTAGCAGCGACAGAAGAACCTGGTTTCTCCAAGAGGTCCCAAAGTTTCTTCCTCTTGTCTGGACAGCAGGTGTTATCAAATTCCCCCTCGCCCTCCCTCTCTCTCAGAGTCTCTGCCTCTCTCCTCAACTCCTCGTTCATCTGCTCTTTCTTTTGGTGGTAGCGTGCCTGGCAGCATGACTCCAGGTAGATCTCATCAATGCCCCAGTAATCAAGCTCTTGCCCAAAAGACAGAGCACACATTTCCTCCATCATATGCAGTTTTCCAGTTCTATAAAAATTCAAGATGGACGTGAACGCGCCCGGGTGTCGGTCGAAGAAGTATTCGTTCTCATTTAGGCAGTAGTCATCACAAACCTCCATTAGGGACTCATGGGTGTTACAGTCTCTGAGTTTGCCTAATCTGGTTCGGGGTAACCTGTCCAAGGTCCGCCATAGGACCTCATGGTTGAGGCCCCCAACGTTGATGCGAACCCTCCGGGAACAGGCTTTGGTCCGGATAATCTCGATAGGCTCAGGTGGAAGCAAAGTCGTGGATCTCCCCCCTGGTTTCGGAACCCCCAGACCAGCCATCTCTGCAATTGTGTGCAGGGAAATAGGCAGCACTTGCCAGGAAGAGGTAAATAGAAATTAACCAGACCGGAAAGGAATTGGAATAAGGACGATTATGTTGGGTCCTCCTTAGACAAGTCCCTCCATGACTGTAAAAAAAAAAAAAAGAAAGACTGGAATTTTTTTTCAAATGCTTTGATAAGATATTGTAAGAATGAATGTCACTGTCAGTACCATAGACACCTGTTGTTTCAACCAAAACTTTATTTACCACCTCAATTGACATCAATTAAGGATCCCTCTGTTTGTCAGGTTGGAAGGTTTTGCATAGTATGGAAGCACAATTAAATGGCACCATTAAATCTGATTTACATCACTACATCACCAACAATGTCCTTTACAGTACATACTGTACAAACAAATTAAGAACAAACTTTGGTTTCTGTATACTTCACTACAGTATAATATTTGGGTATGATGTTATTTTTATCTCTCTCATTAATTGCAGTATAATTGCATTTCCATATTTCATGTAAGAAGTTGAAATACAAATGCCATAAAGTAATATCGACGAATATATTTCCCCAAATGATGTACGTTTACAACTTCTTGTCGTGTCCAGTGGTCTCTATCACTACATTCCTCATAATAAAGAGCTGTCAAACGCATCATCCCCACTGACCCCCCCGGGAATTTCACTAGTGTAAAAAGATGAATGTGGAAAAACAAAACAAAGCTTCACTTCATCTCAGCTCTTCCACTCAAACAAGTGACATGCATCACGACTTGTCATAACAATGTTTTGCACATGTTTTAAAACCAACACGATATATTTTACAACAAGCTATATTTCTTACCTTTCTGAAATAAACCACCTTTTGCATATACAAACCGCTCTGTGCGCAAACGGGAGAAAAGACGGCTGCAAGTTTCCCCTTTGGTCCGGCGTTCAAGATCCCCAGCTCTCTACGGAGGCTTCAGTTAAAACTGGACATGTGTTCCACATTTTGTAATACATGAAAAGGGTGAGGAGATCTCACAGTCGACTGGGAAATATCAGCAACTAAAAGAGCTCCGGGTGTCTCGTTGAGATCGCTGCCTCCATCGATGGCTTGATATGGTGAGACGGGATGTATGCAGATGTCGGACGCGTAAATTCAGAGGGAGCGCGCGTGGTGTAAGGAACGGAGTGCAGAGTTACACTGTGCGCGCCTGTGTGTTAGAGTGTGTGGATAGAGTAGATAGTCTGAAGCGCGAGCTGCATCACAGCCTAGAGGTGAAACCTAATTGGATTGTTCTGTACATCAGCAAGTAGAGCAGCAGATCAACTTCAGTAAGAAATCTCTCTCTCTTTTTTTTAATCTCTCTTGAGTTCAGTGGACCACAGCCTATAAGAGCGAGAACTCCCAGTTCTGCACTATTATGCCACATTTTGGCTTAAAACACCTGTGATATTCTTTAATAGTAGTTTGTGAGTCTTTACATGACAAGGAAAGAAAACTAATTATTATGGTATTAATATTATTATTATTATTAAGGGCTAAAGATCCCCGGGATAAAAGGCACTTTTGATTTTATTTCTGCCAAAACACTAAACATCAACAAAAACCACCACAGTCTTTTCTTTAACACTTGATTGTCACTATACAACATGAAATCATTGTATGCAATGTCTAAAGTTTGATTTTGAGGTAAGTTTATATAATAATTAATACATTTTAACATGCAAAATTATGCAGAGCATTTTAATTATTGCAAATGTATGTAGCTAACATGGTTAAACCTTTTCTGAAGTGGTTATTTTGAATAAGTATTATCTTAATTTTTTATTCAAAAAAACATCTTCCTGTCTCAAAAGTATTTGCATACGTTGGCAGAGTTGTCTCTGTATTTACACAGTATCATTTTAACCACCCTGGGGAGCTTTTACCCCAAGTATGCTGGCATTTTACCCCAAGTGTGGGGGTATTTTATCCCAAGTGTGTGGGCCTTTTACTTCAAGTGTGGGGGCCCTTTGCACAAAATGTGGTGACCTTTTACCCCAAATGTGGTGACCTTTTAACCAAAAATGTGGGGACCTTTTACACCAAGTGTGGGGGGACTTTTAACCCAAATGTGGAGAACTTTTTACACCAAGTGTGGGGTCATTTTACCCCAAATGTGGGGGACTTTTACCCCAAGTATGCTGGCATTTTACCCCAAGTGTGGGGGCCTTTTACTTCAAGTGTGAGGGCCCTTTACCCAAAATGTGGGGGCCTATTACCCCAAATGTGGCGATCTTTAACCAAAAATGTGGGGATCTTTTACACCAAGTGTGGGGGTGTTTTACCTCAAATGCAGGGGCCTTTTACCAAAAATGTGGGAAACTTTTAAACCAAGTGTGGGGCTGTTTTTCCTCAAATGTGGGGTCTTTTACCTCAAGTGTGTGGATATTTAACCCAAAATGTGGTGGCCGTTTTCCCCAAATGGGGACCTTTTACACCAAGTGTGGGGGCGTTTTATCTCAAATGTGGAGGCCTTTTACCCTAAATGTGGGAACCTTTTACCCCAAATGTGGGGGCATTTTACACTGAGTGTGGGGGGGTGTTTTACCTCAAATGTAGGGGCCTTTAACCCCAAATATGGGGGCTTTTTACACCAAATGTGGGGACCTTTTACACCAAGTGTGGGGGCATTTTACCTCAAATATGTGGGCCTTTTACCCCAAATGTGGGGGTCTTTTACACCAAATGTGGGGACCTTTAACTCCAAGTGTGGGGTGCATTTTACCTCAAATGTGGGGGCCTTTTACCCCAAATATGTGGGCTTTTTACACCATCTGTTGGGACCTTTTACATCAAGTGTGTGGGTGTTTTACCTCAAATTTAGGGGCCTTTTACACCAAATGTGGGAACCTTTTAAACCAAGTGTGGTGGCCTTTTACCTCAAGTGTGGTGGCCTTTTACCTTAAGTGTAGGGGGGTGTTTTTACCGCAAATTTAGGGGCCTTTAACCCCAAATATGGGGGCATTTTAGACCAAATGTGGGGGCATTATACCTCTAATGTGGGGGTGTTTTTTTACCCAAAATGTGGGGGCCTTTTACTCCAAGTGATGGGCCTTTTACCTAAAATGTGGGAGCATTTACCCCATGTGTGGCAGCGTTTTACCTCAAACGTGGGAGCCTTTCACCCCAAATGTCAGGGCCTTTTACACGAAATGTGGGGACACTTTACTCCAAGTGTGGGTTTTTTTTTTTTACACCATGTTTGGGGGCGTTTTACCTTAAATGTATTTATTTATTTTTTTTACCTCAAATGTTGGGGCCTTTTACCCCAAATGTGGGGGCCTTTTACACAAGTGTGAAAGGCTCCCTCGTCACCCGTAATAAAAGAATTTTAATCAAAACAGCCTTTCATTATTATTTCTTTTCACACAAATTATGTCGCTCCATTAATTTTCAATAAAAATACATTTATTTTTTCAATCTTGATATAGTACACTTTGGGACCAGTAAAAAAAAAACACATTTTCCTTCAGTTGTGCTTTTTGCACCGTTGTACCTTACATTCATTTTCATAACCGCCTGTAAAATTCTGGCCACCCTGCTGGAATTTTTTTTTATTAAACCAGTCTAAGCCAGTTTGCAGGTCTTGGCAGGTTTAAGCTCATCTAGCATGTCTCGCAGACTGGTCAGTCTGGTATTTAGCTGGTTTAGATTGTCTGCCTGCTGGTCTTCCAGCTTGACCAGCTAACAAGTACCCAAATCCCTTCTAAAACCAGCAAACAAGTTTAGGCTTGTTTAAGCTGTTTTTCTCAGTGAGCGGCGCCACGGGCCCAGGAACAAATCATCGAGTCATGAGGGTTCAGGAGAGAGTGGAGGGTTCCACTCTAGCCCGACACTCGCAGCTGCCCGAGAAAGCATGTCCGTCATTTCGGCATCAGCCTGTGACATGGTGACAGTCCCCCAGGGGGGAAACATAGCCAAGGCTTCCACATCTGACTGGACGAGCCCACTCTCTGATGCTACACTTGAGAGCTCATCACCTTCGTGGGCCCAAAACAAGAGGTCGAACTCGCCCTGAGACGAGCCGACGCACTCATTCGGAAGACCGATCAGTGCAAACAAGCATGCTGTGGAATGGGAGGTCCGTGGGGGAATGCCTGGCAGAGATGGTCCCATTGAGGTCCCCAAATCGCCCCCAGAACTAGCCGCTCTGGCCTCATACACGTAGGTAGAAGGACCGAGGCGGGGAGCTGCTGGGGTGGCTTGCTTTCATACAAAGGCAAGCCGTGACCACAATGTTGCCATGGTCATGTTCTTCCAGTGAGAACATGACCATCCATGACGATGTCTCCACGTGGAGAGTGCCCAGCCACAAAAGACAGCCATCGTGGCCGTCAGAAGGCGAGAGATATTGACCGCAACCAGGAATAACACACAGATGGAAAGGTATCTTTAAAAAGACGCGTCTTTAAAAAGAGGTTTCCGTGTGTGCCGCTCTTTTAGAATATACTCTTTTAAGACTTAAACTCTTTTAGAATATAGTCTTTCAGTTTGTTCTTCCAAAGTGCCCAGGGGCAATTTCAGCAGTGCACTAGTGCAGAGGGGGGAGAAGCCACTGTAATGTGCCATCAGAAATCCAGCAGAGGTGAATGGGAAGCCATGGGAATTCAGCTCAATGAACATCGATCGCTCGGCTCCGTAGAGACAATCTGAATGAGCGGTTTGCTCGCCAGCTCCTTTATACCCGTGTGTTCAGGGGAGTGTCATGCAAATACCACTTGCCAGTTCCCATTGGCCTTTTATCAAAGATCAGAGGTGTCTCAGGCTCCCAAGAGGGACCCCTGTCTGTCACTCACAACGTTGAGTGAGTGACAGACAGGGAACTCAATGCCACTTTGAAATGAGTTTTGGCCAGCCATGTCAGCTTTACTAAAGTCAGTGTCAACAAGATCCACTATATTTCAATTCAATTCAATTCAATTTGCTTTTTTGGCATGAAAGTTTCAAAAACAATGTTGCCAAAGCATCATATAGAATAAATTAAATAAAAGCATAATACATTTTGTCCAATAACTTGGACAGTATATAATATAATTATTAGTAATATATAAAAACAATAATATAAATGACTATTATTATTTATTTCACCACATCTCATTGTGTGTGTGTGTGTGTGTGTGTGTGTTTGTCCAGATCTTTCACTGTCCCTCAGGTTGCGGCATGTTGATACATAGTGGGCAGCAAGATGTACCCTGTCTCCTTCTCCTAGGAGTATTTTTAATTTTGAGAGGTCATTTAGGTCTTTAAAGTCTGGAGTTAAAGTTGTTTAGGTAAACATTCCTTTTTTCACTGAATGTTTCATATTTTAGGAGGAAGTGCATTTCTGTCTCAACCTCACCAGTCGAGCAGTGACCACATATTCTGTTTTCTTTCTGATTCTGATTTTTTTGTGTCTTCATTTTTCAATTGCCAATTTGTGGGCACTGAGCCTGTATTTGGTTTAGGGTCTGTCTCTGTTTTCTATCTCTGACAGTAAAGAGATATTTTGCCAACTCATACTCTCTGTTTAGGGCAAGATATCATTCTAATCTAATTTGGCTTTTAGTTATTTCTTTCCAATGTTCCAAATAGGTTTCTTTGCATTGCGTTATAATTTGCTTTACTCTGATCGGTGTTTGGAAAACAGTGTTGATGTGAGACTGGTCAAAGTGTGTTTGATGGGGAACAATTAGTCTCAGCACCAACTGGTGGACTCTTTTCTGGGCTCAGCTCTTGGATTTGGAGGGCTTTGGATTGAAGGGTATCTCGGAGGCTAGATTTAAGGTGAGTAAAAAATGTAAGTGCTCTCTTTTGAATGCTAATTATCAGTGGTTATCTGCCTAATTCTGCTCTACATGCATTTGTTGGTGTATTTCTGTGTAGATGTAAGATGTGTCTGCAGAATTCTGCATGTAAAGATTCTGTTGGGTGCTTGTCCCAACATGTATAGCTAATGAGTGGACCCCATACTTCTCTACCATACGGCACAATAGGCTTGATGACACTATCAAATATTTTCAGCCAGATTTATTTATATATATATATATATATATATATATATATATATTGTATTTTTACGACTGACAGCAGACAATAGTTATACATGACTTTGCACCAGGCCTTATAGGCAGTGCCTAGATATTATACAGGGTAGGAAACATACTCAGTAATCCCCTTACACTTTTCAATACAATGTATGCAGTGGGTCCATTTTTATTATATCTGCCTTGGGGAATCATGTGTACAGTATAAACTGTGATTTAATATGTATGACAATACGTTAGGGTATGTAGTCACAGAAATGGTTTGATATGAAGCATCTGTATTGAGTTTCAGTCCATATGGAATGACCTGCTTGGGTTATACTATTAAAGTTCCCTCCATAATAGTAATTAAGCTTCTAAAAATGCATCTGCTTTGTCTTTTAAACAGTGCCAAGTGAAAAAGATGAAAAGAAGCAATAGTTTGGAGAGCATCCATGAGGCGTCAGGATTACAGTAGACACAATGGTTAAGGAACAACTGTGTGCTATAAATATATTCTTTACTTATCAAAGGGGCCATAGCTTGATTTCAATAGACATTATGCTGAAGCTCAGTGACATATACTACCAGTCATAAGTTTTGAAACACTTGACAGAAATGTTTCTCATGATCTTAAAAATATTTTGATCTGAAGGTGTATGCTTAAATGTTTGAAATTATTTTTGTAGACAAAAATATAATTGTTCCACCATATTAATTTATTTCTTTGAAATTGATGACTTCGACAAAATAATAAAGAAAAGCAGCCAATAAGTGCCCAACATAGATGGGAACTCCTTCAATACTGTTTAAAAAGCATCCCAGGGTGATACCTCAAGATGTTGGTTGAGAAAATAACAAGAGTACATGTCTGCAAATTCTAGGCAAAGGTTAACTACTTTGAAGATGCTAAAATATAACACAGTTTTGATTAATTTTGGATTTTGATTAGTCACAACATATTTCTCATAGTTCCATTCATGGTATGCCATAGTTTTGATGACTTCACTATTATTCTAAAATGTGAAAAAAATTTATAACAAAGAATGAGTAAGTGTTTCAAAACTTTTGACTGGTAGTGTATGCCTGTGAATAATCCTTTTAAGGAAACAAGGGGTGACATTACATTTAGCCTACTTTCACTTTGAAGTCAAATTTGAAGTCCATCAAAATGGACTTTCTTGCATTGTGAACAATTCATATGTGTATGTTATTCAGTTTATCATATAGTTGTTGTTGTTGCTGTTGTTTGTCTTTTTAATCTTTAATCAACATGTAATAACATGCTGTTCTTCTTAAAAATGTTCCTTGTCTGCTTACACCATGTAAGCCATGCTGGCTATTGGATAATGTTAACCAATATTGAAAAAGCTATTCAGGCATTATTTTAGCAAATGTGTGGTGCCTTCATGTCATATCGGAAGGATCGTTTTACTAGCTGAGGGTGCATGATCGGCACCACAAAGTTGTAATTACGAGTGGAAAACTTGGGATTTCCAAGTTGGGAGGCACATCGATTTAAGAATCAATGCATGATACAGGTCAGGAGCTTCGGTTAATGTTCACATTAACAATCAGAATGGGGAAAAATGTGATCTCGGTGATTTCAACCGTGACATGTTTGTTGGTACCAGACGGGCTGGTTTGAGTATTTCTGTAACTGCTGATCTCCTGGGATTTTCACGCACAACAGTCTCTAGAATTTACTCAGAATTTTGCCAAAAACAAAAAACATACAGTGAACAGCAGTTCTGCAGATGGAAATGCCTTGTTGATGAGAGTGGTCAACAGAGAATGGAAAGGCTATTTTGAGCTGACAGAAAGGCTTCAGTAACTCAGATAACAGCTCTGTACAATTGTATTGAGCAGAATAGCATCTCAGAATACACAACATGTCGAACCTTGATGTGGATGGACTACAACAGCATAATCCCATATTGGGCAATTTATTAGGACCATAGTGTTCATAATATAATGCTAAGTGAGCGTACATACATGATTTCCATAACTTCTGAAAAACCATGATATGTTATTTCACTTACAATAAGCTTGTATATGTAAATGAACAATATTTTTTATAGCATTTACAGTATTAAGAAAAATATTTAGTAAAATATTTATAGAAAGAATTTACACTATAATAGAGTGGAAGAATTAGTGAAAGAATACAAAATAAAAGGTATTTCATGGTGCATGGAAGGATAGTGTCTGAATCAGAATCAGAATCAGCTTTATTGCCAGATATGTGTACACATACAAGGAATTTGACTCAGGATTGTACTTTGCTCACGATGTGCTTACTCATACAAAAATACTATAACACAATAATAAAATAAAATCAGACACAGGCTACAGTGTAGACAACACAAATATACACACTATGAACAAAAAAATATATATACATATTGACAAATAGTGCAGTGATCAGAGTGCAAAGGATGCAGGAGTAAAATTATTATTATCATTATTATGTACATGTCGGAGGTGGATGTGATATACATGCATACATGTACACAGTGCGATGAAGCATAGTGCAAAGGATGCTGGAATAAATATTATAAGTAATTTTGTGCAGGAGTTGTGACTTGAGGTAGGTGGATTGGTATACAGTATATACAATATGACAATATAACAATATGGACAGTATGAACTGCTCTGAAATAGAGAATGATGAATAAATAATAAGTAGTAACCAGTAAATAGGTGGTTGATTAGAGGCAGAGTTACTGGGTTATTGCACAGGAATTGTTCCTGACACTGTGAGTCAGAAATCAGAGTGATGGTTTGTGGGAAGAAACTGTTTCTGTGTCTGTTGGTTTTGGCATACATTGCTCTGTAGCGCCTACCAGAGGGGAGAAGCTGGAACAGGTTGTGACTGGGGTGAGATGGATCTGCAGTGATGTTCCCTGCCCGTTTCCTGACTCTGGAAATGTATAAGTTCTGAATGGAGGGCAGGTTGGCACCAATGATCTTTTCTGCAGTCCTGACTGTCCGTTGTAGTCTGCTCCTGTCCTTTTTGGTGGCAGATCCAAACCAGACAGTGATGGAGGTGCAGAGAAGAGACTGGATGATGGCTGTGTAAAAGTGGATCAGCAGCTCCATAGGTAGGTTGAGCTTCCTAAGCTGGCGCAGGAAGTACATCCTCTGCTAGGCCTTCTTGATGATGGTGTCAGTGTTGGGCTCCCACTTCGGGTCCTGGGATATAGTGGAACCCAGAAACCTGAAGGATTCCACAGCAGACACAGGGCTGTTGAGTATGGTGATGGGGGGCAAAGTGGGTGGCTGAAGTCCACGGTCATCTCCACAGTTTTGAGCATGTTAAGCTCCAGGTTGTTCTGACCGCACCAGAGAGCCAGCTGATCAACCTCCCGTCTGTAGGTTGACTCATCACCGTCCCGGAAGAGGCCGATGACCGTTGTGTCGTCAGCGAACTTCAGGAGTTTGATAGATGGGTCTCCTGAGGTGCAGTCGTTGGTGTAAAGGGAGAAGAGCAGTGGGGAGAGCACACACCCCTGGGGGGCGTCAGTGCTGATAGTCCGGGTGCTGGATGTGATGTTCCGCAGCCTCACCTGCTGACTCCTGTCAGTCAGGAAGCTTGTGATCCACTGACAGATGGAGGCTGGCACAGTGAGCTGGGTGAGTTTGGTACTGAGGATGTCTGGGATGATGGGGTTGAATGCAAAGCTGTAGTCCACAAACAGGATCCTTGCATATGTCCCAAGCGTCGAGGTGTTGCAGGATGTAATGCAGTCCCAAGTTTTAGCATCATCTACTGACATGTTAGCCCTGTAGGCAAACTGCAGGGGGACCAGCAAGGGGCCTGTAATGTCCTTCAGGTGGGTCAAAACAAGTCTTTCAAAGGATTTCATGACTACAGATGTCAGGGCGATAGGCCTGCAGTCATTTAGTCCAGAGATGGAGGGTTTTGTGGGGACTGGGATGATTGCGGAGCATTTGAAGCAGGAGAGAACTTCACACCACTCCATTGATCTGTTAAAGATCTGTGTGAAGATGGGGGCTAGCTGGTCTGCACAGATTTTCAGGCAGGATGATGACACACCGTCAGGGCCAGGAGCCTTCCTCCAGGAGCATGCCTTTGGAAGAGGTGGCTCACATCCTCAGATCTAGAGTGCAGATGAGGGGTCAGAGAGGGGGGGTGACAGCGTGTCAGAGGGGGAAGGTGGTTGTTTGAAGATGGTTGTGGAGTGGGGGAGAGGTGTGACTGTGGGCTTTTCAAACCTACAATAAAAGCCATTCAGCTCATCTGCCAGTTGTTGAGTACCAGCAATGTTGAGGGATGGTCTCCTGTAGTTAGTGAGTGTCCGCAGGCCTCTCCACACTGATGCATATCGTTGGCTGCAAAGCTGTTTTTTTAGCTTTTCGGCATAGCTCCTCTTTGCAGCTTTGATCTCTTTAGTCAGTGTGTCCTGGCCTGGTTATACAGGACTCTGTCCTCGCTTCTGAAGGCCTCCGCTTTGGTCTGACGAAGCTGCCTGAGTTTCGCTGTGAACCATGGTTTTTGGTTGTTGTATGTGTGGAAGGTTTTAGTCGGCACACACACGTCCTCACAAAACTGATGTAAGATGTCACAGTGTCGGTTAGTTCGTCCAGGTCAGTGGCTGCAGCCTCAAAACCACTCCAGTCAGTACAGTCAAAGCAGACCTGTAACTCCAGCTTTGACTCGTTGGTCCATCTTTTCACAGTCTTTACAACAGGTTTTGCAGATTTCAGTTTTTGCCTGTGTATCAGGATAAGATGAACCAGACAGTGATCAAAGAGTCCCAGGGCTGCACAGGGAGCAGAGCGATAGGCGTCCTTTAATGTAGTGTAGCAGTGGTCCAGTGTGTTAGTGTCTCTGGTGGGACACTTAATATGCTGTCTGTACTTTGGGAGTTCATGGCTGAGGTTTGCATGGTTGAAGTCCCCAAGAACAATGAGCAGGGAGTCTGGATGTTTTTTCTCCACGTTAGTTATCTGGTCGGCCAGGTGTAGTAAGGCCTCACTAACACAGGCCTGAGGTGGAATGTAAACAGCGACCAGAACAGACCAGAAGGAAAACTCCCGCGGTGAATAAAATGGTTTACAGTTTATAAATAATGTCTCTAAGTGAGGGCTGCATGATTTTTTCAACACTGTGACATCTGTGCACCAACCTTCGTTTATATAGAAACAAGAGTCCACCTCCCCTTGTTTTTCCCGTGAGCTCCCTTTCGCGATCCGCGTGGATGAGATTAAATCCCGGTAGGTGAAGTGCACTCTCCGGGATGTGTGGGGTGAGCCAGGATTCTGTAAAACAGAAGGCGGCAGATCTGCAGAAGTCCAAGTTAGTTCTGTTGAGGAGAAGCAGTTCATCCATTTTGTTGGCCAGAGAGCGGACATTCGCCAGGTGGATAGAAGGGAGCGCAGTGCGAAAACCCCGCTGTCTCAGCTTAACAAGTGCGCCTGCACGTTTTCCTCTTTGGCGTCTCCGGAGGATCCCAAACAGAGCTGCTGCTCCTCCAACTAATAACTCCGGGAAAGTTCCGGGTTCGATAAAGAGCGGTGGAATAGTATGAGCAGTTATCCAATATTTAAGAGCTCATTTCTGGGAAATGTTACCACAGAGGGACGGCAGAAAACAGCGTTAATAAACAAAAACACATAAAGCACTACGGAGCGTAAACCAATAGGCGGCCGTCTGCAGTGCCATTTTTTTTTTAGTAGCTACAGACAGGCACTGAAAGCTGCCACGTCAGCATATTTTAGCAAACTCATAGAAAATAACCACAACAATCCAAAGTGTTTATTTAGTAATGTGTCTAAATTGATTAGGTATAAAGCTTCAACTGTACCAGATATTCAGTCGCAGCACAATAGTAATGATGTCATTATTTTCTTGAAATTTTGAAATAATTGAAATAATAAGAAAAAAATTGGAATTCACAGTACCTCAGAAAACAGTGTCTCCTAAATGTCCTCACGTACAACTTCAATCCTTTGCTGTCATAGGTCATGAAGAGCTTACAAAACTTAACAAAACATCAAAAGCCACAACATGTATGTTACATCCAACACCAACTAAGCTCTTAAAAGAGGTATTCCCTGTAATCTCAGAACCTCTTCTTAATATTATTAACTCCTCACTAACCTTAGGACATGTCCCAAATTACTTTTTAAATGGCAGTTATCAAACCACTTATTAAGGAGCCACGACTTGATCCTGGATAATTGGCTAATTACAGACCAATTTCAAATCTACCATTTATGTTGAAAATACTAGAAAAGATTGTGTCCTCCCAATTATGTTTATTTCTAGAGAAAAATAGTATAGAAATAATTTCAGTCAGGATTTAGGCCACACAACAGTACAGAGATTTCACTTATCAGAGTTACAAATAACTTGCTTTTATCATCTAATCATGGCAGCATTTCTCTTCTAGTGCTTTTAGTACTTAGTGCTGCCTTCGACACGATAGATCATGATATTTTTTGAATAGGCTGGCATTTGTGGACTTGCATTAGCATGGTTTAGGTCCTATTTAGCAGACCGCTACCACTTTGTCTGTGTAAACAAGGAATTGTCAAATCAAACAAAAGTTTAGTATGGAGTGCCACAGGGATGAGTTTTAGGGCCTCTGCCTTTCTCCTTATATATGCTTCCCCTGGGAAATATTATCAGGAAACATGGAATAAATTTCCACTGTTATGCTTACTATACCCAACTTTATATTTCTTCAAAACCTGACAAAATTTCAAAATTCTCCTAATTAGCAGAGTGTATCAATGAAATCAATGATTGGATAGCCAGAAATGTCCTTCTACTCAATTCCGACAAAAGAGAGGTACTAGTTATTGAATCAAAAACCTCTAAAAATAAGCTGCTAAAATATAATTTGACTCTCGATGAATGTACTGTTACATCATCTTCAACAGCAAAGATCTTAGGTGTTACATATATTGATACCATTATGTCATTTGAAAATTTAATTTTTAATGTTTATTGAACAGCATACTTCCACCTAAGAAATATAAATAGTTATGACACATGCTCTCTGTTGCTGATGCCGAAAAACTAATTAATGTGTTTATGACCTCAAGACTAGATTATTGGAATGTTTACTGGGAGGATGTCCAGCAAGTTCAATAAATAAACTTCAATTAGTTCAAAATGCAGCAGCCAGAGTGCTGACTAAAACCAAGAAATATGATCATATTAGCCCCATTTTATCATCGCTGCATTGGCTAACTGTTAAATTTCATATTCATTTTAAAATTCTGTTAACTACATATGGTCTAGCTCCACAGTACTTAAGTGACCTTCTACCATGCTAAATTCCATCACGTTCATTGCGATCGCAAAACTTTGGCCAAAATATACAAAAGGAGGTAGATCCTTTTTCTATTTCTCCTCAACTATAAAATAGTCTCCCTAACACTGTTTGGGATGCAGACACACTCACTGAGTTTAAGTCTAGATTAAAGACTCATTTATTTAGCCAGGCATACAATAAAATTTATTTTTCACCACACAATTAGGCTTCTTGAGTTAGGTCTGCCGGAACCTGAAACATTGATCATGATATTTGCAAAAAATTAAATGGCATCTATGCTAATATTATTCTATTTGTTTCTATTTGTCTCAACCTCGGGACTCCTATCCCGAGGTCACCGAGGACCAGCTCCATTCCTGCTTGGTATCGGACACTGCTACATATCTCTGAATGATGATGACTAAATGCAGCCGGTGCCAGCCAGACATCAGTTCAGTCTATTACGATAGACCTCAGAGGATGAACTGATGCCAACTCCAACCATAAGACATGTGATACTTCATATGCCATTGCCTGAACCTTGGATTTAGGATAGTCTTCTCTGAAATTACGAACTGCGAAATCTTTGTTTAAACACTGTCCCTTAACACTTACTTAGTTTACTCATTTTAAACCATGACTTTCACTGCACATAAATATGTAATATTAGCATTACATTCATGCTGTTAGCCAGAGGGGACTGGACCCCACAGTGAGCCTGGTTTCTCCCAAAGTTATTTTTATCCATTGACCAACATTTTATGGAGTATTGTGTTCCTCGCCACAGTCGCCTTCGGCTTGCTCACTGGATTTATAAACACAATTATTATTTAATTACCTATTTTTATACACACTTCATAATTGTATTTAATCAAACCACTCAATGATGACTTTAAGACTTTATAGATATTGCTATTAATGCATGATTTTCTATAAAGCTGCTTTGAAACAATGTGTGTTGTGAAAGGCGCTATACAAATAAAAATGACATGACTTTATATATACCATACAATATACATATAGTTAGTTCATAATTAACCGATGTCTTTATAGGCTATACTGTATGTAGAAATTAAGATTATGCTGTAATTGTTCGTTGTTAGTTCATGTATAAGTATTGAGTATTGATAATGTATACAACCTTATTGTAAAGTGTTGTTTTTCTATTGACTGCAGTGTTGCACTACAACAAAACTCCCACTCACTAGAACACTGAAAACACCATGGTGAAATAAAAATAAAATAGAGATAATAATTTTAAGAAAAATCACAATCCTTTCAGAAAAGTCATACAGCTCAATGTGTATGTGGTGGCCTGTGTTTATATCAATATTATTATTATGTAAATAAGGCAGGCTGGGTTTTTTGTCTAGAGGCACTTTGGGCCCTTGTAAACAATGATTAAAAGACACTGAGCTTCTGCATCTTTAATTATAAACTTTATGCCAACATTGTGTCAAAACACTTCATGTTACCAAGACTACAAAACATTTTGGGAATGTAATGCATGTTTAATACTCAGTATCATGTGGGCATGTGTGTGTAGGCAGTTACCATAGAAACACCAATCCTAGCATCATGAGCAAAGTAACATTTTGGCACAGCAAAAGGGTTATGCCTTAAAGCTAGAATTGCATGATGCAATAAATATATCTGATTGATTTTATACAGAAAGCAACAAAGAACATTAGGGCCTACAAATGTTTGTATTAAAGTGTATGTGCAAGTACACATATAAAAATATGCAAGCATGTGCAACTCATATTCCATGCATGTGTCATGCATGTGTTCACACATGCCAGTGTTGGCATGTGCCTGCTTGTGTGTTTGTGGGTGGGTGTTTATAGTGGGAGTGTTAATGGTTGAATATAATAAAATAGTTGCAGCATAACCCTGTAACAGGTAGCTGTCTTCACTGGTCCACAGTTGTTCCTCCTCCCAACGAGACCTTTATTTTCACATTTGTTATAATGTTGCCCGCTCTGCTATCCGTGCCAATTATACACAATGCCAGATGCCCAGTCGGGCAAATTCTCGTATCTATGAAACCAAAACAAACAGCTAAACATATACACACAAATGCTAACAGATCCATACGGACACTGTTGAAGCACAGAGGCCCTTCAGTAATGTGCAGCTAGCTTGTGAGGTCACACAAAACAATTGATGATAGTGGGCCACTCTGTTTATTTACTCATTGTATGTGTGTATTTTTATGTGTGTTTGTGTGCATGGTATTAATAAGAGATTATAAGAGAGCTGAGGAGGGAGTAGGAAAAGGAGTGGGGGTGGGGGGGTTAGATGGAGGAGGAGGATAGCTATAATTTAAGTGAATGTCTGCAGGAAGAAGAGGAGGGAGGAGCCGCTTAGTTAAATTCTACTAACAGGCGCCAAATCGCTGCAGGACCCCTTGCTAAAAAAAGAAGCAGCTCTGGGTTGGATTGCTGTGAGTGTGTGTCCATAAAAGAGGTAGGCTAATATGGGGTCAATTATGGGGTCAATGCCTTCACAAACACATGATGGAACCTGTCCAAATCTCAGCACTCTTTCATTCTTAGTGATATCACATGATGTTCTGTACAGGAATTAAAAAGCAAAACAAAATAAAAAACCAAGTCACATGAGGCCATGTATTACATAATTGTTTTGAATCATTTTAACTTGCACTAGATTGACATCTTTGACAGTCACTGTTTTTTCAGTGTTTTAAAGATCCAGTGCCAAGTTTAAAGAAGTTTTACAAACACATCTAGAGACAGTTTCAATCCTTTGCACTGCATCTAACTATTTTTTAACACAATAACATGTCCTTTGTGAACAGCCCATAAAGGGGTAAAACCCCCTTAACGATGGAAAAAATCACTGTATAGCACAGCTATGAGTGACTTGTTGCTTTTGTAAAACAGAAGTAAATACCAATGCTCAGGAAATATC
The DNA here is from genome assembly GCA_032164185.1 of Moxostoma hubbsi. Taxonomy (NCBI): domain Eukaryota; kingdom Metazoa; phylum Chordata; class Actinopteri; order Cypriniformes; family Catostomidae; genus Moxostoma; species Moxostoma hubbsi. The sequence goes on from JAVLUX010000033.1 coordinate 16,205,233, forward strand.
AAAATAATAAGAAGAATCGTAGTATAGCCTACAATTGTTCTGCCAATTAATATAGTTCATTAGCCACTAGGCTAATTCTAGGTGGTTTACTATTGCTTAGCAACCTGACTGATCTCTTGAAAGTTATGTAACTGTGGTGACATATTTGCGAAATTTATCGTATCATTTCTGGGATGAAATGTCCACTGTGTGTCACTAAAAGCTAGTCAAATTTTCACCCAAACAGATGATGTTTTTAAGGTTAATTTTCTCAAGTTTTAAATGACCAAATCCTACCTACCTCCCTACCCTAAACCTTAAATCTAAACCTAACTGACAGCGTCATCAAAAGCTAAGTGTGACATGAGAAATGCAGTTGCTGAAGCAACCACATCATTTTGTGTTGCTTCTTTGACACTCTCGGCTCATGTATCCACTTGCATGCTCATCAGGACTTGTACCCTGGAACTTAGCATCACAAGAACAGATAAAGCTACCACACAATTTCATCATATTCGAATAAGCTTGTTAATGTAGTTGGTTATATAAAGCAAACATTTTAATGTATTGCACTAAAGCTTAGATGTCATAAGATAGCAGTGTTTTAGGAGCAGAGTGCAAAGCAAGTGTTTATGAACTGATAATCTGCCATTTTTCTCGTGATTTGTGTGAAAAGAAATAAAAGTAATTGCTGGTGTAGTGCCAAGTGTTCATTTCACCAGGAAACTGCAGCAATATGTACAACGAGTGGCAAAAAATATTTTTTTAAAAATGTAGGTGTGGTAATGTGATTAAATGAGATAACTTGGCACATAATAATATCGACTGTATGGTTACATTTACTTTTAACAACTTTTGTAATTGGCTTTGAATGTGTATCATGCGACCAGAATTGAGAATTTGAACTATCCATTTTATTACGTAGAACTATATGACATAAATCAGTAGCCTGAGTGGACGCCTCAATGGTTACAACTGTGAATGGCTTAGGTTCCAGGAAATACCTCCATAGTTTTTCGGAGTCAACAGACCAACCTTCTTTCAACCGAAATAATAAATTAAGTGGGAGACCTGGAGTGATGTACTTTTCAAGTAAATGATTCAAATATTTTTTAAATGCAAAACTAAGGGAACACATTAATGAGGCAGGCATTGGACTAGAAATCATGGTCTGGCTAGGAGGAAGGGGGAATTGATGCTAGTGTTATAAATACATGTTGGATTGAAGATTACAGTACAAATATCCACTTTGCATTTTAACAAATCTGTAGTATATTAGGTGCAGAAGAATTAACAATTGGGTAATGCTTTTCATTACAGCCCGAAATTTACAGTGTAAGTACACCAAATTTACTGTGTACCTTTTTTGTATTAATAGTGTAACTACACAGTATGTACTTGTAGGTATAAAGGAACAATATGCAAAGTTTGGGGAATAAAGGTGTAACAACCTGGAAAATTGCAAATCATTTATACTGTATTTTATAACTAATGGGTAACTATTTTAATATTATGTGGTATATGACCTTATACTATTTTAAACAACAATCTTACTTTGAGAGCAATTAATCATACACAACATTCTTTTTTGTAATAATAGTGTACCTACACATATAGGCTACAGTAGGTATTTTCTAACTACGGGGTACATACTCTATTATTACAGGATACATGAGTTACCTGTAACTACATGGAACAAGGTGGTAACAAGCACCACTTCAATTTAGAGCCCGCAAATGTTGCATTTACCCTATAACTACATGGAAAAAGGGGGTAACAAGTTGGACTTACACTGTAACAACACGGAACAATGGTATATTCACACAGTAACTACAGAAGTTTTTTTTGCAATAGTTCTAATCTTGCTTGCCTTGTTTACCCTAGTTGCCTTGCCTAGTTTTAATTTTGCTTGATGACCCAACTAAATCCTCTACTCATTTGCTATAAAAAAGAGGGTGTGTGACTCGCAGCTGAGACGGACTGTATGCAATACACTTTTATAAGGTAAGTAAACTACACTGAATATTCTAAATAAAAATCATAGCAGAAACTCATTAACTAATTTGATTTCAAGATTTCAAGTTTTGTTGTTTAGTAATCTCATGTATCCTGTAATAATAGAATATTTACCCCATGGTTAAAAAAAAATACCTAAGCTTATATATATATATATATATATATATATATATATATATATATATATATATATATATAAGACTAGAAATCACATATTTATATATATATATAAATTACAGGTGTATTATTACAAAAAAGGCACGCAGTGCATGTTTTTGCTAAATTGCTCGCAAAGTTAGATTGATGTTTAGCAAAGTAGGTATATATATTATATAGGTAGTATATTAGAATAGTTATACCTTAGTTATAAAATACTTACAGTATAAATTATTTGTAATTTTCCAGGTTGTTTCCCCTTTATTCCCCAAATTTTGCATATTGTTACTTTATACCTACATGTAAGTAATTTATAGGTACACTATTATTACAAAAAGTTACGCTGTAAATTTGGTGTTCTTACGCTGTAAATTGCAGGCTGTAATCTAAAGCGTTACCAACAATTGTTGTGCAAAATTACTTGAATCCAGGGGAACCCAACCTTTTAACCCTGGAATTCCTCAAAGCCATAAAACTAAGAGACTACCAAAGATGGTGCCTTTAAGTGCACCAGGCAGCAAACATTCCAATGGACACACAAAGCAATAAGCGAAACCTTCAGAAGGAAAATCCTTAGGGCCTTTCTTAGCCATAAAATCAAATCAAATCATATCAAATCCCTTTATTGTCACTCAACCATATATACAAGTACAACAGTAGGTGAAAGTATTGAGTGCAGTTCCGAGCAATACAGCAGTCATGACAGTGATGAGACATACCAATTTACAATAAAGATCAGATTTACACAATTTACAAATCTAATATACACATAATTACTCACAACAGAATATACAAATAATAATATACAATGTACAGTTTACAGTACACACAGATATAGAAGACACATACACAATAAAAATAGAATAGTATATATATATATATATATATATATATATATATATATATATATATATATATATATATATATATACACACAATAAAAATAGTATATATTAAATATACAGTAGGTTGTATTGTGCTGTAAGACATTCAGGCTGTCGGTTGCTAGTCAGTTGCTAGTGTGTTGTTAAGAGAGAATATAATTTATGACAGTCCAGTGTAAGATTAATAAATTGCAGTGCTGATGTATTTTGATTGTGACAGATCAAGAATTCAAAAGTCTGATAGCTTGTGGGGAAGAAACTGTCACGGAGTCGGCTGGTGTGGGTCCTGATGCTGCGACACCGCCTGCCTGATGGTAGCGGTGAGAGCAGCCCATGGCTCGGGTGGTTGGAGCCTCTGATGATCATCCATCCTTTTTTCCCACACCGCCTGGTATATATGGCCTGGAGGGAGGGAATCTCACCTCCGATGATGTGTCTGGCAGTTCGCACCACCATTTGCAGGGCTTTGCAGTTCAAAGCCAGTTGGATCGTGCACTCTCTGTTGACGCAGCCTGGAATGCCATCTGGACCTGTGGCTTTACAGATGTTCACCCTTAGGAAAGATTGGGTTGCATCTGTTACAGAGACAGAGAGTGAACTAACCTCTGTAGCTTCGGCCACGAGAGCTCTCTCCGTGAGGGCGGTGTTATTTCCCTCGAAAAGAGCATGACAAGTATTTAGGTCAACTTGGAGTGAGGCAGCGGTGTTCAAGGCAGAGTTTTTATTCACTTTGAATTCCATGATTATATTAATTCCCTGACACATTCTTCTAGAGTTGGTGGTGTTGAGCTGTCCTTCGATCTTGTCCCTGTACTGGCATTTGGCTGCTCTGATCGTTTTGTGAGGGCATAAATGGCTTGATTATGCTCCTCCATGTTCCCAGAATTAAAAGCAAGGTCCGCGCATTAAGTGCCAAATGAACATTATTATAACATATAATGCTATTAATCCATGATTTCTGGTTAGAGAAGATCTGTATTGTTTTGGCCGATATAACATCTTCTATGCACTTCCTGATGAAACACGTTATGCTATCAGTGAATCCCTCGATGTCGTCATCAGAGGCGGACCGGAACATCTTCCAGTCAGCGTCATCAAAGCAGTCTTGTAGCATAGAGTCTGATTGGTCCGACCTGATTCCCAGGCAGGCAGAAGCAGAACGGAAGAGTGGTCTGATTTTCCAAATGGTGGACGGGGGAGGGATATTCTGTTTTATGTTAATAAAACATACACCACCACCTCTGTTTTTACCAGAGAGGTCTTTCACTCTATACGCTCGGTGCACAGAGAAACCCGCGGGTTCGATGGCTGAGTCTGGAATTTCCGCAGACATCCAAGTTTCTGTTCTGTTTCTGGCAGATAATGCAGCAGTCTCTCGTTGGAAAGAGATCCGCGCTCTCAGCTCGCAGAGCTTGTTGTCCAGAGACTGAACATTTGCCAGTAGAATACTGGTAGTGATGGTCGATTTGCGTAACATCTTAGTCTGATGAGAACGCTGGCTCTCCTTCCCCTATTCTGGCTGCGTTGCCATGGCCAGGCTGCCCAGACAAAGGGCTCCACTGTCGTGTTTGTAAACAATTGTAAAACAACTGGTCTGCATTGAGGTATTTAAAGTCCGGTTTCGGTGTGCTATTGCAGAGCCAATGTCCAAAAGTGTTTGTCTATTGTAGACAATAACTCAGACAACATCCAAGATAAAAAATATAAGAATTGTAGACAAATCAAACTAAAAACGGCAACATTGAGTCAGAGCTTGCAATGCAGCAGCCATACTCGGTGCCATCTATGCGCCATCTTGATCCATCTATCTATGAATCTAAAACTATGAATCTATACATTTGGTGCTGAAAGTCTCCCAGCTACATCCTGTGGCCCCCTTTCACTATACAAAGGAAGATCACACTCCCCTCGGGGAGTCCCCACTTGGGAGACTGAAGCTCCTTTTAGGTTGTTGATTTCAGATAATTAATGAGTGCCAAATGGCTGGTCAAGGAGACCAACCATTCTACTAAAACAGAAAAAACAGCATGATTTAAAACAAAAGGGCTATTGGCCAAGCAGGCCCCTGCAACCCATGGGACAGTGATATGGGGCAGACTCAGTTTGACCCTATGCATGTTGTAAAAAGTGTACAAGATAATTTTATATCCCAGGCTTAGTCTGACTATCAACTACAATAACAGATAATCAAGCATTACCATGCTCTAAGTTAATGGGGTAACCATTATACATTTTAATCTGGTATCCTATTAGGAACTCTCAGTCAAGGAACCTCCGTCTTGAAGTTACACTCAAGAGTGCAAAATCTTAATCATAAACATTAGACAGAAGTCACAGTACTTCTGGTTTAACCCCTAAATACACAGAATCTACCTGTTTGCACAAAAATGTACACAATACATAGCCTTGCTAGATAATTATGAAAATTATGTTATGACCAGTGATGACTTTTATAACTAACAAATTAATCTTTACCAGCCAGAGCATTAAAATTTGGGAAAAAATTATTCCCATGGATCCTGTCTCAATATCTTCGCCGTCCAATCACCGATTTTATTTCTGAAAACTGCCAGATACTCATGACAATATAAGATAAAAGCACATACGATTGGTTAAGGGGTTACTGGGCATAAATTATAAATGTATCATCATCATCATCATCCCTTCATTTTCTCGCTACGAAACATTTATTTGTTGGAGTAACGTTAGTTATTTCTGGAAAAATTACATGACCGTCTGCGTTCATTGGACAGGCAGTTAGCCTCTATTTTTAAGCAAATTTCTGTGAAACTTGCTAAATAAACATTACATAGAAATACTATGTACATTTTTAGCTAAATATATTCGCTAGTGAAAAATCTGCCTGAAGTAACGTGAGGCAGAAGGCAGACGTTATTCAGACCTTCGGTGACTATTCAGTGTACGGATTTGGGAAGAACACACTGATGGATACCAATTGTGTACTTTTTTCTGTTGTAGAGTTGGATAGAGACTATGGCTCCGTGCTCAGCACCCTCAAGAGGAGGCGGCAGCTGGCTTCTGATGAGATTAGATTCATAGCAGAACAGGATGTGGCATGAGGACATGAGTACACAGGAGGAAGATCTGCTGGACCAGGAACTACTGCAGGAAGACCTGGACCACGAGGAGATGGAGGATGAGATGGAACCTGATACAAAGCCAAGACCTTCAACTGGGTATATATGAATGTGTATGTATTGTTTGGTTCTATTTCTCACATGACTGATACTCACAGTAACACTAACACTGTTACTCTTATTATTTTGGGTATGGCTAGGCATTCTCGCACATGTCCCAAGTCAGCTGACTCTGTTTCTTATCCCTTGTACTCTGACATCGATTCACAGGCACCAAAACCTCTCCCATTTAAGCCTAGCTGTCCATTCGGTTTTTGAGTTAGGTAGCATGCTTCAGGCTATGCAGTCAACCTCCAATATGATGTTGCGAAAAATGTGTACTTGCAGAGCTATGCAGCTTTACAAACCATCAGGGATGCAAGCTCGTCCTAAACTGTCCATCATATTCCAGCTACCAAGGAGCTTGGATGGAGGTGACCCCCAATGAATTTTACAAATTTCCTAGGTTGCTTATTTACATGGGGTTTTCAATTCTATAGTATGGTCAAGTCTAAAGCTCGGACATGATTTAAACAGGATTTAAAGGGCAAGCCTACTCAGTGGAGTAATGGGAAATGGTATCATCAGACTCGGGGTATACTCTCAACATTAATGTTTACACAGGTAGTCATGATGGGCGTGTCACTGACTTGGCCACCAAAGAAGTTGAATCATTACTGCAGCCATTCAAAGACCAGGGCCACAATGTTTGGTTTGACAACTTTTACACATCCCCAGCTCTTATGGTTAAGTTGTTAGAAATGAGAACTAATGCCTGTGGGACATGCAGGGTGTATCGTAAACTGTTTCATGCTGAATTTAAAGATATCAAAAGATGGGAATGCAAGACAGCATGTGGGGATATGAGGTGGTGTAGGATTGAGGGGAATATACTTGAAATTCAGAGGAAGGACACACGTGCAGTTACATGCCTCTCCAATTTCCACAATGCAAATGGATCAACCGAAATTACTAGTTTTGTACAAAATTATGGCTACCGGACAAAAGAAGTAGCCCTCCAGCTCACTGTCATCAGCGATTATAACAAGAACATGGGCAGTGTTGATAGGTCAGACCAAATGATAAAATCTTACGACGTCCTACAAAAAACTCAGAAGTGGTGGAAGACTCTTTTTTTCCACTTCATAGACATTGCCGTCATCAATAGTTTCATATAGTTTAAGGAATGGCAACACATTCATGTGACACCAGGGGATGAGCTTAGACAGGTGAACTTAACCCATATAGATTTCAGAGAAAACCTGGCTCCTCAGCTGGGAGGTATCGAAATTCCCTTTGCATACAATAAAGCCTGTAGTCCCTCCTTTGTCAGCACTCCACACAGCCTACGTCCCTAAATTTTAAGAGTCCTCTAAGAGTTGGCTATGCTATTGGAAAAGTAGGACTGAAAATAAAACTAAAGTAGCTTGTTGCGTGCCGGAATGTAATGGCAAAAGTCTTTGCTTGGTTTGCTATAGCAACTAATTTCAGTCTTGGCACTCAGCTGAGTTTGACCAGTTTTGCGAAGAGGCTTAGGTTGGGCTGTGTTTACTGGTGTTGTCATCCTCCCCCTCCCCTCTTTTCTTCCTCTCTTCACTCCACAGGTAATGCAGTTGTTGAGTATTTATGAATTTATATATATATTCTGTTCCTGCACTCTTAATTAAAAAAATTATTTACTGTAGATAGTTTAAAAGTTAGATTTTTAATGTTTTGCTGTGTAATTTGTGTGTAATTCTAATATTCAAATTAAATAAAGTGTGTGTTTATTGAACACATAAAAATTATATTTCAGTGTTTGTGTCCTTCAATTTCAGATGCAATCTCAATTTATTATTACAGGTGCTTAAAAGGAGTATTTGAGGCGTGGTCATGTGAACTGTATCTTAACATTCTAAATGTTTGTTTATTCTGTTTCCCACTAATCACTAGAATGGTCATAACTTTTAAATAATATATTATATTTCTAATCTGTCTGCTATTCTATATTGCCTACTAAACTATGTATATTTCATACACTATAAGTTTCCCTCTAGCTTGTAACAAAAATGGTTGAGGCAGTTGTCTGATGAAGTATGTTGGCTGGAGAAGATTTCTGTAAAAATTGCTTTGTGAAATCTTATTGATAAAGGATGATTAGCCTTAAATAATCATACATATATTTACATAAATTGAAAGCCCTAGTTCTTCTCTTCAATATGGTATATACAGTTCAGGTGTGTAATGCTATATGAATATGATATCATATTCTGAATAAATTATTTAGAATTTTGGACTCAGGCTGCAAAGTCCATATGTACCTTTTACAATGTGTGCAGTGATTTGTAATGACATAACAGAAAAAAAATCTATGATTATAATCCTCAATCTTTTATTTTCCATGTTGTAAACCAATGAATGAACCATTATGTTTTTAATCAGGTATTTTCATGTTTTGTTACTTACATGATGAATATTCATGAAAGTATGTTGTATTTAGTATGTAAATGCTTGCTTGTTTACATAGAGAATGTTGATGTTAACGAATGTCATGTCTCTTGCACAGTTTTCAAGATATAAAATGTATGATTAAAACATGTAATTTTTCGAGCTGGAATTTTTAAGAATCCTTTACACAAAGGATTGTAAATTCAATTTTGAAAAGGAAGGAAGGAGTTGGCCATGTGACTCAAAAAGTCACTTCTGATTGGCTCAGGACACCTTTGGGGTGCAGCTAGTCAACACTCAAGACTCTGGCACCAAAGAAGAACACTCCCTGTTCTTCTCTTCTCTTGCTTCTTCACTTCCTCCACAGCTCTGCATCCTCCATGCTCTTGCCCTCGTGGCTTGCAGCCTCGCCCTGGTGCCTGTCAAGTTCTGTGCAATGTAGAAGTCCAGGAAGGATCGAAGTAATGATCAGAGGAAGCCCTTCCGTTCTCTGCACTATGACTCACCAATGTGACAGGGAGTCACAATTTCTCATTTCAAAGCCCTGCCTCATCATCCCAGCAACAGACATCACCAATTTTAACAGATGTCCAAAACATCGATAGAACAACCAAAATTTTCTAAAAAGAGCCAAAGAACCAAGCAATGCAAGGAAAGGCAAGTACATCTCCAGACTTTGCTGAATGTGCTGGTGTCTCATTAATATAATTAGAGTTACCTGATTGAATATCAAGTTAGACTGAATTAAGTATCAATGGTTCTTGAGGGATTGTCTACAGACTACATACATTTCCTTTTCTCTGTATAGATAATTTCCATTCAAGACACTCTGTTCACTTTGCTCACTGACCTGTCTTTATGTTTGTATGTGTTAGATATGTTTTTATGTTTAGATTAGCAATAAATTGTTTGTATTCAAAGATAATTTGACTGTGGTATATTTTGATAAATATTCTTGTCATTTGATTTGAAAATAACTTGCTTCAAAGCTCAGAACTATATCTATAATATTGGTGATATTATTTTCAATAAGCCTTGAGAATAATATTACTCCAATAAGTGAATTAATCATAATTCCTTTATTAAAGATATTTCCCTACAATATATATTGTGAGCAGACACAATGAGCCCTTGTATTACGATAATTTTATTAAGACAAACAATCTAATTATTTGTTATTTATCCTTCTTATAATGGTTGTCGAACATGACTATTTCCATTGTAAATTTCCCTTCATTATGATGAAGGTACCCTAACCCTAAACCCTTTATCCATACCATGTACATTTATAGCAATATCAACATTAATGAGATTTAACATTTTGAGTTATTTTACACTAATTTTAAATATTGAGATTCATTTTGAAGAATTCAAAAAACATTTTGGAGTCTAATGTTGGCTAAAACATCAAAACATATCAGATTTATACAGTACCTACTTAGTTTGCTATTGTAAATATTACAAATGTATAACAATAATCATTGGGGAATACAGAACTGCCTCACATAATTAGCAATGCATTTATGTATCACAAATGTGATTTGTAAAATACTGGACCAGACAGGTGCACCATACATATTTAACACGTTTCACTTTTGTAGTAACATGACCACACTGAACGACACCACTCCCTTTCTCGTTCTAATTCTCAACACACACACACACACACACACACACACACACACACACACACACACACACACACACACACACACACACACACACACACACACACACACACACAATGTATGTGTGTAAATACACAGGCAAAGTGAGGGCCACTCACAGAAAGGCTCTCACATGGATTTTCCCACACAAACTTTGTTTCTGTGAATACTAACAACATTCCTGAAACATATAATACATTGCATTTTTATCCTCCAAGATGTATGTTTCTTCTCTGTTGGATTGTTATCCTAAATTAATTTGCATAAATACAGCAGCTCAATGTTGGTTTTAGATTGTAGCTATTGTAGAAAACTGCAATTTCTGTTTTATTTGTAACATAAAATCAGCATTTATAAATAAAATATTTGAAATAATGCAAAAATAAAAATAAATAAATAAACTGTGCATGAAAAGAGCAGAAGACTAAATTTAAAAGAGGAAAAAAATTTACCTCCTACCAGACATGAATTTTAAATTGTATATTCAGGATCTGGACTTCAGCAATAAGTGCAAAACAAGTCTACCATTCTGAGGTTTTTTAAAGCTATTTACAGAGCACCAAACAAAAGACTAAAAACCATGCATTTTAAAAATGTTTTGTCAGTTTACCTAAAATGTGCTGTATGTGGCAACATCTTAATTAACATGATCTAATTAAGTCAGAAATATGACCCAGTAATGTGAAGAAATGACAACAACAACAGAGCACAGGTTAAATTATTATAAATTGGGGTTGTTTTATTCCAGACTGCACTTGTAGCAGTGCAGAATTAATTCTGCAGTATTTGGAGAATTTGGACACAAATTCAGACACACTGCATTTGATGAACTCCTCTCTCTGTGTTCAGTAAAGAACGAAATACAAAAATTTCCTTTAACATTTAGAAAAACATGAAGTTAAAGGAACATTACTCCATTCATTTAGGAAAATAAATTTTTTAATGAATACAAACACTTTTAAAACAAATAAAATTAAATAAAACTCACTCTGATGCTTCGCCGCTGCTCAGAAATACACACAGAGGGCCTATAGAGCAAGTTTTCCTCCCCTCTTGATCAAACAAGAAAAATACACTTAAACACCCTACTCCACATACGATTTGCACAAAATGCTTTCAGGGTCACTTAAAAATGTATATTTCATCACTTACGCTCTTTGAGAAATAATGATTCGATTTGCTCTCACACGAGGAGAAGCATCTCAACTGAAATCGGCATCAATCGGCAAGACCCATATCCTTCCGTGTCACAAACACACAGCAAAACAGTTTATATGTCACTATAAGTACATATTTCTTGCTATTTATTTATAGTTTTATCAACTTTTAATGTAGTAATTTCTCACCGCATCAGCACCTCATGGACCGTGTTGCAAATTGTGCTGATAACATTTAAACTACATTTAACGGACATTTAATGGATGCATATTTTCACTTTATACAGTGTTTTTTCCAGACTGATCTCAAAGTGAAATCGGAAGCTCAATTTTCCAGGTGAAATGTCCACAGAGGGGCGCTAAAAGTGATTTGCAAAGTGAGTTGTTTTCAGCTGTACATAATGTAATACAGTGATGAAAAATATTTTCTAAACTGTAGCATCAGTGAAGTTATAATGTAATTTTAAGGAGGAAAATGCAACCTTCAAATCACGCTCTTCAGGTTACTTCTGCTTCAGGTTGCGCCACAAGAGAAGGTAAACACGCTTGAGCTGATGCAAAAATGTCTAATGGTAAATGGTACTTGTCAGTGAGTTGGCATAATGTGGACGATCCAAGGGTCGGAAACAAAATGCAGACTACCCATGTGATCATGTTGTTTTACTTCTCTGACATTTCTTGATGAAAACAAACTCCTTATCTATTATAGTGAAAACTAAATAAAATAATCTAGCAAAATTATGCCCTGCAGAGGGGCAAAGTGTGGCTTGGCTCTTTGACATGAGATAATGAAGCAAATAAATTCGTTTCAACCTTGAATGAACAGCCGCTTGTAAAATCTTACTGTAAAATGTTTAAAATAGTGAGAAAAAGTGATGGAATTAAAGACCATGTTTTCTTGAAGAGTATTCCTGGCAGAATACAGAATAAGATTTAAGTATCTTAAGTGTCCATTCAAAGGCTTGAAGATATTGTGAAGGAAAGAAAGAGAGGAATAGAGAAAAGTTACAGAGAAACAGAGGAATGTTGATCGAATCAGTTTGCTGACTGTTCTTTGTCCATATACTGCCAGATCATGACCGTATGCTACTCTAAAAAGTGCAGTTACAGGCCTGACATCATCTTTTTCCCTAAGGTCCTCTCTTGTTTCTGTGCTAAATAATTCTTCCATTCATTTTGCACTTGTATGTATGCTTGGGTGAATGTAATTTTATTTATGTATTCATGTATTCAGTCTCTGCTCTGGTTTAGAAATTTCTCTCCACTCATCAAAACCTCTCACCCTAAAAAGTTAACTTCCGCTTGACTGTAAACACAAATCAGCAGGGTCCAATTTCACTCTTTGAATCTCACCTGTCTACTAAGGTCAGGCCAGACAACAAAACAAGGGCGATCTGGTTTCTGATGAATGAGATCTTGATATTTGTGGTTTGCCAGCAAATCGGTGTCATATCACAGGGCTCAACTTTTTTCCTGACATTCCGCCATCCCTCTCTGGTCTTTTGCTGGCACTTGTTATTTGTACGGACACCCAGTTCTGTGCCCCACACTGTAAACCCTAATAAAGTAACAGAACTCAAAAAGTTTTAGGCAATCAGTTAAATAAATTATTTTTAAAGTAAAAGCTGCACAAAATTTATTTTTCATGAATTCACAGAACCTGGACGTTGGGTTCTTGTGCAGGGAACAGATGGGGCTTACAACCAAGGTTGCACTGGAAGGGTTATAACCCCATAGAAGATGATTGCAAGGAGTTATGGGCGTACTCGACCCAGACTAAATGATCACTCCAAGAAGATTACAGGAGGCCATGCAATGCAGAGCTTTCTCCCACTCCTGATTCACCCACTCAGCTTGCCCATTTGTTTGGGGATGGAACCCAGAGGACAAACTCACTGTAGCCCCCAGTTTGTGACAAAATGTGACACAAATTGGGGGCCTCTGTCAGAAACCACGTCGACCGAGAGGCCATGAATGCAGAAGACATGATTAATGACTGCTACCGCTGTCTCCCTTGCCATGTGAGGGGGGTTACAAAATCCATGACTATGTGTGACCAGGGTCTTGAAGGGACCGGCAGTAGCCGGAGGAACGTGGCTGGGGTTCACAGGACGTTTTGCTAATCATGCAAAAACAGTTGAACAGTTGAGGTCTCAGCTTCAAAACATCGAGAGAGAGGATCGGGCTGGATATGTTTAGAGCCCTTGCGATACAACAGCACGAAATTAAATTGTGTAAAATAATGCCTAGCAGGCCTGCCTAGAGTTCAGAAGTTTGGACTACAAATATACTCTAGGTTCTAGGGATGTCATGAATACCGATTTCACAAGTAACCACGATTAAAATGGTCACAGTTATTAAACCATAAGAATTTGGAAGCTAAGGCTAAAAACCATGTTTTTAAAACATTTACTGAAAATGAGTCTTTCGGCGTGGGTCTAACTACTTGCGCCACGTGTATGTCCTGCCCTCTGCCTGGCTGGTCTGTGAGGCTGTTACTATGGTAAAGGAGATCACGAGGTGATTGCCTAGGTAAGGCAGGGCACGTGCAGAACGTGAACTCTCAAACTCTCAAAATGAAAACATGGCGGAACAATGTGCGTTGTATTCGCAGAAGAAGCTAATTAAAATAGCTATTTAGGAGCATTTTGTCTATCTAAAAATGACACAGGAGTTGTTGAAGACAGGTATCCAGTATGCAAAACATATAGATGAATGGCCCAGCAAAAGTGGTGAAAACATCTAATATGTTCCAGCACCTGAGGGATCACCATGCAGAGATTCATGCCCAGATGAAGGTAATAATTTTACAAATACAGTAAATATTATATGCAGTTGTAAAAGTATAAATGGAAAAGAGGAGGTGAGAACCGGCTTGACGATGTACTGTAAATATTAGTTTAATGAAGAACTAAACAAAAAGACAAACACACAAAGGTGTCGGACATCTGCCTGTAAATCTCTCTCTATGCCACTCTCCCCATGCTCACTGGAATTAGAGACAGGTATTAAGACATAATTTAGCTCAGATGCAAGCGCCCTTACTGCTTTCTCTCTCTAGACGGGCCCTCGACCACACCCCCGCTCAAAATATCGTCAGTAGTGTACTACTTAACTTTTGGTAAAGTCAAACACTGAATTGAAACTGTGTAAATCCAAAGAGTTGTTTATTTTAAGTTTAAAAGAGGAGTAGTTCAGCTTTATATTGTGAATGCGACGCCTCCAAATAGTTTTTTTCTACTTGAATAAGATTTCAGTGAACGTAAAAGTGCTGTGATTATCAGGCTGATCATTAGATTATTGAATAAAGAAGGTTCTCTTAGCCTGACACCATTTTATTTTAAACATATGGTTTAAGTTTTTTTTTGGTTATTTATTTGTCATTTTTTTATTTCATTTTTATTTATTGAAAGGGTATACATACTTTTTTGTTGAAAAGGTAGAGTACGTTTTGTTGTCCGAGGGTAGATAGAGAAAATTCCAAAAACTTAAAAAAAAAGTACTTTACCTACTTGTTTTCAGTTAAAAGTAGGAATATACTGTATATGTTAACTGCATGTCCTAATGAATGCTGCAATAAAACTTGTGTAAAAGTTGTGTAATTCCCAATAAACCTCAGATAAAAATGAGTGAACCACAGAAACCTCTTAAAGGTCTTGCAAGAATATGGGGTAGGCCAATCGGAAACAGGCTTTACCTTAGTTGGGTCCATGCGCACTCCCTCGGACGAAACAATGAACCCCAGAAATGGAACCGACTGTACATGAAAAGCACACTTGTCTGCTTAGACGAAAAGTCGATTCTCTAACAGTCACTGGAGCAGCTATCTGACCTGCTGCACATGCTCCTGGATATTCTGGGAGAAGATAAAAATATCATCTAGATAAACAAACATGAACCGATCAACCATGTCTCGAAGCACATCATTCACAGGCTCCTGGAAGACGGCGGGGGGTATTGTCCAATACGAAAGGCATAACCAAATATTCAAAGTGCCTCCTATGGGTGATAAATGCTGTCTTCCACTCATCCCCCTCGCTAATTCAGAGGTGCATTATGTAGGTCCAACTTCGTAAAGACGGACGCACCCTGCAAGAGTTAGAAGGCTAAAGACATTAACGACAATAGATAATGATTCTTTACCGTGATGTCATTCAGCCCTGATAATCTATACAAGGTCTAAGCGAGCCATCCTTCTTCTCCATGAAGATGAACCCTGCCCCTGCAGGCAAGTAGTAAGGCCGAATGAGACTGGCTTCCAGAGAATCATTGATGTACCCGTGCATGACCTCCCTCTCAGGATCCGAGAGCGAATACAGCCATCCTTGAGGTGGAGATGTGCCAGGGATCAATGTGCCAGTACAGGCAACGAGGAGAAAGTGTCATGGTGCGGGTCTTGCTGAACACCACCCTGAGATCAAGGTATGTCGACAGCGCTCTGGATAAGTCTTCTGGTTCATCCAACAATGAAACACAAGACTGAACAGGGGACAGACAATAAGGACTCCAAACAGTGTTGGCTGACCAATATATGTGTGGGTTGTGCTTTACCAACCAAGGATGCCCCAAAACTATGTAGGGCTCACAGTTTAGGAGCGGGGTTGGTTATTACCAATAATTAATAATTATCATAGATAATTATCAATTATTAAAATCAATGGAACACTGATTAGAATCAATGTTAGCTTTTTTAATGCTTTAAATCAACAGTCATCAAATTCAATAGAATATGAATTATTATCAAATATAATTATTAAAATTAATGGAACATTGATTAGACTTAACACTAGCTTATTGAGACTTCACATTCAACAATCATCAAAGATAATTGTCAATTGTCAAAATCAATAGAATATTAATAAGAATTAATGTCGACGGGGCACCACCCTGGATTCAGGGACTAATAACTAGACAGTATAACATTCTCAATATTAGATTGTTCTCTTAGGAAAATCGATGTCCGTAGATCATTAAAATTCAAAAGGAAACAACGAAGGTTTGAATTCGAGCACTGGCATCCCCTGCTAGCCTTTGATACATGTGTATGCAAAACAAACCAAAACACTTCTCTTTGAAATATAACAAAAGTTTATTGATGCAGTAATATCAATTAATAATCAATACAATGCAGTCAATAAACTTCTGACTTACAACTACAAACTAAACAGTTATGTGATTAGATATGTTAACCAAAATAAGCCTATAACACATGAGAGGATGGTATGTGTGTGTGTGTGTGTGTGTGTGTGTGTTTGTGTGTGAGTGAGGAGTGACGCGTACAAAATGGCGGACGTGACTCGAAGAATGGCGGAGAGTACATCATGTGAGATTTCCGTCCAGAGAGTATGGCTGCGAATGTGGGCGGAGAGAAGTCGGTTAATGGCATTTGACTGTTTACCACGTGTCTCAGCTTGTACGATAACTTGGGGACAAAGCTGAGCTTTATCACAAAGTTATCTACTAGCCAAATGTTTGTGGGGGGTCAAGCGTGTGCGTGTGTGCGTGTGCGTGTGTGTGTGTGTGTGCGTGTGTGTGTGGTTAGTATGACAGAGAGAGAGAGAGAGAATAAAGTGGTGACGCTGAAGCCGGTTTCGCGATCGTGGGAGAGAAGGCAACTGTTAGTTTATCACTCAGAGACGCGGTGAACGGCTCGTAACCCGTCCCATGGCCTTTGGTCCTTTAACGGATAAACACTGTGTGCCGGTCTCATCCGCGATGGCGTAAATACACAACAGTCCAACATGGTTGGATTACAACAAACTCTCATTTGTAATAACAGTATGTTACATTAGTACCTTGAGTATTATTAGCAACAGTGAGTGGACTCGGCGGTCTTCCGAGATCCCCCTTCGAGCTGCTGGAATCAGCTGGACTCAGGGCTCTCTCCCTAAATACGGCCCTGCTGATCGCGCTCGCCTCCATCAAGAGGGTCGGGGACCTGCAAGCGTTCTCTACTAACGACACTTGCCTGGAGTTCGGTCCAGCAGACACATATGTGATCCTAAGACCTCGACCTGGCTATGTGCCCAAGGTTCCTACCACGCCCTTCAGAGATCAGGTAGTGAACCTGCATGTGCTGCCCCGGGAGGAGGCAGACCCAGCCCCCTCACTGCTGTGTCCGGTACGTGCTTTGCGTGCCAATCTGGAACGCATCTAGAGCTTCAGACACTCTGAGCAGCTCTTTGTTTGCTTTCGGGGACAGCAGAAAGGGAACGCTGTCTCCAAACAGAGGCTGTCCCACTGGGTGGTGGATGCCATTCTGTTGGCCTATCACACCCAGGCCATGCCCCCCCCCCCACGGGTTCGAGCCCACTCTACCAGGAGTGTGGCATCCTCATGGGCACTGGCTAGGGGCACCTCCCTAGCAGACATTTGCAGAGCTGCGGGCTGGGCAACACCTAACACCTTTGCAAGATTTTACAATCTCAGGGTTGAGTCAGTCTCATCCCGTGTTTTCTCAGGTCCGAGCCCGTAGAACTCGGTACACGTCGACGGTCTGACCGGGTGAATCGCTTGTGTCCAGCGCCCTTTCCCTCTGCTGAGGTAAAACAGTGCGCCTTCTTCCCAGGAGACACCTTAAGGTTCCTGGTCGATTCATCCCTAGCCCTCTTGGGTCCGCAGTTCAGTGGAGGAACTCACCAACCCAGTCCCCTACGGGTACCCCAGGCTACCCCTACTGGAATAGGTGCTCCACAGATCAGGCCTCCTACGCGGACTCCTCCTGTGTGTACTTCCGCGGTACGGTCACCTTACGAGCTGACCCGTGTCTCCCTTAGGCAGTCCTTCGCTGCCCTCCGGTCGCCGTGTTGTAGCAACTCCCCCCTCCCCGAGGCTGGATATACCAACGTGCTATTCTTCCCACATGTGACCGAAGAGGCCATGTGATGTATTTTGCCACCTTTACCTCCCCTTTCAGGCGGGTGTGGCCTCCGCAGGGTCTTTTCCCCCTGAAAGAATAGGAATTCGGGTAAGACTCTCTTCCCACGATGTGGTAAGGGCCACGGCTGCTCTTGCTCTATGCCGAGAAAACATAGAGAGAAAAGAGGCCCAGCCAGGCTTGGCCCGTTCCCTAGTTGGAAGCGTCGCCTTGTTCCCCTCTAGGGTAACCAAAAGGATTCCGACGACTTTTTTGGGGCATTGGGGAAGAGTACGTGCAGTCTGAACACAGTTGGTCACTTGTGCACGTGGAATACCTGCCCATTCTGTGTCAGCAGCACACGTACACGGCTCAGCACATGGCGTGATTTGAAGTGGACCCCTAGTGTCGCTTCTTCGACACGACGCTGAGGTGGCCGGAACACTCCCTGCTCCTCAGAAAATTCCTGAATGAACGAGCGTATTTCCCTCGCCTTTATATCCGTATCCGGGGGCGGGAATGCAAATACTGTTCGCCAACTCTCATTGGCCTTTCTTCATAGATCAGAGGCATATTCGGCGCTCAAGAGAGACCCCTAGTGTCGCTTCTTCGACACGACGTCTCGTTCCGTCCATCAGGGAATGGAGGTTACATACGTAACCGAAATGAAACTAAGGCCATGTTTCCTTATAATTTTGCCAAGTGGAAGTATAGAAATTACAAAAATAAGGGGGGCCAGCACTGACACTTGTGGGATTCCTCTTAAAACAGATGATGATTTGTAATTCTGTATTGAGACAAACCGCTGCCTACCTTGTAAATAGGATATGAACCAATGATAAGCAGTGCTGGAGATGCCTATATATAAAAGACAAGTAAGAAGGATTTTAGGATAGTGTCAAAAGCTGAGCTAAGATTGAGTAAAAGACGAATGTTGCGTGAACCTGTGTCTGCAGTAATGAGAAGGTAATTTACTACACTTAATAGAGCTGTTTCCGTGCTGTTTAGTTTGTGAAAAACTGACTGAAAGGGCTCAAAAAGATTGTTAGATTTCAGGTGTTTCTGAATTTGGGAAGCAACTACTCTCTCAAGGATCTTAGCCACAAATGGAAGGTTGGAAATAGGCCTATAATTCTCAAAAAAAAAGGGCAGGCACCAGGTTTCTTGTGCAAATGGGAAAAAGCAGCTATTTTTAAAGCTAATGGAACAATACCAGAAGCAAGAGATGTATTAATCAGGTGAGAGATAGGAGCAGTGATAGCATGAATAGAACATATAAGGAGAGAAGTTGGTGCAGGGTCAAGTTGGCACATTGAAGATTGTGATTTATTAATCAACTCAGCAACATAAGTCAGGGTGGTATGGGAAAAAGTCTGGTGACTGGGTGGATATGAAAAATGTTTAAATACTCACTAGCCTCAGAAGGGTTAAAGTGACTGCAGATTGTGTCAGTTTTGTTTTTGAAAAAACTGGATATATGATTCACATAACTCAACAGATGCAGGTGGAGACTGCATAAGTTTCGTAGCATTGAAAAAGAGAGTATTAAGTTTACAGTTTGAGTTATTGATAATGGAAGAAAAATAATTTGCCCATGCAGTGTTAAGAGAAGTCTTGTATTGGACCAGATAATCAGAGAGAGCCACAGAATAAACAAATAAACAAGCCGTTCCAGATGTTGACCCATTGCTTTCATAGCCTGCAATTCAGGAGTATACCAAGGAGAGGAGAAAGAGGAAGGAGCCAGTCTACACTTGAAAGGTGCATAGTTATTTAAGATGGAGGTAATTGTTGCATTGTATAAAGAAATAATCTCATCAGGGCAGGAAAGATTTATAGAAGATGTGAGTACAGAATTAGAGATTGAATCAGTGAAAGATGACAGATAGATAGATTTTATATTATGATAGGATATCTGATTTTTGCTACAAGACTTAAAAAGATAACAGCAGAAGCTAAATTTAACGAGCTTATGTTCAGAAAAACCATCCAAAGTCCCTAACACAGACAGATTGTTAAGCCCAGAGGAACATACCAAATCCAAAGTGTGGCCATGACAGTGAGTAGGAACATTTACCTGCTGATTGAAATTGAAACAATCAAGTATAGACATGAACTCATGAGAAGCAGAGTCAGAGTTAGTGTCATCATGGATAATGAAATCTCCCAACATTATCAATATTTTATGTGATAGACAGGCTAGAGTAAGCAATTTACTGAGGTCAGAAAGAAAGATTTGGTGTCTATTAGGTGGTCTATAGATTAGAATTACAAGAAACAGGGTATGCCCTAACAGTCTAATACAGAGATATTCAAATTATAGGGTTTCTTGAAATCAACAATAGTCAGTTTAGTACTATGACTGCTAAGCCACCACCCCTGCCTTGGAGTCAGGGCTTAGCAAGGAAGGTGTAACCCTCCAGTGTCATCAGGTTGAGTTCCATGTATTCATTTGCTTTTTGCCAGTATGAAGAACAGTGTGTCCAAGATATTGTCAATAATAACATCTCCAAGCATATTGCCTTTACCAGTCAATGAGCGAACATTTAATAGATTAAATGTATTACATGGGGACACATAGGGTAGTCCATAGCAGGCCTACTGACTGATTCAAATCTGACTGGGGTTAGTCAATGTTAGCCAACATTAACTCCACGATAAGAAGTGCATGATGAAGAAAATCTGAGGTTAGAGCATCCTGTTCTATATAAACCAGATAGATGGAATCTAAGTAGGAGATGAGTAATGTAAATTCCAATGACGTTTCACAGAACAGTGAACATAGCATGGAGTGTAGTAATCCCAAGCTGTTTACAATAATCATAAACAAGAGTCTAATTGGGAATAGCATTTAAGACCACATAGCTGTGATGATGAGTATTCATGCACCATATCCACAGAGATATCTACTTGTATGACTAGCAGAATGAGGCCAATAAAGCTCACTACTACACATTTGGAGTTCATATAAGGTATGGAGGAGATCAGCGGAGAATAAGAACCAACTACACAAAGACGCAACCTACAACATGCTGTACACATTAGCCATAACCAGACAAGCAAAAAACACATACACACAACCAAGGCGAAAGTGCAGACAATCTCATTAGCTGAACTCAGGCTGAACCACTGAGGAAATAACACCCAAACACAGCTCAATGAGAGAGTAGAGACTAACTCAACAGCTAAACCAGCAGGGATAAACAGTGGTCAGCGGTGTGTGAGGCAGTGTATGTGGTAAAGAGTCCAGGGTATGTGGTGAGTTCCAGGTAGAGACATATTCCAGAATGATCTGGTGTAGTCCAAATATGGTCAACAATGCACAAATAGTTCAATAAAGTCCAGAAACCAAGTTAGCAACAGTGAAGACTCCAAGAGAGAAAAGTTCCTAAATACAGTCAGCAGTGATCAAATGTTCAAATGATCAAATTTGAATCCAGTAAGTAAATCCGTGACAGCGTAGAATCCAAAAGAGAGCAGAGTTCTATAAAGTTGATCAGTTGGAGAAGGCAGAGATAACAGTATAATAATCAAAACAACAAACAAAACACAAGAACAACACAGGAACACCAGTGAAAAGCTGCAGCCAAACACGCATAGCGTACTCTCACGAGACACACTTTCGTGACACAATTTGACTCGTATAGCCAAATCCACCAAATCGTCAAAGCAGCGAGGTAAGTCCAATGAATAAATCTCATCCAAAATGTAATCAGAAAGCCCGTGCAGAAAGCGATCTCTCATAGCATGATCATTCCATTCACAAGAAGCAGCAAGAGTGCGAATCTCGATCGAGTAATCCGCAGCACATCGATCTCCTTGGGAGAATCCAGACAAAATCCTCACCACCTCCCGACCTTGAGCCAGTGAACAAGTACTTGGCGGAGCTCCAAAACAAATGTCTGATATGAATTGCTGCAGGGATGTCTGTTGTACCACATAGCAGTGCCCCATTCACCAGCACTACCGGTGAGGAGTGTGATGACGCAAGCTACCTTCATGGTGTCCGAGGCAAACGTGGAGGGTTGCAACGTAAAGAACAGGGAACAATGTGAGATGAATATGCTGCAGGATTCAGCCTCACCTGAATACCTGAACACAAACTAATTGGAAACAACATGCTTTGACTAGTATAGCAATTGCTCATTTAGTAAAGCAATGTACTGAAGAACAACTTTAAATTGTACGTGTCCTCAAGCTAAGCTCAACTATTCACTAGGGGGTTAATTCTTCTAAAGTATTCTAAAACTTAACACAACAAAACATTAAACACTAACAAGTCTCCCACTCCAACATTGACGAGTGCAGTACTAAGCATGCTGGGAAACAGAAATCCCCTGCCCAGATTCAGTTAAATTTAAGTTCCTGTAAATTTATAGAGACAAGTTCATTAAACTCAAAACATTAAAACAATTCAACTTATTTAAAATGTGTCAGTTTCATGAACTCAAAAGAAAGCAATAGTTCTAAATACTCATTAAGGTTAATTTATTTGAACTAATTTGCATGATTTAATTTTTCACTAAAAATAATTACAGTTATCTCTGGGGACAAAATATCAGTGAGATACTTGTTTGTAACCTTAATTGTGGTTGACAAAAACATTTTAGGCTATAAAAGGATTAGAGATGAAGATATGATCATGTCATCTCTCATTTTTATCTAATTTAGTTGAGTAATGTCCTCAATTTTGAGATAATTGCTTATTGTAAAAATGAATTCCTGAATCTGGGGATTAGGGTGAAAATGACTTTTGTATTTCAGTCTCAGACATTTCATCTGGGTAAGTAGCAATCAATTACGGCAAAAATAATCAGTTTCGGACCCAAATTGGTAATAGGCAAAGACTTACAATATTGCCTAAGGCCTACAATTGCTACCTATATTTGCAAAAGTAAATGGATATGCTAATAAATTAATCAGATTAAAGTATTAAGAGTTTTGTTTGTTTGTTTGTTTTTTAAACAAAGCATACTTGTACTTTAAAAGAATTGCAAAAATAATTATTAGGTAGATTTTCTGTAGAAAATGTGAGTGGTGCTTCTCATGTCAAAATTTGTTGTCCCACCTATGGCCTCAGTACACTTGCTAGATGGCTCAAGATGGCGCCGAGTATGGCTGCTGCGTCGCGAGCTCCGTCAAAACACTGCAGTTTATTGTTTGTTTTGTTTACAGTTCTGTGTTTTTTTGTCTTGGATGTTGTCTGCCTTATTGTGTACGACAGACAAACGCTTTTGGACATTGGTTCGGCAATCACACACCGAAAACCGGACTTCACATTCCTCAATGCCGACCCGCGGTCTACAAACACGCCAGCGGAGCCCTTTGTTTGGGCTGCCCGGCCGCGGAAACGCAGACGGAAAAGGGGAAAAAGAGCCGGCGTTCTCATCAGATTAAGACGTCGCGCAAATCGCCCCCCGCTACCCAGTATACTACTGGCAAATGTTCAGTCTCTGGACAACAAGCTCTGCGAGCTGAGAGCGCGGATCTCTTTCCAACGAGAGACGAGAGAATGCTGTGTTATCTGTCTTACGGAAACCTGGATGTCCGCGGAGATTCCAGACTCGGCCATCGAACCCACGGGTTTCTCCGTGCACCGAGCGGACAGAGCGAAAGACCTCTCAGGTAAAAGCAGAGGTGGAGGTGTATGTTTTATGATCAACAAATCATGGTGTGATCAGAGGAATGTACATTTTATCAGATCTTTCTGCTCTCCTGATCTGGAATTTCTCATGCTTCTGTGTCGACCATTCTGGCTACCGAGGGAATTCACAGCGGTCATTATCACTGCTGTGTACATCCCCCCACAAGCCGACACAGACCGGGCACTTAGGGAACTGTATGGCAGTATAAGTCAGCAGGAAACCGCGCACCCTGAGGCCGCGTTCATTGTTGCCAGGGACTTCAACAAAGCCAACTTCAAAACAATAGCACCAAAATACCACCAACATATCAGCTTCAACACACGAGGGGACCGGGTTTTGGATCATTGCTATTCTCCTTTCCGGGATGGCTACAGATCCCTCCCCCGCCCACCATTTGGCAAATCTGACCACTCTTCCGTTCTGCTTCTGCCCGCTTACAGGCAGAAACTGAAACGGGAAGCACCCGCCCTCAGAATGATCCAGTGCTGGTCGGACCAATCAGACTCTGCGCTACAGGACTGTTTTGATCACGCGGACTGGGAGATGTTCCGGTCTGCCTCCGATGACGACATTGAGGTTTACGCTGATAGCGTAACGTGTTTCATCAGAAAGTGCATAGAGGACGTTGTTCCGACAAAAAATATACGGATCTACCCCAACCAGAAACCATGGGTTAACGGCGATGTTCGCGCAGCACGTACTGCGCGGACCACCGCTTTTAATTCCGGGAACGCGGAGGAGCGTAAACAAGCCAGTTATGCCCTCCGTAACTCCATCCGTGCAGCCAAACGCCAGTACAGGCACAAAATTGAAGAACAGTTTAACACCACTGACTCCAGAAGTATGTGGCAGGGAATTAACACCATCACAGACTATAAACAGAATAAAAACTCCGCCATGAACACCGCTGCCTCTCTCCCGGACGAGCTTAATACATTTTATGCTCGTTTCGAGGACAACAACACCGCCCTCACAGAGAGAGCACTCGCGGCCGATACTACAGAGGCTGGTTCACTCTCCGTCTCTGTTGCGGATGTAACCCGATCCTTTCGACGGGTGAACATCCGTAAAGCCGTGGGTCCAGACGGCATTCTGGGCCGCGTCATCAGAGCATGCGCGAACCAACTGGCTGGTGTTTTTACGGACATTTTCAACTTGTCCCTCTCCCTGTCTGTAGTCCCCACATGCTTCAAAACATCAACCATTGTGCCTGTACCGAAGCAATCAAAAATCACTTGCTTAAATGACTGGCGTCCTGTTGCCCTCACCCCCATCATCAGCAAATGCTTTGAGAGGTTGATCAGAGATCACGTCTGCTCTGTTCTGCCCACCTCTTTGGACCCATTGCAGTTTGCCTACCGCAACAACCGCTCCACTGATGATGCCATTGCATCTACAATACACACTGCTCTTTCCCACCTGGAAAAAAGGAACACATATGTGAGAATGCTGTTTGTAGACTACAGCTCAGCATTTAACACCATAGTGCCCTCCAAGCTTGATGTGAAACTCCGGGCTCTGGGCTTAAACAGCTCGCTGTGCAGCTGGATCCTGGATTTCCTGTCAGGCAGACGTCAGGTGGTTAGAATGGGCAGCAACATCTCCTCATCACTGACCCTCAACACTGGAGCCCCGCAGGGCTGTGTTCTCAGCCCACTCCTGTATTCCCTTTACACACATGACTGTGTGGCAACACATAGCTCCAATGCCATCATTAAGTTTGCTGACGATACGACGGTTGTAGGTCTGATCACTGACAATGATGAAACAGCCTACAGAGAGGAGGTGCACACTCTGACACGCTGGTGTCAGGAGCACAACCTCTCCCTCAACGTCAGTAAAACCAAGGAGCTTGTGGTGGACTTCAGGAAGAAAGACAGAGAACACAGCCCCATCACCATTAATGGAGCACCGGTGGAGAGAGTCAGCAGCTTCAAGTTCCTCGGTGTCCACATTACTGAGGAACTCACATGGTCTGTCCACACTGAGGCCATTGCGAGAAGGCTCACCAGTGCCTCTTCTTCCTGAGACGGCTGAGGAAGTTTGGAATGAACCACCACATCCTCACACGGTTCTACACCAGTACTGTAGAGAGCATCCTGACTGGCTGCATCACCGCCTGGTACGGCAATAGCACCTCCCACAACCGCAAAGACCTGCAAAGGGTGGTGCGAACGGCCAGAAACATCATCGGAGGTGAGCTTCCCTCCCTCCAGGATATATATAACAGACGGTGTGTGAATAAAGCTCGGAGGATCATCAGAGACTCCAGTCACCCGAGTCATGGGCTGCTTTCACTGCTTCCATCAGGCAGGCGGTATCGCAGCATCAGGACCCGCACCACCCGACTACATGACAGCTTCTTCCCACAAGCAATAAGACTTTTGAACACATGATCTCTCACGATCAACAATCAGCACTGCACTTTATTAATCATCACTCTGTCAATATATTCTCCCAATTCAATTAGTGTTTATATATATTTATACCCGTATCTAGTGTATGTGTATTCTACATTGTGTGTATTGTGTACATTTGTTATGTAAATTGTTGTGTAAGTATGTGTACATTTGTTATGTAAATTGTTTTGTGTAAATATGTTGTTTATTGTAAAGTGGTTTATGTCTCGTCACTGTCATGACTGCTATGTTACTCGGAACTGCACACAAGAATTTCACCTACTGTTGCACTCGTGTACACAGTAGTGTGACAATAAAGTGATCTGATTTGATTTTGATTTGATTAAAGTAAAAAGAGCCCAACAATTTTCTGGTGCAGAGATTTTGCTGGGGCCCTCAGTGGCACTGAAAAACATGCCCAGTCCCTTGTCTCTACAATGTTCTGGTGCCAAGATATGACTGGGTCATGTTGTTATTTGGTTGCATGTGTGCTCTGAATATTAGCTAGGGTGTGGCCAGGCAGTTGTTAGGTTGTTACTGAATGATTGCTTGCTTGCCTGAGTCAAATGGGGCTACCCCTGACATTCTGATCCAGAGGTATGATCACACAGGATTTTTTTTTTTTTTTGGTCCCCCTTTAAAAAAATTTCCATCTGACCAGGGGTCTGTCTGGGCCTGGCTTAAAAATACAGGACAATTCATGCATCATTCATCTTTAAATGCCTGAACAAAGGTCAGATCAATAGTTATAGTGGTGTCTTGTTATTCTTTACAACTAATGCACAACTAATAATTATTTTTAAAAGGTTTTACAGACTCTTACCACCCCAGCCCCCATATTCCATTGTTTGGACAAAAAGGTAGTCCCATTTTATAGTTGTCTCTGCACATTAAACTGGGACAGATGAACGTATTTTAACATTGAATCCATTACACACTTAACCTTTAACAATAAATTCTCAGCAGAATCTTCTCAAAAAACTTTGTTTGCAACAAGCATCATTAAACTTTGATACAACATTCTAACTGCAAGAATGAGTAAAGCAATTGAAAACAAATCAGCAGAATACTAATTTCATTAATACATTTAAAATGAATGAGCTGAATGCTTACCTCATTAACATTGATAACGTGTCTATACGTGAGCAGGTTGATCGTGCATACAGACACATGTAGGGTAACACTTATTGGAGTGATATTAATCTCATGGCTTATTGAAAATAATTTTGGTAATCTTTCAGAAAAAGGGATGAGATATCAAAATATATCAGTCAAATCGTCTTTGAACACAGACAAACTTTATTACTATTCTAAACATAAATCTAATCTAACACACACACACACATATATATATATATATATATATATATATATATATATATATATATATATATATACTGTATATATATACAGGTATATATATATATATATATATATATATATACATAAGACAGGTTGGTGAAAAGTGACAAAATGTGAAATAACTGATCAGTACAGTGAAGATGAACTTTATAGAGTCTATCGACAATGCCTTAAGAACCATTTCATCCTTCTTTGAGTCTACATCGATTTGCTATCGGATTACCCAAAATATTAAATTCACTAGCAATTTGAGCACAATATTGGAGATATTACTTACGTGTCCTGGCATCCTTTATGTTGCTTGGTTCTTGGTCGAAAGTTCGTTCCGTCAATGTTTTGATCTCCTTGTATGATCAAATTTATTGTCTGTATGAGATGATAATTTTAGCTGTGAAGTGAGGCCTTCTCACTCCTTCTCGGGACGTCGAGTCAGAAATAAATTTTCAGAGTCACATGGTCAACTGGGCTTTCTTTTCCAACAGTTGAGGTTATGGTCCTTTGTTTCAGACTCTTAAGAATTTCCTGCTCAAAAATAGTGCATATTTAATCATGAGCTTTCTATCTTGAGAATGGTGCAAGAGGCATGATATTCATTGTCATCAGACTTTTCTTCATACACAAACAAATATTTACATACCAAACATGACATGTTTTTATGGATGTTATACAGTACCTGTAGGTAATAAAACATGAAAATATCTGGTTACAAAATCATATTGGTTTTACCATTCATCTATGGTTTACCATTCTTAGTAGAATGACATAAATCATACAGAGTTAAAGATTATATTGATCAATTATAGTTGATTGCACATCGCTACACACATTTTAAAGTCTGTAAAGTCAGTCTGTAATCATTAATTTGTCAGTTATACAAGTTAGAAGGTTGATTCAGCAAAGTACTGTGACTTTGTGTAAAATGTTCCTGCATTAAGATGAAAATGTCTTAGAGTTATGCAAATCTGATGGTAATCTTGCACAGAAGAAAAGTCTGCTTTAACTGGGTGGGAGTTCTTGTGAAGGCCAGTGATTTACGACGTTGACACATTCCAAACTGAAAGGCTGGGTGTTTTCATAGGTTCAAATCATGTTGGTGGAATTCTTCTACATATATAATCCAACTGTTGCAACTGGTGACACAAACCTTACAGTCATGTTCATGTCCTTGATCTAATTTTTTAGAATTCTTCTACACAGAGGCAGGGATGCCATTTAGCAAATGTTTTTAAGGGGGCACCAGTGGTGGGTGCAATAGGTCTATACTATGACCAAAATAAAATAAAAAAATAAACCAAGCAAAATAGCATCTGAACATGACAGACAAACCATGATCACCATGCATCTATCTATCTATCTATCTATCTATCTATCTATCTATCTATCTATCTATCTATCTATCTATCTATCTATCTATCTATCTATCTATCTATCTATCTATCTATCTAATCTGAGGGGGGCACATGCCAGTTTGAATCCAACTGCCAAATTGCAAAAACCTTGTACCCTAGTTTATCCCTCCAATCTATATCTCAGTAGATGAGATCAGCCATGAAAGAAGACTAATTTGAACAACACTGCAATGTAAGAGGTCATCACTGATAAAAGTGATGCAGAGAGACAGTTAGTTCAGTGGTCAATGTGAATTAACCTTCATATCAGGCAATCAGATGATAACTAACTCTGTTGAAAGGACTGCAAATTTACATGCTGTCAGAATTGATGGTTGGAACTATCCATTTTATAAAATAGAATTGCATGACATGAATCAGTAGCCGGAGTGGATGCCTCAATGATTACAACAGTGAATGGCTTAGGAAAAAGGAAATACCTCCACAGTTTTTTGGAGTCAACAGAACAACCTTCTTTCATCTGGAATTATATGGTTTTATATTATATTGTCATCACTGACAAAAGTGATGCAGAGAGACAGTTCAGTGGTCAATGTGAATTATACTTCATATTGGGCAATACGATTATAACTAACACTGTTGAAAGTACTGGAAATTTTGAAATTGCCTGGAGTGATCTATGATGACATCCTGTGAGTGGAGGTAGCTTCTGGGAAATTTTGCCTCAAGGTCAGTTTCAAGGGATCAAAGACTTTGCAAGCCACCTATCTGTGTACTCTGTGTCATAATTGTAAGAGTACACCTAATTGTGTAACCATACCTGAAAGAATGTCAAGCACTGTCTACTTAATTAGGCTGTCGAGGGAAAGGTAATTAACCTAATACAGTTTAATTACACAAAGTGCGTGTCCCTGAATGTTTAATCAAATGTTTATTTTTGGTGTTCAATTCTGCGTGCAACAGACTTGCATCATTACATTTTCAAGTCATGGAAATGGGATGTTAAGCAAGCCATCAACAACAAACAAACAAAAATGAAATGTGAAAGGCATAAATGAAATGGCATTCGCAACCCATTTTGCTTTCACATACTGAAATATATCTGGATAAAACAAGATGGGCGAGAAAAAATGAATGTTGGGACTTATTATATACATCGAGAATTGATTGGATTGTGACATTTTGGCGTTTTATATCAGAATGGAGTCCGACCTGAATACTAATGTACTGAATGACAGGTGATAGGCACGGAGGTGTTGAAAAAGTAAGAGTTGTTTCAGACTGTTTCAAGAAGGCAATTTATTAGAGTTTGATAGAAGACTACCAAGAGAAAATTATTATGTTTTTGTGCACATGTGCACAATGAGATCAGGAATATGCATTAAGAAAGTAAATAGAATGTATTTTCATTCCATGTTGACCAGGGAAACTGTAGCTGGAACTGTAACTGGAACATTTTAATTACAAGCAGTAATGTTAAAAGAGGTAACGCATTTATGGAAGTTATACATTTATTCTTATATAATTTTTATTATTCTGTGAAAATGTACGTTTGCTATGCTCTATTTAACTGCGCCATGGTTGAGACCTCATTTGATGGAAATTGAGAAAAAAAGTTATTGAAGAGACATTGCCAGCTGGACACTCTCAGATAAGGGACAATTTAATGGCTCCAGGAGGTACTGCAGTTTAAACACGTAATTGGATCGAAAGGTGACTTTAGATTTTACAATGGGGTGAGCATGCACATGTGCTAAAGGGAAAAGACCGTTTTCACCTAATCTTGAATAGAGGAAAAGCCACTGAAAACAAATAGATTAGATTGCAAATTAAGATTATTATCTGAGTTTTCTCAACCAAAGATATGGGGATGGAGGGATCTATAGGTCTTGCACCGGGTCAAGGAACAATTCAAAGGGAACCCATTAAAACGGAGAAGAAATTAGTGAAGAAAAGCACATTTCTATTGAATCAGCATGTACAAAACTAGTGCGATAAGCAATGAATAAATTATTGCAAGGTCAGCTGGGTTGTGTGTCTTCTCCCATGGTACTGCATCCCACGCAAGGAAGAACATACCCACACAAAGGTCAAACTATTCAACCTTGCCCGTACTGCACACACACACATACAGACAAACTGATCTTCTTAAACTTTTGATTTTATAAGGCTTTTTATTACAGGGTTGGATAATGATACTACACCAGGATGCTTTGCTTAACCTTTGCCTGGTCTTTGCATGTGGGAAGCTGCTTGCAGTATCAAGATGAGTACCATCCCTAACAAAACACTAAAACTAAGCAGATCTACTGCATTTCATACTTTATTGCATAGCAACACTTTCTGCAAGAATTGTCTAGTCAGTCTACAGTAATCTCCTGCTGCTTTAATGCTAGTGATTATTTATGTGATGAAAAGAAGTAATAACACAATGCCCCCTTTGCAGAACTGGGGAACAAATGAAAGACTTTAAATATACCTAAAATACAAAGACGTTCATTATTTACAACATGCTAAGGATTTGTTTTATGCATTTTTGCATCTTGGTTCAGAACTTTTATAATTCAAAAGTCAATTTTTTTTGCTGTCTCCATTTAAATTTTTTTATTATCCAGTATTTTGAGACAATTACCATAAAATATTTCCATTCTTTATTTTGGAATGTGTTGTACTGAAATTTGTCAGATTGTCAGGATTTTTCCTTGAGAGATTAGTCACACATTAGTCACGCATACCGTCTTTGATGCAGATGTCAAGAAGCCAGTCGGTGTGTTTATGAGTTTGTGCATATACTCTTTAAGCAGCAATTTGAAAGAGTGCACAGATGGAACAAACAAAGTGTCCACACTGAGTCAGCACTCAGAAAATAAAGTTACTTTTAATTTAGGGTCTATCTGAATTGCAGATGTGGATTTTTATGGGGAAAAAAACATGCAGAGATTTATGCACAGTAAACCTCCACAGATCCACTAAATTAAAAGCAAAATTCACCCAAAAATGAAAATTCTCTCTTCATTTACTCACCCTTATGCCATCCCAGATGTAGATGACTTTCTTTCTGATTTTTAGAATATATCAGTTCTGTAGGTCCATACAATGCAAGTGAAAGGTGACCAAAATTTAGAAGCTCCAAAAAGCAAAAAAACAGCAGCATAAACACAATCCACAAGACTTCAGTGGTTTATTCGATGTCTTCTGAAGTGATCCAGTTGGTATTGGGTGAGAACAGACCACAATTTGACATTTCTTTTTTTTTTTTTTTTTTTTTTACGAAAAATCTTGGCAATCATAATTTCTTGATCGATTACACATCCTAGCGACATCTAGCGCTCTGCTCATGCATCAAGTGTATTTGAGCTTGAAGTCATGATTGGGCCTAGAAAGCAATTCAATTTTCATCTGTTCTGACCCAAAATCAATTGGATTACTTTGGAAGATTTATGGATTATTTTTATGCTGCCTTTATGTGGATTTTGAAGCTTCAGAGTTTTTACTTGCATTGTATGGACCTACTGAGCAGAGATTTTCTTCTAAAAATCTTTGTGTTTTGCAGAAGAAAGAAAATCATGCACATTTATGATGGCATGAGGGTGAGTAAATGATGAGAGAATTTTTGTTTTTCCTTAAAATTTTTAAAAACTTACAGTAGTGTTCTTTTACATTATGTAGCATTTTTCTAATGTAATACAGCTACTCTCATTACAACTTAGTACAACAAGTTAGTTCAAAATCCAACATGATTTGAGAATGTTCCAAGGAGCATCTTGTGTACTTCAGTGTAAGCAAGGAAATCTGACAAATGTCTTTTATACAAAGATGTTAAAATACTCAGTGTTTCACATTTGCTTATTTTATCAGTGACACAGATAAAGTGCAGAATCACTTTCTATTCATTTCTGAAAAGAACAGAAAGTTTGTTGTTAAGTTAAGCATACCCCATAATGACAAAGCATAAACCAGATTTTTGATAACTTTGAAATTTTATTAAAAAGAAAAAAAATCAATATCACATTGACATAAGTATTCAGACCCTTTGCTATGACACTTGAAATTTAGCTAATGTGCATCCCATGTCTCTGGCTCATCTTTGAGATGTTTCTACACTTTTATTGGAGTCCACCTGTTGAAAATTCAAATTGATTGGACTTGATTTGGAAAGGATGTCTATATAAGTTATTTTCAGAGAAAAAGCCATGTCATGAGTTCAAAGGAACTGCCTGCAAAGCTCACAGACAGGATTGTTTCGAGGCTCGGATCTGGAGAAGGCTACAAAAAATTTTTGGCTGCATTGAAGGTACTCAAGAGCACAGTGGCCTCCATAAATCTTAAATGGAAGAAGTTTGGAACAACCAGGACTCTTCCTAGCTGGCCGCCCAGCAAAACAAAGCAGTTAAGGGAGAAGGGCCTCGGTAAGAGAGCTGACTAAGAACATGATGGTCACTCTGGTTGAGCTCCAGAGATCATGTGTGGAGATGGGATAAACTTGTACCAGGACAACCATCACTGAAACGCTCCACCATTTTGGGCTTTATTGCAGAGTAGTCAGATGGAAGCCTCTCCTCAGTTCAAAGCTCCTAAAGGACTCTCAGACAGTGAGAAACAAAATTATCTGGTCTGATAAAATGAAGATTTAACTATTTAGCCTCAATTCCAAGCATCATATCTGGAGAGAACCAGACACTGCTCATCACCTGTGCAATACCATCTCAGTGGTGAAGCATGGTGGTGGTAGCATCATGCTGTGGGGGTGTTTTTCAGTGGCAAGGACTGGGGTGCTGGTCAGGCTTGAAGGAAAGCTAAACACAGCAAAATACAGATATATCCTTACTGAAAACCTGGTCCAGAGCGTGGACTTGAAACCCATCAAACATATCTGGAGAGATCTTAAAGTGCCTGTCCACTGATGGTCCCCATCCAACATGACAGAGCTTGAGAGGATCTGCAGAGAAGAATTTCAGAAAATCCCCAAACCCAGGTGTGCAAAGCTTGTTGCATCATACCCAAAAAGACGTGAGGCTGTAATCGCTGCCATAAGTAAGCACCTAAGTACTGAGCTAAGGGTCTGAATACAAAAATCTGGTTTTTGCTTTGTCATTATGGGGTATGGAGTGTAGATTAATGTAAAAAATGAATAATTCAAAGCATTTCAGCATAAGGCTGTAACATAACAAAATGTGAAAAAAATGAAGGGAATACTTTCCGAATGCACAGTATGTCAAACTTAACAACAAACTTTCTGTTCTTTTCAAAGTTTAAATGAGATTTTAAATCCCAACTTTTTGATGTGGACTCAGACTTACTATATGTACTGAAAATTATTCTACATTTCTAAATTATTCTCATAACTACAAAACAAACTCCTCTTCTGTCCAAATTTGTGCAATGTCCACAAGGTGGAGATGTGCCCATTAGCTATTAGCTTGACATTAGCCATTTTAAAGCTCAAAGCCATTAGATGATTTTAATTCTATAGTTTAAAATGGTTAATAAAATGTGATGTTTTTATCAAAACCCTGCATGATTTCAGTGTATAGGCTACTACTCAGCACACTGGAAAAACATTTTAAAAACATCACTTATGTATGTATATGCAATACTTTATATGTAAATACATATTAATGTATACATTATACTATCTGTGCAAATCCATTCACCTTTTCACATTTCTCTACATAGCAACTCTTCTGTACATATGTTATCTTGTGTCTGTCTCTCTGAATACATCCTGTATGTTATGTTATTTTTGCTATATTTTGGCAAATTAAACTCTTTCTGATTGTAATTAGTTTCCTAAAGAAATATATAAATAGTCCAAGCATCACTCAGTGCTCTGTATGTACAGCTTAAGGAGTATTTTTCTATCCAGTTGCCTTCCAATGTCCTGATACTATACACCATTCTCTTCATAATGAAGCTTGAAGGGAATCATCCGCTTGAGTTGTGTCATGACCTCTGATACTGAACTTCATGAGTGGTCCAGTATAGTCGGAATATGCCTTTCATAAGCAAGACATCTTACACTTGTACATTCTTACCTTTCCTGATAAATAAGGTCAAGCATCAAATGTGCAGAGGTTATAAAGCCACTAAAAGTACTACCAGTCACTCTCTTTGTTTCTATTTCTCTCAAGTAAGAGGCCTGGGATAGAAATCGGAGAGGGCACCAAACTATATCACAGATAGGTCTTGAAAAAAATATTAAGTAGTCAGAGGGTGGAGGGAGGTGGTTCCCCGCATGTCACTTACTGTCGAAGAAGCGACACTAGGGGTCTCTCTTGAGCTCTGAATATGCCTCTGATCTATGAAAAAAGGCCAATGAGAGTTGGCGAACAGTATTTGCATACCCCGCCCCCAGACATATGGGTATAAAGGTGAAGGAAATACACACGTTCATTCAGAAATTTTCTTCGGAGCCGATGGTCGTGTATGCAGCCAGCTGCGCGTGACAAACCAGTTTTCCTGCTTCTATGCTCTGACGCTCTGTTCTGCTGATGGATCTATGGCGCACTTCAGCGGCTTTCTCCTTCTCTGCACGGCGTGCAGTTTGCACCTGGGTGCAGAGCATTTAAAAGAGTTTCTATAAAGAGCAATTTTCTCTGTAAAAGAGTTTATTTCTCTAAAAGAGCAATACACAGCGGAGTTGAATGTCCTTCTCAGGATGCGTCTTTTTAAAGATGCCATTCCGCCCCTGTGTAGTTCCTGGATGCAGTAGAGTGCTCTCCGCTTCAGACGGCCACAGGCGTTGTCTCGTGTGTCTGGGCACCGATCACACCGAGGCAGCGTTTATGGATGGTTCATGCTCTCACTGCGAGAGCATGACCATGCAATGTTGCGGTCGCGGCTATCTTTCAACAGAAAGCACGCCACTCCAGCCGCCCCCGTGTCGCTCCTTCTTTCCACGGGATTGAGGACGATGCGGCTGGCGATGGAGGCGATTTGGGGAGGGCAGCAGGTGCAGCTCCGCCGGGTACGCCCCCTCGGACCACCCACCCCCCGGCACGCTCGCCTCACGGCCAGTCTGCCTATCCTCTGGAGCTCGAGGTGGATGAGCTCGCCGCTGCATCGGAGAGCACGGTGTCTGAGGCTGATACCTCCCCTGGGCTGCCGCCTTCGGGCCAGCACGCTCAGGTTGAGGCTGACGCGCAGATGTCCGACATGCTTGCCTGGGCTGCCGTCAGTGTGGGGTTGGATTGGAACCCTCCATCCTCCCCACACCCGTCACGGTTGGATGACTGGTTCATGGGGTTTTGGCGCCACTCACAGCCTCGCCCACCCCCGGTCCCGTTTTTCCCAGAGGTGCATGACGAGCTGACGTCATCGTGGAGAGCCCCATGCAAGCGTTCTCTGTTAACGACACCTGCCTGGAGTTCGGTCCGGCAGACACATATGTGATCCTAAGGCCTCGACCGGGCAATGTGCCCAAGGTTCCTACCACACCCTTCAGAGATCAGGTAGTGAACCTGCAAGTGCTGCCCCGGGAGGAGGCAGACCCAGCCCCCTCACTGCTGTGTCCGGTATGTGCCTTGTGTGCCTACCTGGACCGCACTCAGAGCTTCAGGCGCTCTGAGCAGCTCTTTGTCTGCTTTGGGGGACAGTGGAAAGGGAACGCTGTCTCCAAACAGAGGTTGTCCCACTGGGTGGTGGATGCCATTCTGTTGGCCTATCACACCCAGGCCGTGCCACCCCCCCTACGGGTTCGAGCACACTCTACGAGGAGTGTGGCATCCTCGTGAGCACTGGCTAGGGGTACCTCCCTAGCATACATTTGTAGGGAGGCGGGCTGGGCAGCACCTAACACCTTTACGAGATTTTACAATCTCAGGGTTGAGTCAGTATCGTCCCATGTTTTCTCAGGTCTGAGCAGGTAGAACTCAGTACACATCGACGCTCCTCCCATCCACGTCGCTGAGCCGAGCCGCTGAGGTGGCCGGACACTCCCGGCTCCTCAGAGAAATCCTGAATGAACGTGTGTATTTCCCTCGCCTTTATACCCGTATGTCCGGGGGCGGTGTATGCAAATACTGTTCGCCAACTCTCATTGGCCTTTTTTCATAGATCAGAGGCATATTCGGCGCTCAAGAGAAACCCCTAGTGTCGCTTCTTCGACACACTCTCTCATTCCCTCCATCAGGGAATGGCGGTTACATATGTAACAGAGACGTATCACAGAATCTTTGGAGACATACCTGTCTCATTTACAGCAAGTAAACAAACACTATCATAGAGAGACCTAACGTAGGCTAGAATTGACTCTGATTGATTGGATTCAACTTGTTCTGGAAAACATACATCAGTGTATTAAAATAATCAGTCATGCACACATTTGTAATACACTTAACCTGTTGAGCTGTTGTAGCTTTTCTCAGTAGTTTTGTTTTTCAGTGATGTCATTAAGTACAGATCTGCAGATAATTAAGAGGACTTAGGGCTCAAAGGTGCAGGGAGACAAAATGGAATATACTTCTGGCTGGTCATAATGCACAGTGAGCTTAAAGGAGAGCCACATGCAGCTCAAAGACAATAGAAACAGTTCAGTGAGTCAGTAGCGGTTTTAACCACCATGCAAACCACGCAATTGTGTAGGGCCCCTGATGTCGGGGGCCCCCCGCCCCGGAAGGAAATCTTTGTAAAAAGGGGTGACATGCTGTGGGCTGACATGCTGTTCTGTGTACATGCGCGAAAATGCTGTTGTCAGCACTCTCAGAGCAGGTCACGCTAGAGGTCCACTGGGTTGGGTCAGTTTTTTCAAATAGGACTTTTAGTTCGGGTTTGAAATTTATGAAAAAATATACAGATCTTCCGAACTTGTTTAACCCAGGTGCTCTCACTCACAAATATGTGCGAATGAACATTCTGAAAGTAAAGTAAATAAGACAGGAATATATTACTATTGTATACAACAAAAAAATAATGAGTAGGCTTTTCCCACCCTGTTCATAAAAAAAGAAGAGTGTTTTGTAAAAAATATGTGCAAGTAAATATTGCTTTTTTTATCACTGTATTGTGGAAAACTGGAAAACATGCATTAATTATCTTTAACTAGATTTTTATTTCATTAATCATTTTGAGAGAACTTCTGATAGGATGAATGTAAAATTATGATTTAAACTGTATTTTGTTATTTTTAAGCAATATTTTTCTAAATGGGGCCCCAGGTTGGTCGTTTTTTTTTGAGGCTCAGAAATTCTAAACCCACCCCTGCACATATTGCACTGTCTGAATCTGCTAGATTTTACAAGGCATAGCCAATAGGGTAAATGATGTAAGCATCCATATTTCTATGATTTACTACCATAAAGAGAATGAATAGTCTAATAGAGTATTTGAGGATGGAACCAAAATATGTTTTTGACAAATTGGGTTTAACTTATTCATGTCCTCTGATGAATGCAGAAAGTAATTTGAGACAGAAATGTCTTATCTTGCAGAAATGTTAAGTAATATTACTGATCTGGCCATTCCTCCATAAACGGTGTATAAAAACATTTGAACTGACAATACAATGCATTTTAAGTGAACCAAGCTTTGAACACAATTGAATACAGATGGCATATACTGTCATGTTCTCTGTTGTCTTTTGTTTTTGTGCTTTTATGTTGAAGTTTAGTTTAGTTCCTGTTTGGTTCTTGTAGTCCTTTGTAGTTTTATTTTATGATTGGTTTTCCCCTGATTAGTTCTCATTCCCTGATTGTTTACCCAGGTGTTCCTCATTCCCTTGTTAGTTCCTTTATGTATTTAAGTCCTTGGTTTCCCTGTTGCCTGTGTTAGTTATTGCATGTTTTGGTATGCTCTGTTCCAGCTTCCCTGTGTTTTCTTCTTAATTTTTTGTTCAATAAACAGCTGCACTTAGATCCTCAGTTTTTGCCTGTCGTCACATATACAAAGCTTTGCAGCTGCTAATCGGAGATGAAATGATAATGCACTAATATAGATTCATTAAAAAGTTTTATTATCGATACAGTAATTAATGTGGCATGAAGCAAAAAAAAAAAAAAGTCTCAAGGGACATGCTATTATCCATGCATTATTAGTGCATGTGTTACCCACCCCAGGCCAGGGTGGCGTGAGTGGATAATTTAAAGTTGGATAATGAACTGTAGAAAGATAGAGAAATACCATGAGGTGATAAGTTGGTGCAAGCTCTGGCAGCGTTTAATTGAATCTCGTTTTAATAGATTTTCTTTTCATTAAATTGTATTCAATGCAAAACCAATATTGACATTCACTGTAGTTTCAACATCACATGTCTGTGTTAAGCACAAACACTCATTAACATAGATAACAACAGTCCACGTTCAATACACAAATTCTCAAATTATTTTCAAGGTCCAGGTGACTTTGTGCATTATTTCTTAATACCACACAATATGATCTGTAACATTACATTCTCGTAATAAACTGTAAATATATATGTGTGTGTGTGTGTGTGTGTGTGTGTGTGTGTGTGTGTGTGTGTGTGTATATATATATATATATGTATGTATTATAACCAGATGGACTAACCCTAGCAACTGTATAACAAAACACATATCTCTGCACCACAACATCATAGAGACTTCAACTTTGGCTTATTTGACTCAGACTAGCAAGGAGCCTTTAAATATCATGCTGGACAATACTTAGCCACAACCTTGCAACCATTTAGTGCACTCTAGCAACCAAAACCCATTGACTTCTATTAAAATGAGCTTAGGTGTATATATCCAGATCAGAATATCATAGAGACTTCATTGTTGGATCATATGATCGTATGAAATTGTTAGTACCAATCTGGAAACTGCCTAGCAACCAAGTGAGCTCACCCTAGAAACCAAGTAAAAAACAAATATATCTGCACCTGAACATTGTAAACACTTCCAGTTTCATTCATTGGATTTCAGGGCAGCAAGGAGCCTTTTGAGTATAACCTTGGTAACTGCCTAGCAACCAGATGGGGTTACCCTAGCAACCAAGTAACAAATCACATATCTCTGCACCAGAACAACATAGAGACTTCAAGTTTCTTTCATTTGACTCATGGTAGCAAGGAGCCATTTGAGCATCACCTTGTTAAATACCTAGCAACCAGATAGGGTTACCCTAGCAACCAAGTAAAACAAATCACATATCTCTGCACCATAACAAAGTAGAGACTTCTAGTTATGTTATTTTGACTCAGGATAGCAAGAAGCCTTTTGAGTAGCACCTTAGTAACTGCCTAGCAACCAGATGGGGTTACCCTAGCAACCAAGTAAAAAAAATCCCATATCTCTGCACCCAGAACATAATAGACACTTCCAGTTTCATTAATTTGACTACATTTATATATATATATATATATTGTGTAAATATAAGTTGTCATGCATTTTGCCTTTTTTTTGTAAATATTAGTAACACTGTTTGTGTTTACATACTGTAACTGTTAGAATAAAAGATGAATGCCTTTTACACATTGAATTCAGTTTCACATTGACCACGTTTCACACATGGAGGCTGCCATCTTGGATCTAACTAATTTCAATCAGTGCCATTTTGACTCTGAACCATTAACAGTAATTTCAGTTTAACTCAAGCACGTTTTCTCCGAACAGGCAAATGAACATACGATCTCATTTTACAACATTTTTAAACTCATTTCATTCATATATTTTCAAAGATTGGAAATTTAAACCCTTATCTTTGGTGGCTCGTTTTTCTTATATGCATGAATCCAATAATAGCTGAAAACAGACATTAAAGAAATGTTTTTACACAGAGAAAGAACATCTTAACACATTCTCTGCACACTCTGAAACATACAGTTTACTTTCTAATAATTAATTCACATTCTTAACCATTTGCTCACATGTAGAAAGATAGAGAAATACAATAAGTGGGTGCAAGCTCTGGCAGTGTTAAATTTAATCTAGCTAGATCGTGCAGCACCTCCAGCAACTCCAGCGCTAAGCGCTCTCTACAGGAGGCAATAATAATTTCAACACAAACCTCTTAATTCAACTCACACCTCTCGTAATACATCATGAATGTTTTAATTAAACAACTGAACTTTACTACAGTGAAATGCCGTTGTCGTCTTGGGATATAATTTCCAACCCACTACACTTGCAGAGATTTTTGGTAATTTGAATTGGATTTTGAATACTCAAATGAGATCAGTCATTACATACATTCATAGATTAAATCTTTGTTCACCTGGCATATTGAAGAAATGCTTTGGGACTTGTGCCACATTAAGTGATTTTTGGAACTACAGTAAATAATGTCTCATCAAAGGTCAGAGAGCGGTGCATGAGTAATCACCTCAGAATTATTAGTTATTATTATTATTTTACATGTGATTGACCTATTAGAAACTGTTCACCACAAAAAAAAAAAAAAAAAATCTTGCATGCTGGAATTGTCTGTAAACATGTATATTAGTGAACTGGAAGTCCATTTTTTCATCAACAAAATTTTCCCATGCTGTACTCATGAGAAAACTCCTTACAGTAAAATAAGCTTTAGAACTCACAAGACTTTTGGGAAATGTTCCTTTCTAAACTGTTTACTATCCCTCAATGCAAACTAATGGTAACATCACTCCATGGAACTACTTTGATGACTGGCACAGTACTGGTAATAAAGATGTGTATGTGTTGTGTGGCGCATGAATAGTTTTCTTTTATTCAGTTTGATTCTGTTGTTGAAAATAAAATAAAATATGCAACTTCATGTACAGTATACGTTGCTTTAACTGGATGTAAACAAAGCTTTAAAGTGTGACGAATTGTTTTGTAAATTTGTTGGTTACACAGACACTTTTAATACAAAGTGACTTACACTAACTGCAGGTACAGGGGTCCCGACAGAATATTTTGAGGTTAATGCTCATGTATAATGAAGTTAGTACAGGATTTGACCCTGTTGTGAGTCTCCAGTTCTTGACACTCGTCTGTTTGGAAAAGAGCTAGCAACATTTGTGTAATAGCAGCTTAGATCCTCAACCATTATGTCACCACCACTTTGTTTTGTTCTGCAAAATTTTACATTTATCCTGTACATTTGGAATTTTTTATCCAAAGTGACTAACAGTGCAATCAAGGTATACTTTATCAATCAAACCAATGAAGTTGGTGTCACTATACCATGCTCTGCCAGTTGAGCTACAGGAACACAAATATTAGAAAAGCCTGCATCTGCTTTTTTGTCAGTATTCATGTATTTAGAATTCAATTTTACCAATTCACCCCTTTTAATTTGAAAAGATCAGTGATTTTTATTCTTTTTTAGATTTGTGTATTAAATATGCAAATATTTTCACTGGTAGGACTAGATCGAATTGACATCCAATGTTATTATCTCCTTGTATGATGAATATCTCCTTGTATACACCTGTGTTGTATTATTCCTACTTGTAAGCTGCATTGGATAAAAGTTTCTGATAATTTTATAAATGTTAATGCAAATTTAGTTCCCTATCAAAAAGCTACACTTATGATGCTGCGCTGAGTTAGCGCTTTGGGAACAACTTTAGGTGTGACCAGTTTTGAATATATGTGCAACACTTCAGTGAAAATTGACCGGAATTTATAGCCTCTGCCGGTGACATCATTGGATGCACCTATAGCAGGGCTATAAATAGATGCGTCACAGGTGCATCATCAGATCTTTTGTCTTCAGATCACTCTGTGTGTGTGTGCGCTACATGAGCCTGTCGGAAACTTTCTTCTTTCCTCTGTTAGGAGTTAGAATTGTTAGGAAGTGCACAGAAAACTTTCTCTTTCTCTTTTCTTTAAAAAAAAAAAAAAGATGAAAAAGAATGACTGATAAGCAAAGCCAGGGGTGTGTGTTCCCATGTTTACACTCTATGGCTGAAACAGACACACACCAGTTTTTGTTTTGCGTTTTATAGTGAGAGAGAAGGCCACGGCTGCTGGGCTTGCTCCCATGCTAGCATGTAACACCTTTTTTCTCCCTCAGGGGTGTGAGAAAACCTAAGGTGGATATGCTAAAACTCTTTGAGGGGGCGTTGGGGAGGGCTATGTGCACTCGGTACAGGTGCCTCTAACATGCAATAGCCTGCTTTGCCCCTGTTCCGACAGTCACGTAACACGGTCAGTGCGTGGTGCTTTTATATGGACCTCTTGTGTCACTTCCTTCGAAACAACGTCGAGAGAGTGACAGAAGGAGAATGTCTTGGTTACTATTGTAACCTCCGTTTCCCGAGGGAGGGAACGAGACCTTGTGTCCCTCCTGCCACGGTACTAGACCTAGCACTGTAAATGGCCGTGCTTCATCCTTTCGGCTCCTCAGTGCAAAATCCTGACTAGCATTCCCTTTATACCCGTATGTCCGGGGCGGGGCATGCAAATTCTGTCTGAAAACTTGACATTGGCCTTTTCTCAGGTTCAGAGGTATGATTCGGCGTCCGAGAAGACCCCTTGTGTCACTTCCTTCGACACAACGTCTAGTTCCCTCCCTCGGGGAACGGAGGTTACAATAGTAACCAAGACGTATATTTATATATTAAAATTAACCTACATTAATAAATGCAGTAAAAATATATTATTTGTTGTTAGTTCATGGCACCTGATGCATTAACTAATGTTGATTAATCACTTATTGTAAAGTGTTACCCATATGTGCATAAACTATAAACTCCAAAAATTAATTTTTAAACATACAACAGCATAATTGGAATATGACAGCAATTATCTCTCAACACACTTTAATACGAACAGCCATGACAAATGTATGCTCTGTGAATTCTTCCCATGCCAATTTCAGCAGTACTGTATCTGCACTGAGCCCATATTACCACTGGCCTAGAGGCAATTTTATATGATCATGCTACCAAATCAGACAAGATAAGAACACACAATCATATACAAATCTGAAAGGAAAAATAATGGTTTAAAATTATGCATGATATGATCAACTCCAAACAGGTATTTAAAAATATATATATTTTGAGTCAACCGTTATTAAAACTTTCTAATGTTTTGGGAAGTAAAAGATTACATTGATTGTGCACAAAATGGCTAGTGCATTTTGTATTAAATTATTAACAATATTACATTTATCCTTGCTCTCCCCAGGTACATATTAATAGCAAAACAATCCTGCCTCTCTTTAGACATTTTGTGCCTTTGTGTCATGTTGAGACCAAGCAGGCAAAAAGCTTTCCACAAAGTACTCCCTGCTCTCTTGAGATACACTAGACATGAAGCTGGTAATGCCGTCATTTAAACTTGCTTAGTTTCTGGGCATGCAAGGAAGATTGTCCACGACAATCTCTGCATAAGGGGAAATATCCTGTTTCCTTGTTGTTCAGAAAGAATTAGGCTATATTAGATGCTGTCTTCTCGGTCCATTACATGATTTTCACACAAATTCATCTATTACTTTGTTTAGGATAGCTAAATTAGCCAGAAGCCTACATGCAAAGGATATTTCACATGCCCTTATCGTCGAAAACCATGAAAAAAATGACACATAGTTAGAAAATACACATAGACTACATAAAATACAGGTTAACAGGTTGAGATCATGTTGTGCAAACCACAATTTGTTTAGTGCAGTGAATTATTGGTTGCTGAAAGCATGAAACATCAAAATAAAATCATGCAATTTAAATTTTTGCCTATGTCATGTGAATGTTTGTATATATTGTTGGGCCATGTGGTTAAATCTGGGTGCTGAAGGTAAACAACTGATTTAGAAAATTCTAATATGCCAGATTAGTGCCTGTTGTATGGAGCGTAATGAAAGGGAAATTACAACTTTTTATGGTATCCATTGTGATTTTGTTTACTTTGCGATGTCACATGGTAAGAATACGAGTAATTAAACTGTCTGAGGAAATTGCTGAAATATGACCAGAGCAAACAGTCATTGATGATTTTGCACATGCAGTGGACAGGTGTTTCCACAAAACTGAAAAACAGATAATGAATACAAACCAGCTAAGG
The DNA here is from genome assembly GCA_032164185.1 of Moxostoma hubbsi. NCBI lineage: Eukaryota > Metazoa > Chordata > Actinopteri > Cypriniformes > Catostomidae > Moxostoma > Moxostoma hubbsi. Next base: position 16,250,196 of record JAVLUX010000033.1, read on the forward strand.
TAACAGCTTATGAAATATAGAATATAGAAGTCTCTACACCTTAGCATATCATAATGGTTGTGCATAAGTAACTAATATGGTGTTTATTATAACAATCATTATAACTCATTTGAAATGATAAAGAAGGGACAAACATTTGAATGGACATGAAGTGGAATGGATAGATATGACAAAATCTGTTTGTCCTTACCTGACATGGTAAAAAATACAAGCATGATGAGTATGCCTCTGTGTTTAGCTTTCTCTTTTTTGTTTATAAATAATCAAAGTAGGAACAGCTGCCTAAAATGTACTTGCCCAAACCTTATAAATATTTCTCTCTACTTGGAAGTATTTCATGGACTATTGATTTGATGAAAGTTTTAGATACCTTTTGCTGAGAGCAAGATCCTTGTGTTGATTATTTAGTTTCCTATTGCTCACCCACAAATGAGACCTCTTTAACACCTCAGTTGTTTCTCCTAGACAGAAATTAGGTTAAATGAAGATTTAATACAGACCTTTGCTTAGTACTATTCCAAAGTTTTAGGCACTTAAGATGTTTCACAAAAACATTTGTATTAAGATGGTTATTTATGTCTTCAGCTATATGTCTTCAGCTATATGTGTGTCAATAGGAAATATAGACTCCCAAACATTACTTTTGCAAAAAGAAAATATTAGAATAGAAGAACAGGGTGATCTGCAAGAGATTGTATAGACCCCACAGAGCCCCCACTGAACATCATGTCAGTATGGGATTAAATAAATAGACAGAAGTAATTGAGACAGCCTAAATAGTTTGAAGAACTGTGGCAAATTCTCCAAGAAGCTTGGAATATCCTATCTGCCAACAACCAAGAAAAACGTCATGGTTACTGTTGTAACTTCCGTTCCCCAAGGGAAGGAACGAGACGTTGTGTCGAATGAAGTGACACAAGGGGACACAAGAGTGTGCTCGAACCCGCAAGGGGGCGGGCACGGCCTGGGTGTGATAAGCTAAAGAAATAGCATCAACGACCCAGTGAGCTAACCTCACCAAATTCTGTCTGCCAACTTGACATTGGCCTTTTCTCAGGTTCAGAGATAAGTTTGGCATCCCAGAAAGACCCCCTTTTGTCCCCTTGTGTCACTTCATTCGACACAATGTCAAGTGTCATTCGACACAATGTCAAGTGTCATTCGACACAATGTCGAGTGAGTGACAGAAGGGGAACTGTGTCCAGGTGTACCTAGGAGAATTGGGGCTGTTTTAAAGGCAAAGGTGGTCACACCAAATATTAAACTAGTTTTTTTGTTTACTGGACTTTGTATGATGTTAATTTATAAATGAAAACAATTCATGGCATTATTTTTGAAGATAACCTCACTATGTAATATTTTTCACAAGTGCCTAAAACTTTTGCACAGTACTGTGTTTCAAAAAATTAACATTCTCACATAATTTACTAATCCTCATGCAATCACAGATGTGTATGAAATTCTTTCTTCTGCTGAACACAAGCAAAGATTTTTAGAAGAATATCTCAGCTCTGCGGGTCCATACAATGCAAGTGAATGGTGATCAGGCCTTTGAAGCTCCAAAAGTCAGAATAAAAGTAATTAATTCAACTCCAGTGTTTTAATCAATGTCTTCTGAAGTAATTCAGTTGGTTTTGGATGATAACACACCAAAATATAACTCCCTTTTCACTGTACATTTTGCCATTGCAAAAATCATGATTTGCCATTACATAAAATCAGGATTTCAAGCTTGATTACACTTCCTAGTGCTTGACACATGTTTAGAGCACTAGATGGCACTGTAGGAAGCTTAATCAAGCTTGAAATCCTGATTGCCAATGAGACTGCTGTCAAGAATTTTAGTGAAAAAGGAATTACATTTTGGTCTTTTCTCATCCAAAACCAATTGGATTGCTTCAGAAGACATTGATTAAACCACTGTCAGAAGTCAAAAGTATTATGTTTATGATGACTGTATCTGCTTTTTGGAGCTTTAAAGGCCTGGTCACCATTAATTTGCATTTTATGGACCTACAAAGCTGAGATATACATCTACAAATCTGGTTTGAGTTCTGCAGAAGAAAGCAAGTCCTCCCCATCTTGGATGGCATGAGAGAGAATGTTAATTTTCATTTTGGGGTGAAATAACCTTTTATGTGTTGTCATTCCCAGATGTTTCTCTTTAGAAAAACACTCCCGAAATCTTGAAAGAGTGATATCAACAGTGTCTCAAACTGTGTGTGTTCAGATTGAACAAGATATCAACATCTGTAATCAATAGCCAGTGTTTTCTCACTAAACTCAAATTATCTATGCTATGCTGTCTACATTCAATTATATAAATTTATACACTTTAGCTGGATATCAACAATTGTCTAATTTGTTTCTAGGGCAAACGTATCAATACAAATTTCCCAATTCGATTTGATTCTGATTCACATTCTCTTTATTCAATTTGATACAATTTTATTTGATTATTGATTAGTTTCCATTTGCTTACATTTGCAAGAAATTGCTCTCTCAGCTAATGCTGTCCAGGTAAACTTCTAACTCTGTATATTGTGAAAATTTGAATAAAAAACATCACAACAGGGCCTAAAATATGCAGTTCAATTGATACTTATTCAAAAGATATAATAATCACGTTAACAAAAACTGAAGTAACCTTTAAAATAAAAGTAAAATATAAAATCTTCAATCATGTTTGGAATTGTATAGATGAAGATTGTGATTAATAAGACAATCAATATTTTTACTCAGCCGTATTTGTGTCTATTTTGTACCTCCTAGTAAGGCATTTCAGTAGAAACATCTGAGACAAAGATGATACTTAAATTAAATGTAACTGTAATTAAGTCTCCTCAGCTATGTAGAAAAAAAGAAAAACAATTGCCTCTACGTAGTTTACATTCATGAGTTTTTGGTGTATTAAAGAATTAATGAATTTTGAAATATATGAAATGTAAGTGCTAAGATCGTTTCAAATAAAAAGTAAACAAACATGTTACATCAACAGTGAGAGTAGAGCGGTTCTTGATATCCCCAGTGATACAATATAATCCCTAGTTAATGATGTATTTTATCAAATAATCCTTCTTGATAAACAGTAGGCCTACTTTTAATTCCAGACTTCCCGTTCCCAAATGAATATTGCATAATCACATGATCAGCTTCCTGGGGAGTCAAGACGAGTCCTGCTTTGTTTGATCTTGTAGTAAAGCACTACTTTGTGATAAAAATATCAAGGGGATTTACCTTGGAGACAGATTGGAGAGAGCTTTAACACTCATGCTTAATAATGTTAAAGTTGCTAGGGACAAACAGTGGACACTTTGAAGACAAGTCCAAAAATATTATTAATAATGATGGTAGCTCTTTTAAAGTGATTTTGACAATGCCAAAATTCTTTGAAAAAAGTTTGACAGTGTTAACAGGTTTTTTTCTTCCTTTCTTTTAAGCTATTGATAATAAAAGATAAATTCATGGGTTTGTGATACATTTGTAAACTATGTAACAATCAAGAACAAATAAATTGTTTTTTAGTTTGTGCAGTTAAATTTCATGGTTACTGTGGTAACCTCCATTCCCTGATGGAAGGAACGAGACGTTGTGTCGAATGAAGTGACACAAGGGGTCTTCCTGGGACGCCAAACGTACCTCTAAACCTGAGAAAAGGCCAATGTCAAGTTGGCAGACAGAATTTTCATGCCCCACCCCGGACATATAGGTATAAAAGGAAGTGGGGCATCTAGTGCCAGTCAGGATTTTGCACTGAGGAGCCGAAAATAAGGTACGGCCATTTACAGTGGTAGGTCTAGTGCTGTGGCAGGAGGGACACTACATCTTGTTCCCTCCCTTGGGGAACAGAGGTTACAACAGTAACCATGAGTTTCCCCTTCTGTCACTCACTCAACGTTGTGTCGAATGAAGTGACACAAGGGGTCCCATATAAAAACGCCACGCACTGACCGTGTTACATGAACTGTTGAGACAGGTGCAAGCAGGCTACTGCGTGCTAGAGGCACCTGTGTCGGCTGCACGTAGCCCTCCCCAACGCCCCCAAAGAGATGTCACATACAGACCATAGGTTTCCCGCACCCCTGAGGAGGAGAACAGGCGCTAAATGACTAGCATGGGAGCAAGCCCGGCAGTCTCTGCCTTTTCTCTCACTATGTCTCTCACATAGGACGTGAAGCGGCTGGGGCTATCTTAAAGCTATGAAACACATCGGGGAAGGCGGTCTTTCCCGGTCCTATTATTTCAGGGGGAAAAGTCCCAGCAGAGGCCACATCCTGCCCAGTCTAGGGGGAGGTAACATGTGGCAAATACACCACAAGGGTTGTGAAGCTGTACGTGGGAATTGGCACGGTTGTAGGTCCAGCCTAATGAGGGGGGACTCTACAAGCACGGCAACCGCGGCAGCGGGGCTACCCAAGGGAAACGCGGGTCCACCGACAGGGGACCTTACTGCAGGGAACACATTATATGGAGTTTGCCTTAAAAGGGAACTAAGCCTGTAACCCGACTCCAGTACAGAACACCTGTGACTCGTAGTGGGTCTGGACGTGAATTGCTTCGCTGAATTTGCAGGCCAGAAGGCTAGGGAGGAGAACATCCAGGGAGCAATGCTTAGTGGCTAATCTGGGATAGAAGTGCCGTCATCGACGGCGCTGTGTGCAAGCGGAACACCTGGTCAGTTGTGCTGCATTACAGAGTTCTACAAGCTCGGGCCTGACAAAACACAGGACGAGACCGACTCAACCCTGAGATTGTAAAATCTGGCAAAGGTATTGGGTGTTGCCCAGCCCGCCGCTCTGCAGATGTCTGCTAAGGAGGTACCATGGACCAGTGCACACGAGGATGCCACATTTCTCATAGAGTGTGCTTGAACCCGCAAGGGGGTGGGCACGGCCTGGGTGTGATAAGCTAAATAAATAGCACCAACAACCCAGTGAGCTAACCTCTGTTTGGAGAAGGCGTTCCATTTCCGCCGTCCACCGAAGCAGACAAAGAGCTGCTCAGAACATCTAAAGCTCTGCATGCGGTCCAAATAGATACGCAAAGCACGTACCGGACACAGCAATGAAAGGGATGGGTCTGCCTCCTCCCGGGGCAGCACTTGCAGGTTCACAACCTGGTCCCTGAAAGTGGTCGTAGGAACCTTGGGTACGTAGCCCAATCACGGCCTCAGGATTACGAGAGAATGTGCCGGACTGAACTCCAGGCAGGTGTCGCTGACAGAGAATGCTTGCAGGTCCCCAACCCTCTTGATGGACACCAATGCGATCAGGAGGGCCATCTTCAGGGAGAGTGCCTTGAGCTCAACTGACTCAAGTGGCTCGAAGGGGTTCTCTGGAGGCCCGAGAGGACCACTGAGAGATCCCAGGAGGGCTCCCTAGGCTGGGGAGGGTTCAGACTCCGGGCGCCTCCAGGAACCTGATAATCAAGTCATGCTTACCTAGGGACATGCCATCTACTGCGTCGTGGTGAGCTGCGATAGCAGTTACATACAAATTCAAGGTGGAAGGGGACAGCCTCCCCTCCAGCCTCTCCTGCAGGAATGAATGCACTGACCGAACTGCGCACCTCTGCAGGTCGTCGGCTTGGGAAAAACACCAATTCGCCATGGCATGCAGGGCAGAGGCGGCCTGTCCGGTGGCACTGTAGGCTTTGGAGGTCAATGATGTTATCATCCTACAGGCTCTGGAGGGAGTACTGGGCGGTCCTGCCAGGTGGCGGTGTTCTCGGGACACAGGTGGATCGCAACCGCCCTATCCACCTGGGGAACTTCCGTGTACCCGTGGGTCGCCCAGCCATCCAGGGTAGTGAAAGTGGACGAGCAGAGGGGTCGGTTAAGAGCAGTTAAAGGTGCCCTAACCGACCATGTTTGCTCGTCATGCACTACCGGGAAGAACGGACCGACGCGTCAGATGCCTGGGTGCTCTCCGATGCAGCAGCGATGTCATAATCCAAGTGTAGGGGCTCAAGGGAAATTTCGGCTCAGACGGAAGCAAGCGAGCGTGTCGGGGGGGCGGGTGGTTCGTGTGGATTTACCCAGCAAAACCGAGCCTGTTATTATCCTCACATCGCCAGCCAGGTCATCCTCATTCCCGTGGGAAGAAGGAGCGACACAGGGGGCGGCTGAAGTGGCATTCACCTTGAGGAAGGAGAGCCGCGACTGCAACACTGCGATAGTCATGTTCTCGCATTGAGTATATGAGCCATCCACGAACACTGCATCAGTGTGATCGCTGCCCAGGCACACGAGGCAGCGTCTGTGGCCGTCGGTCTTGGACAGAAATCGACCGCATCCAGGAACAACACAGGGGCGGAAAGGCATCTTGAAAAAGATGCATCCTGAAAAGGATGTTCAACGATGCTGTGTTTTGCTCTTTTGTGAGTGGAAAACTCAAACTCTTTTAGAGAAATCAAACTCTTTTAGGAGGAGAACACTCTTTTAACAGTGAAAAGCGCTGTTGATGCGCCCAGGGGTGTAGACTGCACAGCGTGCAGAGAGAGAGAATGCCAGCTGGAAACGAGCCATAGATCTAACAGCAATGCTCGCTGGCAGAGGTGAGTGAAACAGTGGTGAACTTCAGCTTGCTTGTTGCACAACTGTTCAACTCTGAAGAAAAATTCTGACTGGCACTCGCTGCCCCGCTTCCCTTTATACCCGTATGTCCCGGGTGGGGCATGCAAATTCTGTCTGCCAACTTGACATTGTCCTTTTCTCAGGTTCAGAGGTATGTTTGGCATCCCAGGAAGACCCACTTGTGTCACTTCATTCAACACACCGTCGAGTGAGTGACAGAAGGGGGAACACACTATTTTTATTTATTTATTTATTTATTTCAGACTTTCAATATCATGGGGTTAATTTCCAGGGAACAGACACACACTAAACACACTATGAATCTCTATGTATAATTTACTGTTTGACTAATGCAAAGGTTTTACTAAAGACAAAACTTAACTTACAGTGATAGAAACCTAGAGCATCAAATAAGTGTTTTTTTTTTTTTTAATTTTCTTTTCCATTTCTGGGAAGCAATATAACATTTGAAACCACAGTCCATTGTCCAGGGGAAATACGCATTTTAAGAACTAAAGACTCATTAGCATGGCCTTTAATGATTGCATCAGAGGAAATTACCTCAGAGTAAGAGCCACTGTAACTGGATACCCTTCAACCAACCCAGTATATAACTCGCCTCAGAGAGAGAGTAAGACTACATTGCACAACTGAACTGCAGACACATCAGCTAGGTAGGTAATGGGTCCTTCTTTTTAAAGCATTGACATCACACAAGCATTTTAAGCAATAGTTTATGATAATTGTAAAAGGCATGACTGTCTCGTTTATGATTAACAAGTTTCAGTTACAATTATGAATTATGCTTTATAATAAAGTACAGTACCAATGTATGATTTGATATGGATCTTGTGTAAAACATATTTCTCAAGTGATATAATTTTAGTTGGCTCATGCAGCATCTCATTTAACAATAATCGTTAATAAGCACAATGTCACTATTGAGATTTTTTTTATTCAGTTTTAGTTTCATTGGCAAGGTTATGATCATTTATTGATTGTTGAGGTCAGAGTTGTGACTTGTGAGACAGTGCTAGTAGAATGGCATGGCTTGTATTCTTGATGAAATCTAATTAAAGACTGATTTTGACTAATTAAAGATTACATTATAGATAATGGGTAAATTTGGTAGAGCTACAATTTGTATTTTCTGCCCTATTATATGTTCCAAATTGTTAGAGGAGTATACAGATGATTTGGTGATGACACAATTTGCATCCCTTCACACCTGTGTAGTGGGCCATATTCCAAGAGCAGACAGCTGCGCTTGTCTGTGTGTATCTCAATTAGCACTACTATTTTCTCGCTGCTTGGCAACCAATGTTAGTGCTTCATTTTGAAAATAAAAATACTTCCTGTATCCTCTGTGTCTGCAGCAAATTACACAGACAGAAATCCATCAATTAGTGGCACTTATATGATTCGATGCCTTTTACACAAAAATCTGCTTTTCTAGAACAAGGAAATTTCAAAAAATATATTTTCCAGAAACAATCTCATACAAAAAAGATGCACACTGCACTTCCTTAATCAAAATGTAAAAGAGCAGCTCTTTAGAACATGGGTCATAGTATGTTCAGTAATTAAAAAGAATAGTCCACCCCCAAAAATACAATTAATTAAATTATGTCGTCATTTACTCAACCTTATGTTGTTCCAAACCTGTATGACATTCTTTCTCCCTTGGAATACAAAAGATGTAAGGCTGCATGTTAGTCATTGCATTTTTTTTTCTCTAGAATGAAAGTGAATGGTGACTGATGCTGTAATTCTGCCCAATATCTCCTATTGTATTCCAGTCAAATGGGTTTGGAACAACATGAGGGTGAGTATATGATGACAAGACTTTCAATTTTATCCATTAAAACAGGACAATATAGATATTCATTTCAACATTGGATTCAACCTTGTGAGCGTAATCTGTGTTCCATTCTAAAAAATCTGAAAAAAGCACAAAAGTAAGAATAAATATCGACTCCCATTTTCAAACATTGATTCAGCCTTCAATAAAGAAGCCAGTTGTCAATGTAAGTAGACAGATTCACTGAACTAGAGGCCTATTATTTTTTAGTTTAATGCATATTAAGTGTGCCAGGTGGCCTGAACACCTCAGACAATGTGCCACTTGGTTATTACTTTTGAATATATTCCTATTTTTCCTCTGAGATATCTGTGAGAGCCTCTTTTCAAGCATCACACAGTCAGTGATGCTTTAGAGTCAGTTGAATGGTACAACACTATTCCAAAGCAAATGTCAAAATGTCTACATCTGTTACAATGCCAGCATGTTACCCATGCCAGACTCTCTATCGCTATCTTTGACACCTCATGGTGAGGTTATTGTGCACTCCGACCAATCACATGCTCTTAGTTTAACCTTGAGCCTCACCACACAAAAGCAGATGCAAAAGGAAAACACAATGAACACGACCAAGCACACATTCGAGGATATGAATATAATTGATTAAAAGGATAGTTCAGCCAAAAATTTAAATTCTGTCATAATTTATTCACCTTTAAGTCTTTCCAACTCCGTATTACTTTTTTGTTCTGTTAAACACAACAGTTTACTTTTTGAGGATATCTTAGCAACTGTTTCCCATATAATGAGAGTGAGCGAGGGCCTAGGCTGCCAAACTCCAAAATGATCCCATTAAAACACCATAAAGCAAAAAACACTATAGAATTATCATAAAAATGGTCCATATGACTTGTGGGTACATTGTGTTGTATTGAAACCTCGTAAAGTAATATAACAGCTTCGTAACAGACCAAAATGTAACAAAAAAATATTTCCTTATGTTTATGGTGCTTTTTTGCAATTTTAGAGCCCCAGTCCCTGTTCACTACTATAATATGGATAAGAGAGGCCAGGATATTCTTCCAAAAAAAATTGTGTCACATAAGAAGGAAGGTCATATGGGTTTGGAACAATGTGAATAAATGATGACAGATTATTTATTTATTTTTATTTTTTTTGTGAACTCTTCCTTTCAAATGTATTTACAGAAAATCCTCACCAAGCTCTCCAAATGCAGTTTGGAAAGGAGTTTGTGAGGCACAACAACTTCTACAAATGTGTGATAAATGAGGAGTCAGGCCTGGATTCTGCAGATGTGTTTGAGGTGCGTGTAGATTTGTTTAGTTTATTCTCTGTCTCCAACATATGGGTTTCAGAGTATGTGGGGAGAGCAAGAGGAGGAAGGGTGATGTGGGGGAAGCACAAACATTTACAGAAGATTGCTCCATCAGTGTGTGTGTGTGTGTGTGTGTGTGTGTGTGTGTGTCTGTGTGTATCCAGTACAATATATAGCTCAATTGAGTCTGAATTTTATAACATTGTGCTTTCCTTGGCATCATACTTTCATAACTGCTCCTCTGCCAGTTGGCTTTCAAAGGGAATGCTTCAGCCATCGACCGTCTCAGACAGAAAAGTCAAGAACACCTACACTCCAGGGATGAGAATGGAGCAAGCCCTTTGCATTATGCTTCAGCTGGTGGAAACCTGGACATAATTAGACTCATTGTCTCTATTGTGGGCCCTGAAGGTAAAGCTCACTCCTTGACACAATTTTAAAGGTGAAGTGTGACATTTCAGTGCCACTAGCATCAACAAATGGATTTAATGAAGCAATTACTGTTTTCAAAAAGGTTTTCCAAACATTCCACCCCATCTCCCATTGGTCAGATAAACAGATCAACTCATGCCATTAGTTGAGACGATGTTGCTATATCAGTCTAGTATGCGTTTCCTAAACAATTACGAAACTCACTGCTTTACCACCATAGTAAGATGTATCCTTGGAGAAATTAAAACTAGCTAGTCACGTATGTTTCCCGAAACCATAGAACCTATGCCGCACATCCACCGTTCAAACCACGTTTTTTTCAACAATGTGGAGCTGCCATTAATGACGTTACACTGGGGTTGAGTAATAACTTCTGTGAGTATTAAATCATAATAGCTAATTAACACATACTCCAGAAAGCTGTTTAATGTGCAAAAGCTCCTGAAGACACAAAAACTTTGTGCACTATGCAAATTTGACAGATAAATTGTGCTGCAATAGTGGGGTTTCCTTTTACATCAGACTTGAGCAGATGCATTTGAGCAAATGCGCACTATTCAAAAACATATAAGAACTTCACTTATGCATTAACGTGGACACAAAAGCCATGTGTGTTAAATAGCTTTCTCTTAACAGCCTTTTATCCCATAAATGGCTGCAGTAGCAATTACATTAAATTTCAGAATGCCATTTTCTGCAAAACCCCAGAATAAGCAGTTTTCTCAGGTGCATATAAATGTGGTCAAAGTCTTGACAGAATGAAATATATACAGTATATGGAATAGAATATATAGAGGCCTTTGCGAAGTGAAATGTCAAGGAACCAAGCTTCTAACCACAGCTGTAGAGCTGAAGTTCCAACTACACAACTTTGCGATGCAGTTTGCAAATGTTCATTGGAAATACGGTTTTGGTAAACACAAAACACTGAACTACTTTATGTTGGTAATGATGGAACCTGCGACCATAGTTGGCTAACAATGCTTTTAGGAAACACAACCCTGGCCAGGGTGCTCAAACAAACATAGAAACATTTTGAAAGTGTCAGAGCCACAGTGTTGACATTGTTCAGGAAAATCAACTGGCAAAGGGTGTACTTCTAGTTGTCTGCACATTAAGCTGGGATAAGATAACGTATTTTAACATTGAAGAAAAAATGACACACTCCTACATTTACATTAAGTAAACTTTAATCTGACATTTTCATAAATCTGACACTTCAAAATATAACTAACCATATTTGAATGGCCATTATACCAGGTTTAATGAATTTATAGCAATAATCTAGTAAAATATTGGTCTAGGAATCAAGGGTAGCAATCCAGCATATTTTTGATTATTAAAAAGTTGCATTGTAAATGTATTAGCTATGTTGTGAAGGCTGTATCCTTAGACTGTTTCTTCACCTCACCCCACTTGCTATTCAGATCACATTGGGCCAATGTCTCATTATGTTCTAATGATCATAAAACAATCACATAATCTCCTAGGGGATCACACACTTACGTCAACAGACGGCTTATTGTGAACAAAGACCTCCAATAAATCACTGTCAAAACACAGTTACTGGTTAACTCACTACAATGGAAAAATACAAAATGATATTCAGAGTGCACATTTCTCTTTCTCAAATTTTTCTTGACTGTTTACTAGAGAGGAAGAGTCAGTGTTAAGGTTAACACACAAAATTGGAGAAAGAGACTGTAAGAGAGCAACATGATAAAATATTGGGTAAAATATGATTAATCTGATATTAATCTGGCTAATCTGCCATTCAGAAGAGAGGTAAGAGATATGGAGGTGAAGTCACTAAAGAGTTGCACTACTTAGTGGGTGTAACGAACTGAAACGGTAGAGGATCTATGTGCAGCTTTTATTTTAGCCAAGAACAAGAACACCAGGAATAACAAAATCCACGAGGAATGTAAGGCTAAACAAAAAACATGAAATAACTGACAAATGGACAGGAGGGAAACAAGGGCTTAAATACACAAGGGGAAACAAGGAACACCTGGGAAAACAATCAGGGAAATGGAACCAATGAGGGGAAAACCAATCAAAAAACAGAACTACAAAGGACTACAAAAACCAAATTGGAAACAGGAACTAAACAGGAAACTTCAACATAAAAGCACAAAACAAAAGACAACAGAGAACATGACAACTACAAAAGGACTACCAAAACAAAACAGGAAACAGGAACTAAATAGGAAACTTCAACATAAAAAGCACAAAACAAAAGACAACAGAGAACATGACAGTGGGTGTTTTTAAGTGCCACACAATTGTGAAAATTAGTGTAAAACAATACCCTAACCTTTATTTATGAAGCACATACAATCCATTTTAATTAGATGTAAAATGCACTTAAATAGGCCAAAAACATAGGCATACTTGCTTGATAGAAAATGCTTAACATGCGTTCTTGTGGTGGTAACAAACCTCAGAACTCAAGGGGGCGATAGAGTTACACCGACAAAAGTCTGTGCCATTAAACTGGATGAATTTTTAATCAGGCAAGTAGCTATAAATAGAGAATATTGACTTTATTTGCTCAGCAATATTCTCTTCAAACTGATTCTTTGCCATGACAGTAGTTGACCTGACAGTTTACAGTAATGCCCGCCATAATGCCCTTTACAGCAACGTAGAGACTGAAACATGAACTTGCGTTGTGTTACACTATGAACTGGGGTCTGACAAATTTTGGAACGCAACCACACACAAAATCGAGCTTGCTCATGTGTTAATTGCATAATTACATAGAGGATGATTTGGCCTACACTGTAAAAGCTAATGCTTAAATAATTGTGTTAAAATTTAGCATGCTAGCATTCACTGTGCTAGCTTATTCTAGCCATAACTAGCTATTTTTCCCCTACTTGAAGGATTTAAATTTCAGATGAATTTTTAATAAAAAAAAAGCCATCTAGCCTGCCTACCACTCCCCCCCATTTCTGGAAAGGAAGTCGGCAACAACCATTTGTGCCCCTGTGCGATGTCTGTGGACCACATTGAATTTAAAGGGCTGGAGAGCCAGATACCACCTGGTGATCTGTGCGAGTGGTGGTGGCATAGTGGCTAGAGCACAGGGCTGCTAATCAGAAGGTCGCTGGTTCGAACCACCATTGTGTAACACCACTTAACTCCAGGTTGCTCTGGGGGGATTGTCCCTGTAATAAGTGCACTCTAAATCGTTTTGGATAAAAGCATCTTCCAAATGCATAAATGTAAATGTGGTATCTTTCATGCAGTGGAGACATTGGAGTGGGGCATGACCTGAGCAGAGGTAGAAGGCCCACCCCAGTAAGTAGTACCGGAGTGTAAGGACTGCCCACTTGATGGCCATACACTCCTTCTCCACGGTGTCTCCCTTAAGGAGAGCTTACGGCTAATGTACAGCACCGGCCTCCCCTCCTCCCCCACCATCTGCGAGAGTATGGCCCCAAGTCCTCTGTCTGAAGCATCCATCTGCAATACAAAAGGGAGAGAGAAATTAGGTGCATGCAAAAGTGCTGAAATGTTGCTCAGAGGCACTGCTTCCGGATATCGCATTGCATAATCCACTAGGACTAATACAAAGCGATGTCTGCATGCTGACCGCTCTAATGGCCCGACGAGGTCCACACCAATTCTTTCGAAGGTGCCCTCGATTAGCGAAAGAGGGCGCAATGGCACTTTTGGTGTGGCCGGTGGGTTCACCAGCTGACATTCACTGCACTCCGCACACCACCTGCGGACATCGCCACCAATGCCTGGCCAATACAAATGGGCTATTAAGCGGTTCAGTGTTTTTCTTTCCCCTGGGTGACCAGCCATTGGATTATAGTGAGTCGCCTGGAAAACCATTTCCCACAGGCTCTGTGGTATTAAGAGCTGGGTTGCATCTTCCTTCGTATGGGTGTCCCGAGTCACTCTATACAACCACTTGTTTATAATTGTAAACTAGGGATATGAAAGTGTGACACTGGGGTAGAGTTGTTGACCATCAATCACTCTTACTTGGTCAAAGGTGTGATTGAGGGTTTCATCTCGCGACTGCTCCAGAACGAAATCCCCTTCGGGAAATCCCCTGAGGAGGAACCGCAGCCTCTCCCCCCTTCACGTTATCCTGATGTGGAACTGACGAAGACGGCCCCGGCTCCACCTCCCCTGCCAGAGCATCACACACTTCACATCTCGTCACAGGACCCATTCGCGCAAATTCCCTTTAATACATTTCTAAATTCAGGCCAATTAGTCCCGGAAGTGCCCACACAAACATATCTCTTTTTGTGTACATTTTGCTTATGATACTTTAGACTGCTCCTTAGTTACAAAATTCATCACTATATGCCTGCTGCAAGTAATGACGCAAAATTACCACAAGGAAGCTGTAGTTTTATAAAAACAAGAAAAGTTTGTTTACATTTCTATTGATCCTGGCAGCAGTAATTCATCAAGCTATGCAGTTCCAGCAAAGTATGTCTGATTGCGGTTGTCTTCTGTATCTCCACAACCTGACACTTAGAGCCAATCCGCAAGATCAGATGACTTTTTGAGACACACACAATTCCAGGACACACACTCTATAAACACAGAATTCAATGTATCTTGTTTTGTAGAATTGAATGTACAGGATGAGCAGGGCAGAACTGCTCTGCACTGGGTCGTGGAGAAGAATCAAGTGCAGAGCTGTGCATTACTGCTGGAGCTAGGTGCCGACCCCAACATTCTCAACAGCGCCCTCATGGCCCCTATGCATCTGGCTATCACAAATGGACACAACCATCTAGTAGAGGTCAGTTCATAGCAGTTGCAATCATGGCATGCATGCAAAGCTTTGCTCACTTTCAATGAGCTGTAGAGTGAAATGTTGAAACTTAGCTTCAGTGTAGCCTGTTAGTAAACTTATTTTTCTGTTACATGGCTATTCTTATTTGGCATATACAATATTGCAATGAATTGAATGCATCAAAGCTTCATTTAATAGTTCACACATAAAAGTTTTTTTTTAACCTATTATTGTTTGATAATAATGCTGTTTCAGGGCGTACAAAGGATATTGATGTCCTACTTCCCTAAATCACAGCATGCCTGTATCAAATAGGCCTGTATAATAGCATATGGACATCTCAGTTTGAATCTTAAGAGTGTCCTCTATCTAGAATCTGTTCCTTGTCAGGGAAGAATGCTGGATAAGTTAAATTGATTACAAAGCCTTGCGGACACTGTCCTCATCCTGACAAGATATTGATGATCATTTGTTTGTGTCTGGCACAGCTCCTTCTGTCCTGTGGCAAAACAGATGCCAATCTGGAGGGGGATCTGGGAAACACCCCCGCGATGCTGGCTTGCACCAACAATAACTACCAAGCTCTCCACATTCTTGTGAGTAGTTACAGGTCAATGCAAATCAAGTGCTGAAATGCATTCTCCCATATTGTGGGATAAAAGCTATTCTTTCCTTTCTTACAGTTCAAACACGGTGCCGCAATGTGTCGTCAGAATAAACTTGGCCACTACGCCATCCATGCTGCTGCTTTTGCAGGTGCAATGGAGGCTATGGAACAGGTTTTGAAAATTGGTAATAAAATTTAATGTTTATGTTCAAAATGTACTGGGACAACATTTGTGTGGGTGGGTCCCCTTCACATGGTCAATGACTGAACATTTAAAATTTCTCATTCATGTCATGTTGGAATGATCGAATTTATGAGATGAGTGCACGTGAATTGCACCTTAAGTAGTAATTATAAGTAGGAAGCTGCATTTTCTTGAATCTTCTTTGTGATCATTTGAATTGAATTTTGACAGCAGGGCTGAACAGTACTTTTTTTTTTCTTCTTCTTTTATTTATGCTAGTCCGGTCGGTCCTGTGATTCAGATTTTTACTTGCCCTGCCTACATTTTTACTCCACAAAAAAAAAAAAAAAATTATAAATATAACAAATAGATATATAAATATATACAAAATAATGTAACTTCATGACAATATATTAATAAAACATCTTTGTTATAAAACTTGTAAAAATATAAATAACGTATAATAACGTAAATATAAATTATAAAAATATAATTTAACTAATTTGTATTGATGCTTTTATAAGATGATAAAACCTTGTGTGTTAGCCAGATATGTAACCTTGGTTCACAATTTTAAATAAGCAGGATTCTTATTTAAAACAGAAACAGAAAAGATTACATTGGCCCAATTTTGGAAAGTGTTACCATTTTATTCCCCAGACAAAAATAATATTGTAATTGTGATTTCCAAGTGCAAACTTCCCAGGAGGACAAACACTGGAGCCTCAACTAATAAGCTGATAAATTGAATCTGGTGTGTTATAAAGGGAGACATACAAAATGTGCACAATTTCTTTGGAAGACCTTTAGTGAATCCCCTCATCAAAGTGCCCATCACAGCCCCCCAACTCTCCCACGATGATGGGCTTATGTTCCACCAATTTCATGACGCACCCTCTCAACTCATTCGTGATGTTGTTTAGACAGACTCTAAAGATGCATTGGTGGTCTCTGTTTTGGAATTATGTTTCCAGACATAAATATTTGTGGATTTTTCAGACCGCTCCTTTAGGCTGTTAGACAAATGCCACATTTTTCAATTACATCACAGTCCTAAATTTGCAGTTTGGGATTGCAGAATGGATTTTAAATGCGAAAGACCCAAATTGTCAAATCTGATAGACAGATTAACATGTTTCACATGACAATAACATCTAGCATTATGGGATTTATTTGCATATGTTTGGCATAATACCTAAACAAACCAGTTGTGCTTCTATTTCAATTGAGGGGAGTGATGTGAAGGAATTATTTAATAATGAGAGTCTACTCCTCCATACATCTTTATAAACAGTGTATGAAAGAGGTACAGAAGCTGAACTATTTTTCTCACTGCTTTCTTTTTCATCCCCATAAAGGAGAGGAGATGGGTATTTCTACCTTAGTGCACATTAATTATTTGGATAAGACCAAAAGCAGTCCCCTCCATTTGGCTGTACGTGGAGGGAATACAGAGGTGATCAAACTTTGCATCATTAAAGGAGCAAAAGTGGATCAGCAACAGGTAAATGCAGCATCAATAGCTATAGTAAATATATGATTAATACAGTATAATTAATGAATTAATAATAATAATATGGTATTAACAACAGGGGGTTTCGACCTTTCAAGACATGCAGTTATGCACGCTGCACGCATTCCTAAAATACAATATATAAACACTAGCTTTCTGTATTCAGTGTGACGGTTGAGCCTGTTTCTTAGAGCACATTGTGGTAATCAGTGGTTCCATACCTGACACAGCTAGTCGTAAATCATCCTCCACTGTAAATAAATGTGAACGATACTTGATCATTGTCTGCTTGTACTTGTCTTATTAGTTTTACGGTTTCTTTTTACTGTCATTTGCAAACACCTTGGATGTGGTTTGTTATTTAGCATGATCTATTGGTGCTTTCCAGACACCTCAGAACTTTCCCACATCCTACTTGACTGGAACACCGCTTGAAGTCAGACATCTGTTTTCATCTATTTTAATGATTAAACAGCTACTAAATAGCCAGCTAGCTAGAATCTGGAAGACATGTGCATGAAATTATATTTAAAGGTATCATGACATGAGAAATAAAATTTTCCTTGATCTTTTGACATATAATAGGTCATAGTACGATAAAAACATTCTGTAGGTTTCAGAGTTCAAAACTTCCCCTCACTGCAAAAAGAGCATTTGTTGGAACCAAACCTGCCAAAACGACTCATTGTCTACTTCCTCCACATTGTGATATCACACTGTGGTAGACATTTGCATGCCTTTCATCTTTAATCAATGCCTTTAATCTAGACTTTACCTTTAATCACTTCCATAGTCTGCCCAGTAGTGGTGAGCAGTGAGATTGCAAGTAGAGATCAGATCAGTAAAGAGCAGAGACCCAATTATAAAAGTGGGTGTTTACTGTCAAGTCTTAAAGGAGAGGCAGCACTAAAACTGAGCGTTTCTGACAGGTTCAGAATGAGGGTGGAATGTTATCATGTTTTACAAATATATTACTTTTTTTAGTTAAAAAACTTTACTGATATTAGAATTGATCTTCAGAAAAAAAGCATCTCATGAACCCTTTAACATGTGTACATTTTACAGTGCCAGCGTGTAAATTACAATCATTTTAAACGGTAAAATGTACAGGTTGTTCTGTAAAGTGCTTTACATTTTAACTGTATTTTTTACATAATTATTCTGGCAACCACAGCTGCCAGATTTTGTTTTGTAAAAACAACAGAATTTTTTATACAGTGTGGATTTGATGACCCTAAATTGACCCAGGTTTGACAATAATCTCTAGTCTAGTTGTGACTAGTCTTAAATAGCCAATCTGCTTTTGGGCCGCACCACAAACCAACCAGGGAGTGCTGGTTACAATTTTTATGCAGAATGATTCATTATTTGGGTAGTTGACAAATAACATGTCCATAAACATTTTTTTCCTCCAACATCATAATTTCAAGTTAAACTTTACCTACAGTATAAGAAAAGATTATATTTTAGGTGCTGTAACGGGTCACCCTTTCTTTTAAAATTTTCACCATTTTGAATCAACTTTTAGCTTTTTAGCAGTGTTAAATTAATTTTGTCAAATTAATGAGACAAAAAAAAAAACTGCTTGTATTATAATTAAATCAGATAAAAAAAATAGTTTTTGATTAAATGTAGCATGCCACACTGCAGGAGATGCCACATACAGTGTTGCATACAGTAAATATACATCATATGGCTGAGCCTTTCCTGCAAACACATTCCCTTAAGAAAATAACAATTGCATTGAAAAAAATAGGCTGCTTGATGTCCTGACTCTCAATCCCATTGTAACTCTTCCACATTACAGATACAAACACACTCGCACTCCTCCATTAGTCCTTCTCAGTCCACAGCAGCAGGTTTGATGCATTCAATAATAGCGTCAGATAGTTAAATTGATACAAATTGCAGTCACTTGCGTCTATTACTGAGCTTGGCTGTTCTGTCCATTGCCTCAGCAATTCAGGGAGCGCTCTCATTAATGGTTAATGTTACCAGTACAAAGCAGCTGAGAGATTGTCCCCCTTTTGCATTACCTGACCCTGTCTCTTCTACTTATATACAGCTAATAGCTGGTTTCCATCTCAGTGTGTGTGTGTGTGTGTGGCTTCATTGTTTTGCAGTGTGACAAATCCACGGCTCTCCACTTTGCCTGCACTCAGGGTGCCATAGAGGCTGTCAAAATAATGCTTTCCTCTTATAACAGAGTGGAGGACATTATCAACATCAGAGATGGAGCCAACCAGACCCCCTTACATAGGTCAGTGCCAGTGTGATGTCATATTGCGGTCCGGTAGACAATCTGACATGACCTAGCTCTTAAGTTAATCTAAGAGCTAATTGAATAAAAGGAAAAGGTTCATATTAAGGTTGCAAATATGGATGTGTAGATGCAGGAAAAGGCATACTTATACCCCATAACTCATACGGTATTTGAGGTGTTGCTGATATTAAACATATAATTGTATGTCAGATGCGTGCATTTCTGCCATGCATTAAAGGGATAGTTCACCCATAAATGAAAATTCTCTCATCCTTTACTTACACTCATGCCATCACAGATGTGCATGACTTTCTTTCTTCTGCAGAAGACAAATTAAGATTTTTAGAAGAATATTTCAACTCTGTAAGTCCATACAATGCAAGTGAATGGGTGCCAAAATGTTGACACTCCAGCACATGTAGGCAGCATAAAAGTAATCCATAAATCTCCAGTGGTTAAATCTAAAATTTCAGAAGTGATATGATAGGTGTGGGTGAGAAACATATCAATATTTAAGTTCTTTTTTTGCTAGAAATTATTCCCCCTGCCCAGTAAAGGGCATGTGCTTGAAGAATGTGAATCACCAAAAACACAAGAGGAAGAATGTGAAAGTTAAACTGGAGATTAATTGAGCAGAGAGGATAGTTTAAAGTAACAAATGTACTTAAATATTGATCTATTTCTCACCCACACATATCATATCACTTCTGAAGACATTGATTAATCCACTGGAGGCATATTGATTACTTTTATGCTGATTTAAGTGCTTTTTGGAGCTTCAAAATATTAGCACCAATTCACTTGCATTGTATGGACCTAAAGAGCTGAGATGTTCTTCCACAAATCTTCATGTGTGTTCTGCAGAAGAAAGAAAGTCATACACATCCGCAATGGCATAAGGGTGCGTAAATGATGAGACCATTTTAATTTTTGGGTGAACTATTCCTTTATCCAAACTTGAAATAATGTCTTTAAAACTTGAACACCTTTGCTTAAATTGATAATTCTCCCCCCAAAACAAATTCTGACAACATGCAGCCACTCATGTTGATCCAAACCCGTATAAATTTCTCTCTTCAATTGAACACAAAAGGAGACATATGAAGAATGTTATTGGTACTCTTTTCCATATAATGAAAGCATACACTCACTAGGGGTTTTCAAACTCCAAAAAGCACCATAAAAGTAGTCCATACAACGTGTGTGCTATATTCCAAGTCATTTTGAAGCCATATATATTAAATTGTAATTCACTGAAAATCTTGCCCTCTTCCATAGCTGTCAAATATGATTCATGCTTGTGTATATTCAGTGTGAAGACCTGAAGCATTTACAGAAACTCCATAGGCATTAACCATAGACAGTGTCCGATATTTATTGAAAGAAATATCGTTTTAATTATTAACTGGAAGATACAGTGCTAAGTACACTCTGTGTATAAAAACATAATATGAACATACTAGGCAACCAGTCATACTAGGTCTATACTGAGAGAAAATCTGAACTTCAGTGGATTTCTCACTCATAACTTATTCATGGTACAAGAAAGCACCATATTCCGCAGAATAGTTAACTATTTATTAAACCAGTCTAACGTTTTGTGTTGGAGAGCATTCCTGATGGAAATCCTATTTTGCCATGATATTTCATTGATTTCCATATGTCAGTGATTAATAATGGTTTTGCTTCACTTTCTCTCTTTAATAGAGCCACATTGTTTGGTCATGTCGAGCTGGCAGAATATCTTGTTTCAAAGGTAAATGTGTTTAAAAGGGTTTCTCTTCTGTGAATGGCTGAAACATCCTAATTCACCCTGAGAATCAGAAAGTTAATTAAATGTTTGATTATACAGCCCAATATCTCATTAACGTATCATACAGTATATCCATTAATACAGCCAACCCCATTATTCACATTCATTGGGTTTCACTTGTCTTGGAAAAGGGAGCAGAAGTTGACTCCATTGACTGTAAGGGACTGTCCCCTCTGCTGCAAGCCTCAAGCTGCGGTGCTTGGAAAACAGTGGTATTTTTACTGTCAAAAGGTAATACACTATCTGATTAAGATTTCAAGTTATGACATAATACCTCTGTTAGAGAGTCTAATTTTACTACATTCCTTACATTTTGCACATTTCAGCTCCCATATCATTTGAATGCACATTGTGTGTGTGTGTGTGTGTGTGTGTGTGTGTGTGTGTAATTAACAATTTATTACATTGTTTAAGGTGCTGATTTCAAAATCAAAGACAAAATGGGGCGCAACTTTCTCCATTTTGCAACTCTCCAACCAAAAGGGCTGAAAAATCTGCCTGCCGCAATCTTACAGGTGTGCAAACATGACAAAACATCACATGCCGTTTGCCAAATTCAGAGCACAACTCTTCTCTGACCAAGTTATTTTATAAAGAATGTCTAAGCGATTGGATGCCAGTACAGTGACCCTGTGTTATTGCAGATTACATAATGTACCATTTTGAAAGTACGTATGTGTATGTACTGTATTTAGTTATAAGAGCCTGTTGCCTCCTCCAGAGTACTGCTGTGAAGGAGATGTTGTCTGATGAGGATGTGGAGGGCTGCACTCCTCTGCACTACGCCTGCAAGCTTGGCATCCACGACTCTGTCAAAAACATGCTGGGTCTCAATATCTGCTTGGGTCAAAAGTCAAGAGAGAAGAAATCAGCCCTTCACTTTGCTGCAGAGTGAGAACATTTTTAACACAGTCAGTGCAATGTCAACATTAGATCTTTTAACAGCCTGTGTTATTATTTTCTTATAAAGTATATGACACATTATGTGAGTAACAATTTTTGACCTATAATAGCACATAAAATGTAGTTATGACCATTTCTTGGAATTTTGCAGGCATTTAAACAAATGCAGAATATACATTCCCTAACCCAGTGGTGGGTCTCAACTGGTGGGTTGCGACACAGAAATGGGTTGTTGGTCTGTTCTGATAGTCTGACAGCAGAAAAATAGTAAATGCAAATAATCCAAAACAACTAGCCATACAATTATGCATGATTGGAATAGCAAAAGGCTTATCAGGTTTTAAAAGTACAGAGGAATTCTACCGATTTATGTTTTTGCTAATGTCAATGTCTGTGTGTAAAATCAAGCATTTACTACTCAAATTTGACAGAGGCCAACATGGATAGGTTGTATGACATGCCTTCCTCTTTGAAAGCAATGAACAAACCTGTGCAAGGTAAATAAAATTACAAAGACGGTTTCACTTACAACCAGTATAAACTTTAATTGAGGTAACCACAATGTGTTTTGTGCTGTGAATTTTTGGGCCCTTTTTTAAGAGTGCTAGCACTAAGCGCAGCACTATGCCATAGTCCAGGGTTGGGAGTGTTACTTTTGAAATGTATTCAACTACAGATTACAGAATACATGCTGTAAAATGTAATTTGTAACATATTCTGTTAGATTACTCATGGTCAGTAATATATTCCAAATACTTTGGATTACTTCTTCAGCACTGGTAGATTTTTTTCACTTGTTTTGACTATGAAAAATCTGCCAGTACAGTAAGACAAAATACACATGTTAAAAATACATTCTCTGAAAAACCTAAATATCTTATGCAGTGTTGTTTCTAAAACAAGATCAATCTAATTAATCTTGTTTTAAGGATTTTTTGATATTTTTACAGGAAAACAATAAAAAAATTATTATCAAGAATAAGATTTTTGCCCTAATATCAAAGGTCTTACTAAATAAAAAAAAAATATGATCTAACATGAAATTTCTTAATAAAAAAATATTATTGTGTCTGGTAACGTGCATGTAATATGGCTAAAAATAGCATATTAGATTAGCGTAAAGCTGACAATTTACACAAGGTTTATTTCTGTTTCACCGCTGTTCAAAT
Source organism: Moxostoma hubbsi (assembly GCA_032164185.1). Lineage (NCBI taxonomy): Eukaryota > Metazoa > Chordata > Actinopteri > Cypriniformes > Catostomidae > Moxostoma > Moxostoma hubbsi. The sequence continues at coordinate 16,273,565 of JAVLUX010000033.1, forward strand.
GCAGTTTTGGATCGCATCATTTATATGTATAAATATTTTCTATCTGAAAGGACTAAATATTAAATTAAACAAAGTAATCTCTTCAGTAATCTAAATACTTTTTGAACGTAACTGTATTCTAAATACCAATGATTTAAATAGTAACTGTAGTGGAATACAGTTACATCTATTTTGTATTTTAAATACATAATCCCATTACATATATTTGTAACCCTGCATAATTCATATGAAGGGTTACAAATGGGCATGACCATGAAGTTTTGGTATTTTCGTGCAAGCATGTGCTTAGTCTAGTCGCAAGTGGGATTGGCAATATTGCGTGCGCAAAGAGGTAATGGGCTGGGTCAAGAGAAATGTAATTCTGAGGATCTTCTCCGGTTATTCCACCATCTGCGTCCTATTATAAAGTCCATTCCCTGTCAAGCACCAGCAATAATAACAAAGAAAGCACATCCATGAGTAGCTGGTAATATAAATGTACTGTATGCAATGAATTAGAAGAATAGACTTGGACTTACGTTCTTTTGTGCATTAACCCTGTTGAATGTCAGAAAAAAATTCTAGGACCGAGACATGCTCCATTTATATGCATGGAAAATGTGTTTGTTGTCAGGATTTGGATTATATTGTAGAGAATGTAAGTATTATTAATTATTTTCATGTACTGACACATAGAACGCACTTCACTTCTATTGGTTGATTTTGATTTTGAAAAATGAATTTCATTTATTGAAAAAAAAAAACATTAAACAAACAAAACAATTCTAAATTCAATTTACACTTCAAATGAAATGAATATATAATCAAAATAATGAACTGTTAAAAACAAATCATACCAAATCCAAAAATTTTACTCGCCGGCCCCTTATGCAGTGACTTAAAAGTCACTCTATGTCAACAGGTGGAAAAAAACTATATAAATTAGATCATATATCAAATTTTAAAAACAAACATTATAAAAATAATAATAAGTTAAAAATAAACCATGACCTAAAGATAGTTAAACACAAATCAAATAAATATTAGTTTAATAAAATGGCTACAACAGTGATCGTCAGGGACATAATTTGATATTCCACGATATTTTCAGAATTTGTACTTGAATTTCATTACCACTTGCTGGTGGAATCTACAAACTGCAAATGCAGGCACCAAGTTTGGACTTTGGACCTACTTTTGAAATCTCAGGAAACATTGCGCCACTTCTTTTACACACACTACACCCACAGTTTGCGTACATACACCCACAGATAGGGCAAACACTCCCACACACACCCACTTGTGCAGGCACTAAAATTGCACTTAGAATTAACACTCAAGGAAATTGGATAAGACGCACAGTCGTAGCGTAGAAAAAAGTGCATAGAGCTGCGCTTTTGGCACTCACAAATATAGAGATCTCTATGTTTACATGTACTGACTGGCTGCATATTACTCAGATTTAGCAGTGTATTACAGTGTTTGGCCCAGTGTATGTTCCATGATTAGGCTTGTAAACCACAATTCATTTACCTGTTCAGCCTATGTCAGACCCAACAATCTTGCAAATTGTTGAATTACCTGTGAAAAATCCATATCTAATATAAGTTTAAATATTTGATTTTAAGGACATTTAGTTTATGGTATCACTTTAAAGGTTTCATATATTATCATTAGTTAGCTCATTAGGTATCATGAACTAACAATGAACAATATATTTGGACAATAGACAATTTTTTATTTAAAAAATGTATTACTATATGTTGAAATTAAAATGAACCAAGATTAGTTAATGCTGTAAAACGTCTCGGTTACGTATGTAACCTCCGTTCCCTGATGGAGGGAACGAGACGTCGTGTCTTCCCGGCCACGTCGCTGAGCCGAGCCGCTGAGGTGCCCGGAACACTCCCGGCTCCTCAGAAAAATCCTGAATGAATGAGCGTATTTCTCTCGCCTTTATATCCGTATCCGGAGGCGGAGTATGCAAATACTGTTCGCCAACTCTCATTGGCCTTTTTTCATAGATCAGAGGTATCTTTCGGCGCTCAAGAGAGACCCCTAGTGTCGCTTCTTCGACACGACGTCGAAGTGAGCGCCAGACGGGGAACTATTGTTCACTATTAGTTCATGTTAACTAATGTTGTTAACTAATGTTGACAAATGGAACCTTATTGAAAAGTGTTACCTTCTTTACTTTTGTATGAAACCTGGGCCCTAAAACAAAACCAACCAGTTGAGAACCACTGCCCTCTTCTTCAAACTCTTCAAAATCAGTTCCTGCTGAATCTGTCAATATTAAAGTGTGTTTTCCCCAATTTCTCTGCCAGATATGGGCGTATAAACACATGCAACAGACTGCTGGAGACCCTCTCAGATTCCAGGATGTTGAACGAGGGGGATGAAAAGGGTCTGACACCCCTCCATCTTGCTTCAAGAGGAGGACACACTAAAGTTGTGGATCTGCTACTCAGGAGGGGTGCCCTATTTCAAAGGTCAGCAAACAGCAAACTGCATCGTTTCCACAATAATCATCAAATAGTTATAAAGCAGTTTTTAATTATTCATTCAATTAAAATCAGTCCCAACTTAGTAACAGTGTTGGAGAAATTACTTTTACGCTACTCATACAAGCTATAATGTATTTAGTTAAACAATAGTCAAGCTTCCTTTTGAAAAAAAAAAATAAGTTCAACATGATCACATGGTAAAATGTATATGTTGTCACACAATGTTCCTGAACCCTGAAACTGAAGCACCATCTGCCATGAGATATTTTTGCATAAATTCAATTTTGTTTATCTTTTCATACGACACTACTGATTGCATGTTGAGAAGCCTCAGCGACACGGGTTCTGGTCCCACAGAAACCAGAAAGTAATCACATTCACATAGTCAATGATGAGAGCGAGTCAGAGGTTGCTTTTCCCTCTAAGATTACATTTTACTACACTGACGGTTAGGTTTTGGGTTGGGCAGTGTTGGCAGTGGGTTACTCTAAGAAAGTAATTAATTACTAACTACTAACATCTTCTTAAGTGTAATTAGATAACTGTACTAATTACTCTGTCTAAAAAGTAATTGCATTACTTATTACTTATTTGTTTCTAATACCATTATCAACTTCGAACAGATGAAAAATGCAAGAATAGACATTAAATTGTTCTTTTAATTCTTTCAAATAAATCATATAAAATCAAATAAATTATTCATGAACTGGCCAAAGAATTTAAGGTGGCTGCAATAAATTAGAAAACATTTTACATACATTTTAACATTAGACGTTACATTTCGATTTTAAAATCTCTATTGTTTAATATAGAATTGTTCTATAGTCTGTACAGAATATAACACAATTACATCAGAAGTAACTGTAATTAAATGATTGAAAAATTAAGAGTAATCCCATACTTTATTTTTTACCATGAAAAAGTAATTTAATTACAGTAATGAATTACTTAGTAATGCATTAAACCCAACACTGGGGTTGAGGTATGGGTTAGTGTGTAGTGTAAATAAAATGTGCATTCCTGTATTCCTAAATACATATTCCTTCACTGTATTACATCATTTACAACTGAAAATAGAACTCGCTTTACAACTAACTTTTGGTGCCACTCTGAGGACATTTCATTATGTGCCCATACGTTCAACAACTGTTCCAGCTGTGGCCACATTGGTTCCAATTTCAGTAAGCTCAGACCGATTTCAACTAAAAACATTCTACTCTATTCTTTTCCACTTTGTACTTTGAATTCAATGTTAGATCTGGTTTTGTACACTACAATCTACTAATAAAAATAAGTTTAAAAAAAGATACTAAGAAAAAACCTAATTGATGATAGAGGAAATTGCATAGTTTGCTTCATATGATTGTGTTGCAAAACTCAAATTCATTAAGATATTGCCTAGATTCAACTTGGTAAAAAACAGTTGGTTACGTTGTGAGTTTGGCTTGACATTCTGTCATGAGGTCTGTTTTAATCTTTAGTGATTACAAAGGCTGGTCTTGTTTACATCACGCTGCGGCTGAGGGATACACACAGACGATGGAAATCCTGCTGGCAGCCAATGTTAAACTGTTGGATGGAACAAATGAGGATGGGGTAGGCAGTATCAAAATACTAAACTGCATGGACTTAGGAAGACAATCACTATAAGGAATACAATCACTAAGCCATGAAACAAGAGCAAAAAAAAAGATTAAAATAAGACCATACAACAAAATGTTCAATGACTAAAGATATTGTTAAAGGTGAAGTCTGTAATTTCTGTGTTTGCGTCACCAAATGAAATTGCAAAAATAATCACTGTTTTCAAACAGTTTTTCCAAACAATCTGCCATCTGTCATTGGTAAAAACAAACAGTGTGCTACCCCAAAATGTACACCATTGGTTGAACCAATCAATGTTGCTATGTTGGGCTGTTTTTGCCACTCAAACAAACAGAGCAATGTTTTGGTACCGCTATAGAGCCACAGTTTTACAGTATTTTGAGGAATAAAATCTGCAAATGGCTTTCACCTTTACAACACACACATCACCTTTAATGACTAACATTTTATAAAGCTGTTCATCTATACAAATAGGATAAAATCTAAAATTGTTGTGTAACTGTAGTGTAATTTAAACACGGAAGCAAAGGACAAAAGATGATAGAAACAATTTTTTATGAATTTGAACTGAGCTGCAATTTAACATTCACATTGCATATGATTTAACAGAACACAGCTCTTCACATAGCTGCACAGGCAGGCTATGTAGGAGCTGTTCTCCTGTTATTGGAAAGAGGAGCTGATATCACTCTTAACAACGCTGAATGCTCTTTCCTGCATGAAGCTGTGCGCAGCGAGAAAAAAGATGTAGTGAATGCCACCATCGGAAGTGAGAGGTAAGGATGCATCTAAATTCAAGATGACTACCTTTATTGTTTTTTTGTTTTTTTATTTTCTCCCCTTTTTCTCCCCAATTTGGCATTCCAAATTCCCAATGTGCTCTAGGTCCTCGTGGTGGCGTAATGACTCGCCTCAATCCGGGTGGCAGAGGACGAATCTCAGTTGCCTCCGCGTCTGAGACAGTCAATCCACGCATCTTATCACGTGGCTTGTTGAGTTCGGTAGCGCGTAGACCTAGCGCATGTTGAGGCTCACGCTATTTTCCGTTTCATCCACACACAACTCACCACGAGCCCCACCGAGAGCGAGAACCACATATTATAGCAACCACGAGGTGGTTAACCCAATGTGACTCTATCCACCCGAGCAACTGGGCCAATTAGTTGCTTATGGAGCCTGACTGGAGTCACTCAGTACGCCCTGGATTTGAACTTGCGACTCCAGGTGTGGTAGTCAGCGTATTTACTTGATGAGCTACCCAGGCCCCGGCTACCTTTAATTTTTACCTTTGTAATTTCAGGGCCACTAGCATCATCAAATAGAAAAAGAATGAAATATTTTCAAAGAGAAAATTCCCCCCACCATTGGCTGAGCAAATGTTTTTGTGTCGGGCTGCTTGAGACACTCAAAAAAACAGAGCAATGCTTGTGCCACAGAGCCAGTGTTTACACTTTTCAGGAAAAAAGTAACGGCCCACATATGTCTTGAACACTGTGTCTGTATTGCTAGCAAATTTCATCTTGTCTTTCTTTTTTGTGCTGTCTCAAAGAAAAGATGAATATAATTAATTACTTTTATAATAAATAATTACTTTTCATCACCGATGTATTTTGGCAATATACCAAAGAAAATATTTACTGCCCTCAAGTTGTCTCTCATTATGTGTACCTCAACCCAAATACACAATGGAACCAACAAGTCACAGGTCTATTTCTAGTTCTAGTTTTAATCTATGGGTGATAAAACTCATATAACCATAGAACATTCATTCAATTCCTCTACAATATACACATATTCGCTCTTTGTCTTAAGCCTGATATGCTGAAATCTGCTTTGTTTATGTTTTCACATTCACAATTTTGAATGACCTTCAAATCACTTCTGTATATGAAATGACATTCACATGAAAATGGTGAATTTCTCCAAATGGTGAATAGTTTTCACCCTTGGAAATTACTTTTGATTGGTACAACATTTCAATCATCAAACAGTGGGCAAATGTTGCATGTTTAGTTAGATACATCTTACTAACTAACATAACCTTACTAACTCTTAACCTGAACTGCTGACACTAATGCGTGTGTGCTGCATAGCACTGGAGTAATCCAGCGGTGTTAGACTACTGTGTATGCAAAAAATTACTATTGTAAAAGGGGACAACAATAATTTGGCGACATCTGATCATTGAGGGTTACTTGTTAAAGTTCTACCTTTGCAAGACTCTATGAATTTTATATATATATATATATATATATATATATATATATATATATATATATATATATATATATATATATATTAAACCTATACCATTTCTCTCCTCTGAGTTTTCCAGTGGTAGAAAAAACTGTATTAATTCACTGCAGGTGTGCCGAGGCAATAAAGTCATTTAACATGGCTTGTTCAACATCCCGATGTGTTGTGATGGACATCATAGAGTTCCTCCCAGAGTCTTTTAAGGTCTGTCTTATAGCTTCCTACCTTATGAAGATATATCAGCCACAATTGATGAGATGATTTGATGTTCTGTATTCATTTACTCACCGTCATATTTTTTCAAACCTCTTTGACGTTTTTATCAGAATGTTAGCATCAGCCACCATTCACTTTCATTGCATGGACAAAAGATGAAAATGAAAGTGAATGGTGACTAAGGCCAGGGCTGAACTGGTAATCTGGTATACCGGCATTTTCCCAGTGGGCCGACGCATCGCCGATCAGGGGTGGACTGGCCATCGGGAGAACCGAGCGGGACGAATGGGCAGCGATAAGCTAAAATGAGCCACCGTGTTATATGCGGTTGGGCCAGTTGTTATATAAAATCCCGGGCCGATTTCTCTTCCCAGTCCAGCCCTGACTGAGGCTAACATTATGCATAATTTCTCCTTCTGTGCTTCAGAAAGTCATGTATGTTTGAAACAACATGAGGGTGAGTAAATGATGACAGAATTTTCATTTTTGGCTGAAAAGATCTTTAAACCTCTATCTCCTAAACAGCATCTTTTGGATCAGTGTATGCAAGAGTCAGACCATGATGCCAACAGTCCAGAGTACCATGTAAGCTATACACAAATGCTTTAATAATACATTTGGCATTAGCTGTAATGAAGTTCATTAAATGCGTTCTTAAGTTAAATGTTCAATGGTTTCGACAGATCAATTATGATTTCCAGTGGCTTCAGGCTCCCATACAATTAAAGAAATATGCTAAAACAGACAAAGCAATGGACTTCCAACCTCTGGCAGCACTTAATGTAAGTCCCTTTAAATGTTACTAGTTTATGTTCCTTCAAGGCATTTGAAACCACAGAGGCTGGTGCGAATGTTCACTAATGTAAAAAAAACAATGTTTTAATAAATAATACGAAAGAGATAGAATTTTTATGAGCAAATATGTGGAGGAGATTACAAATCCACACACAAAATACTGCTGTTATACTGTATCTCTTTAAAATATTCTTAAAGAATTCTACAAAGTCTTATTCATTTAATTTCCTAAAATAGTGTGTGATTGAATCATCATGATCCTTGTGTCTCACTAGGCTATGGTGAAGTGCAATCGACTGGATCTTCTCACTCACCCTGTGAGCCAAAAATACCTGGAGATGAAGTGGTATGTTAATGAGGGACTACTGAACTGTTTTATATAGATCCTACTTTCACAAGTCCAAGTCATCCAGTAATTAGCTATGTTATAGCAAACTTTAAATGAGGCATGCTAATCATCATAGCCTATATTGTGAAATTACAAGTCATATCACTCAAGGGGGGGAAGGGGGGGGGGGGCATACTTTTCCAAGCTAAACCCATACCGAGTCCAAATGGAGGATTTGTATACAGTATTCTTTGCTTTTTGTTACTCTGAGCTGATTGAGCGACCAACCTGCCAATCACAGGTGAGTTTCATGAGCCAAATCAACCCTTACATAATAGGCCATCAGTCAGACAATCTAATCAACGCAGTTCTGTTCATTTCTACATAGTTACTTTCAACAATGCTCATTTATCCATGTTTTTTATCACCATTGATGTTGATCTAAATTAATAATCTAGAGATGAGAACACACAACTGAGAGTTATTTATCTGCATATCCTTCTTGATTGGCAGCATTATGTTAAATGTATTACAGAAAAAACCAAAGGACAATCCTTTTTTAAAGCACACATTGTAAGTGGAGTTTATATCAGTGCCTGTGTCTTCATAATTTTATGCTTTTTCCATTATTTTTGGGAGGTAAAATTTGTATCTGTTCTTTTTGCCAATTTAAGCAGATTACTCGATCTAAGTTAAATATTTAAAGTTATTTTTAATATCAGCTCCTGTTTTTACCTCTACGTTGGTGTGCAGTTGACAGTCTAAAGAGAAAGAAGAGACTGTATCTTAATGCTGAATTTCATCGAGACCCAGGCTGAATGTTTTGTTTTTCCTCTAGAACAAAACATTGATAAGAATCACAACTTGCACATATACACTTTTAAGGCCTGAATATTTCTAGGTGAAAGGGTACAGAAGGTTTATTCTTTACTTCAATGCAATAAAATGTAATTTGATCAATGATTATAACTTCCATGTAGATCTGTTCTCTGGGAGTCGTGCTTAATGAGTAGTATTGTTTCCTGCATTCCTGAAATAAATCAGACCCTCGGTCACTCCTCAGAGGACAAATATATGAATGACCTGTACCATTCATAAATCATGACATAACCTGAATAAATGCACATAATTATAAAGAAAAATGCTTAGATTACTTTTTGATTACATTGATTGTTGGTGAATGTATTTAACTCATCAATAGGCAGAAGAGACAGGGGTGAACCCGCTCCGTCATTACCAATATGTATGGTTTGAAAATACATTTGATCAATTTGAACACAAATTGCAGCTCTCGTTCAGTTATGGCATCATTTCCATCACAAAATTGTGAGACATTGTTAGCCAAGAAATTAAATAAACTCAGAGTGTGTGCAAATAATGTTTTAATAGAGTTCATTTTCGTACACTCCACTGGGCCAAAAGTGCCCATATTGAAGAAACACCGGAAAACACACCACTGAATATCTTGATTCTGTTCCATTTTACTCTTGACAGGAAAGCGTATGGAAGCAAGGTTCATTTACTCAACCTGGCTGTCTACCTGCTTGGCTTGTTGCCCCTCACATACCTCATCCTCTGTCTGAGACCGAGCCAGGACTTTTTCACCAATGGCACATCTGTCATCATGGTGCCAGTATCATTCAGAGAGGTAGACAGCCTCTATTCAAAACTCTCTGGAGTGTTGTAGGGAAGAGATGTGTTGAAAGAGCGCAGAAGACTATGAGTGAATAAAATGCAGGTTAAAAAGTAGAGTTGAAAATGGAGAAAGACAATAGTGTAGGTGAATTAAGATGACAAGAAGACTAATCTGAAATACTTTTCAGTGTCACACCGTGTCATAGTAAATGCAAAAAAGAAAGGAACAAGTTAGGAAAATTGCATTGCCCTTTTTGAATTTTGAATGTTGTGTGTATGCATATCTGACAGTTTACCCAACAGTCTTCTAAATGTGGTACTACACTTCAAACGTGTCAAAACACATGAGAGGGATTGGTGTTACTTAAAGAACACAGATTATGTCATGTATTTGCCATGATCAATCTCAGGACTTATTAGTTACTATGTGGGGGGTCAGAATAACCCATGGTCTTTGTTTCCATTTGGGCCTAATCTGTTATTCTTTGAATAGCTAATTATACATGCTATTATTTACCATCACATATATAATCACTGTTCCATTTGCATTCTCTTGATTATAACCTTTTACCTGCTATATTAATTTAGTAAGTGTCATTTTGATGGAATGGCACTCATCAGCTTTATAGTTGTTCATCAGTTTCAAGGTTATTAAGCCCATAAACTGAGGTATAGCTAATAAAGTATGCATATTTCAATCTATCTTTAGAGCAATGGTATGCAATACTTGCTGCAACAAATAATTTCCTTAATCAGCATTTTTGTCTTGTTTTCCAGTAGAAAATGTGTAAACATTCTTACTGAACAAAGGTAAAAAAATATTTTAGCCTATTTTCAAGATGTATCCATTTCCATTGAATAACAAATTTCCATCTAATTGAATTGCCTAATCTTTAACTAAATAAAATGTACAAATCTTTTATTAATTAATTTTTATTAATTACATTTTCTTCAAGACTGTTCAATTCAATTAGATGGAAATTTGTTATTCAATTGAAATGGATGCATCTTAAAAATAGGCTAAAATAATTTTTTGTTTTTTTTTTTTTAGCTCAAACTGCATGAGATATTAAGACTTGTTTTTTGTAAATTTTATATTTCTTAAGTTATGTTTGTTTTTTCTTACCCCATTGGAAAAAATTTTAAAAGCATAAATTAACATAATTTTGTGAGGCTTTAATGTTTAAAACAAGAAAAAAAATGCCAGTGGGGTAAAAATAAATAAATTAGGTAACACTTTGGATAAATTTTGTTAAAACTGATCTAACAATAAACAATACTTTTAAAGCATTTATTAATCTTGGCTAATGTTGAATTCAACATATAGTATTACATTTTTTAAATCAAAAGTTGCATACTGTATGATTAATTAATGCACTATGAATCTAACAATAAACAATTATATTTTGATTAAAATTAACAGAGATAAATGCTGTAAACAATATATTGTTCATTGTAAGTTCATGATACCTAATGCATTAAATAATGTTAATGAATGCAACCTTATAATAAAGTGATACCATAAAAAAAAAAGTCCTTTTACCATTCACCTTTTTGCTTCTTGCTTTGGGCGGCTGTGGCACAGTTGGTAGAGCGGGTCGGCCACTAATCGCAGGGTTGGTGGTTCAATTCCTGGCCCACACGACTCCACATGCTGAAGTGTCCTTGGGCAAGACACTGAACCCCAAGTTGCTCCCAATGGCAGGCTAGCACCTTGCATGGCAGCTCTGCCGTCATTGGTGTGTGAATGTGTGTGTGAATGGGTGAATTAGACGCAGTGTAAAGCGCTTTGTTAACCTCTAAGGTTAAAAAGGCGCTATATAAGTGCAGAAGTTTTCTGAAGTAAATTTTGTTTTGTTTTACAGATTTTTTTATATTTACTGGAAATCCAGACAAAATCATTAATTAAAACACATTTTTGGCATTGTTGGTTCTGGCATTAATATTAGCAATTATTGTGGAACAGATGCACACCAAAGCAGACAAATTTCAATTTGCGATAAAAGACAAGTTGGCTAATGTGTGCAAAGTGATACACTTATTATGTAAATGTTGGCTGTGATTAATTTGGTGATAACATAATAACTCTATTTCTCCCTTTCTCTCTTTCCCTACCTCCAGCAAAAATGTCTTATCTCAGTCTCTATAATCATGGTCCTTGTCATGAATGTGTATGCCATTTGCAAAGAGCTGGTGCAGTTGGCGCAGCAGGTAATGGCCATGTCATTAATACAGATGATACTTCCACTATAAATATCTCTCATTCTACAGAGTCACTCAAATGGCAATAAAGCCACCACAATTTATAAATGACATAATATGCATGCAGTTAATATACATGCATCTGAGCATTGGGAATTCCCTTATACTAAATAGAAAGTGCTCCCAGACAAGTAATGTACTTTTCAAAATACCACTCAATTTTGCATGCTTTGTTCCATGGTCTTTACCGTTGGGAAGGGTATTCAAATTGCACTATGTTTACAATCTTCAGGTGACTTTATTTAACCCCTGTTGTCTTTCATATTTCACAGCGAATTAATTACTTCACAGACTACTCTAATCCAGCTGACTGGACTTCAGCCATTAGCTCTTTGCTCTTTGTCATTCCCATGTGGTTAAATATAGACACTACATGGCAATGGGAGGCTGGAGCTGTGGCCATTCTGACATCATGGGTCAGCTTCCTGCTTTACTTCCAGAGGTACATTTATCAGTCTTTTGGGTTTGCAATATCATTTTTATATAAAACTATGCCATAAACAATTTTATGTAACCCATATTCATTTCCTTACAAAAATATATCTCTCATTGACCAAATACAAATGTATTTTTCTCTTGATCAAAGGACAAAAATGTATTTGGGGAGTTAGTGACTAATTTAAACAGCATTTTGTTAAATAATGTATGTATTGTGCATGCAGTTATAAAATTGAAACAAAATGTTTACAAGTCACAATACCTAAATTATAGAAAAATTATCAATCAGGAATCGACATGCTGCTTTTGAGTATTCATGTACCCTGAAATTAACCCCATTTGGCTGAATTACCTTGGCATCACCATCAGATATTTTTGCATATATTCAAATGTGTTTACCTTTCTTTCTGAATTGCATTCACATAAACAAAGTTGAGCGCTATTCAGAGGTTGCATTTTCACTCTAAAGTTAAATATTTGCTCCACTGACAGTGAGGTTTAGGTTTGGGGTTTTGGGTTAGGGGTAGAGTTAATAAAATAAGCATTCTTGTTGACTGTAGTATTGTACTCGTGCCACCCTGTGGACATTTCATTCGGCAAGTGGTTAACAACACTTCAGCCACTTGGTGGCAGTGAGTTAAATTTAGCTAAGCATAGAAAGAATTTGACCTCCTGTCACCAAATTCACAGTATGATCATCTCTTATACATTCATATATATATATATATATATATATATATATATATATATATATATATATATATATTAACCTAAAACTTGATATTGATTACTAAAATGTTCATGGACATGTTGCATCAACTACCCATTTACAAATTGCCTTGATTTAATTCTCTCATTTGGATTTGGTACTAGCTACTACGGTTACTGGTTTAACATTGTCCACAGTGTATCACTATGAAGGAAACATCAATACAATGACAAAATAAAATATTAAACATCATTTATATGCCCTCTTTACTTCACAGGTTTGAGCGAATTGGAATTTACGTGGTGATGTTTGGAGGAATCATTAGGACACTGATGTTCACCATGGTTCTTTTTGTCTTCCTCTTGCTGGCATTCGGATTGTCCTTCTACGCTTTGATGCTTCACCGAGTACGTCCAAAAAGAGAGATCATATCAACCCCGCATGACAGACATGTCAAGTCTTGGCAAAACTTTGCGATGTGATAAAGATGTTTACTGTTTTTTTCTGTCCACAGAATGAGTTCAGCTCAATCAGCCTTTCACTGGCCCAGACTTTTGTAATGACGGTGGGAGAGCTGAACTACCAGAGCACATTTCTAGATGCTTTTGAGAATGGGAAGATGGCGTTTCCTGAGATCACCTATTTTATGTTTGTGCTTTTTGTTCTCCTCATGCCAATCCTTTTGATGAACCTAATGGTATGCACATTGGAATCCAGCTATTATTGTTAATGATAGTTGCAATTTTTGGAAAGTATTAAGCTTCTTTATCTCAATGATGTTGCAGATTGGTTTGGCTGTAGGAGACATTGCAGAGGTACAGAGAAACGCAGAATTAAAGAGGATAGCCATGCAGGTAAGGCAATTAATTTAAATATACCAATGTAATTAATTGGCATATATTTTGAGCAATTACTAAATTATTTTCTGACACTCTTGTGACACTCACTGATTTATTGACCCCTTGAAATAAAAATTGGAGGTTTATGGCTTTTAGTCCATCTCTGTTAGTTTTGAAGACATTTGCTATAACATACTTTTAAAAGCTGACAAAAGTAACTTTTAGAAGATATACTGTACTGTACTACAGAGCTCCTTAGAGGAAAGGGAGTTCTATCGGGAAGACACGCAGGCTTGAGTGAGGTTTATGATGCCATTTATTTGATGAATGTAGAACAGAAAAGTAATGTCTCTCTTTGGCGTAGGCCCCGTCCGGTGGTCCGAGGAAGTTGTACTCGGAACCATCATATCCTGCCGGAGATAGGAGGCAGGGGCGAGGAGCCTACCCCCGTGCGGGACGGGGCTCAACTGGTGGTGGTGGGGTGGTGGAGGTTGCCATCTTAGCGCACTGAAACAGCAATGTGATAGATTGGGAGCAGACTTATGAAGCAATGGCTTACCTGCGATTGGCTAGGAATTACCCAGCTAATAGTGTGATGATGTACAGCTGCTAGTCTTCCCGCTAGAACTACGCTGCGCTCACATGGAATCTTTTTTTTTTTTTGCCTTGCAATAATTTTTGTGTGCCCTTGCAATGGTTTTGCATTCCCTCACAATAAGTTAACGTTACTGTATGGATACATTATACTGTAATAAAACCATGGTTTCCACCAAAAAAATATGGTTACTTTTCATAGTTGCTACAATATTACCATAGTAAAACCATGGTTTCCACCTAAAAACAAAACATGGTTAACCTGCAACAGTCATGTTACTATAATATAAAACATTATGGTAACACTTTCTCTGAAGCCCATATTTATAATGCATTGTAAAGGCATTATAATGCATTAGTAATATCTTCTAATAACTTCTCATAAATAATTGTAACCACAATTATAATACATTATAATGATTAGTTATTCATAGTTATACTGTAGTTTATAATGCATTATAACACAAGCAATATTTAATTTTATCTGCAGAAGTTAAAATATAATATATATTTTTAATATTTATAGTATGTATGCTTTAAGTAAAGTGACAAAAGCAATGTCTTCTTATAAACATCCACAAGATATTTATAAGTGGTTATAAGACATTACAAGTCATGCTGGAAGTTATATACATTGCACATGCACAAAATACAAAATAACACACATTCAATATACATTTTGAGATATTACGAAAAAGCACTTGTAAAGCAACAAGGATAAAATATATCAGAAACTCTCTCTTCAGAAAAAAAAAAAATATTATATCGATCACACATGTAGCCAAGAATAAAAAACATCAAACTGATTCTATACTGGACTCTATTCAATAACTTTTAATGTTTGTGGATCTTATTTGTAAACTTATTTTATAAATAACTTCCATTCTATATGTTTGACTTGTAATGTAATGTATGTTACATGTTATTTTATGGCTTTTATAAGAAGATATTGCTTTTGTAACTTTACTTGAAGTAGGAAAAGACCACTTAAAATATGATCACTTCATAAAGTCTTTTGACTGTTTACACTATACAGCACCATTAACTTAATGAACTATGAATAGGGGGAGTCTTATACTGTATTATAACTGTAGTTCTAATTATTTATGAAAAGTTACAATTTATTAAGGTGTATTTTGAGACATTACGAATGTAGTATAATGCATTTGTAATGCCTTTAGAATGCATTATAAATATGGGCTTCATAGAAAGTTTTACCAAAATTATTTCCACCAAAATATATGGTTACTACAGTCTCCAATATTACTATAGTAAAACCATATTTAAACTATGGTAATTGTACAGTAAAACCAAAATAATCACAACATAATTATTTTCATTAACATAATTTTTGTTTTCTGGTATTATTACAATGGTTTTACTATGAATATCTTGGTTAAAATGTGGTTACTGTAGTAAAACTATGTTACATTTATCAAGAGGGAATGCAAAACTATTTCAGAAAAAAGTTTCAGTTTGCCTACTGTATAAACATTTGAAGTTTAAATTTTTTCCTCTCTGGGACAATGAACGAAAAATACTGGTGTGTAAAACAAGAGAAAGAAAACTGAGCTCATCAGGGCATTTCATGGGATCTTTAAAATATCATTTGAAAATACAAGTATAGGTAGCAGGGTGAAATTACAAGAAATCACTTTAATAAAAACTGCTAAACATAAACATATTGTGTTGGATAGTCTGAATAGTACAATACATTAATGAAAAAGCTCTTCAACACAGATAGAGCTTCACACTACCCTTGAAGAAAAGCTGCCATACTGGTTCCTACTACGAGTGGACAAACCCTCTATCACTGTCTATCCAAATAAATGCAAGGTTTGTCTAAAAAAACACACATACTCTGGTCACACATGAACTGCTCTCTGCTGTTAGTAAATGAATGCTTCACAATGAATACAGGTGAAATTTAAATGAATATTTAAATTGTTTAAATGATGATGCTGATTTGCTATACAGAAGGTGCTGATGCAGGTCTGTATCAATGGTGAAATCCAAAATACAGTTCGCACCCGTTTAAACCTCTGCTCACACCAAGGTGGACCTCTGGAGAGGGCACTGCACAAACAGAAGAACAGGTGATCCTTCTGTAATACCACCACTGCTTTGGGTTTACTCAAGAACAGTGAAAAAAATTTAGAGTGGGGCTTACTTAAAAAATACCTAGGAAACATTTTCTATGCAGAAATTGCTAGTAAATTTAACAGACCATATTTTCAAGTAAAGGTCACAAACAATTATTGGTGGCTTTAATGATACATTATCAAGTCAAGTTTAGTTTACAATACACTGTTTCAAGAAAATGTTACTCAGTCTTTGTTTGTACATTTTACTCAACAATATAGCACTGATTTAAGCCTTGCTTTTAAATATATACTAGCTTTGGAATTCTTTTCTAACATATTTAGTCTTGTACGGTACCATATAACACACACAATCCTTCCATAGGGAAGTTAATGTATGCTATGTAGTCGATTTGACAACATCTTCTTGCATTACTGGCAACTGAAACATAATTCTGAGAGACTTCAACACGGTGCACAAAACACAATGACTGTAACAATCAACATTTAATTTGTTTTGATCATGAATTTTGACTTGAGACTTCTCAAAACAAGAAGTTACCAAACATAACAAAAAATCGGGAATAAAAATGGTGCGGCCTGGGTAGCTCAGCGAGTATTTACGCTGACTATCACCCCTGGAGTCGCGAGTTTGAATCCAGGGTGTGCTGAGTGACTCTAGCCAGGAACTTTAAGGAACTAAATTGGCCCGGTTTGCTCTCTGTAAGGCATGTGGTGAGTTGTGCGTGGATGCCATGGAGAATAGCGTGGGCCCCCACACGTGCTACGTCTCCGTGGTAACGCACTCAACAAGCCACATGATAAGATGCGTGGATTGGCGGTCTCCGACGCGGAGGCAACTGAGATTCGTCCTCCGCCACCCGGATTGAGGTGCGTCACTACACCACCATGAGGACTTAAAGCGCTTTGGGAATTGGGCATTCAAAATTGGCAAGAAAAAAATTAAAATAAAATTTGTATTATTTAACTTGCAAACAGTGAAACCATGCAAGCTCATTTATTATTTTAAGCAAATAAATATGACAAGGTTTTCTACTTTAGGACTGATACATGATGACACATTGTAAAGACAAACAATCATAAGTAATATTTACTTGTTAGCTTGAGCATTCATTTTTAAATGTTTGAATTGAGCACAAATGTAGAATTTACTTAATATTTTCAAGTATTATTTATATTTATGCATTTGGCAGACGCTTTTATCCAAAGCAACTTACAGAGCCCTTATTACAGGGACAATCCCCCCGGAGCAACCTGGCGTTAAGTGCCTTGCTCAAGGACACAATGGTGGTGGCCGTGGGGTTCGAACCAGTGACCTTCTGATTAGCAGCCCAGTGCTCTAGACACTACATATATTTACTTCACCTCAAAATTCTTTTTTCAGCAAAGGATTGCTCAGGAAAACCACCCTGAGCAAAATTATGGGTCTGATTTCATAAGTGAGCATAATCAACCCTGTGAACTATATAGGGAGTTTGGTCAAAATCTATTTATAATAAAGGATTCCAGCTGTAAATCTGATTGGAGGATCTGCACTCGAAGCCATTGCTCTCTTTTTTATTGTTTGTTGATCAATAATACTTTTAACACTTAATTGAACATGTTTTATCATACTTATAAAAATGATGTTTTATAAAGATCACTGTAATGGACGGCTTCTCGTGATTTTATTTTTATTCTCCACATCACAACTGAAAAGCAAGGTTAGCCCAGTTATGCGACGAGCAGCCTTGTGAGACTATGTACCCTTTACATTTAAGGATAATTTGAGAATTAAGATAATATTCTGGGCTTATTATTTGAAAAAGCCAATATATTTTTAGTGGTGTGCCTAAAATTATGGACTTCATGTTGTATCTAATGGTGGATTTGTAATGCCTGAGGGAATGAGGGAATAAACCTTTATTTGAACACCACAAACCATACAGACTTGTGGGAGAGCAGCCTCTAGTGTTCATTAGCTAAAATGCACCATCAACTATATTGAAATACCTTACCTAGACTACCTGACATTTGATTTTAAATCATTTTCAAAGTAATATTTGAAGTGTTCTGCTAAGAGTTTCATAGATTTTAACAAAGAAAATCATTCAAATTAAACTTTGAATAGATACAGTAGTAGTGGCATCAATTCATATTTGTGCACTCTGTTTAAACAGCACTGGTGAATTCTGAGAAGAGGCCTGTTGTGTAGATTATGTGCATTAGTGTTTATTTAACTCACCAGAATAGGGTTTATTTGTATTTTATTTATTTTTTTAAAGAACAATACATGTTCTCTTTTTTTATTTATTTATTTGTATAATTTTTACGAGTGACTTTTTTAATCAACATTTTTTTTATCCCATTTTCTCCCAATTTGGAATGCCCAATTCCCACTACTTAGTAGGTCCTCGTGGTGGTGTTGTTACTCACCTCAATCCGGGTGGCGGAGGACAAGTCTCAGTTGCGGAGACTGTCAATCCGCGCATCTTATCTTGTGGCTCATTGTGCATGACACGCGGAGACTCACAGCATGTGGAGGCTCATGCTACTCTCCGCGATCTACGCACAACTTTCCATTCGCCCCACTGAGAGTGAGAACCACTAATCGTGACCATGAGGAGGTTACCCCATGTATCTCTACCCTACCTAGCAATCAGGCTAATTTGGTTGCATAGGAGACCTAGCTGGAGTCACTCAGCACACCCTGGAATCAAACATGTGACTCCAGTGGTGGTAGTCAATGTCAATACTCGCTGAGCTACCCAGGCCCTATAGTGACTGTGTTTAGCATCAATACATTTCTTAGACTTATGGAGATGGTATGAGCCATGTTCAATCTGTTTTTCTCTGTAGGTTGAAAGAAATGTCCAGTGTGCTTGATAAGCAGCATAACTTGCTGAATCTGATCATCCAGAAGATGGAAATCACGTCTGAGGCTGATGAGTGTGACGGCCCACAGAACCCCAGAGCTCTAAGAAATATTCCCTCCTCATGCCAAAAGTCAAAGTGGGTCCCCCTCATGCAAGCACTTGCAAAAAGGAAGTAAAATCAGATACAATGACATCATGCTGCAGCGAATCCAGTGTTCCCTGTAGCCATCATTTCTGATATTACTTTTTTTTTTATAGGTATATTTATGTCGTAGTTTGGAGCATTAGTGTTTAGAAAGTGTTTTTTATTATTATTATTGTTTCTAGCATGCATATCTGGTGGTTAACTGTGTGGTTTATATATTGTGGTTAAGTGTAAGAGGAACTTGTGTGGGTATGTAGTGTGATCGTCAGACCACTGTGTTATTTTCTTTTATTCTAATTGACTTTATTTAATGTATTTAGAAAGTGACCTACCTGATACACTGACAGATATATTGTGAGCATGTCTATTAAAAGGTTTGTACTGAACAGAGATACAGAAATGTTGGAATGATTTCTGAATTATTGGGATGATCATAAAGTCTCTCAAGTTTAAACCATTTACAAGATCCAGTACAATGCTCTGATATGCAATGAGGATCCTGAATATCTCCATTTGTAAATAAGATGTGGTTTGAGAAATGCATTGGATGGGGTTAATATGATTACTACAGTATAATGCACTTCAAGCCCCTCAAGTGGACTCATAGACCACTTTCAACCTGTGAAGCATCAGCTATACAGAATTATCACACTGATCAGTCCCCCAGCTGTGCTCCGAGTAGAAGAATTATGTAAATTTCCTCTGGCCTCGTGCCCGGATGTAGTAACCCTGAGATGCTTTGTCATACCAAATACTTCATTTAAAATTGTTCTGCCAAAGGGTAAGACAAGTGTGTAACCCTCATTTGTTTGGGTCTGTTTCAACTCACTTTTTAATATCTCCACCACAATATCTTGGCCAAATTCCCATGAAAGCAGGATAACATAAAATCATTTTGTTATCAGATTGTCAGTGGTGATTTCACAGACTTCAGCGAAAGTCACTCATGGTGGGCATAGATTAAAATGTGCACCTGCACAGGTATAAACACTGTAAAAATCACTTTGTGATTTTGCATACACGTCACGAGATGTAAATCTTTTATGATAAGGATCCCAATGTCCAGATGGAATGGATTTGCTTTAAATTTGGTCGCTCATGAATGATCTAGGCACATTTTTTCGGCCATAATAAAAGCTTTAATTGAGTACAATTACTTGACCCATGCTGCCAGTAAAAGAAAATCTGACAGTGATCGACAGAGACACAGATGAACAGACATCAAACCGGCACTAACAATCATAAACCAGCCTGGATTCATGCTGGTCTAAGCTGGTCTTTTCAGCATGAAGCCAGACTTCTAAGAGTGTTAAAGGAACAGTTCCCAAAATGAAAATTCTCTCATCATTTGCTCCATGCAATCCCAAATTAGACTTTCATTCGTCTGATGAACTCAAACAAAGATTTTTAGGAGGATATCTCAGCTCTGTAGGTCCATACAATGCAAGTGAAAGGTGGCCAGAACTTTGAAGCTCAAAAAACACAAAAAGATAGCATAAAAGTAGCATAAATGACTCCAGTGGTTAAATCAATATATTCAGAAGTGATATGATAGTTGTGGGTGAGAAACAGCCCCCCAACATTTTCATTCAACATTTTGCTACCAATTCACTTGCATTGTGAAGACCTACAGAGCTGAAATATTCTTCTAAAAATCTTCAGCAGAGTAGTCATACACATTTGGGATGGCATGAAGGTGAGTATTTTCATTTTAAGGTGAACTATCTCTTTAATTTTCTTACATTAAAGCCTGATCAGCTGCTCTCAAAAGCAGGGAGACAAATTCCATTATAAGAGAGAGAGAGAGAGAGAGAGAGAGAGAACAACAATTATCATCCGTCATGTGGTCAGTGCTTTACAGCATTAGGAGTTTATAGAGCTCAGATAAAGTACATCACTTCCTCCTCCCAAGGGTAAGCAGCACAAAATTGCTCACACGCACCAGCCAGCTCTCAGTTTTATATCAGACAGATATAAAAAGATCTCAGTCACAGAGTGTTCACATCTTTCGATATAACAGATTTGATGATCAGATTTGATGATCTCTGAGGTTCTTTAATATGAGGAAATAATCAAACCTCATTTGATCTCTCAGTTTATCTCAGTAAATGTGCAAGAACATTTTGCACTCTGCAAAGCATTTGACGGGTCGTGTGCGGGCCCGGTCGACTATTGCGCAATAACTTCGCAATATGCAAAAACTCAAAAATTAAAAGATAAACATATCTTACATCGTTGGAAAGCTGAGACTCTTGTGATTCGAACGATGTAAACCATTTTAATATACACTTAACACAGCGGGTACAATCGGTGTATTTCTCAGACCACTTACATCAAAATAAACTAATCCAAAATGGTAGAAACTCACTTATAATGCTCATCTTACTCTACTGATCCACTTCATTCCATCAAAAATGGTTTAGTTACACTGTAAAGGGTCCATACAATCCAATTCAACAAAGTATTTGGTCCATAACACATTTATATATCAATAAACACCCACGTAGGATAGACGTAGCATTTCGAGCTAACCGACAGAGCTGACACAACTTTGCATTCTTTGATGAAGCTACCTTGAACATGTAAACATTACAGATATTTTTATGTCAAAATGTCCGCTGACCCCTGGACTTAAGATGGACAGGTCATTTGAGCCAGTCGGTGCATGATAGAGGTGTGGCCAGGTATCAATATCCTTGAAGCCTATACATACACTTGGATAAACATGTGTAAAACACTCATTTTCTAATGTATTGTTATCAAATTTTAAATTGGGTTTGGTAAGGCTTCATGCTATGATCTAATTGTGTTTTCCAGCTATGTCCTCCCAGCTGTAGTTATCTGCAGGCATCTTTTTACAAAAAAAAAATGTAGGCGGAGTTTATTTCCCCTTTTTGAGTGTGTTCAAAGTTCTATTACTCAATACAAGTAAGACTTACAGTGATTCTGACTATTCAGGAACAAACCTCAAAGTCTCCCCTTTCAAAAGAGACCAAAAGCATGCATATACTCCAAAGGGTTCAAGAACAGCATGCATTTTAATTTGGGTAGGCCTTTTTTAGGCGTTTTTGGCAAATATTGCAGGATGTTTAAACATTCCATTTCAATCAATCAACCATTAAATCAAAAGAAAGGAAAAACTTATTTTAGAACTCTAAGATTTTGCACAGTGACAATATTTTAAGTTAAGATTCATTACCCTATTGCACTATGACTTTTTACCTTTAAGATTTTTGTAATTTCCATTATTCATGATTTTTTACAATATTTTATTTTGCTGTTTTACAATACAAATTACTGTGATTAAATGATTTGTTTTATTTCAATTAGAATAAATAAAAGACAGTACAAGTCTACTACTACCATGATGTATAAACACGTCATTATTTTTGCATTTTAGTCCTGAAAATTATATCAGCTCGTCTTTTGTTTATTTAAAAAGAAGTGTCAATGGAAGTGAATGGAGCCAATCCGTAAACGTTAAAATATGCACTGTTACAAAAGTATAGCCACAATACATAAACATTATAAGTGTTAACATGATTTTAGTGGGATAATCTTTGTAAAGTTATATCCAATTTTACAAATTTGTTGTCATGACGACATAAACCTTTAAACCCTGTAATCTGGTAAACTATAGTAAATCTATAATTTTATTACACTAAAATCATGTTGACACATATAATGTTTACATCTTGTGGCTGTACTTTTGAAATAATGTGTATTCAAACATTTATATTTAACTTTTATGGACTTTTACATTTACTTCACGCCTAGTTTAACTGCAGCATTTGCTTTTATATGTTTTGCTTTTATATGTTTTTTTTAGCATGTTCTAGGGGAGGTTCACTCCATTTCTGTTGTCAGAGACAGGGACTGGGCATGGGGGGAAATGGATAGTTCACTCTTCAGCCACTCACATCTTTCAATTAAATGTGCTTGATTGAAGGCATGGGAGGCTTTGCTAAAATGGGGCATAGTGATTTTCCTAATGGCCGTTTTGATGCTGTTACACGCCATTTGTTTTACACTGCAGCTGTGAGACCATGGTGACCATGGGAACAAGGCAGGAGGAGAGCACACAGAGCGGCTGATGTCATAGCCCTGCACCTGTCCCCCTTTCTCATTCACACAAAACAGAGTGTGAGAGAAAAAGAAAAGAGGCACTGCCCACACTACGACCGCTAACATGCTTACTGACAGACAACTGCACATTTCTCATGTTTGCTCTGTACTATAACAATGTGGGAGCGTTTTGCCATCACAGTTGCCTTGTAATTAGTCCTCATGTGGAAGCTTGGGAATGAAATGCTTATACCGTTGTTTATAATAGAGATTAGAGTTAAAATGCCATTAAAGATGCCTCAGTAGCTGATTCATATACTAACATTTTGTTTGTGTACTCTTTTTTTTTTCATGAAGATATAGCAAGGCAGCTTGAGGCATCCACAAGAGGCATCCTCTTTATCTATTCTGGTTATAGATAAATGTTTTAGTGCAATCATTAGGCCTACATTGTAAATAATTACTCAGTAAATAAATATGAGAGAAAAAATCTAATATTTTACAAATCAACTGATAGTTCACAATGAATAAAAATGGCCTTTAAGAATGAATATTTAAATTCCAAAGAACAAGGAGCATACACTTATTGTAGTCTATTTCAAAACTATCTACACTTGGCAGATACCCTCTAAAAATGGAGCATGCAAGTCAGCTGTGCTTTTGGATCATTTTTGGCTAGGGTGACCATTATAATATCAAATATTCATTTCACACTCATTTAGTGGGAAAGAAGACTCAAAGATATCAAGTTTAGTGAGAATATTGTGAGATGCTGAGAAAATTTCCACTGTGGGAAATTTGGTTTCAGCATTCTTCATGTTTGGTAACACAGATCCCTGTGTTGCACGCACATCTTATCAGGGGTGTAAAAAGTACTCAGAAATTATGGATACTGAGTGAAATGTTTACTTAATTATAAGTACAGGTATCTAACCAAAAACATATTTGAGTGAAAGTTAAAGTATTCATATTCACATTGTACTTAAGTATTAAAAAATTAAAAAGCATTTTTTTCCTATATAGAATGAAATCAAGAAGAGAATGTTTGAGAGAGGATATTGTTAAATTCGATTGGTTTGTTAAGACGCCTTTTTACTGTCTCCGACAACAGTTATATTTTTCCCCCAGTGGCATTTGCAACCTGTTTAAAGGTTCATGATACAATAACTACATTTTTGCGAAATAATTGTTATGTGGATTGTTGTACATAACACTGCAATTTCCTGGTGGAATGAACACTAGATGCACTAGATGACTTTTATACCCTTTCACACAAATCTAGAGTAAAATGTCAGATTATCAGTTAATTTACAAGCTTGTTTAAATTATGGTAGCTCAACTGATAGTGCTGCATACGAGTTCTGAAGAGTAACATTTTTTCATCTAATATTTGCTTTTTATGACAATATCAGTTAAGTTTAGGTTTTATAGATATTATTATAATTAATAGTTGCCTAACAACAACAAAAATAACATTGAGTAGAAATTCATAGATATTTATATTTAAATATTAAGGTATGTGTAGAAATAAATGACATGTACACAAAGCCTATTGTGTATATATATATATATATATATATATATATATATATATATATATATATATATATTTGCTATGTGAATGATAATTTTTGACATCATAACCATCCAATCTGTAGAAGTAGCAGGTGTTTAGAATAAAGTTTAGGGAAAAACTAAATTCATAGTTTTGAATAAATACATCACATTCATTCGGGCAGTCACATACTGTCTTACAAATCTTACAAATATTTAAACATATCCGAAGCTCACATCATGCCACGGTGCAGCCAAGCCAGCATTCCCTGCCTGCTCGCCAAGGGCATCTCCCTGCGACCAAACAACAGGCAGCTCCACCTCAACCTGGGCCCAGCTCTCAGCCCCAGCGTCGAGCACCTCGCAGGTGGCGTATGCCCACTGTCTCCAGGACCCCTTCCAGGACAAGAAAAGCTCCGAAGCACTCCTGAGATGGGCGACCCAGGCAATCAGATGTTCGCGCCGGAGCTGGTACTAAGACCGGTGGAGGGCCGGGAGGAGAATCCTTGTTTTTGTTACTTTCATTTGTCGCACCTCATTCGGGCTGCGGTATCCACATTCTCAATAAAAGAGCGATTTCCTCACTCCCTGGTTCATCCAGCCGGTGTGCGCCATTCTCATGGCACCCTGGCCCCAAAACTCTACAGCCCCGGCAGGCCAGTGCTAACAAGTTCCGTAGATGCCTTTCCAAGACCTCTTCCTCTGTATCTAAACCGCCCCCTGCTGTGTGCACGGAGCAAGGTAAGTGCTTTGAGGCTTTTCTCAGCACCCAAGCCTCGGGATACTCTTCTGTCTCCCGACGCGCTATTACCTGCTCCCCCCCGCCGGTACAGCACTAGACCTACCACTGTAAACGGCCGTGCCTTATTCTCGGTTCCTTAGTGCAAAAACCTGACTGACAGACGTACGCCTGCTTCCCTTTATACCCGTATGTCCGGGAGCGGGACATGCAAATTCTGTCTGCCAATTTCACATTGGCCTTTTCTCAAGTTCAGAGGTATGCAAGGCTCTCAAGGAAGACCCCTTGTGTCACTTCATTCGACACAATGTCTCGTTGAATGCACAACATGTCGAACCCTGAGGTGGATGCACTACAATAGTTGAAGACCATGTCGGGTTTCAATTCTGTCAGCCAAGAACAGAAAGCTGAGCCTGCAGTAGGCACAGGCTCCCCAATACTGGACAGTTAAAGACTGGAAAAACAAATCCTGGTCTGATGAATCTCGATTTCTGCTTTCGTACACAGATTATAGGCCCTCTGCAGCCTCAGTGTAAGAACAGTTACACTAGAGGATGCAGTCATACAAAGTTTTTCATAACACAGCTGAATTGACATCTACCAAGAATAATTGAATGATAAATCATTTTCGTTTGCCAGGCGTGCACATTTTCATCCTCTGCCACGCACCTTACATGTTTATAAGTTTATATATGATAAGGGAGATATATTTCCCCTTTATCCACAGGGTCTCAGTCATTGCCCCCCATCCTGCCATTCCTGCAGATGTAATGCAAAGTGCTGACAGCTGTGGCCAAAGTGCAGTGGCTGTGTGAGAGTGTTCTAAGCAAGTGGAAACCCAATATCTCTGTGAAATAGCCAGTGGATTAAGAACTTTTAATAAGCCTTTCAGACATTTCTATTTGCTGAACTGCATATATACAGTACAGTTGGAAGGGTTACTTTTGAAAGTACATGTTACATGCTGTAAAATGTTATTTGTAATGTATTTCGTTAGATTACTCAAGGTCAGTAATATAATCTAAATACTTTGGATTACTTCTTCAGCACTGGTAGATTTGTTTTGACTATAAAAACTCTGCCAGTACAGTAAGACCAAATACACATGTTAAAAATACATTCTCTGAAAAACATAAATATCTTAAACAGTGTTGTATCCAAATGTAGCACATCATAAGAAAGTTCATTTTGGATCGCATCATTTATATGTATAAATGTTGTCCATCTGAAAGGACTAAATATTAAATGAAACAAATGACAATAAAATGTAAAGTAACCTCTTTAAATTGTAACTGTAGTGGAATACAGTTACTTAAATTTTGTATTTTAAATACGTATTCCCATTACTTGTATTTCATTACTCCCCATCCCTATTTATCTATCTATCTATCTATCTATCTATCTATCTATCTATCTATCTATCTATCTATCTATCTATCTATCTATCTATCTATCTATCTATCTATCTATCTATCTATAGTATATGCATATATTGTCACTCTTAGTATACCAAGGTTGTTTTAATGGTGGTAACACTGGATTACAGATATTCTGAATTAATCAGTTATGCATGTAATTTGAGCAACTTTATGCAGTAGGGTCAAAGGGTCAGTTCACTAGTTCATCCAAAAATCTAAATTTTGTTGTTGCAAATCTGTACCTTTTTTTTGTGGAACACAAGAGGATAAATTCTGGAGAGAGCTGATGCTGCATTTTTTTTTTTTTTTTTTTTTTATTAATGTGAATGGAGACTGAGGCTGTGAGTCCCTATCTACATATCCTTTTTTCTTCCATGGAAGAGAGTCATATACTGTAGGTTTGGAACAACATGAGGGTGAGTAAATGATTACATCATTTTCATTTTTATTTGAATTGTCTATTAAGCTAGTCTATTATTAGCCTGTTAACTTATTTTAGGTTAAACACCTCAGTGCCCCAGTTCGTGGCAGATAATATGTTCATACTGTCTATGTTATCAGTGGTACTGAGATCACTAATGTGATCACAGTGGGAAAAGTTATATGGGGAAAAGGGGAGGAGAAATCCCTAATCCAGAGTGACCCTGCCAAACCCCAAAACTTAAATGCTTGGTGCTTGATACACCACAGGACAAGCTCTGAGATGCTCGTGAGGAGGGGTGACAGTTGACATTTTTAACAGCCTTCTACATTCAGAAGATGCTGAATAACCTTGAACTTTGGTTACTTTTATAATGGCCTTGTACTGATGTCCTGTCTGGGCTTCTTTGCGATTTGAAATTAAGGCTGCAGCTGTTGCATTGAGCCTTCAGCAAGGACGTTAAATATCTTATACCACTGCAAAACAGGACACAAATTTGTTGGAAAGCAAGTTCTCTACTCTGAGGAACAGGTGCAGTCACAATGTCCACCGGTTCAGTGAGTGATCCTGAAGACGTCCAGGAGATGTCAATCACTGGCATGGACGAACGTTCTCTAGAAAACTCAGAAGATGAATTCAGAGGTGATGACAATCTGAAAGGAAAGAAAAAACGACCACGAGTTGGTGCCAACAACAAGCAGCAAATGAAGATGGCAAAAGATAGCCGACAGTCTCAGAGAAACGCAGCTAATGCTAGAGAGAGGGCACGGATGAGAGTTCTGAGTAAAGCTTTCTCACAGCTGAAGACCAGCCTGCCATGGGTACCGGCAGACACCAAACTGTCAAAGCTGGACACGCTGCGTCTGGCATCCAGCTACATATCTCACCTCAGACAACTTTTACAAGAAGACAGATATGAGAACAACTTTGTTCATCCTATAAACTTGGTATGAGTGAGTGTTGTCCGACTTTATCATTGGATTTTATATTCATCCATATCAGGTCAAGAAGTTTGTATGGTGTTTTTATTGTTCACTATTATGCCCATAAATAAATCTACACTTAAAAAAAAATCTAAATAAATAAAAATATGTGGTAACATGTATATAAACTGGTCTTATTCAAGTTAAAAGTATTATTAAAGATGTCTGAATCAACCTGAATACATTAGGCTACCCCATCAAAAAATATTTTTAAGGTTTAGGTCAGATAGAAATAGCTCCAGGTTGCAGGTTACCACTTTTTGCAGTGTGATATATGGCAATATATGTAGCTAAGACACATGAGTGTTCATAAATGGTTTTCGATGACATGTGATATATGACAATATCTGTTGCTAAAACATATATGTGTGTTCATACTTGTACAAGCACTGTACATGTAACTAATGTACATTTTTAAATAAAACATTTTCATACAACCCCAATGACAAAAAAGTTGAGACAGAATGAAAAATGTGATTAAAAACAAAAAGGAGTGATTTTTTATAACATTCAGCCTTTGCTATATTGAAAGCACCACAACTACACATTATACGCTCCAAAAAAGTTGGGACGGGCAATTTAAGACTAATTACAATTTGACAAGTTGAAATAATAAGGCAATGTGAAACAGGAGATGTTAAACAGGTGAGGCAATCGTGTCATAGTACTGTATACTGTATAAGGAGCCTCCAAAAACAGCCTAGTCCTTCAAGAGCAAGGATCATTCAAGACTTGTCAATTTGCTAAGAAATGCTTCAGGAAATAATCCAGCACATTGAGAACAATGTTTCCCAAAGACAAATTGGAAGGATTTGGAGCATTTCACCCTCTACAGTGCAAAATATGTTTAAAAGATTCAAGGAATCTTGAATCTCAAGGAATAAAGAGCATGATGAAAACCATTTCTGAATGCTTGTGATCTCTGATTCTTCAGATTTCACTGTCTTAAAAAAATGGCATTCATCTGTAATCGATATCATGAACATGGGATTGGGATTACTTTAGTAAACTTTTGTTAGTCAACACCACTCGCACTTAAGACGTTCCTATCCAAAGCAGAAGACCTACATCAACACCTTCCAGAAGTGCTGCCGACTTTTCTGGGCTCAGTCGCATCTTAGATGGAAAGTTGAACAGTGCAACTGTGTTTTTGGTACAAAGAGTCCACATTTCAAAATGTTTTGAAAAACACAGCCGTCATGTTATCTGGGCCAAAGAGGAAAAGAACCATCTAAGCTGTTATTAGCATCAGGTCCAAAAGCCAGTGTCTGGATGGGCCAGGGGTGTGTTAGTGCCCATAGCATGGGTAACTCACACATCTGCCAGAACACCATGAATGCAGAAAAATATGTACAAATTTTGGAGCTCCATATACTGCCATCCAGCACTGTCTTTTCCAGGGATGTCCCTACATTTTCCAGCAGGACAACTTCAAACCACATACTGCCCGGATTATAAGTGTATGGCTGTGTGAGCAGAGAGTGTGGGTGCTAGATTGGCATGCCTGCAGTCCTGACCTGGTACATTATGAAGCACACCATGTGACAATGAAGACCCCGTACAATTATGTTGCTAAAGACCAACATAATGGATGAATTGGGGAAAATTCCACTTTCTAAACTTAACAAACTTGTGTTTTCAGTGCCTAAATGCTTAATAAGTGTTATTTGAACAAATAGTGATGTTTCGCAGTGGAAAACACTTGACTGCCCTAACATTTTTGGAGCGTGTTGCAATCATAGTTGTTTCAATACAGCAAAGGTTGAATATAATTTACAAATCACTAATTTTTGTTTTTGTTAACTTTCTGTATATGTCTGCAAATATACAGTATGTGGCACATTCAAGTCAAGTCAGTTCTATCAGAGATTTTAACGTCTACATATTTGCAAAAGCCTAGCCCATATAATGTATTGCACATGTATATGTCTGTATAGTACACTGAACAGGTTTCAATGCATTTCATGCCATTTAACCTGCAATATGTGGAAAACATTTTCACTCTTATTTCACAGACCTGGCCTTTTGGGGTGTCAGCACGATTAGAGGACACCAAAGACATTTCCACAGCGGTCAGACTATGTGGAGCTACAGCATAAACATCTGGCACCTCTCTGTCTTTTTCTCTTTTATCTCACACTGTCTCTCTCTTTACTGTCTGTACTCATGCACTTCCTTTGAACTTACAGCAAGAGCCATTACACTGTGAAAACAACATGTGCTACATATAAGAAGATAAATAGTAGCAAAATCATTGGAAACCATTTGTCTTCATAGTCTTTAATGCCTGCATATATATTTGGAATTAAGTAAAAGATGTTTCTTTAATTGCATTCTATTTTCTAGAAAGTAAAAAAGGGTATCACTTATGGTTGATTATTTGGCTTATAATAATGATACAGTGATGATGCTTAATCTTGCATTGAAATGCAAATATTACTATATATGCAGTATATGTTTGATTAATTTTAAATGCTTTCTGTATTACTACCAAGGCAGTAACACTTGAAATATTGGAATCCATTGCTTAGGTCAGAAAAGGGGAGAAAAATGTCCGGTTTAAGCAGGCATAATAAACTTAATAAATATCTTCCTCTTTCTGTATGAGATGATGAGTGTAAAATGTCATTATATGTGTAATTCATTTAGAGAACTCAATACACATCATGTGTGATTATGATAACATGATCAAGTGTATCACATTTAGATTGTTGAATCTGTGATATACATATAACTGTGATGTTTATTTATGCAGTTATTCTGTTTTTCAGAATTGCCTTATTTTTTATTTATTTTTAGGAATAGGCTACTATGATAAATGTTAGACAATTTATATTTCATCATAATCATCATTGTGCCAACTAGATTAATGCATTTAATATATACATAAAACATCTAATCACTTATAGACAAATACAATAGGTCTCTTGCAGAATGCATTAGTAACTAACAGACTGTAGTGCAGTGACTTGTACTGCATCGAAAAATGTGTGTCTTCAGTGCATTTTCAAAATATGTTTAAAACATTTTTACACCATGTTTTCCAGAGAATTGGCAGAGAATCACTTGAAAAGATATTCCCTCCGATAATTGTATTGGTTGAAAAGTTTTTTGAACATTCTTATCATTCTTACAAACAGATATAGGCCTATCACATATTTTGACCAATTCATTTTTATAATTTTTCCATCACTTTTCTAACATTCGTGATTACTGGATAATACTAGATATTTTTTAAATCATCAAAAGCAATTTCTAGTGACTGAAATATTTTAAAACCAAGCATAATTAGGAAAATGTATAGTCGCTATGGACATTTCTGTTACTCTTTAGGATTTTGTTCATTTCCATGACTTTTCCTGGACTGGAAATGACAGTTTTACAATTTCCTGACATTTCCAAGTTTTAAATGACAGTGGAAACCCGCTGAATTCTTTGAGAAGTACAAAAATGGTTAAACTGTGACATTGTGTGAGTTTTGCCCAAGTTGAAAGAGCCCATGTGCACAGTGGTAATTAGAATGTTGCAGTTTGAAGAGGAAGCTGACTTTTCATCACGTACGTGGAGGATTGCAGCTGTCGAGCAGTTAGTTTCCCAGAACACTGAACTGGTCCCCTGAGATTCTCTCACAGGAGATGAAGCACTTTGTCAGGCAAGGACAGCTAAGAAACGGCTCTCACATTCGCTTCACTGAGCTCACAGTGAGTTCAAATAAAAGGATGTGCACAATATACATTGTACATTTCATGCATCATACATAAGAATTTAATAAATGCATTGTTTTAAGTATCAGATTCATGATCTGGTCATCACATAAATACATTAATAGTTCCATCTAGTGGTGACAGGTTGCTTGTTCTGGCCACATGGACATAATATGCATATAATATTGCCTATAATTTGTTTGATTGGCCGAACTAATAAAATCTGCAGACAAGCGAAACGGTCAAGTTCAACATTCCTTCACATTTTGAAAGGAAAATATTTCCCATTAGTTATATGACTTATACAAGTGGATATCGCACTCATATCAAAAACAGAAAAAAGGAAAAATAGATATACTACTTGTATGGAGAAATAGTACAGTACTGTATCTTAATTTATTAAAATTTTATATAAAATTGAATAATCAAAACAAACATTTGAGTAAAATGTATTTCCAACACTTTAAAAGTACTGTACATGGCCAGCAGAGGTCCATATTGGTCCATAAAACAACACTATGTAAAGACCCATAAACAGGCGACTCATTTCAGAATCAACACAGCTGCAACTACATTTTGACACTCACTGTCAATATGTTTTTTGTATGTCATTTGAACCATAATGCTTGGCTAATTTACACTGAGTAATGAAAAATTGTTTCAGTTAATGCTAAACTTGCAGTGTGTTTGTGTTGAGCAAAAACGTCCAAAAGCTTAATTAAATTCTTGAAATACTCTGTATGTTTAACCTTCCTTTATTCAGGTGGAACACATTTTCATTAATATGGAGCTGTGTTTTCGGGCATTAACCCATAAGGAAGTCCAAATTTTTGAGGACCAAAACACATTTCAGACAAAAATTTCCATGAACAGGAAGGAACTGTAGGTCCAAAGCCAACAGAACAGTTCACGGAGGGTTTCTTTGTAGTCTAACCAAAAGGACTAAATACATACCCATGGCAGGCCAAGATTCTGAGAACATTCTGAGCTTATTTGTTATCTAATATCCATTCACTCAAAAGCAAGGAAGAAGAAAATTTTAAACAGAGCCTATTACTTTGATTATCAGTTTAGCATCTGTTTTATTTTGGTTTAATTTAAAACAAGTAGGCCATTTAATCTGGTTTCTTTTTAGCTTTATCTTGGAACATTTAAAAAACTATTCGTGAAAAAAACTGCCAAATTTATCAAATAAATGTATCACTAAACATCGATAGTTAGATCTAAATAGGCCTTCCAGCCTCTCACATTTTCCTACAGGAGGTTATGAAAACATTGTATGTTTTCACTGGCATTGCAAGAACCATGCCACACTCTTTGCCCATCCACTTCCTTTGAAGATGGCTTCTGATTCCTTGTGCCAAGTCACTACCTTGTGCTCAGTGTAATCCACAACTAGATCCAATGTAGTCAGTTTAAGTGTCACAGAGCACGACAGACTGTGAGAAAGTTTGGTGGTGCTCTGAAGGTCACTGAGAATATTACAGGGTGTGTGATCTGCTTGGCTGGAGACTTCCTGCTGGGATGGTGGGGGGAGATGACACAGTTTTCTTTCAGGCAGGTGATAGAGTTTCCACACAAGAGCAAGGCACTCTATCACCCGAGAGAACGGAACCTCTTTGTGGCTCGATGTGCTTACAGAGGAAGGTCAAACCAGGGAAGAGAGGAGAAGAGGATAGGTGTGGGGGGCGGTGATGAGCTCAAGCATTGACAAGAAAACATTTCACCAGATCCCTCTCTTCCTACTGGTTCTTTTCATCTCTGTTTAATTTTTTCATCTTTTCTTCTTGATCATTTTGTAAGTATGAGGTGTGGTGTTGGCAGAAAACTATTTTCACACCATTGTCCTGATTAGAAGTGTGATTCAGGGCAATGATATTTTCTTGCAAGGTATTCACATTTCTCTCCTCACTGTTTACAAGAAAAGGGAGGGAACCTCAGCCATTGTTGACCAAACAAAAGGGTTTAGGAGAGCTCCTGAAAGGCATTGTTGTTCACAATGGTGCACATTTTGTTAGTCTCCAGGGCTAAGGTGTGTTTCAGAATAATGTCACCTGTGACAAAGTTCCAGGTGTCAGCTTTCACAACATGGAGATGGTCCAGAATATAATAACCGATGCTCTGTACAAAAAGTACCTACTGTCAAAGTCAAACAATTGAGGCACCATTTGAGGTTCCTTTGAAAAATCCTCCATGCACCCAATCAAAAAGGGATTTGATTTTGATCAGAAAGGCAGTTCTATGAAGAGCCAACATAGTTAGGCTGCAAATGAACATGTTGTTTCCAATAGTACCATAAACTCAACCTTATTTTGCCAGATTAATGAGAAGTACCATTCCCAAACAAACATTTTTGCATCAGTTAAAGTTAAATCGAATTTTGTCTAGTCTTACTATAGCATGTTGCACAGATAATACGTACGTCCCACATAAACAATGGTGAGCATGATTAGAAGGTTGCATCTTGCTTTAAAATTACATTTTAGGTTGGGTTTAGGGTTGGATTTTGGGTTATGATAATTCCACCTGGAAATGGGGCAGTGGTTTGAATTTCGGTAAACACAATGATTTCAGCTGAAGACATTTTTACCTATATCAGGGTTCCCACTCTTTTCAAGGCACATTTTTCCAGAACATTTTATGTGCCCAACGGGTGTGATATTTAAGCAAAAAGGTATTTTCCTAATTTCCATGATTGAAAAACTGCATAGCAAAATTCCAGGTTTTCCAGGATGTGTGGGAACCATTGCTATATGTACTTTTGCCAAATCTACTGTGGGATTCAAAGTCTGGAATGGATGGTTTATGCTGGTTTAGCAGCATGGCCACTTTGTTCACTAGCAAAACTTAGCTGGTGAAGCTGGTTGACCAGCCCAACATCTCATCTTATGGACCAACTTTAAAAACACAACATATGCTGGTATGTTTTTTTTCTTCTTCAGTCTGGTAGTGACCTCATTATAAAGGAAAGGCTTTGTGGCATTTATCAAAGTTCATATATAAAGTTCCCGGAGCAATAGGATGCTAGAAAAACCCTGACAAATTTGTCTAGATGTTCTCTAGAAGGTTCCTCCAGTTTGGCAATCTGTGGAAACTTTAAATGGTGCCTTTATTTTATTAAAATTTTTGAAGTCACAAAATGTGGACCAAAATGTTGTTTAGTCTTTTATAAGGTGTAGATCTGTCCAGGAATAAGGTGATGAGAGTTACCTGCTTTCTGAAAGGCAAACTGCAATGTAGCATCCTTTCATTCATTCTCTTTTTCTTTCTATTCTTTATGGGACAGTTCCATTACAAATATCTATGGGCTGCCTGAAAAGCTTTCATGCAGTCAGTGAGACATTTCCCCTCCAGACACATACTTTCTCATCCATCAAGTGCAGCAATGATGGCCGCAGGTTGACAATGAGGATAATATTTTTCTCCCACAATGGCTTTTGGTTCACCCTTTTTGGCAAGACACTGGCTACTATAAATACTCACTGTTCCCATTGCTTTGGTTCACAGACACTGCTTAGAGTCACTGATCAAAGATGAAGCCTAGTGTGGCTTTAGGCCTGAGCTGTCAGCAGTCCACAGGGATTAAGTAAGTCACAGTCACTGTATTGTTCTCCGGGCTCCAATGGGCACATGGAACTATCGCCTTTGTCTCAGAGTCCGTTGTGAACTTCAGAGATGGCAACAAAGGTGTGACACACCTGTGAGTGTGGATTAAACTTCGTCCCTTATAGCCATAGCCTTTGGCTGTGTCCACCACATCAAACAAAGAATTTCCCCGGCACTGTGCTACTCACTGGTTCTCTAGAATGGACAATTACTTGAGTAACCCACAAAAATGAAATTACTCTCAAATGTTATTAATATACCCTTTCCTTTTTATACCTTCTACCTAGGGCTGTTAAAAACATTTAGCTGCGATTAATGATTTAATAGTCGGTATTGTTTGCATCATTTTACAATTTAGGCTTAATACATATCAAAGTGCAACAAAGTTATTTATGTACATTAAATTTACAATCATACAATAACATTTTTGATTTCCTTTCCTTTGTAAATAAAATTGCACTGTAGTTTAATTTGTGGTATTATGTTGATTACCACAAAAAATTATTTTGACTCATCCTTCCTTTTCTTAAAATAAATAAAATAATAAAATAAAAATTGATTTGGGCCATTTTCTGAAGGGTATAAAGACAGAAATGTGAAGTTTATAATTTTATAATTTTACACAGAAAAGGTTAGCCATTTATTACACTAAAATCATGTTAACAAGCATATTGTTTACGCCTTGTGGCAATACTTTCGAAACAGTGAGTATTTTAACATTTACAAATTGGCCCCATTCACATCCATTGTAAGTGCCAGATTTTTGCTTTATTAGAGAAAAAGAGGGGCAAGTCAAAATAAATTTTTATGCTAGTATGCCACAAATGCTGTTGATTGAGCTTAACTTGTATTGAACCCGGGATATTTCTTTTCTATACCTAATTAAATCAATAGCACGCCCTAACAGCAAATCCAGCCGACTATTCTATAAACCAAAACTAATTTCCCCCCTATTTTTTCCTGATCATCAGTCTTATTTTTGAGCATTGTGAGGATTGAGCTGACTTAATAAAAAAAAAAAAAAAAAAAAAACAGGCATGCCTTATGTTTTGATGGAGATGTCTACACAACTAGTGTGCTAATTCAATGCTCTCTGTGGTAACCTTTCAGTGACCGCATCAGAGAAATTTCACAGATATCAGATAATGTAGTCCACAAAGATTGAGTTTGACCAATGAATTATCATTATTAAGTTTCCTTGAATGGTCAAACAAATAGCATAGTTTTAAAGGTCCCATTATTGGCAGAAAGAAAGAAAACATTATTTTGCACTCTCAGATTCTAACCATTTTTGAAACATCATTAAAACTAAGATCGCAAAAGAGACAACACAAAAATTTAGGCATTTAGAAACTCTTGGCAACAATTGTACAACCATTCAATGTTTGACTTATACTAGGCCACACCTGTTGATAACTATAAAAACCATTGGCTGCATAACTATCAATGGTGTTTGCTAACACAAACTCTTTAAAAACGTAACTTGTTTGGAATAATGTACAGATTTTGCTCTTATGGAAAGAAATTGGTACTTTTATTCACCAAAGTGGCATTCAACTGATCACAATGTATAAATTTGAAAAAATGTTCAGAACTTCTTAAACTACTTCAAAAAGTTCTCATCAAAAAATCCTCCATGTGCAGCAAAGACAGCTTTGCAGATCCTTGGCATTCTAGCTGTCAGTTTGTCCAGATACTCAGGTGACATTTCACCCCACAACTCGTCCTTTGTCTTTGAAGAATGTAGTGTACGCCTTTGTATGAAATCTTTTTTTTTTTTTTTTGGCAGTTTAAAGCATTGTATAGCATTCATTCATTAAAACAATGATTGACTTATGAGTTTATAGAGAAAGCTGTTTCTTTTTTTGTTGTTGTCATTTTTGACCAAATATTTACCTTAAGACATGCCAGTCTATTGCATACTATGCCAACTAAAAACAAAAACAAAGACAATGTTAAGCTTCATGTAACAATCCAAATAGCTTTCTACTGAGTTTGATATAATAGTAAGTCATTTTCTAGTACCAAATTAGCAATTTAACATGATTACTCAAGGATAAGGTGTTGGAGTGATGACTGCTGGAAATGGGGCCTGTCAAGATTTTTGTTTCAAATAGTGATGGTGCTGTTTTTTCCATTAGTAATGTCCTGACAATACTTTGTGATCAGCTGAATAACACTTTGGTGAATTAAAGTACCAATTTCTAAAAGAAACAGCAAAATCACACATTATTCCAAACTTTTGTCCGCCAGGGTATATGAATGATACAGTACGTCAAATCGTACAGCTTTCTGAGAATTGTGCTATTACTTTACGAGGGCAATCTCGCCTAGGGCACCAAGTAAGCCAGAACCAACACTGCCTGGCCATTTTTTCATGTCATTCACCCATTGTGTTATTGTTAAGATTAGCACATTTTTTGAGTGTTAAACCAGGACGGGGTGACTATATTTATACACACACACATACACATATGCAGTACATGTAGAAGTATATGTTTTATTTTATATTTAATTTACAAAAATGTTAATAACATTTAAGCATCTAAAAAAATGTAGTGTGACAAATTAATTTTAAAAAGTACAATTGTAATTTTCTTAAATGTTATGATCTTGTTTGTGTAATAATACGAGCTGTCACTGTTGGAAATTTCATATCAGCTATACATTTTAACAAATTATTAACAAGCTGAAACTTAAAAATTAAGCAGAATTACACATATAACAATTAAACGCTTGTGTTATGAAAAAGTGTAGTGTGTAACTGTCTGAATGTGATATGCCGGGTCCAGTTTATGTGCATTTTCAGGTACTAAAGAGGTGATGCAATCTCACAACATCAATTCTTGTGGAAAAATACTTTCTGTGCACCCACTAATCCATTTTATAAACAGGAAGTTAGATGACAAAATTTGGAAGAGTGGAGCACAGAAAAGGGCTGAATACAGTGAATAATGTTCAGTGACAGTAAGATTAAATTACTTTATATTATATGTTTTATTCACTTATACAGTGAGTGGACGTTTGGTATATTATGGTTTGTACAGTATGCGTTTATTGTTTTCTCTATGTTTTCCAAGTCTGCTCGCAGGCACTATTTTCCTGGTAGGTCTGGGTGCTATGTAGCCTTGTGTAAATAAGACCTGATTGTTTTCTCTAATATTTGTTTCCTTCATGGGAATTTGACTATGTTTTTGTTAATTGGGTTCCTCTTAGCCGATCAACATCTACAGAATGGATGATTCATGAGCATCACGAGAAAAGATGGCCATCAACTCATGATACCTACCAATAATAGAATCAGTTATGGTTAAGATAAAAATGTTTATCTCTTAAATAGTAATATTGTCATGCAGATAGAAGTGGTTTCATCTAAAAATGTTTATACCAATTAGAATATTTTAAAATCTATAATGTAAACTAATTTTGCATTTGTCTATAAATCCTTATTTCTGTATATTAAGCTAGTTAACTCCCTGAAATCATCTGTAACATATCTTTCTGACTGATGTCACTGGAATTGTAGAGAATGGAAAACATCTTGTCTTCAGCAAACTCTGTCAATTGATTGTAACCTTGACTCGGTTTTATGTGTATTCCTCAACAGTTCATTATCTTACATATAAACTGACTAACATTTCTGGTAGATTTTACTTAAGCCGTCACTAGGACAATCAATAAACATTAATGCTGAGACTGGATACATGGCCTATATTATTGAGGTCAGTCTTACCTCAGCATAGACGGTCATTGTCCTCCATTATGCATATTGTGAGTCATCAGCTGTGCGTCTGTCTCATTTACTTCAGCTCATTAACATCTGTGTGACATGCACCAGTTTGCAGGCCATCATCTTTTATTCACACATGTCCATGAATTACTTATCACAGGCTACACAGACTATATACCTTATTAATTGCATGCAACACATTGCATGTCTGTATGCGTACAGTATGTATATATGGAGGACCAAAGGTTGGTAGTGTGACCTCATGTCCTGCTGGAGGTCTATGGTGCATTATAGGGTCACAATGGGACTGTTGACTGTGCAGTCAGTTAGCAACTACTGATGGATCTCCTACATGCCTCTGAAACCAGGAGCCTCTTGGGCAGATAGTGTATCGAATGGCCTGTTAATTATACTGACTTCAAAGAGCAGGCGCTGATGTCTGAGTGTCAATGTGGGTGAGTGATTGTTCTCATGACAGTGTGTGTGAGAGTGTGTCTGCGTGTGGGCAGGTAAGTAGCGCCTGTCATTGTGAAAGAGGCTCAGGTGTGTATGTGTGTGTGTGTGTGTGTGTGTGTGTGTGTTAGTTTGTGTGTGTGTGATTTCAACCTGTGTGGGAATTGGGGAGGTGGTTGTACTGAAAGAGACTACAATACCCATAATGCATGGGCAGTGTGTTACAAATAACACACCCGGAGCCGTTCAATTTCTCCAATTCAGCAGATTTTCCAAGGTGGATAAGACGTTTTGAACGCTTTCGTCTGGCATCCGGTCTAAGAACAAAGCTTGAGGAATATGAAATCAACTCCTTACTCTACGCTATGGGGGACGAAGCAGATGACATCCTTGCACTTCTACCGCTGAGTGAGTCACATAGAAAGAAATATGACAGTGTTGTAGAAGCATTTCACCAACATTGTGTCGGCAAACATAATGTCATATTCGAACGTGCACAGTTTATCCGTCGATATCAGGAAGATGGAGAAAACAAGAGCCTTTTATAACAGCGGTACACAAGCTGGCTGAACACTGCAATTTTGGCACATTGAAAGAAGAGCTGATCAAAAATCGAATAGTTGTAGGGATTAGAGATAGGGGACTATCTGAACGTCTGCAATTAGATCCGGATCTTACATTAGCCAAAGCAATACAGAAAGTACGGCAAAACGAAACAGTAAATAAACATCAACCAGTGTTACACGGGGCAGAATCAACTGCTACACGTAGCTTGAATTTAGATACAATCAGAGGTAAGAGGATGATCAACAAAACATTCCAACATGACAGACAAAGAAAAACAGACAAAAACATTGACAGAAAAGGGAAACAAACACAAAAAGACTGGAAAGACTGTCCAGCGAAAGACGCAGAATGCCGAAAATGCAGAAAAAGGGCCATGCAGTTAAATGTAGCACATACAAAATTGACTCTGTCTCACAACAAGAGATTGAAGGAAGACTATGCATTTCTCGGAGAAGTGTTTACAGCTCCAGTTAAAAAATGGACAGAAACTGTTGCAGTGAATGGGGCTCCTGTCTTTAAACTGGACACTGGGGCAGCTGTGACTGCTGTACCAGAGACCATTTTCAATGCAAACAAACTTGGTGAGTTAAAGACACCATCAAAAGTACTGTATGGGCCAGGGCGCAACATCCTTGATGTAAAAGGGTGTTTTCAGAGCGTGTTGAGTGCAAAAGGACACAGCTGCACCCAAGAAGTGTAAGTTGTAAATAAGCTCACAAAACCACTCTTGGGATTACCAGCAATAGAGGCACTAATCCTGATTCACCGCATTGAAGCAGTCACAAAACAAGACAATGACTTCATTACTGCTTACCCATCAGTGTTTACAGGTCTAGGGTTGCTACAGGAGCCATATAACATCAAAATGCAGAAGGATGCAA
Source organism: Moxostoma hubbsi (assembly GCA_032164185.1). Taxonomy (NCBI): domain Eukaryota; kingdom Metazoa; phylum Chordata; class Actinopteri; order Cypriniformes; family Catostomidae; genus Moxostoma; species Moxostoma hubbsi. The sequence continues at coordinate 16,314,951 of JAVLUX010000033.1, forward strand.
CACCATATGCCCTATCATCACCCCACCGTGTTCCCATACCTAAGAGCAAAAGTGAAGGAGGAACTACACAGAATGGAGAGAATGGGAGTTTATTTCAAAGGTAAGCTGCTCTGCAGAATGGTGTGCAGGGATGGTGGTTGTGCCCAAGCCAAACGGAAAGATCTGTATATGTGTGGACTTAACAAACCTTAACAAATTGGTTAAACAAGAATGCCACATTCTGCCAGCCGTCGATCAATCCTTAGCCATGCTCTCAGACACCAAATTATTCACAAAACTAGATGCACAATCTGGTTTCTGGCAGATCCCCTTCACCTATGAGTCACAACCACTCACTGCGTTTATCACTCCATTTGGGAGATATGTCTTCAATCGTCTCCCATTTGGAATTGTTTCAGCACCCGAACACATTCAAAGACGAATGTCCCAGCTATTGGAGGATTACAGCGGAGTGATTTGTCATGCTGATGATATCCTCGTCTTTGGGCAAGACAAGGCTGAACATGATTACCGCCTGCACAGTGTCTTGAAAAAAATTCAGTCAGTGGGACTCACACTAAACGAAAAATGTGAGTTTGCTAAGAGAGAACTGCTTTTTGTGGGCCACAAAATCACAGCCAATGGCCTTGAGCCAGACCCAAGCAAAGTCACTGCTATCCTCCACATGTCCGAACCAAAGTGGGTGGCAGATTTACGTAGAGTACAAGGGATGGCCAACTATCTCGCAACATTTTTACCACAACTGGCTTCATTCACCATGCCACTAAAAGAACTGCTCAGACAGAAAAATGAATGGGTATGGGATGAACCACAGAGACATGCCTTTCGCAAACTGAAAGAGGAACTGAGTTCACCAAAAGTGTTGGCTGCTTACTCCCCCGAAAGAGAGACAAAAGTTGCATGCATCCTCCTAGGAGGTAGGGGGTGTATTGACACAGAAACAAAATGATGACAGTCACATACATATACAGGAGTCTAACAGACACAGAGAAGCGCTATGCGCAAATTGAAAAAGAGGCACTGACTGTGACGGGGGCGTGTGAAAGATTGGTTTCATATCTACAAGGTCTACACTTCACTATACTCACTGACCACAAACCTCTTATAACACTGCTGGGGTGCAGAGGACTTGATGAGCTACCACCCAGAGTCCTCAGATTCCGCCTTCGTCTGTTGAGATTCAGTTATGACATCCAACATGTCCCAGGTAAAAATTTAATCACAGCAGACACGCTTTCACGTGCACCTCTGAGGGGGATCCCTCACAAGCTGACCTGCAGTTAGAAAAAGATGTACATGTCTTTGTAGATGCTGTTGTGTCTTCTCTCCCAGTGACAGAAGGTTGTTTGGAGCAGATAAAAAGGCCTCAAAAATGTGATGAAATCTGTAGAAAGGTGAAGGAACACTGTCTCTCTGGCTGGCCTGGAAAACATGATGTGAGTAAAGAACTGGGACCTTATTGGCAGGTGAGAGCAGAATTGACATTGCCTGACAATTTGCTGTTAAAAGGAGACAGACTTGTAATTCGAGAGCTTCTACAAAAAGAGATGCTGATGAAAATACACGACAGCCACCAAGGAATAACAAAGTGTCGTGCCAGAGCTCAGCACTCAGTGTGGTGGAAGAGTAGAATAAGCTTTCCAATGCTGCACAGCATGTCGTTCTGCACCTCAAACCGTGCGTAGAAGTCATTCAGCGCATCTGGAAGTGAGGCATCATTGTCACAGGCAACTGATGTTGTCCTGTAGTTGGTGATGGCTTGGATGCCCTGCCACATGCACCGCGTGTTCCTGCTGTCCTGGAAGTGACTGTGGATTCTCTGGGCGTGTGCATACTTTGCCTCTCTGATGGCCCGGGACAGTTTGGCCCTCGCTGTTCTTAGGGCCGCCTTGTCACCTGCTCTGAAGCCGGAGTCTCTGGTCCTCAGCAGTGCACGCACCTCCACAGTCATCCACGGGTTCTGGTTGGAGTGTGTGGTGATGGTCTTAGAGAAAGTATCATCAACAATGCACTTGCTGATGTAGCTGATCACTGATGCTCTGTATTCCTCCAAGTTGGTAGAGTCGCCATATTTTGCAGCCTCCCTGAACATAAGCCAGTCAGTATAATAAAAACAGTCCTGAAGTGCAGAGATGGCTTCTGCTGGCCAGGAAGTGTGTATTTTCTTGGGAATTATCCCTCTTAAGGAATAGTCAACCCCCCCCCAAAAATGCTAATTCTGTGATTATGTACCTAACTCCCTTTCTTTTGTACAACATAGAAGGAGATGTTAAGGAGAATATTGACATCAGTCACAATTCACTTTAAATTTATGGAAACATTTATTTATTTATTTTTTTGGCACTTGTCAAAAATTCTAAGGCTAACATTCTGCCTAACATCCCTTTTTGTGTTCCACTGAAGAAAAAGAAGGTGAAAAGTGTAAACAGTTGCACTGGTGTGATCAAAACAATGCCAGACAGACGTGGCAGCATTAGCTTTCATTTTTACGACCAATGGACAACCGTTAAAAAACAGTTATTAATTTTACAATTGCATTTGGTGATGCTGGTGGCACAGAAACTACACACTTTAAAATAATTGTACAGTAGGTACCCCTACTGACACAAAACTGGATTAGCTTGATTAGCTTTAGAGTTGTGCTATTACTTTCAATCTGCCTGGAGGACAAAACAAGTGATATCTACTACAATTTGATAGATTTGTTGGTCTCCTTTGGCTTGGGCTAGCAAGTAACAACCCAGCAAATACCCAGAACACCATAGTAATCACATAGCAAGGCCCTATCAATAACCCAAAATACTTCAGTAACTTCTTGGCAATAAACTACACACAGTAGCAGTGTGGCAGTAGGGGTTCCTTTAATTGTAGGATTAACTGGATTATCTTGATTAGTCCATCATAATCAAAAACAAATTTTAACAATGATATTTTAGAATATGAAATATAACATATAATACCAGGATACTATTATTCATAATGATAGGAGGCTAAATTGTGAACAAATACAGAGGAGAAACTTCTTGTTCAAGAACCATCAAGAACTTGAGGTTGTACTGAATCATGAAACATTACAATTCACCTGTAGTCCCATTGTCGTTGCATCCTGAGCTGGTCTGTCCCTACAGTAAGAAATTGCCTCTTTACTTTCTTATTGTCTTTGTGGTAAAGGTAGTAACCTGACCAGAGGACTTTTCAGACAACACCTTACCACAAAAAATTTGATTTTCTCGATAGGGCTCTACCGTATCTCTACCCAAGACAGAGTCATTTGAATGTTGTCATGTGTTGATTATGTTGTGCATTACTCAATATAGACCTGTGAGAAGTGATCACCCCTTATATTTGTCAGCATTTGCGAGTTGCCCATGAATCACTGGTGTTAACCCAAGTCATCCATCTTCATCAGGAAGGCACCTGGCTTTGGACAAATCAATCAAAAGCACATCTGGATTGTATGTCTGAAGATGTGCGTATATGCATTTTCATCTGTTTGCATCCTAATGTGTATGTTTGTGTCTAGGTGATTCTGTGAGTGTGTTTTAACAGTAGCTGTGGTGTTGTTTGCATGGTGTAATGAGTGTGAACACTATGGCAAGAGTAGATGGACAGAGGCCCCTGACCTCCTCTCTGGCTTGTAACCTCAGAGACCTTAGGGGTGCTCAGAGGCCATCAGATCAAAGCTAAGCGTGTGGATGAGTGAGCAGAGATGAGGGCTGACTGTTTGCCCAGCAACTGTTGCAGAAAGAGACAAACAACAAGGTCCAAGGCTACCTCAGAACCTGCACCGACAGACAGCTAATCCAGAGAGGACTAGCAAGGCCATGCATGACAGAGAGAGAGAGAGATTGTTTTTGACCACAATAACACGTTTTACTTCAACAACTCCTTCTTTGATGGATTTTTGTGGCCATGTGGAAAGCTTGCTCTAGTGTATCATATTATCAGTGGATCCTTTGTGTGACCATATGGGCAAGTAAGGAAGCCAAATATATATATATATATATATATATAGTACAGCAGATATACATCACACCTCCCTTTTGATTATAAAAATAGGCTAACAAAGTTTTTATAGTAGCATTTCATCTAGATAGAGCATCATCTGGTGTTGTCAATGGTGTTACTTTACTTTTACATTAGATACATAATCATTGTATATATTCAAAAATATTTTTATTTCAAAATATAAATGTTTGTCCGGCAGATGAAAAATGATTGGAAAATCCCATTGAATCCCATTAAAAAGTTCCCCACATATTAATAGGGATCAAGATGTAACAGAGACTTAGGGATGTTCTCTTTTGACTTGGCCATGTAAGCAACCATCTAGCAACCATTAAGTAATGCCCTAGCAATCCCCTAGCAACATCCTTGTAACCACCCAAAACATCCTGAAGGCCCTTTCACACCAAATGCTTTGAAAAAAAAGTGAGACTAATTGCTGAAAAAAGCGATGCAAATACTCACTGTTAGCACATTCAGGCATTTAAAATTACGCTGATCGACAATCAATTTTACTCCGGTAGATTAAGTAGCGCAATACCCCCTTCAGCTGGTCCGGCCTCCACCTATCACATTTGAGAAGAAATACTTAAAGTCCTTAAATACTTAAAGGATAAATCTGTCTCTGAATTGCACACTGAAGGGAGAACTATCATGATAGCCATGCTGTGAGATTGCTTCAAACTTAATTTTCAATAAAAAATAATGAATAATCGTTATTTTTGAACCCCACACCTTTCAGCCCTCCTAAAGCTATGGTAAAGTTTTTGAAGGGAATAGGGCATAGGGATGATCACTTCTGAATGGAACGCACACAAATCGTAGTACGAAAGACAAGAAAGCAATTTCTCTAGCGAGCTGATCAAAAAGGAAAACAAAATCAAAGAAAATGAATTCAAAGCTCAAATTTTATTGATCGGACCATTTAAACAAAAAATTAATTAATACAAAATGCCACACTCACCATAAAAATATACAAAACTAAAAAAAACACGCTATGTTGTCGCATAAATGCTATAGTTTCTTGCGTGAAAGTCTTCATAGAAATCCATTGTTTCTATTCAAAATTTTTATCACAGTGTGAAATCATGGCAGAAATTTGCGTTTGGTTTAAAGCTGCACTACTTAACTTTGCGCTCTCTAGAGACAACTGTGGTTGAAATTTAAAATTGCAAGCAATTTGCGTAAGTACTATACATGTGATTCGTATTTCGGCACTGCTCTTCTGGCGGATGAATCTCATGATTTGAGCACTCCTGGACATCGCCTGTGTGATCATGGAGATATTCAGAGCCGGAGTCATAACATGTTATTTTCATGATGAGATAATATTATACCATTAAATATTTATCACTTGCTTTGATGAAAATAAACAACCCTCGTATTCACATATTTTGAATTAATTGTACACTTTTCTAATACTACACTCAGAGCACTTTTACATAGAGGACAGGGGACACTCCTGAATCACCACCAGTTACAAGTATATTTTAATGTCATTATTCAAGTGTTTTATCAACTATTCATTTTTGTATTGTATTGTATTGTATTTCCCCCCCCCCCCCCCCCCCCCCCCTTTTACTCCCCAATATGGAATGCCCAATACCCAATGTGCTCTAAGTCCTCATGGTGGTGTAGGGAATTGCCTCAATCCGGGTGGCGGAGGACAAATCTCAGTTGCCTCCGCGTCTGAGACTGTCAGTCCACACCTCTTATCATGTGGCTTGCTGAGCGCACTACCATGGAGACACAGCGCGTGGATGCTTCACGCTATTCTCTGCAGCATCCACGCACAACTCACCACTCGCCCCTCCAATAGCGAACCACATTATAGCGACCAACTGGGCCAATTTAGTTGCTTAGGAGACCTGGCCGGAGTCACTCAGCACAACCTGGAGTCTTTACTCGCTGAGCTAACCAGGCTCCCAAGTATTGTATTGTATTATCAATGCAAGACTTCATTATTTTTACATGATTAATCTTGTCAATGAAATCAATGATGACATTTTTTTTTTTACAAATTTTTGGTATTTTTATTTCGTCAAAGATGAGACGAAAAAGGCGCATTATGAAGATTATTAAATTATTTATTAAAGCAAACTGTTGATGAAAATATGACGATATAAATTATACTGCAAGATATTAACAGTGCAAGATATAAAAAGAGGAAGAAACATCTTGATAATCTATAAATAGAATAATATAATAAATGTGGATTAATTGAATCCATTAATCCAGTGTGTTGGGCATTTCTCTGCTTGAGTTGGGCAAGTTCTTGCTAACACCAGCAAAATAAACTGCTTTAAAACAGGGTAAACACCTTATTCACAATGCATAACTTGCATTGTGAATACACTGTTTCCATAAGAAACGCACTACGTGCAATGCAATATATTTTCATGGACAATTAATAAGCCTCTAAAGCATGAAGAATTCAGAGTAAAGGCTAAATTCTAAAAAGTAGCCAATACTTCAGTCTATACATTATTATTCTGGAGCTCAGGTTTTTCACAACAAGTACATTAGGCCTATGTACATTTATAATGTATGTTTGATACATGTTTACATTAGAAAAGTTTATAATTTTTTTCTAAATATTTGAATATTTTTTTAAAGTTTGGTCCATTACAGTTTGACACTTTTTTGTCCATTTTTTGTCATCAAGTAAAATATATTATTTTCGTTGGCTAAGCTTTTATGTAATTTTTGTAATTGACTAAAATTAATGAATATAAACTGACGAAAAATGTTAAAGTACATTTTCAAAAGACTAAAACTGTGACTAAAATTCAAAACTGAAAAATTAACATGTCAGTTGATAAACCAAGTGAAACTGTGGAACTAATATCACTGTAAATTAAAAACATAAAACGAGTAATAATGGGAATAAAATATACTTTATTAAGCATGAAAATAAAATGTACAAGAAGCCAATTTCAGAGGTCATACAGTAACATCCCCTGACAACAGATTGAGATTGGTAAACTCATGGGCAATTTTTGATTCATAAAAGCATTACTCTAAACAGACAACATACTGTTTTCAATTCCAAGCATTAAAGCAGGTAAACAACTTTGCCAAATGGAAAAACAGATTAACATCCATCCAGACTGCAGTGATGCCATCCTGAACTGTGCGACAGTGACTGACCGAACAGAATCCTCAGCCGAAACATATGACATCCGGCACTTCTTTCCTGTGTTTACGGACATGACGTCGTGAAAAAAAAGTAATGATTTAAGCCAGCGATTTCACGCCAAATCCCAACAGCTAAAAATTATAATTATTTTTTTTAGTCTTACTAAAATGAATCGGGGTAAGGTAAGAACATTGTTTCGAACACTGATTGTTTATGTACTTAATCAATACAGGCATTTTGTTCATTTTTAACCACAAAATCTTACAAAGTGCAGCTCTACAACGGTCTTGACATTGCAGAAACATAAACAAGTATAATAATAATAATGAAAACAAATGCTTACATTTACTAATTCATCTATTAATTGTTGTTGAGAATCCAAAAGCATTTTGACCAAAATCAAATGGCTTCTGGTCAAAATGACATGAACAGTAAATTACAATTTACTAAAACAAATTTCTAGTGTCTCTTCAACTAAACATCAGTAAAATAGTCAGATATTAATAAAGTTACTGCTTTGACAGATTCAAAGTAAGTAACTGTTAGACTTAAATTCCTATCTCATGAGTTTGTGTCTTTTTGAATAATTAATTTAAGGCTTTAAAGCAATGACTCATAAGAATAATGTTTTCAGAAATCAGATTACATTGGTTAGCTGGAAAGTTTTTTGTACAGCCAGTGAACATGACACAATAGAAAGTTGTGATATCTACACTATACTGTCTTTGTATTAATTCATGGTGACCAGTCTTTGTATCTCAACACTGTCAATTCAGACTGCAAACTCACAACTTGGTTAAAATTTCTTCATTCAGCAGAACAGAAACGTCTAGGTTACGTATGTAACCTCCGTTCACTGATGGAGGGAACGAGATGTCGTGTCGAAGAAGCGACACTAAGGGTCTCTCTTGAGCGCCGAATATGCCTCCGATGCATAAAAAAAGGCCAATGAGAAGTTGGCAGACAGTATTTGCATACCCCGCCCCAGACATAAGGGTATAAAGGCGAGGAAATACTATGTGTTCATTCAGGATTTTTCTGAGGAGCCGGGAGTGTCTGGCCACCTCAGTGGCTTGGCTCAGCATCGTGGCCGGGAGGACATGACGTCTCGTTCCCTCCATCAGGGAACGGAGGTTACATACGTAACTTAGATGTTCCCCGTCTGTCGCTCACTTCAACGTTGTGTCGAAGGAGCGACACTAGGGGTCCACTTCAAATCATGCCATGCGCTGAGCTGTGTACGTGTACTGCTGACACAGGAGCGGGCAGGTATTTCACGTGCCAGGACGACCAGCTGTGTCAGACTGCACGTACCCTTCCCCAATGCACCATAAAAGACGTCGGAATCCTTCTAGTTACCCAAGCAGGGGAACAAGGCAATGCTTGCCAACCTAGGATGGGCCGAGCCTTGCCGGGCCTCTTTTCTCTCTATGTTTCTCTCATAGAGCCAAATGGATGGGGCCCTTAACGCATCGTGGGAAGGGGGTCTTACCCATTTTCCTATTCTTTCAGGGGAAAAAGACCCTGCAGAGACCACACCTGCCCTGGAAGGGGGAGGTAACGTGGCAAAATCTCCTGGGAGGGAAAAGCGCACTGTTTTACCTCGGCCGAAGGAAAGGGCGCTGGGCGCAAGCGATTAACCCGGTCAAACCGTCAGCGTGTACTGAGTTCTACCGGCTCGGACCTGAGAAAACACGGGACGAGACTGACTCAACCCTGAGGTTGTAAAACCTCGCAAAGGTTTTGGGTGTTGCCCAACCCGCAGCTCTGCATATGTCTGCCAGAGAGGCGCCCCTAGCCAGTGCCCACGAGGACGCAACACTCCATGTTGAGTGTGCTCGTACCCGCAAGGGGGAGAGCCTCTGTTTGGAGACAGCGTTCCCTTTCCGCTGTCCGCCAAAGCTGACAAAGAGCTGCTCAGAACGCCTGAAGTCATGCGTGCGGTCCATGTAGGTGCGTTAGGCACGTACCGGACACAGCAATGAAGGGGCTGGGCCTGCCTCCTCCCAGGGCAGGGCTTGCAGGTTCACTACCTGGTCTCCAATGGGTGTGGTAGGAACCTTGGGCACATAGCCCGGTCGTGGACTTAGGATCACACGTGTGTCTGCCGGACCGAACTCCAGGCAAGTGTCGCCGACAGAGAACGCTTGCAGGTCCCCGACCCTTTTGATGGAGGCGAGTGCAATCAGCAGGGCCGTTTTTAGGGAGTGGGCTAGAGAGTCAGGCAGATTCTAGCAGCTCGAAGGGGGATCTCTGAAGACCGGCGAGGACGACCGAGAGATCCCAACAGGCTTGGCCGGGAGGGATTTAACCTCCGGGCGCCTCTTAGGAACCTGATGACTATGTAGTGCTTACCCAGAGACTTACCGTCTACTGGGTCGCGGTGAGCTGCGATAGCGGCAACATGCACCTTTAAGGTGGAAGGGGACAGCCTCCCTTCCAACTTCTCCTGTAAGAATAAGAGCACTGACCTAACTGCACACCACTGTGGGTTATCAGTTGGGGAAGAACACCAATTAGTGAACAGTCGTCACTTTAGGGTGTAAAGTTGCCTGGTAGAAGGGGCCCTGGCTTGGTTGATAGTGTCTACGATGATAGGTGGTAGACTAGCTAGATCTTCTGCGTCCCGTCCAGGGGCCAGATGTGGAGATTCCAGAGGTCTGGGTGCGGATGCCAGAGCATGCCCCGTCCCTAAGAAAGAAGGTCCTTCCTCAGGGGAATTCGCCAGGGAGGGGCTGTCGCGAGGAGTACGAGGTCCGAGAACCAGGCCCGGATGGGCCAGTGTGCTGGCTCCAAAGGAGGAGACGACGAGCGAGTCGTGACATGTGGCAGGAGCATACGCTGCCATGGCGATTTATGTATGCTAACGCGGTGGTGCTGTCTGACCTGATTAAGACATGTTTGTCCCGAACTAACGGGAGAAACTTCCACAGGGCAAAGAAAACAGTCAGCAACTCTAGGCAATTGATATGCCAGCGCAGCGGGGCCCCTTTCCAACGGCCCGAAGCCCGTTGCACACGGCGCCCCAACCCAATTTGGAAGCGTCGGTCATGACCAGGACGCATCTGGGCACCTGCTGCAAGGGTACTCCTGCCCAAAGAAAGCAGAGGTCTGTCCAGGGTTTGAGTGTTCAGCGGCAGGCGGGGGTGACTACTACACGGTGCATGCCGCGGCACCATGCTCATCTCGGGACTCGAGTCTGAAGCCAGTGCTGAAGCGGTCTCATATGCATCAACCCCAGCGGTGAGACCGCCACGGAGGATGCCATATGCCCCATGAGCCTCTGGAAAAGTCTTAAAGGAACCTGAAGGAGGCGAGGCATTTCAACACTGACTGAGCACGCTTGTGACCGAGTCTAACTCCATTCCGAGAAAAGAAATGCTCTGAACCGGGGTGAGCTTGCTCTTTTCCCATTTGACCTGAAGCCCCAAACGGCTGAGGTGCCTGAGCACCTGGTCTCTGTGAGCGCATAATAACTATCGGGAGTGGGCCAGGATGAGCCAGTCGTCGAGGTAATTGAGTACGCAGATGCCGGCTTCTCTGAGCGGGGCAAGGGCTGCCTCTGCGACTTTGGTGAAGACGCAAGGGGACAGAGACATGCCGAAGGGGAGGACCTTGAACTGATATGCCTGGCTTTCGAACGCGAACCGAAGGAAGGGTCGGTGTCGAGGCAATATTGAGATGTGGAAGTACGCATCCTTCAGGTTAAGATGTGTTTTTGTGTGAGCATTTTGAATGGGAATTTGTGCAAAGTCTGGTTGAAAACTCTCAAGTCCAAGATCGGTCGTAAGCTGCCGCCTTTCTTGGGTAGGGTAGCGATCTCCGCGGGCAGGGATTTGGCATGCTTGCCATGTACTGCGGTAAAGCGGATGCCCGTGAAGGGGGGAGGAGGCCTGGCAAACTGCCCCATCCCCAGATCGCCTCCAGTGCCAGCGGCATCGTCCTCAATCCTGTGAGAAGGAGCGATGCGGGGGGCAGCTGGAGTGGCATGCTTTCTATATTCTATCTGAGCCGCAACCGCAACGTTGACATGGTCATGCTCTCGCAGTGAAAAGCGCTTCTGGCCAATCATTTCGTAGCAGCTGTTGCCCTGTCGCCATTCCTCTGACACGGGTTTGCCTTTTTACAATGAGAGTGTATGGGAGTAATGTGTGTTTTATAAATATATATATATATATATATATATATATATATATATATATATATATATATAAACTGTTGTTGCCGGGGGTTATTTGTTATAGTGACACAAGTTACAAAGAGAGGACACACACAGTGTATTTCTTGTTGTTGTTGTTTTTTTAATAATCTTTAAATAAATCTGAAGAAGAGCATGCTATGGATTAAACGGCGCCAGCCCTCATTCCCAAATGAACATATAACATATGCAACAACATTTACAGTTGTTCCAATGTCAATTAAAGCTAATAACTGCACATTCATTTATTTATTCATTGATTCAGGTCATAGTAAAAGTGATATAATATAGTGCACAACATCATAGTGAGTAAATAAAACGCTCTATGCGCTTACGCTGTTATTAGATGTGCAATCGTTATTTAATGAAGTTTTTCTTCTTTTCAAGTGACTATAATAATCTTTTGCCTTGATTCTGATTCAAAATCTCCATATTTTTTAATCAAATGACTGTGTAAGTTAACCATTTATTTTACATAAAAAAACTTCATATAAATATGCATTGCAATGTCACTCATACCAGCCCAAGTAAAAATACTACCCATTCCGTTTATGAGAATATTTGCCAAAAACCGCGTCGTTCACGGCAATCTCCCATTCATTACTATGAGAAGTTCTGCAGAGTTTGTTAGAGCGAGCAACCGTAAACAAGGGGGGCGGAGCTTAGCGAAGAGTCAGTTCATCTGTTCCCCAGAGCCAATCATCAGCACACTGCTTTAGAGATTACCACACCATCAATGTCCTTTATTCCTCTGATGAACAAAAAGACACTATATGATTCTTGACAACTTACTTTCTTCCCTTTACAATGTTACAAACCCTTACAACATCTCAGAATGGTTGGTATCTTTGTGAGTTTGTAAGTCTCCCTATATATATATATATATATATATATATATATATATATATATATGTATATATATATATATATATATATATATATATATATATGTATATATGTATATATGTATGTATATATGTATATATGTATCCATCCATCCATCGCCATCCATCGTCAACCGCTTATCATATATATATATGAAGTGTTCATATACTCTCCTCCATACTCTACGGTCTCTATGCCTTTTCCACATGTCGATGTGGGCTTAATTACTCCGCTTAGCTGTACCTTCCACCCACGGCTGTCTGCATCTGTGACTGTGTGGGAAAAGAAAGACTCTGCACGGCCTGTGCCGAAAACCTTACGGGCTAACAGCCATGGCATAACTCTCTCCGTTTCACTGTGGTATGATATGTAATTGCTGTTTATGAAATTAATATGATTGATTGTAAATCTTAGATGTCTTGTTGCTTTGTTTCTCCCACGTTGTTAAGCGAGTGCTATTTGTCTTGTGCAGTTCGGAAAGTGTTGCTGGAATACTTAAAAAATGGAAAGACTATGACGAAGTTGGAGACATAGTGCATACCTCTTGTCTAAAAAGATTGAGTGTTAAAGGAATAGTTCAACCAAAAACAAAAATTCTGCTATTATTTATCCACCCTCATTTTGTTCCGAACCAAAATAAATTTGTTTCCTTCTGCAGAACACAAAAGGATATATTTCAAAGAATGTTGTGAATGCTGATTTTCATAAAAATAATAGTCGATCGTGCCTCATATTCCAAGTCTTCTGAATCCACACGATCATTTTGTATGTTAAATAGGCTGAAATTTGAAGGAATAATCTGGGTTAAATATGAGTTAGCTCAATCGACAGCAATTGTGGCATAATGTTCATTACCACAAAAAATTATTTCAAAAATTTTGGAGGGTTAACAGATAGAAATTTAAAATGTATAATTGTATAAAGGCATGTTTTTAAAAACTAAACAGAAAAGGTTAGTAAGTGATAATATAACAGTACAATCATGCTAACAGGCATATTGTTTACTTCTTTTGGCTATACTTTGAGTATTATAACATTTATGGATTAGTCCGATCCACTTTAATTGTAGTACCCACATTTTTGCTTTTTTTAAAGAAAAGGAGGAACGAGTCTAAATATATTATGATCCAAATAATGTCAATTGAACTTAACATGTATACGGAACCCTGAATACTTCTTTAAGTCATTATTCACTCTTAAATTAAATCAAATAATTGATTAACTCCTGTAAACAGAGCACAAATCAGGTGATCTGTCAATAATATCTAACCTCATTTGTCTCGTCACCAAGTATCATGACATCATGACCCAATAACCAATGAGGTTTAACGTTATTGACATATCGGCATATTTGATTTGGGCTCTGTATACATTGTTTTTGATACTGACTTGAGAGAAGGGCTGGACTGGTAATCTGGCATACTGGGCATTATCCCGGTGGGCCGACGCACTTTGGGGCCGATCAGGGGTGGACTGGCCATCGGGAGAAATGAGCGGGCCGGTGAGTTGTCCTCGATAAGCTAAAATGAGCTGCCACATGATGCAAAATGGACCACAAAATGGTGCCGCAATATGCAGAAAAGGACAGTGAATCTTTTAGCTCAACCCCCTCCCCCCATTAGAAGTTTAGTATCTGAGGCACAAGTTGCATGGACTACTTTATGACACTTTTGGGTAAATTTTTATGCAATCGCGTCATTTTTTAAAATATATCCTTTTGTGTTTCCGCAGAAGTAAGAAAGTCAAATGGGTTTGGAATGATATGAGTAACCTAAAGCAATCACACCAATACATCTGTAATGTAGGGGCCAACCAACAAAATGTCACAAAATATGAAATACAACACCCTTTGTGTGTTTAATGTGCCAACTTTGGTGCAGAGCTCCGACAGGCTGTCTCACTCGGGATTGTGAGAGAGAGGTAAGATAAGATCGGTCCATGACCTTTCCCTCTGATTGGACACACACACACATACACACGCACGCACACACACACACGTGCCTTCTTCTTGGCACATCCAGCACTGGGTGGCACCCAAGAGCCAGGCAGAACAGGTATTGGGTTGCACACGGACTCTGGCTCACATGTTTTAGCAATTTCCTCTGCCTTCCGTGAAATTATGCAAATATTTTAGTCCCATTTCCTTGAGTCTGGAACAGCAATTAAGACTGTCTGTTTCACTTTATGATAGCCACAGAAGTCACTTGCAGACAGCCTTCACTGGATGTGAGGATTTATGCCAGTAATGTCACAAGGTTAAACCTATTTCAGACTGGAGGTTGAATAGTTCAAGAATGGAAAGGATTTGCAGAGTTCCTTCACTTTGAAAAACTTCACAGTTCATGTAGAGTTGTAACAAAATTATTGACCTGTTTGGATCCTGGACACCTCCAGGTCCTGAATTTAGCACAATCTCAATGTTATTTTCAGCAACTTTAGTTCTGTTGTAATGATAATTGGAAAGATCTGAGCACTGTCTTCAATAGTACTACAAGAAGTGCTGTTGGAGATTGCTCAGATTTAGACAATAGAATGATGCAGACAATACAAAAAGGAAAAGGTGCAGTTAAGTCATCCTGTGGGAATCTGCTTTGCCTGTTACAACAATTAGATTGTTTTATCTGCTCCAAAGGTTTTTAATGTCTATGCAGGATGGGTTAAGTTCAGCTCATATATTTGAAGGCTCTGAAAGGCAGAGTAGTTTCCCTTTTCACTGGATGCTATTCCTCCCTAAAAAGATCTATTGGCCTTAAAAATTCCCAATCATCACTGTTGTCACAGTGGGCTCTGTGGAATTTCTGAGTGAAATCAATGGAGGTCAGTGAATTAATATATCACTCTCAGTTCAAAAGTAGATAGAGAAGTAGCCCTCCGTTTTAAATTAATCTTGATCAGACCAAGACCTTTCAGAGAGCAAAGCACATGATTGGATTAGTGAGCATAACAACTCCATTAATTATCAAGCAGTATTGATCAAAGGAATGGTGAAGAAAGGTTCAGCAGTGAATCATTATTATGAAACATAACCTGTAACTACAAAACCTGTAGGGCAGACAATGGACAATCCGGGTAGCAATCCTTTGTAACAAATATCCTGACAACTTCACTTCTTTTTGACATTTGTTCATAAAGCAGGCTTTTGGTGCATTTATTATTGCTTGATATCAATGTAACAGCTACCTATTTCTCTCTCTCTCTTTGTCCAGGTGGTCTATAGCCACCTGTGTTTTCTTTGTGTAGTTGTCATCTGTCTTCGGGTAGCTGTGTGTGGTTCTGATGATGGACTTTCTGTCCATCTGTCCTACCCCTCACAGGGAAGCAGTGTTAGAACCTTGAGATTGCCATGTCCACACCCCCCACAGTCCTCATCGAGACCCTGGGAAATTATTTGCCATTTGATCATTTGTGTATGGGCCCTTGAATTAGAGGGTGGTGGCTCAGTTGTTCAAATTGTGTTGAGTTCTCTTTAAATATGTGGCTAGTCAGCTACCATTGGTTGCAGAATACCCACAGGTAATCATGTCAATGAAATTACTGATGAAAATATTTACCAAAGATTTATTTTTGATTGTATCAATGATTAATTCAATAAAATTGCATTCCATTTCAGTTAGAGTGAAATGGACCAAAATGAATAATATGACATGACAAAATATTGACAAAATGTAAAGCAGCACTACAGAAGATTTTGGGTAAAAAATTAACAAAATGCCAGTATTGATTGAGTACATCAGCAATCAGTGTTCAAAACAATGTCCTTGCCTTACTCCGATTCACTACGTTAAGGATCGGAATTGGCACAAAATCGCAGGCTTATGTAATTCTTCCTTGCATTTTTACATCATGTCCGTAAACACAGAAAAGAAGTACCGTCTATCACATGTTCTGGCTGGGGAAACTACGCTGTTCAATCAGTCACACAGTTCAGGACAACATTGCAGCTGTCTGGATGGATGCTTATCTGCAAACTGTTTAGCGAAGTTCTTTACTTGCAATAATGCTTGTCCTGCTTTTATGAATCGAACATTACTCATGTGTTAACTGATCATGATGTATCTATGTTTTCCTGTGAAGTTACTGTAAAATGTTTTCTAATATTCATGACTTTTGTGTATTTTATAACATTGCTGTTTGAGATTCCCTAAGAGCCGCTGTTTTCTCATTTCTTTTACCCCAGTCGAGAAAAGCACACACTCCATTTATCAGTTTCCATTGTTCTTTTAGCAGATACTAGTCTTTTTAAAAGTCTGTTTAAAAGCCACTATAAGTTAGTTCCCAATGAAATGCATAATCATCTCAAGTTGTCTATAATGTTCAGATTTCATAACACTAATGTACATATTACACATTTGTTTAGGTTGTAACCATCTCTCTATTATAACTTTACTGCATATATAATATAGTATATTTCATCCCCATCATAATTAAATCCATTGTATAATACTAGAATATAGTTTTATTGTGTGCAGTGCATAGAAGTACTTTTGTAGTACTAATAATTAATTGCATTATTATTTTAATATTAGAAGGATTATTAGAAGGGTTGTTTGATGTTTTTGAGGAACAGAAATTGTTTTGGGCTCCTAACAACATCCTAGCCAACACTCCCTATACTCATTCTAAAACATTTTGTCTAAAATGATTCCTTTACAAAATAAACGTGAATGCTGAAAGTGAGCTGGCGTAATCTGTGGCACTGCTGTAAATGATGTCCTAGAGGCATGTGTCTGAATGCACATGTGTGTGACTCCTCATAGACAAATGCAAGTGTGAGTGTGTGTGCTGAGGAGGTGTCCAAGATTGTAACCTAACCATGACTATTGTCTTGGGTTTTAAGAGAGTCATCACTCACACACTGCACTTATGAGCCTCTTCTAACCACAGCCATCTTAGGAGTTGGAGGTATGAACGTTAAAAGGACTCACAGTGTTGATGAGCTGTTCTTGTGGGTTGCTCAGTGCAATGCATCTTCTGCCCTAAAAAGAAAGATGATAAAGTAAAGTAGCAGGTAAACACAATGAAGAAAAACAGGTGTAAAGGCCTTAATTTATTTTATTTTTTACACCAAATGCAAATCTTTTGAATAGAAACAATGGATACCTAGTGAGCTATTCACACTTGGATTGAACATTTGTGCGGAAATTTATTTTATTTTTTTACAGTGAATTTATCTATTATCTTTTTTCCGATGCCTGGCAAAAAAACGTCTCAACCAATAAAATGTTAATTCCAAAACCAGCATATTTGGTGCCGCTAAAGGACAAAAAGCTGTTTGGACCACATACATTAAACCCCAAAGGAGTAACATAAATAAAACAAAAGAGTTACATTCTTCAAATAACTTAAATTAATTTTGCTGAATGGCAAATGTCACCTCCTTTGTGTGTGATTTAATTTCATAACATATATCTTCAATTAAATCAGAATCATGACATGAAAGTGTGGACAATAAATCGAGGGACACACAAAATAGAAATAGAAATAGCACAGCTTGCACTGAGAACTGAAATGTCACCCAGTTTTAGGTATGACAAGGGGCGGACTGGTAACAAAAAATCACCCCTGGAAAAAAATTGTCGAGGTCATATCGCTGCCCACTTTGGAATCTCCTCCATCATACATGGAATGCAGACCAGCTCAAAGGTGCTTATCGATTAGCACCATCAATTGTAAATTTGTGAATGTGCTAAAGGAGAACATTTGCATCAATTTATATGTGAAAGGGCCATTCATCTGTGATCAGCTTTGCATAATCGCATCGCCTCCAGTGTGGAATGGACTTTAATTGGAGACATTAGCCACTTTTCCACTAGCGGGCCAGTGCGAGCCAAGGCTATCGACCTCAAGCCATGAGACCAAAATGTATATGCATTTCCACCATCGGGTCAAAAGACCCACAGGGTAAAACCACCCTTAATTTGCCTTTATACAAGTAAGAAGGAAAATCAAGCTGAGGTATCAGACTCTGGAGACTAGCTAGCCCTCAAAATGAACACAAATTTGTACTGTGTCTGCAATTTATTAATGAATTTTCCCAAATCTGTACTGTTGTGCATTAGATACACAACTTTGCAAGTTCGTTGACAATATAGTTTGGCAGATGCCCCCAAAATTATGGCCCTTCCAATGAGGAGCATGATGACGAATGCCACCCTCATTGTCTCTGACGTGAAAGCAGTGGGCTGTAACATGAAGAACAAGGAACATTGTGAAATCCCTGCTGAGAGATGGTTGAGCGAAGGTTAGATTCCTCCGCTGTGCCCATTACGGCTGTATTGATCTGTCACAAAGCGAGAGCAAGACAAAAAGACCCAAAAGCAGAGGAACAGTTCAAAGGATTAATTTACAATAAGTTAATTTTGGTAGACCTGTGAGGAATTCTCAGTTGAAGCATCGTGGGTGCAGAGAACAAGCACACAGAAGAATGGAAGGTAACCATGCCCCCGACATGTGGGCAGAGACGAGGAACCATCGGTTGAAGATTTGTTAGTGCAGGGAACAAGCATACAGCAAACTGGAAGGCAAACACACTACCGACACGTGAGCAGAGACGGCAGCCAAACAGATACACGAGACAGGACCAACAAGGCAAAGAGAGTGAGGTAAGTAACTTCACACCAAACAGCTTTCTATAATGATAACACACTGTGACAGGGTGGAGGGCAGGGCCGGATAATCATTTTACACACCCGGTCCCTTATCAGGCTAATCAAGCCTCTGAGAGGGATAAAGGCTTACTGTGGACGGTGGTGCAACAGAGAGAGAACGTTTATGGGCAGCTGTCTGTCCTATGTGTGTGTTTGTGTCTTTTGGTTTATTTCTTCATTAAACTATTATTTATATTGTCAAGGCAGTTCTTGCCTCCAACTTTCCATTGAACTGCTTTACACTGGTGCCAAAAACCCAGGAAGGAGGAGGGACACGCTGTAGTAGAGTTTCACCACTACCATCCACCTGGAGCGGGAGAACCACTGCCAGGTGCAGGGGAGACCCCTTCTCTTCCCCGAGAACGTGGCGGGGCATTCCATCCGAAAGGGGCTGGAGGACTGCCTCCAATCTGCCCGGGGCCTGTCTTCCGTTAGAGGGTGGAGGAGTGGCTGAGGACCAAGCTACGGCTTATCGGAGAACCGGCGATTGTGTTTTTTTTCCCTTTCTCTCTCTCTCCTCTCTCTCTCTCTCCCACTGCTGCTCCTACTCAAGAACTGGAGATACTTCTTCTGCATCAGACACTTTTCTGATTAAAGCTATTTCAAAAAGTGGTGGGGACAAAATTGGCAATGCAAAAAGTGGTACTTTTGTACTTGGGAATATACTGAGTGCACCTGTATGAAGTAGGCACACGTTCCTGTAGGGCCTACACTATGCGATATCTGCTTCAGGACAACTTTGCGAGGCTGTGACGTATGTATTTATTGTTCGTGAGGTTAGCGTGAGGAGAAAGCTCATCACTCACAGTAGTATAAAGTCATTACGACCCTCTTTGGTATGCTCAACATCACAAGCTCCAGCCATCCCTTATCCCTCCTTCATATTTACCCTGCATCCGGAGTTAGAGCTTTGTTGATAAATGAGGAGAGGGTGGCCAGGGACTCTCTCCGTTAAGGACAGAGCTGCGCGATTTATGATGGCGCTCTCATAGACTTCACGATGATTAATATGGCTCCTCTGTCCACCGCAGCTGATCGGGTGCATGGGCTGCACTCCGTGAGCGCCACATGGGCTGTTTGGACAGGCAGATAACATCAAAGCGGCCTGCTGCTAGTGTTAAGAAAATACTGCATTCTGGGTCAGCG
The DNA here is from genome assembly GCA_032164185.1 of Moxostoma hubbsi. Classification (NCBI taxonomy): domain Eukaryota; kingdom Metazoa; phylum Chordata; class Actinopteri; order Cypriniformes; family Catostomidae; genus Moxostoma; species Moxostoma hubbsi. The sequence goes on from JAVLUX010000033.1 coordinate 16,334,971, forward strand.
CAAATGAATCCACAAGGAGCCCGAAACGCTTTTTAATGACAGTCCCATCTATATATTATCACTTGTGAGCAGATTGGAATGGAGATGGCAGGTTAATGGCATTTGCAAATGTCTTTGTTTTCGGCTTGTGGCCTCATGATGATGATTTCACTTCAGGTTTAAGATAAATGTGCTGTGAACTTCAGGTGCAGACATATCTGCCATATTTAAAAAGTTGTTCATTATTCCTGTAATGTAATAATGCCATAGCTGACTGGACTAGCTGATTTTTCAGTTTTAAAACTACTAGTCATTTGGTGTATGCCAGTAGCTCTAGATAATTACTAAATAATTATTACAGAAGTAGGATATACAGTATGTAATTTCAAATGAGGTTGCAATTTACAGTAAATGCCTCTTTTAATGAATTGGCAGGCTTACGTGGCTGAGAATGGCCATTTCCAATTTAATCGATTAAATCAAAATGTGCTTCTCGAAATTGTTTACAATTATATATTTTACACCATTACTTCATGGGCTACTACTACAAGTAAAAATAGCAATAATTTCTTAACTTTAGAGTTACTACTACTTGTATCAATGGTCTCGAATGTAAACAAATATTAAAAATGTCAAGTGTCAGTGTATGGAGTAATGGTGTATGGTCAGTGTATGGCGTACAGCCCTTGCCTCATAGACAGTTGATTGGAGAACAGAAAATTTGGTAAATTTTTATATTCAGACAAAAATAAACATTTAAATGTATATTTTTACACAGAGCATCTATTATCACATATTTCTAAACACATGTATGGACATCTGCTACATTTATTTAAGTTCCACTGGCAAGACTGCAGGCGAACAAGCTCTCGAAACATCCATGCTCACATTTACATTGTCCCATTGATGTTGTATTTCACTTGTGTTTCTGACAGGTGTCAACAGAGGTGATAGAACCTGTGTTTGATCTCACCACGCTGTTCAAGAGAACAACCATAGATTGAGGCCATGCTGTCAATATCACAGCATAAGAACCTTACAATTTTTCAGGTAAGATCATTCCCAATCACCACATCACCCACCTTGGCCATGAATGACTTTGTATTCAGAAATCCTCTACCAACATTATATTTGTATAGCTATTTATAGTTACTTTTTTAATTTACCCCCAAGATGGTTAGGTAAAAGTCCATAGATACTTCCTTAATGGTCATATTTGAAATTCTTGACACTCTGAAGAAAAAGGAAAAAACAAAGGAAGGTGGGAGTCTGTGCGGCATGCTTTCACTCAAGCTCTGGTATGCCATTAAAAGCAACGCACACTTCCTAAAGCTACCGATGGGAGACTTCTCTTTTCCACTTTTTTACCACTACTTATAGGCTCTACTTAAGTATACCAATTTAGCTGAGTTCATGAAATCAATGGCTCACTGTTAGCTGCCCATTGATGTAGAACTATGGTGGTGACTGCCCTTTCCCATGCTTCCATTCCGGGACCTCTGCGGCCCACAAACAGAGGGAACACCTGTTTCCAGCTAGCCCAGTCCCCCAGCACCTGAAATCTTAGCAATGGCTTGGCTATTGAGAGGCAGCCTCATGATAAGCCCACCCCAGAGATGGCCAGCGGAAACTCAATAATGAAAGGGGATGCCTAATAGATGAATCTGGTGCAATTTGCCAAAAACACGCCCTGCCTGTCTCATGAAAATTATCCACACTAGCAATAGGAAGGCCATTGTCTTGGGAGAGTTTGTGCTTTATCTGTGTATTTATTATCTGTATTACAACAACATAATGGGCCACTGACTGAATTAAAAGTAGCTCTGCTGTCATTGGCATAAATCAGTGTTATTATATATTGTGGGAAACCCCATTGTTTCCTGCTGAAATACCTTTAGTTTGAAACAATAAATCTCTTTTACAAAAATAATCAGATGCCTTGAGCTTGCCTTCTGGAGTGGTCTGTGCGTCTGTACATACCTCTGTTTGCTAGTGCATGGTAAAACTCCAAAGTGAAAGGAAATTGATTCAGACATTAAAATCTAAAGTGGTTTAGTGTACGCATTTTTTCAGTTTTGGGTAATCAGAATATCAGAAATCATACTGACAAAGTCAAAGCTAGCATTAAACTTTTTTTGTTCCTTTCAATTTTGCTTTAGCTTTTTGCAGATAATCCAGTGACGTTTGTCATAAGGAAGTTCTTATAATTATTTCAATCTGTGCAAAAGTAAACACTATTACTGGCTTTATCATGAAAATGTATCACATGGTGGTGTTTCAGGGTAGTTTGCCCAACAGTGGTTTTATTCTTTTGACATTTGCTCACCCTTACGTCATTCCAAACCTGTATTCTTTCTTCCATGGAACATGAGGACAAATGTTGACGCTGCTCTTTTTTCTATACAATGACAGTGAATGGTGACTGATATACTTCCGGAGAAGTTCTTCTTTGTTCTTCATTACGTTAGAAACAGCCGAGCAATGGTATACTGTTTGCAAACATTCAGACATATAAAATACATTTGTACATTTAAATAAGAGTAAAACCTTAAAGGTGCTGTAAGCAATTTTATCATGGAAAGGTATGCAAAAAATTGTCCTACTCCCTGAAAGTTATTAATGAAATAAGTGTGCTGAGATATCTCACCATTCTCTATGACACTCTAGACTCTGTAAACAGAAAACACACATGTGTCCGCTGTCCACAGACAATGATGCTTTCTGCACGTTTTCATAATATTGTAGTTTCAGAGTACTATTGAGGCATAATGCATTTTTATGCCATGTTGTTCATAACAGTTGTCAGTTGAGGGGACTATTTTGCAGCTATTGTTTTTAACAATCAATTCTGCTCTCAATAAATCTAATTTTGGTATCTTTGGAGTTCTGGGTTTTGGAAAGAGGGGGCTTGGCTTATCTCGTGGAATGACTCAGTCTCGTGGAAGTAGAACTGCTGAAATCGCTTACTGCACCTATTACGTGACATTAAAATGCGTTTTTCAATTTCTTTAATTCTATGAGTAGAATTTGCATTCAGATCAGTGAAAGATGAATTAAAGGGGACCTATTATGCGAAATTCCCTTTTACATGGTGTTTGAACATAAATGTGTGTTGGCAGTATATGTACACAACCACCCTATAATGATAAAAATCCATCCAGTCCTTTTTTTAATCCCCATTAATCATAAGCACTGTCTAAGAACAAGCTTTTCGCATATTCTGTACATAGTGACGTCACTTTGTACAGGCCCTGCCCACGACATGTTTGTTTGTGTGTGTTGTTTCGTTATAGCGCATAGTGAACGTTGTAACAGTATATGTGTGTTGCTCATCCATCATTGCAAAACTGCTGAAAAAACTACAACAAATAAATAGATTTATCAAATAAATTCAGAAACTTCCTGGTTCATTCTGAAAGTTGTTACTTCTGACGGAGTCTCTCCCTAATCAGTGTCTGACAAACATATAGGGCTGAACACCACTATTTTCGCTGTAGATTGGTATGTACAACATTGTTATTGGGAAAAATACAAACAAATGAATGATGAGGTATACCTTACCATTACTTTCACTGCAGACAGTACATGAGTAAAGCAGCATAAAAAACAAAAGAATGAATGTGCACTTAAGAGTATTTGAGTAGATTTTATTAGTTTTTTAGACTAATAAAAACAAATGCGTGACATATTCTTGGAAAATGTGTCTACACGAACAATCATACAGATGTAGGTAAATTTGCACCAGCTCACTAACAACTGCACACTGGTGTGTTCATGTTGACTGATCCTGACTGAACACCATGAACGGGAATTGGCTGCCTGCCTCAAGGGAGGTAGAGCTTCAGGTCACACCTACCGAGACCACAGACATTTTGGGGGGCAGGGGCTCAAGTGGAAAAAATGGGAACTTATCATAATTATTTATTTATTTATTTTTTAACAAAACATTAAATATGTTAACACAACTCTGACTTCCCTACCAATTTATTTTAATTCCCTCACACTCATGCAATTGTTTTATACTCAACAGATACAAAATAATCAGTTCACACAGAGACCATGGTCTTGTTTAGTATTCACTAGGTTTATCACAAGAACAGGCAACATCAAAGGAATCTATGCCACATTGTGAATGTTTTCTATGCTACTATATACAAGTATATATTTAGAATAAATGACTGCACCAAGGAGAGGGACATAGTTTCACAAATAATTTGTTTCTTTAGCACAAGCCAATTAATCATTTTAATTATTTTGGTAATATTGGAATACACAACACTTCAATGTATGCAAATTAGTGCATTTTAATTAGTTCATGCCTAATTTGCGTTATTAGATGCAAATTTTACTGTATTCACCTGTTGTGTCTCCATTAAGTACAGTACATTAGCCTGCATGTCCATTATATATTGCCTTAGCTAAACTTTAGCTAAATTATTACATTAGCTAGTAGCTCATGAGTTATGCATGTTTTCAAGACACAAATTAAGACACGTAGCTATTTAGCAGTAAAGCCGATGCACTGGTAGCTTAGTCTTTTGTTCATCACCACTCACCTCCACACAAGCCAAGAAAAACACAACTGAGCTGGGAGGGGCTGATGTCTGCCTGTCTGCCTGTTGCACTGCTGCACGGAGATGCGGAAGGAGGGCATCGGAACTTCCGGATCTCCCGACCTGATATTTTGATTTTTATTCAATAAATATATTTGTTTTACAGGGATGCTGTGCACAAACAGGAATATATATATAATTTATTTATATCATTATAAAAAAGGGCAGGTGCTCAAGCCCGCTTTAATGTCTATGTGTACATGTGCCTGTGGACCAATGGCAGTGAGAGGGTGTTTAACAGACGGTAAGAAGTTTTGCTAAAAGTTCGCCCAGGCGAGCTGTTAACGAACCACCTAAATGAATGCAAAAGCACCTTCTTTTTGGCCAGATTTTGTTCGAAATTATGTTACACCTGTTCGTTCTTCCATTTCATATGAAGTATATTGAGGCTGTCAGTCCTCTAACTTTCTGCATCACATCTTTTTTGTTCCACACAAGAAAGAGAGTCATATGGGTCTGAAACCCCTCATGATGTTCCAAGTAAATGATGATCGAATTAAAATTTTTGTGTGAGCTATACCTTATGTTCATAACTTGTATTTTAAAAATACTAACAATAGAAATCAAGAGCTGCCAAGGGTTTCTGTGTAATTCCTATGTCGTATTGTGTATATGTGTAGCCGATTCTACCCGTTCCACTCTGCACGGGACTCGAACCGACGTCTCCGGTGTGGGAGGCGGGTGCGCTAACGAGGAGGCTAAAGGCTACAGCCTCTAGCGTCAGTCGCTAGTGCACCTCTTGAGGTCAGGAGAGTGAGGTTTACACACTGCACAGCTATCTACCAGCTGGCCCCTGTTACATATGAAGGACATACTGAATTATTCTCTCAAGAATATTAAGTAGCAGGTTATAATGACAATAGTTTAAACCAAGGCAGTCACATCTGTACAGTCCCATACTATATAGTGGCTGTATTGTACAGTACACATAAAAGCCATAGTTTAAATTTTGAAAATGTTCTATTTGACAAGAAACGCAAATAGTTGGTCCTTGGAGAGCCTCATAACGTATGTGTCATTTCTTTATTGGCCATATTTCACTAACCTCCTGCTGAGTAACCTTCCTCTTACCTGCTTTGATGTCTATGGGATGTTGAAGCACATTTGTAATTATCGCTGAGCCAACCTCTACACATTCAGCCTCCCAACAGGCAGCAACTGCACACTCAAACTCAGATCTTAAGGGCGACCTTTACAACATCCATTACTGTATGTCAGAAAGGGAGGCGCCCTTGACGACACAGTTGTGTAAATTGCAGTTTAAAAACATGTTTGTCTTCATGATCACTCCTCTTCCACACTCAGTAGTGTGTGCTTAAGAAGAAATGGCTGTTGAGGGGCTCATCACTCACAGATAGTCCAAGTGTTCCCCGACACCTACAGAGCAGAGCAATGATGTTTCAGGCACTATTGAAACAACTGCTTAAGAGAATTGACAACAAATGCTGATTTGGTGATTTTAAAATTTTTTTTACTCCACCCATTTATTTTTTAACCTCAACTGTCGCAAATAATCAGTTTGGCAAAACTGCAACAGACTTGAAAATTTGAGATTCAAGAATAAAGATGTAAACAATTAGATGCCCAACATTATTGAGATTTTACCATAGTTAAGGGATGTTGTTGGGTATTTTGTGAAGTGGAGTGCTTAATACTTTTATACCATGGTAAAATCACTTTAACCTCTTGTGGCATAGCATTGCTATGCTGCTGCTAAAGAGTTCTGAGTGGTTTTTATTGCATTATTTGCTTACTGGCTAAAGTTAAAAAAATAAAAAAATACACCCCAAGTTTCTATATTCTGGTCCCTTTATATGACTTGGCTCCCTCCTTCAATGTAAGTCTATGGTATTCCACCAATTTCATCTTTGTATGTCGGATTGTTAGAAAAATAATTGCACACTTCCCATCAGCAGGCTCAAATGTAGCACAAATGGTGCTGGAGTAGTTAGACATATATTACATTATGAGTGGCAGTAAAGCAGATCTGTTCAAAACATTTAAAAAAACCTATTTAAATTGAATTTACAAATGTTGTTTTTAACCACCTATCTGCTGAGTGAGAGTCTTGATTGCCATGATTTTTGGGTGACAGCTTAATGTTCTAATGCATGTAATTTATTCTCCTCTCTCTCCATCTCTTAAAAAAAAACTATTAGTCTGATTTTGGGAGGCATTGGGATCCTGAGGGGGGGAAATCTTGTTGAAGATGACCCTGTCCTTCCATTTCCACATGCCTCTGCTTTAGGGTAAAGATTTTAGTTTGCCCTCTGAAGCACCCTTCCCTGCTGGAATGACTGTTGGTCTGCTGCATGTGTGAATGTGTTGAAGGGGATCTTTAAGGGCATATTCTGAGATGTATTGATCAAGAGAATCAATTAAAGAGAGAGAGAGAGAGATTACTTTTTTAACTCTGCAGGCACACAGTCATGATAGGCACTCATCAGGAGTAGAGGAACAATGTCTAATACATTCACTTGAGAAGACAGAACAGTTTCTCTCTCATTCTCAATCTCCTTCCTATTTCCTACCCAATTAGTCCCTGGGGCTACTATCACTCAGGATACTAACACTCTATACAGATCCCTACATCAAATGCTGCCACCTCTGTACTCTCTCACACTCGTAGACACACTACAAGGCTCTTTATACCTCTATAGAAGTATTGTAGATATACATGCTAAAGAGACAGGGTTCCCACAAGATATTACAAAGCCTTAAAATATCTTAAACTCTTTTTTTTTTATTTAAGGTCATAAAAAGTCTTAAATATCTTAAATGGTATAACAAAAGTCTAAATTATAATTCAAAGATTTATTAATTGTGTGGACAGACAAGAATAATTATATGGCCTAGTGTAATTATTAAGCTTTAGTAATATATAATTTACTTAAATAAATGCATGTGCATTTATACAATACATCAAATGTCGCGAAAAACTGGTTTGGAAACACTTTTTGTCTATAAAATTGGCATTAATGCAAAAATGTATTCACATGACATAGTTTGCCTCAATCGTTAGCCTGTGTTAATCATGACGACAGTGTTGAAAGCCAATTTATTGTATATGATTATGAATCGATCTTTACGGCATATAGAGCCGATCTGCAAATGTGACACTTCAGGATTGCCAACACAAATATATCGTGCACATTGAACTAACGAATGGCCACTCTTTGCAATTAATTTAATCGTGGTATCCATCCATTTATTTATTAAAGTTTCTTTTCCACATCACTCAAAAAAATAGACGCAAGTCATGGAATTAGCACACAAAACATAAAACAGTCAGCTGAATGGCATTCTCAGAATGTTCTGCACTTTTTTCAAGACTATAAACTATCAGAACTATTTGTCCATAGTTGAGTAAATTAGTTTTTCAGAAAACAAGCTTTTGAACATTTTAAAACATTTAAATACTTTAAATCGAACCATCTTTACCTCGGATCATATTTACTGCTTATTCAGAAAATGTAAATTTGCATTATGACACTAAATATGCAGAACATAATGCAGTTGTGATGGTGATGCTATAGATTAGATAATTGTTCAAAATATTGAATATCAGGAATGTATCATATATGTAAACCCTGATATTACACCACATCATGTTTTTTTTCTTTAATAGCTGTGCACACAGCATATACACATCAATTGATGGTCCTTATACTGAGACAGAAAGTTTCCCCCACTACTTTTGCCTGCAGGTTGCCAGCTTGAACAGGGCCATGACGATCAACTTTCGGGTCGGAACCGGTGGCAACCTGCGATATGCGCAACATCAGAACCAATTTTACAGTCCAATCAGAAGGGCAACTGCTCCCTTTTGATTGAAATTCCTCCTCTTCTGAATGCTTTTATTTGTTAATTAAAATGACAGTAAGATGGTTAATTTCAATGATTTGTCTTAATAATCTCCCCATTTACTCAAACATCAGAGGAAAAAAAATTAAGGACATCTGGCAGGTGAATTATCGATAAACAGCTTCAGGGCAGATTTCTTTTGCGATAAACCAAAACCTATTCGACAAAGTTTTTTTTTTAGGCATGACGTCATCACGCAAACCATTTTTAGCAATAAAAGGCCATTTGAATGGAAACAGGCAGAAGGTGGCAAATGTTGCAATTTTTGTTTTCCGCATTTTCACTTTGTCGGTAACAAAATAGCTCGAAAGGTAGATGGAAACTAGGCTAGTGTTGCACATTCTTCAAGCACATGGGGGGCTCGTGAGTGTTTCCTGTGGTTGCGGAGCAGATCCCAATATATTTTAGTCTTGTTTATAGTTAAAAGTCTCACGTTGTCTTTTTTTCTGGTTATTATTGACATTTTAGTTGCACAATAAACAGCATCTGGGATTTAATTTAATTTGGACTCTTGTATCCGCTGAATGGTCCACCCCGTCACAGAAAAGAAAAACTAAGAACATTTTTATCATTTAATATTGGCTATTACTTAAAAAAAAAAAAAAAAAAAAACACTATTGGCAGATTAATGTGTTATTGTTATAAAGTAATGGAGCAACAGGATTAAAGTCAAATCTGTTTTACTGTGAAATTTAAATCTGGATCAAACAATGATTTAAATGTAACCCTGATTATATTTAAACCTTGATAAACCTTGATTTTATCCAAATTTAAGGTTTTTGGTTGATGCAACCCATATAGTCAAACTTTAATTAGTCTTTTAATACATTTTGAATTATTTATATTTATTCCCTCTGGTGGACAAACAGTACTGCCTTTTATGCCTATAAAAGCTTTAAATACTGTTGAGAAATTAGGTATTTCTTATGTTACAGCTATGCCAAATTGATGACATTGTGCGTGTTACCTTTATCAGTTTAAAATATTTGCTCACAAGATATGGTCATTTAGTCATAATAGTCCATACCCAAAAATCTATTGGCTCATATCTTCAATATGATTTACCATATTAAAATTATTTTGATAACTTTTTGTCTGGAATGTCTGTATATAATGTATACAAAGTTTTGAGTGAATTGGGAAAACGAGCCTAGGACGAGTTTGAAAAAGTAGGTTTTTCAAAAAATCAGAATGATGTAAAAGATTGTGAATTTTTTTTTTTACAAATACAAATATTTGTATCCTATACAGTTCTGGAGTTAATTCAACTGCTTTGAAATGTTGCACATTTTGGATTTACTTAAGTTTAGCGCCCAGGCATAAACAATTTATGAAACTTGGCTTGTTACCATTATTTTGTTAAGTTTGAAAATTGTGCTCACGAGATACAGGTTAATCAGTCATTATAGGCATCACCCCTAAACATATTTGCTTATATCTTCAGAACGAAATGACGTATTCAAATTCTTTAGATACATTTTTTTTTTCAGGAGTGTCTGCAAATGATGTATACCAAGTTTCGTGAGAAAGACGAGTTCGAAAATTTCGGTTTTTCGAATAATTCGAAATTGGAGAAAATGTTTCTTGCAGAAATGAAAATTCAAGTGAGCATACGATTTGTGGGCACTGGTGGATTCAGAGAAGATACAAATGCCTATATGGTTCTGGAGATATTAGCAAAAGCATGAATTAGCTAATTATAGCCCCACCGTGTGTCCGATTGTCACAACATTTCGGCTTCGTGCGGATACCCTGCTTGTGTATAGTAATTTTCATAACCCACAGCTATTCCCAATACGAGTTATAAGATGCTGAAATTTGATTGGCCATTGGTGAACATTTTTGTTAATTTTTCAAATAGATTATTTAAGAATTTGTTCGCATTTGAACCAATTATATGTATATTTAATTTGCATATTTAATCTGAGTTTTTTTTTTGTTTTAGCACCCCCTAGGGGCAGAATTGTACAAAATGTTTCTGACATATTCTAAACACCCTGTTGACTATGTGTTCTGAGTTTGGTTACGTTTGGAGTTTGTGCTGAGTAGATATTGATCAATTACTCAAATACGATTTGACGTATCGAAATTATTGATGGCTTTTTGTCAGGGGGATCTATAGATGATGTATATCAAAAAAATTTCCGATCGGACTAACGGTCTAGGAGGAGTTAGAAAAAGTTGTTTTTTTATACAAAGTCCAATAAACATAGAAAAGCGAAATCTATATTTGATATCCACCTATACACCTGGACACTTTTCAAGATTCTTGGAGAATTCGCAACTGTTTTTCTAAATATTTAGGCTGACACATATCAAATCAAGAGAGCAGGCCTTGTGTGGCTAACTATTCCAAACAAAGGGCCTATTTTAAAGATGCAGCGTCAAGTTACAACTGAAAGTGGGAAGCAATTCTCTTTCATTCAGCTGCTGCCTCTTGTTCTTCATGGACTTGTTCTTTCGCCGATCTACACTATTTCTAGTTGTTGGTGAATGAAAACATGATGTAATGATACCGGAAAATGGATGTGTCTTCAGCGTATTTATCATGGATTGTATGTTCGGCTCATATTATACCAGTCTTAATATGATTCAAGTTTGGCAAATGATCTGTTATTGAAGGTGTTAAAAACACTTGGACCCAATTGCAAAAACTGAAAGTAAACCTTTTCATTTGTGAATATTTAATTTGCCATGACTGTTTGATAGTTTATGGTGCTGACACCCTGTTTACAATGGGTGCGTCCACTGACGCAACACACATGACACAAACTTTCTAACCATTTGTTTGTGTTGTTGGCAGTTGGAATGGGACATCTGTTTACCATTGGCGCAATGCGACATGCCACCATGGACACTTCCATGGTTATTGATTATAATAGGTTGGATCTGAGTGTTAACAGTTGTGCTTGAGATAAACAGTTTAATGTATTCCGATGCAATTTGTTGGATGCGCTTTATGTGTATAGCCTGGAATTTTGTTTTATAATGTTTTGGTGCTTATTAATTCCAACTGAGTTTCAAAAATGTCTCTATTTGAGGGACTGTACAATGTTAGCCAATCATAACAGTGGGCATTTAAATAAAAATAAAAAATCGCTTTGTCCAAAACCGAGCGTTTTCTACCATTTTTTCTTTGTTTACCCCAAAATTTTCTAAATTATGACGATATTACGATGATAGTGTAAATTTACTGGGGAGGGTAGAATTGACAAAAATTCTAATCAGTATTGTTTTGATGACGATTTCTGCAGAATTGGAATGACCATCTTTCATAAAGTTCTACACATACTTTGCCTAATTTGATGATGCTTTCAGCTTCCAGTACTGTACAGAAACTGTAGTTTCAGCTCTGTTTAACACTTTTACCACGTTTAAATAAATTCCAGAGAATTCTGCCATTTTTCCACAAAATCAGCATAGAATATGTGGGAAAAAATAAATAAAAAAAATATCATGGCCTGGTTGTGGGTCTTTTAAATGTAAAAAAAAAAAAAATGCACCTGTAGATTATGTCTAGCCTAGCAAATGAGACTGGGCCAATTCAGCATTGAACTCTACTTTTTGTTCATAAGCAGACTATGATGCACAAGTGTCTTGAGACTGCTTGAGTGGATAACCATATGCTGTCACAAAAGGCCAACAGAGCCTTGTATTGAGTACTGAGCTGAGCTGGGAGTTTTGTGGGAGTCGGTGAGTGGGAGGATGGGGAGAGACGAGGGACGTCTGGGGTGTGGGAGAGCTTGTCAAGGTTTTTCAGGAAAGTTACAAATCAAGGATTTCTGAAACAAGCCTTCTTTTTGGGTTCACTCTCTGGAGTGGAAGTGTGTGTGAGAAGAGAGCATGTTAACTGGGCCGTCCTGCTCTTTATTGCAGCACTCAAATCAATGGCATATGTTGAGGGTGACAGTCTTGCTGAGCTGTCAGAATCTGTGCTGCACCTTCTTCAACTGGCACCAGTCCATTCAGCCACACTCCATCCACCACAACCAGCCAAGAGGTAAACAAACTCACCCCTGCAAAAGTCAGAGATGTCAAAGGATGAAAAACCTGTGGGCTACTCAATGATAACCAGAGATTATGAGCCAAATAAGAGATAAAGACTTAACATTTATTTTTATTGTTGCTTATGTGCTCCATAGCATTGAAATACTTTATACACATTATAAACCCCTCATAATCTGTCCATGTAATTATAATGTACTATCATCGTGTTGGAACCACAAAGCAAGCCAGTGACCAAATCTCATGTGGCATTGTTTCACAAGACTAGCATTTCCATTCATTTTACAATTTTAGCATAATAATGATGTTGTCAATCTAAACTTTAACCTCTGTCAGGCGCCAAAGAATAATGCAAAATTCTGAGACATCCAGTTACCTCAGAAATGAGCACTAATCAATTTTACCCTGTAGATGAAGCACTCACTGTAATGATGATGATTTGTACTTATGGTTTGCCAATTTATGTCTCAATGGATTGATTAAAATTTGGGGAGATAACCGTATAATTCTAACTTGTTTATGGAAAGACAGAGAGAACAAAAATTGCATTTTTTTCATTTTTCTTCAAATCATGATTAGATCTCAATGAAATACAGCCCTTGATTTTTCACTTCTCATCACTATGATTTTGTTAATTAAGTAAAAGTAGATTTTCTTGGTGTGTGTGCTGCATATTTGGACCCAACAGCCTAAATGTTGTTCAGTTAGTTCTACACAGCTCTTTTCGATGGATAGGCCTCCAGACTGATTACATTGAATGGTGGGTATTTCCTGTGTTTAAACCCACATATGGACTGAGGAAGGCAGTGGCTGTAAAAGTACTGTTTCTCTCCACTACATCTTAATTTCTCATTCAAAAAGCAAGAAAGTAATCTGCTCTCTATCTTTATTTTATTTCACCATGTCTGCTGTCCAACAATTGTGGGAGGCTTTGGGCTACAGGCAGTTGTAGGGTGCAGCCAATGCAAATTTCACAATTTGGTCACATTGGCTGAGACAATTGTGGCTAAATGTAGTTTTTCCCTCAGGATTCCTCATTGATTGAGTCTCTGAGCCACACCTACTGACCCATGGCTTGCATTATCTTTTACATTAGTGTATTCTAATTTGAAAAAAAAAAAAAAATTGTGTGAAACATAAAAGGGGTCTGTTGGAAATCCTCCCAGAAGCATCACTATCAAGTTTGTCACGCAGCGTGTGCTGACATTGGGTTTTATGACTTGATTGATAAATACTGTGATTATCCCATGAGTCAGTAGTCTAGGAACAGCCCACCATAAATTTAGCTGGAACCAGAACCAGTCTAATGACTAAAAATAATGGTACATATTTACAATTTTTTGCAAAAGGCAAAATATGTGTTTTGGACAGAGAGAGGCGAACATGACGTGTATGGTAACACTTTAGCCACAATTCACCTGTAGGCTTTGTGATTCTAGGTAAATCATGTTTACATTGTTTTTCATATGTTGTACACACATAATGCAAATGGCTTGGTAGAGTGAAATGAGAGATTGAGGGTGGGTGGTAGAGCCATTTTGGTTGCACAAACCTCCACAAGGTCATTCAGAAGTAAAACTGATTTACACACACAGCCACACATACTGCCCCAATATTTAAAGATTTTTTGGTATACTGAATTTCACTGTTGAAATCTTCCGAACATTTATTAGCTATTAATTGCCAACATGTTTAATTGTATATGTATTTCTGTTTGAAATCCCAATATTTTATTTCCATAATGCAATTGATTACTAACAATAACATATAAACTCCTAAAGATAGAGCTTGTTCCTTGGTGGTATATACTTCTGCTGATGCCATCAATATGTGATATTTTAACTAAGAATTTGCATTTAATAGAATTTCTGGTGGAGAACTACACTACCGATGATCCTGTTGAGAAAGCTCCATCAATCAGAGCATTGCGGCACACAATGCACCAACAGAGCTGTGCACCGGCCACATGCTTCCAACATATATTGTGAATGGAGCAATCTAAAAACAAATCTAAATTCAATACTTACTGTAACTGAGCACTTTATAAGGAACACCATTACACTTACTTATTTATGCAATTATTTAATCAGCCAATCATGTGACAGCAGTGCAATGCATAAAGTCATATAGATATGGGTCAGGAGCTTCATTTAATGTTCACATCAACTATCAGAATGGGGGAAAAAATGTGATCTCAGTGATTTTGACTGTGGCATGATTGTTGATGCAAGATGGGCTGGTTTTAGTATTTCTGTAACTGCTGATCTCTGGAATTTTCACATACAACAGTTCATGAGTTTACTCAAAATGGAGCCAAAAACAAAAAAACATCCAGTGAGGGCAGTTCTGTGGATGGAAATGCCTTGTTTATGAGAGAGATCAACAGAGACTGGTTCAAGCTGACAGAAAGGCTACAGTAACTCAGATAACCACTCTGTACAATTGTAGAGAGCAGAATAGCATCTAATAATCCATAACATGTTAAACCTTGAAGATGGGCTACAACAGCAGAAGACCACGTTGGGCAATTTATTAGGACCATATTGTTCCTAGTTAAGTGCTCTGTGAGTGTATGATCAACATCTTTAAAGCTGACGTATGTAATTTTGCCAGTGTTAAAATGCTTTCTATCCTAGCCTAATATGCATAGACAACTATAAGTAAACCATAAATAGGTTGATTTTCTTGAAAACTGTAAACATTGTGTTTCTATGGCACTATAAAAAATTGTGTGTTTGTTTTGAGTGACCCGCTTAGATCTGGCCAAACAACATTACTCAACCAATGGCGTGAGTTGGGGGCAGGACTATCTGATTGTTTGAACAACTGAAATTAAGGGCAGTATTTGGAACGCTGTTTTTTTTAAAAAAAAATATATATATATATATATTTTTTTATTTTTTTATTCTATTCTATGGCACTAGTGGTGCAGAAATTAAATCAGCTTTAAATCTATAGTTTTATATATCATCTCATTAATGCGATTACATCATTAAGAATGTTTCATGAGATTGTAGTTCATTCCTTCATAAAATGCATTGAGAAAACTTGTCTTTGTCTTCTTGTTAAATTTTCAAATACTATACTTTTTTGCTTCAAATAAAAGTTTTTGATGTTGTGATTCACCTCAGAGCTGGTTGTTTTTTTTTTTCATTACTTGAAACACATTAATGAATGTGTTTATGATATCTCTATGTTAAAAATGAGTAGGTAAAATACTACCGGAAACCAAGACGGCTGAAAAAGTGGGCAAGCACCATTGCAGTCTAACTTTGCTGCATTACTCCAGGCGAATGAATTATTATAATACTAGAGGTATACTGAAGAATTGTTTATTCCGATTATTATTATTATTACTATTATTATTATTATTGTAATAATAATAATAATAATAAAATTATATATAAAATTGTAAAATAATAATTTGCATTGTGCCTTCGAACCTTTGTGTTAAAATCACTAAAATGCACAGCCTCTCGCTGATTTTAAACTGATACATATACAATTCCAATAGTATTAGCTCTTGGATAGATATAGGATGTCTTCAGGGTAAAGAGTGTAATCGTTGTTTAGCAACTAAGGAACATTAATGTCCTTCAGTCAGTATGTCAATATGGCTGGGTTAGGATGCAAACGTCACTGTCTGCTGTCTCCCATGCTATCTAAATGAGACATTGTTAGCTAAGGGTTGGGCTCATGAACATTGTCAGTCAATTCCTGGCTGTCTTTTTCATCACTTTATTGTGGTAAACAGGAACAAGGGGAAGGGTCAAACACAGTTCACTACTGACTCATCAAGACTTTATATGGAGCAGAATTCTCAGGTAGATTCTTCAAATTTTAACAAGTTTTTCTATTGTCTTTTTGTTTGTGTTGTTTTATTGCTTTGCACACTGCAAAGGAGACTCACTGCTCAATTTAGCAAAGATTATACTTAAACAGAACCCTGTTATTCTTTTTCTCTGGGCCAAACAATTATGACACTATTTAATTTGTGGAAAGGAATCTGCTGTATGCAATACATATTTTATAGATTAAATTTCCTAAAAAACATGTTTATTGCATAATAATGTTGATTTAAAGCATATACTGCAGCAGTGATATTTGGTTAAGGTTTGCAGCTCTTTATTTTCCAGTGGGCCTTGATGAGGTCTAAACTGAAGCACGCTTTCTGCTGTGTTTTCCCCCTACCTGTGAAAGTATTTACTTTGGCTCTCAACCCTTACACCACATCTCAAAACCCAAACTAACAGAGTATTTGGATAGGCAAAGCAGCTTATTAACATTTCTCAGTGACCTCAACCGTCCAAATGTTCTATGTTACAATTTTTGCAAATTCCTAACATAGAAATAACATGCTCAGCAATTGAAAATACGTCTTAAATATTCTATGAATTAAAGGCAGCGCAACATACATTACATGAAAGCAACCAGTTGATTTTTACATTCAATTAAAAAATGCAGGTTTTGTTAATTTATTATTTTTGTATTGTTTTTAGACTGTTGTTTGTTTGTTTTTTTCCTCTTATTAAGTCATTGTGTTACAAAGAACTGTATAAACATTTGATGTTAAATATCAACCGCATATCAAAGTGACAAATACACCTTTATTTATTTTTCATCTACATCAGCCGTTATCTTATGTCCAATCTTGTGATAACATTATCACATGATTTGTAATTTATGTTTACATCCTTAGGTTGCTGACCGGTATCCTGGTACGATAAACGTGTATGTTTAATAAAAAAAGAATAGACTGAAACAGGACAAAATAACAAGGTATGTCAAGCGGATTTATCCCTTTTGTGTATGGAAAGAAAACATACTTGTTGCCAGGTGTATTTTATATGTTCAGAAATTTGATAGATCACTAATTTAAAACACATGCATTAAAAATAATATACAGCATAAAAAGTTATAACTGTGTTGTCTGATTAGTTATGGTAATTGCTCTATTTAGCCACAATAACTCAGGAATCTTTGCTGCAAATGCAAACAAAGTAAAAAGTGCTTCATATCCCCAAATGAAAAAATTAAAAATGCATGTTACTGAGAAAGGCATGTCCAAAACTGTCCCTATCCACTGAAATATATATTGCCATAACTTTGTTATATTTTTACAATTTCACATAAATCAAAAGTTATAGACAAGCTGAGACTAAAAGCGTTCATTCCTCCAGTGCTCCATTTAAGTAGCAGTCAGAGCACCGGGTGATACTTCTGTCAATGTCACTACCTTCTGGTCTCCTCCCCTTGAAAAGACCTGATTCAGCTGCAGGAAACAATAAGATCCACACCAGATCAACAAGGACGAGGGAAAAGACATGAAAGGAAATTCCCAAGTCTTTTTTTTTTGCTTTCCTCACGTTCTCTCTATCTCTTTCTTTTTCTCTCTCGAACGACTTTTGACTTTGACACATCTGTATATCAACACACAGTAGCAGCGCATAGGAGTATTGCAGACTCGGAGGGCCATAAGCGATTTAAAAGCACTAGATCAGTCATCTAACACTAAGAGGATGGTCTGCAACCGGATACCCGAACATCTCTGAGAACATGCAAACATGCCCACTGATCACATCAATAACAAAGTTATTGATCATAAAGTTCAGACTAATCAAATCGAGCCTTGCTTTGTTTGAAGTTAAATATGTGCTGCAGTGCCGATTATCTGTTCCACTTTTGGACTTTGCTGCTGGCCACCCACTCAAAAGTACATGGAGGGAAAGTGTTATTTGTATTGTTAAATTTACATTAAGCCCATTTTAATTGCATCAGCTGCTAAACAGATCTCACAATAATGGCCCCAACCGAGAAAATAGCGATGATCTGTGGAAGGGCCTGCAGTATAATGGGCAAACCCAATTAATCTAATCTTGTTGTGTTCCATTATGGCTGCACTTTATCATTTCAACAGATGGAGCATGAAGAAATTAAGAATGTGCTCCTGCCAAGCAGTGCTCACTCATAGACACATTTCTTTCTCATGGTAGAGTGTTTGCGTCTGAGGTTGTCTGTATATCCTCCTAAAGAAGTGATCCCCTTACAGATGAATAATGCAATCTTAACTGATTCTTTGACAAGAGATTAATTGAAGAAAACTTTTTGTTGGATAAGTCAAGTGGTAGAAAGTTTTGGATCTATGATAAAAATGACTGGAACTGCTGGGTTCATGCCAGGTCATCCAAGCGGCATGCTCAGCTGTAACTGATGAGGTCTGTTTGAATCGTGATGTTCACAAATAACATTTTTCCTAAAATGAGAACAAAATTATAGATCTGTGTTGATGAAGTTCAACTTTTGGGCTCTTGAATTTGTTTCTTGAAATGAAGATTTTATTTTTAACTTAACGAATGACAAAAACAACTAGACACTGAAATAGGTCAGTTATGTGTAGGTTACATATTGCGCAACACATTTTAAAGGAACTATCTCTAGGGAGCAAATTTCATTCAATGATACACACAGTACTGTGGATGGGCAATAGCTTGAAAGCAAGTAGGATACAAGTAGGATATTTTAGCAATTAGACAATTTTTTGTGATTATTTGAAGTCCCGAAGCCATAACTTTAGATACTGATTCAATAATATTTAAAGCATAAATAAAATTGCTTTTTGTTTCTAAGACTCTACACATGCATGTGAGGAGCAAATTGGTAAATTGAATTCAATTAATTTATCCAATCAGAATTACTATAGGATCGGCAGGTCTGAATAAAAAAAAAAAAAGTATCAATGTAAATTATAAGAAAGGACAGAAGCAACAAGACACAAGAAATCTGCCTGCTCTCAAAACACTAACCATAACCACTTTACCATAACATGAATAATTAAGATATAAACATTGTAAGTAACAACCTGTCTGAAATTGTATCACATGCAATTAATTAAGCGAGTAAGGAAACCACTTATATAAAGCACAAATGAAGACTTTTTTTAATCTTATGAAGCAACTCTTCTCAGTAGTACTTGTTCTTTGAACAACCCCTCAATTTTCAGCTTCCCTTGGTAGTTTGTACTGACATGGTATTGAAATTATTATTTCACCAAGAAGTGTAGTTCTTTTCTCATTTTTAAAATAGCAAATCACCCTCCCTGAAGTCACGTACCGTTTTCACATAAGACTAAACAAGACACCCTCAAACCTATTTCTACTTTTCTGGACAGAAAAATTAATTATGTTCTCATTTTGAAAGATACGTTTGAGCAGTCTTTGAGTCTTGAAAAGCCTTTTGCAGTGGTTATATGATGAGTTAACTATGTACAGATGAGCACTAATAACTCTTAAGGAAAAACTTTTAATCATGACGATTGAATTTAGGTTATTTGTAGAAAACATTAGGAAAACAAGGCCTATAGTTTCACACCAGACAATGTATCATGAGCTTGAACATAGAGTAGTATAAAATTAAATATTCAAATTGCTAACTAAAAGTATAAATAAAGGGGAAAATGGGAATCTGTGAATGCTGTTTTTAAAACATAGTTGTAGTTTTTCCAAGACCAACTGTTCCAGTCTACCTTTATGTTCGATTTACTTAACTGACAGCTTTATCAATGTATAAATGTAAGTCTTCAATTTAAAAAGTCATAAAAAGCCAACCTTTTTTATTTAATTTTGAGTAAATATTGTCTAACAAATGTTCATTTAAATTATTTGGTGTGTAGCTCAATTGCAATCATTTAATTGTAATGCTTATTTAAATTATATCAGTCATCAGCCATTCTTCTTTCTAAACTTAGCATTGCTCATTGAAAAAAATGGCAGTCGACATGTATTTTCAGCATTTTTTTTTTTTACTTTACTTACAACATTGAAGGACCTCAGGTTAAAAACAGTTCCATTCACCTGGTCCTTTAGACAATTTTGCCATGTGAACTAACTGGTAATTGTGCTAGAATATTTGTGTTCTCTCAGATTAGCATGACCTAGGAAGATTGAATTCATGGTATTAGTTTAACTAAACATGTTTTGTCCCACTGTTGCAGTGGTCATTGGGTTTGGTCTCACTGTACCATGTGTGGTTGACACTCTAGCCCTCCTTCTGGTTAGGCGTGTAGCGTCATCAAGGCTATGTGGTCTCATTACCCGGGTGGTGTCATGATATTGAGTTCAAGGTTGGGCTGCAATAGAAAAGGAAATGTGCAATAATTTAAATTAAGAACTGAAAGGCCTGGTTTTCTACTTGATCAAACTCAATACATTACTAGGAATATTACAAACTCAAGTCATTTTACTGTTTTTGGTTTGTTTGGTAATACAAATTTCACAAAATTCATAGACTTTACACATGTTATCAGTAAAAGACTTCAATGATATGTAGCACTTTTAGAGTATAATGGGAATTGGTGATATTGTTAAATCAATAATTATTTATTATTGGTTTATAGACATAAAACACAGTATTTAAGACCTCAGTATTGCAGAGTAATCACAATGGGACAACATTTGTATCTCCAAAAGAGCTCAAATCATTGCGAAAAATATTTTGATTATCCATGTCAGCTATTAAAGCATTGCAAGTTTTACATTTGGATTACATTTAAATACAGTATCCCAAAATTGTATTTACTTTTCAGCCCTTTATCTGTATATGAACCATTATGTTACATTATCATTAAGGGTATTATATGGTGTTATTCTCTATCGGTGTGTAGTTCCGTGTTGGAGAGGGATATACTTGAAGCACTCAGAGTGATAACTGCATCAATTCCAAGACCCACAAAGCATTTCATCAAATGAATGATCCTAAATCAAACTGTGTTTTGGTACTACTTTGAAGTTTCTTCTTTTTACGCTATTACTGGCTTGCTCTGTTCTCTCTTTCAGAGCAGTGTCCTTGGGCAGCCTTTCATGTACTGTGAAAATATCATGCTCAATTTATCTTGAATTGTCTTCATATGTTGGATCTAGGCCTCCATTCTTAAAGACCTATTCTCTCCACCACTCTACGTCTGTGATTTAGCATCTCAGTCAGTGTTATGAAGACAATGGTTAGCCATTTTTATCCGCTTCTGTTGTCAAGAACTGATACAATTTAGAGTTTTTCATAAACACTAATCTGAGCTCATTAGAGGACAGATATGTTTGTTACTCATTGATATGATGTGATACTGCGTCATAATGTGAATCACAATTCACATCAAATTGGAGCTAGTTTTGTTATACAGTGGCCCCAAAAGTAACCTTGTCTCATAGAATGAATCTTACTATAACTACATTTTGCAAACTGCCTTTTTACGTGCCATGTTCCACGTTTAGCTGCAGTTTCCTAGTGAAATGAACGCTAGAGTCATTACAACAACTTTGTGTTTTATTCACTTTCAAACAAATCACGACTACAATGGCTAATTATGACTTTATAAACACTTATTTTCACTATATTATTCACACCCTGCTATTTTATTATATCAATTCACTTTACTTTACTTTTTACTCTAATGCATCATTTGAAAAAAATGCTATAAACTATACATTTTAACGCTTGTATTACAGATAGGGTCACCTACATTTACACACTTAATCTGATTTGATTAGCTACTGTGGTAGCTCACCTGATTTCGACACCAGTCAAGCATATGAGTTAACACTTGAGACGAAAGTGTCATAGAAGAGTCACGAGATGACGAGGTTGCTTCAGAATGTGTGCCATTCATTTCTCATTTTGTTTTGGACACTTGGTTAAATTACGTGACTGTCGCAGCATTTTTGCACAACAAAATTCTGTGCTTCTTACACGTTTGGTTGCAGTTTTTCAGAGAATTGTCCAGTGGGGTGCGCCAAAAGTGAGTGAAATGCTGTGGTAATCAGATGAGGTTGTTAAGGTGAATATTAGATGGAGGCTTTAATGAGTAAAACATACTTCCCTTACCTAAACCTGTAACCTAAATGAGAGGTAGATACAAAACAGACTTACCATTATACAATGCCTAAATGCTTAAGGATAAGGATAACTGTATTGTGTCTACCTCTCATTTCATATAAGATCACTATTGGGTAGGTTTAGTTTAAAGTTTTATATTAAGGAGGTTTGTTATAATCATTAGATCCTTCATCTATTATTCACCATAAAAAAAACTCTTCAGATTACGACACTATTCATTCAATTCTGGCGCCCCCCTGCTGGACATTTCACTGGGATAATTCATGGATGATATTGCATTGGATTGCAAAATATCAAACCAAGTTGCATCTGATACTAGATCTTTCCCAAAACCAACATCGCTTTTCTGAGCCATTTTTGCAATGTCTTTTAACCAACTCAAGGAGTTGTATCCAAATGTCAAAAGGTGATTTTTAGAGGATGTATGAAGTCAGTTCCCCTTAAGTTGACACAGGAGTCCCTGTAGAGTAACCACAGGTGTTGTTCATCACATTAACCATAGGCATTTTTCACCATCGTTTAAGAACTAGACATTTTCCAGAATGTTTATCTTCATTTTGAACAGTATTTTTGTAAAATATTTTGCTTGAAAATTGTGTTTGTGATATATTTCTTTAAAATAAATGTCACTTTGATATTTTATTATCTAATGCAATGGCATTCATACATTTTAAGTGTGACTTAAATGTTCAGATATAGTATTTGTGATCACTATATGTACACTGTGAGAGGTTTATGGTAATGTGGCATTTATGGCAATTTTCTAAGTTTTCTACTTTTTGGGGTGAGATCAGAGCATTGGCACTGGGCAAAGGAAACTCAGTGTCCATTACATGTCATGGTTTATTGTTACACCCATGTGATCAGCAATAATTCCCTCAAACTACTATTATGATGTTCAGTATGGAAAACTATGTACCAAACACCAGATGTATGTTTCAATATTGTGTTATATCTCAATTCGTAGTATTGTCCACGCAATCTTTCGTCCATGGTGTTTTCTTTCAGTCTTAAAGTCTGCTGTTTCAGTGAGACTAATTTGCTGTCAGACATGCAATGCTTTTGCAAAAGCAGGCAGACTCCAGAAATTATTTTATCCAAATAACCAAGCCCTCCTGGGCCATTGAGACAGGGACACAGAATGGCCTAGGAAGACAAAGCCCTCTTTTGAAGTCTGGAATGTTTTGACTGACTTAAAGCAGGCAACTGGAATGAACAGATCATTTTTACTGACCCATGGGATTTTTAACCATTTCAGACTCTACGAACAAAAGATAGAGTAAATGCCTTGACTGATATGTGTAGGGTTGGCAATCACAAGACAATGAGAGCAATGTGAAATTGATTTGGAGTGGAGAGTTGAGGATATTTTTCTGGGTTTTGTCAACAACTGGGGTATAAAAAGCATTTTGTGTAGAGGTAATGTGGTCTGTAGAACTTTTCTGGAAACATTACATTTGCTTAAACCTCATTAGAGAAAGTATCACGCAAATTTACAATTGACAAACAATTTCTGACACTTGATAAATACTATGGATAGCACATATTATCAACTATATTTTGGAATATGTTCCTGTGGTTTGTTTATTCGTGATCTAGTTCTAGTACTGCACTGTGACTGCCAGTCTTCAGGCCCTTTTCCACCATTGGTCTGAACATTTACCATTGTTGAATTGTGCCATTCTGTAACAATCTGGGCTTGTTGACAGTTATAGTTTCTTTTTTCCATTGTGGTACGGCGAAATCAGGATAAGAATGGACCGACTGAGCAAGTGACCAATCAAGGGTCGCCGCATCACTAAAGCGGTACCACCAGCATGGCTATCTCTCCTGAGTCTGGTTAGCTAACCATGCCTAGTAATCCCACTTGGTAGTCATATGACAAGTAATCATATGGAACCATTTGCTACATTTTTGCAATTAATTTGACATTTTTAACATTTAGTTCATTTTTTTTGTCTAATCTTAGTAGTTAACTTTTATCCTTATCTACCTGTTTATTAGTTGTTGAAAATGCATTAAATACAATCTCTGTATTGTAGCTGCTTTCGCAAGAAAACATCTGCCAAGAAAATAAACTTTTAAAAGGAAACTAAACTAAAATAAAGCATAGAGTTAGTTCAGACAGGTCTCGTAAGTCAAGCTCCATGAGGTCTACCAATACAATTCAGACGTTTATTACAGCGGTCCTATTAAATTCCTCCATTTATGTAGCTGCCTTTCCTTTGCATGGATTCAACTGAACTTAACACCTTCCTCCATCCCCAGCTCCTCGTCTTGTATGGCAGCTTTACTTTTGAGTTTTCTCTACATCTGTCTTGTTATTTTGCACTCTAATACTACAATTGTTCACCAGTTTGGAATTCCTATCTCCTATGTTTTATTGTGCATTGTTCATGATTTATTAACTTGATTTACAGTATTTAAAGTTCTTTAAGTGTTCCTTTAACCTATTATGCAATAAATTAGTAAGTTATTTGCTGCTCTTCCTGCTCTGTCTATACATGGCTGTATGGATGGGCGGAGAATTTACCCTGAACAGAACCAACAGATTGCTTTAATTGTCTTTAAGTGTATAAAGTGTTTATTCAAGTCAATTGTTGATTTGACAGAAGTGGTTCTGACTGAACATAACTTAATATTGTTACAGTATTTTTGAAGATAATGAATTTCTATTATTTGCTCATTTAAGAAACTTTTGGAAATTTGCACATACCGTATTTCCTAATGATAATCAACAGTGTTCACCAGTGTGAAAGCATACTTTCTAAAGGTATTCATTTATTATTTTTATTTAACAGAATTTGTTGGCAGCAAAGGAATAACAATGAATGTCATGCTAATAAATCATCCTTATTAAATCCTTGTATATGTGACAATTATTGGCAGAGTAGTTTAAACAAGCTTGAAGGAAAAAAAAAGACACAAAAAAATAGGCAGCCTTGAGTTAGGGGCACTTAAGTTTCCACCTTAATAAATAATTCACTACTCTACTGTCATGAGTTGCAGTTGGTTGAAATCCCTAATGACAGCTTTTTATAACCTATGACTCAGCTAGCCATTATGCTCCTGACATCTCGACACAGACCACATCCCTTCAGCCAGATCACTATTCTCCCTTTCTATCTACACAGCTCCTTATTCTTGTGTGCATCAATAAATTAGCTAAGCACTCCACTCTGTATATGAACTGAGTGTGAACACTTGCCATTAACGCAGTGAATGATTAAGATGGATATTTACAGGTTACCAGTACTCTGGCTGAGGTATCAACTTTATTTTTGGTCTGAAACCTGAAATGTAAAAAATGAATTATACAATATTAATCACTTGTTTTAATCTACAACAGAAAGCCAAAAGACTCATTTTGACCAAATTGTCATCTTGCTCTTTTAGTTTGTTTCACGCAAAGGTTTGTAAGTCTTCCCACAGGACATTTTCATCGTTTAGATCATAGCTAAGGAGACTTATGGAGCTCTCAATTGTTTCACTTAAGGATCAACTTTGTCTAAGATGTTTCTTCTAAAATTGCTCAGGAGAGTTAATAATCGACTCCAATGAGACAACTGTTGACAGTAAAAGTAGAGCTACTAATTTAAAGTGGATAGTATAGCTCAGATAGTTTGGTCTTGGAAGAATTTGATGTGAAATGTTTGAGAGTGTGCGGAATTATTTACCTACTGATTGCAGACTTTGGTATCTTGGCTAATCTGAGCACAGTTTGAGACCACTTCTGAAACTCTAGAGGAGGCACGAGAGATAACTGGGGTTTGAAGTTGTTCTCTATTTAACCTCATTGCTGTCTAGGACAATTAATTGAAATTTTAAAGAGATCTCATTTTTGTATTTTATTTGCATGCGTTCTACCCGTACTGAAGTCACTTTGAGGTAAGACTAAAATACATCCCTGAATAGGTTAGTGTAAATCTGTTCTCTGTTCTCTATTGTGCCATAAAGTCGTTTTTACTCCCCAGTGTTTAATTTATATTTGATGCATATCAACTTATATAATAATGTATTAAATTAATTATAGTAAAGTTTTAAATGCGATAACCCACTGTTGGTACATCACTGTTAGTTTGCACATTTTTGCCCTTCTAAACAAATAGTGAAATAATTGGCTATGAAAAGAACAAATAACTCTGAGCTTAATTAAGTCATTCCCACAAGTTAACCCTAGGATATAAATCTGGTGGTGGCAATTAAGCTTTTGACAATAAAGTTAGCACAGTGTAGCAGACATGGGCAAATTGGTCTGCAGAGTAATTTACTGTACAGTTTGCAGGTGTGGTCTCCTACTGAGCTGGAGACCACCGTAGGACCTGACGAAACTATTTGCTAGCATAACAGTTCTGGGAGAAGTCTACGGTCAAAGCAATCACTGCTACCGTGCCAGGGTATATATACCACTCCTGGCTATTACTGATTTTATCCAGTTTATTATTATCTTATTTTTTCATACGAGAGATTGATGACTATTTTTTCAACTTTTTATTGTTGACCTATTTACGTCATTGACCTCTTTCCCTCGCTGCTAACTATTAATTATGAAATACTGTAGGTCTCGGCTATTTCGTTTTACAGCCTCTTCCTGTTAAACTTGGTGTGAAGGGCTGCTGTTTTTAAATAGGTGTGTAAAGTCAATGTGGATATAGTGCCCCCAGCCTCCAATCTCTTGCCCATTATGTCATATAGGGGTGTTAAAAGTAATACGCTCCTGCAGTTTTGTTGTTTACTTGCATTAGTGTGATATCAATGTTCAATTAAAAAAATTTCAGATTGAAATAATATTTTGAATCCCCGATTTGCAGTGTAGATTAATTTGCCACCTCTTATGGAGTGTGTATTTTGCCCACTGAAAAAACTGTCCCCGAGCACACTGCCCCCTCTGCTGCCCCCCAGTGCCGTTCATGGAGCAGTCAGCTCACGCAGATGAATATATTGCTGGAGGTAGAGCAGGGATTGTTTCCCTGGATGTCACAGGCTTATCAGCTTCTTGTTTAGGTCACTTCATTTGCTATCCTGCTGAGACTTCTGGAATAATTTACGCAGCCTTGATCCCAACTGTCAGCACCTCTCTCAAAGTGTGAAGTGATTCCAGCAAGGACTCTCACAACTAGAAATGCCTGTGTTTCTCTTTACATTAAGTCTTTAAAATGAGAGTGTGACCAAAATAATAAATGTCATTTCCACCTACTGAGCTGCAAAGAACATTTTCAGCAAGCTGTGAACAAATACGTTGTGGGCACAGTGAAGTCAGCACAAAGGCAGAGCGTGAATAAGTGTGTGGTACTTTGCTGTTACCACTTCTAGCTGTCAAACTGTAATGTTGATGTGAAGCATTTCACCCATTTCATTTCAACCGTGTGTGTGTGTGTGTGTGTGTGTGTGTGTGTGTGTGTGTGTGTGTGCAGGTTTGGGTAGTTTACGAGGAAGAGTATTAAGCTAAAAATGTGGTTTATGAGGACATTTCTAGTGTCCCCATAATTCAAAATGCTTAAAAACATACAAAACAATGTTTTTTTTTTGAAAATGTAAAAATGCAGAAACTTTTTTGTGAGGGTTAGTGTGAAAGTTCTAGGTTCATGAGCAATGGAGGAGTCAGGAGACAGCAAACAGTTCAGATCAGTGTCTTTATTTATATATATTTAAATAGTCAACTCAAACAAAGGGACATTGGGTAGCAGCTTTCTTGCTCATTCTTGGTGCTCTCTCTCCCTGTTCTGATGCCCTGGTGTGGCTTTTCAGTTCTCCCTCTGCTATCACTAAAATCAGAGACAGGTGTTAGAGTAATCATAACCCAGGTGACGATCCCCCCAGGGGTAGGGTTAGGGGACAGTATAAAAATCATTATGTCTATGGAGAGTCCTTATAAGTATAGCTGCACCAACATTGTGTTTGTGTGCCTGCGTGCGTGCATGTGTGTGTGTGTGTGTGTGTGTGTGTGTGTGTGTGTGTGTGTGTGTGTGTGTATGTGGGCTGAGCTGTGTTGTGAAAATATATTTATACCAGTACAAAAATATAAAGGCCTAATATTTAGCAGGGTATTCAATTCAAGTTCCAGAAGTCCACTCACTAATTTTCACTAATTTGCAAAGAACAGAACAATCAAATGGGCCTTTCCACTGCACGGTACAACTCGACTCAACTCAGCTTTTTTGGGTTTTTCCACTGTGGATAGTATCTGGTACCTGATACTTTTTTTAGTACTACCTCGGTCGAGGTTCCAAGTGAGCCGAGACAATACTAAATGTGACATCAAAATCCTGCAGATCACTGATTGGTCAGAGAGAATCGCCACTGGATTTCCGATACACGACATCAACTCGCTAGTTTTAAGATTAGCAACAGCGATAACAGTATAATTTGTTCACGTGACATTCGAATTATGAAAAAAGAAATGGCTGTGCGCAAAACCACGCTGTGGTCATTAAACGAGGTGCAGACGGTCCACTCGTTAGTGATGAGCAAAACAAAAAAGTCTCTCAGGAAGTGTCTCAGCTGTTGGCCACACACGGCTACCACCGGACCTACCGACAGTGTAGGGAAAAGTTAAAAATACTTAAGTGACTACAGAACCATCAAGGAAAAGTGGAAGTGGTTCAACCAAATGGACGCTATCTAAACCGGCGAGCAATGGGAGGGAGAGCGCCCTGGACTCAGCCACGATGGAGGATATACTGTGCTTGAAAGCTTCATTTTATTTAGTTGACCAGCCACTGGAAAGCTTGCTTCTAAAACAACCAGGCCAATTTAACTGTTACACTTGTGCAAATTCACCATGCAACAACTGCTTTATGCAGCACAATGAGCTAGTAGCCTACAGATAGCGGTTGTGTTATTGTTTTGGTCAGTTTGTGTCGTGTTTAAGATGATGTCATGGCAGTAGAGGTGGCAAAACTATGACTGATGAGGCATTAAACTGCAGTGGAAATGCAAGCTCAGAAAAGTAAAGCGAGTAGAGTTGAGGCGAGTCGAACCGTAACGTGTGGTGGAAAAGTGCCAAAAGGTCCCAAAATAACTGAAATTACATTTTTCCGAAATCAGTATGTTATATGGCCATACAAATTTATTTAAAATTCATTGTACATTTTCAAGTTAGCAACAAAATAAAAAAATTATAAATATAAAATTGTCAAAATAGTCTGTCCAAGACTGCTGATTTGTCCAGTATCCAGAATAGTAAATCATTAATAAAATATATTCCTACATCGCTTTTCACACCACTCCAAAGAAGTTTTAAAGAGAATAGTGAGCAAGCCAAAGTGAGCAAAGTGAGCAGTGACTAAGCAAAAGGTGAATAGTCAGTGGCAATGAAAACTTTCTTTGTTTTCCATTTAAAACATTTTTGGTTTATAACGATGATATTTAATTTGCATCCAGATGGAACATGTCTTAATCTGGATCGGTCTGTTTACTGGTGACCTCTGATATTAGCATTTGATATTAGCATTGTGCACACATTTTTAAGTTCCTTTTTAGTCTAAATCTCCACTTTCACTTTTACATCTGAAAGTCACATGTGATGCCTGTTTAGTTTCACTTTCACATCTTAAAGTGAAAGTAGAGATTTGGAGTAAAAAATAACTTAAATATATATTTCTCACCCACATCTATCATATCTCTTCTGAAGATATGGATTTACCCACTAGAGTCATAGAGATTAATTTATGCCTCCTTTATGTGATTTTTGGACCACATTGGACCTTACATTGTATGGACCAACAAAGCTGAGATATTCTTCTAAAAATCTTTGTTTGAGTTTTGCTGAAAAAATAAAGTCATATACATCTAGGATGACATAAGGGTTAGTTAATGATGTGAGAATATTTTATTTTTGGGTGAGCTATCCCTTTAAGATTAACATTAGACATAATAGTAGAGGTGGAACTATCATTGTGCTACATTCTCACTAAAACCCATGTCTCATGTTTGATCTTTATGGTTGTTTGAGTTGTTATTATCATCCAATCATTCAAATTTATATGGGTGGATCCTTAGATTTTGAAATCTCACAACACATAAGGTTATCTTTAACACTAAACTGTAGTTGCATAAGGAGTTGAAACATGGAAGAGCTATTGACATAACTGTTTTGCATCTTAACCATGAGTGTTTGTGTTCTCATTATCTCTTAAATTGGGCAAATACCACTACAAGCCTTTACTACACCATAATGTTGACTGACAAGTGCAGAGTCTATTTATCCCTTTTTCAACCCCTCGGACAACACTCACACACATAGATTGGCTGTTGCTGCCTGCTTACTCACAAATCAGAGACCAAAGGCAGCAGTTTAGAAGTTCACTCTTTGGAAGCCAGCCGGAACTGCTTAAGGGTGATGTCGTTTATCAGGAACAGGTGGTCAAAGTGACATCATTTTGGCCCAGTTTTGAGATCCTGAGATATTACAACCACATCATGTTGCCAAAAACTCTACCATCCTGTCAATATTGTATATGTGAATAATCTGTTATTAGAACATTTGCTAATGTGTGCTTTTAGAATGGGGACAAAATCATCGCTTCAACCATTAATAACTCATTTATTTGGAAAGTTGCACTTCCGCAGCTGAAGACCCAGCTCAGTTGTTAAAATGCTTTAGCTGAGATAACTATTTATGATCATACACTGTTAACTACAGGCACGTATGTTTTGGACTGGAATGTCATTCAGAATGCAGAAAATATATTTAGTTCTCACCAACAGACAGCAATAGGCACCAGTGGGTCTAGCTTAACTTGAGAACAGTTATTTTTACCACAGTATGGACTTTCAATTATGGTAATGTGTTTTCTAGCCCCTTTAAGAACACTTAATGTCTCGCCACTTGCTGAAATGAAACATGACTGAAGATGTTCTGACAGATGCAAACACAAATCAAAGACAGAAATCATCAGAGATACAATGTTGCATGTTACTGCGACAGACAGGATAATACTGTATGCCATTATTTGTCAAATTAAATTAAAGGAATATTCAGAGTTCAATACAAGTTATGCTTGAACAACATCATTTGTGGAATAATACTGATTACCATAAAGATACATTTTTATATGTTTTAAAGCAAACATCTTGGTTCCAGTGAGGCACTCACAATGGGGGCCAATCTGTTAACGTGAACATACACTATTTTAAAAATATAGCAACAAGACAAACAATATGCATGGTAACATTAATTTAGTGTGATCAAATTGCTTACTTACCTTTTCTGTGTAAAGTAACAGCCAGTTTTACAGCGTTGCTGCCATGATGATGTAATGTCATCAAACACTAAAATGAATGTAAAAATTATGATTTAAACAAATTTACAGCTCAAAGAATACATGAGTTTTAACAGAAGAATTAATGTAAGTGCTTTTATAAAATTATCAGCTTCACATTTCTGCTTTTAAACCCTCCAGAAATTGGCCCCATTCACTTCCATTCTAAGTGTCTAACTGACCTCGATTTTTGCTTTTTTTAAAGAAAAGGAGGGATGAGTCAAAATTACTTTTTTGTGGTAATCAATATTATGCCACAAATGCTGTTGATTGAGTGTAACTTGTATTGAACCCGGAATATTCCTTTAAAACATTCTAATGTGTCTCTATATTCTATTACAGGAGACTTCAACCCCAAGGGGATCCACCAGATATTGATATCAACCTTTATTTTTTTTGGCAAATAAATAAATAAATAAAGTGTTAAACAAAAATGCAATATAATTTAAAATATAACAAAGCTAAAGAAGCTTATTCAGATCACTGTCCTCCCTCATTATAATGTATTAAGTAAAAACTAAAAGGCATGTTTTAGTCTTTGTACATTTAATAAAGATTATTTTAATGGCTTGCAATGTGAGCATCTTAACAAAGCAATTGTAAATGCATTATGATTCACATGTTATTATAGGCCAGGCTTAAAATGCAACACTCCATTTAATACCTGTAACAAGGGGTCCCTGCTTTGTTTCTCTATCCTTGTTCAGGAAAGGGTTGAAGACCCTTTATATATAATTTTTTTTATAAATTACATTTTTGTATATACAAGCTGTTTTATAAGAGATGTTCATTGATTAGAGGCAGAACGAGGAACAGGAACTAGAATGATTTGGAAATGCACAGCAAACTAAAACGAGTGTTTTGCTCAGCTGCTGCCAGTCTGAATGTACTGTACAGTATCAGGTGCATTTACTGCCCATTACCTTAAGGTGCCAAGGTCTGATCGAGACTTCACAAGGTGGATTAAGTTAGCCATCGTAATTGCAAATACACTGTCATGATAATAAGGGTTTGTCAGGTTTTTATATCACCCTGACCCCTCTGCCTCAAATCACCCTGACTTCTCCAGTACATTATACCGCTTATTGCATTGAATAACAATAACTTACCAAATAACAGATGAACGTCATTCTAATATAATTTATCTTATTATGTGAGAAGAAATAGACTACAGAATGATAAGACATGGAAGAAGCACAACAATGTCAGAAATTGGTTGTACAACAATCAATTATACAATTTAGTGGTCAATATAAAACAATATTATACCATAGAATACTGTGATTAACCAATTCAAATCAAGTTTTTCAGAGGGTCATGTGAAAGAATGTCTGATATTTCTGTTCTTACAATTGACACAAGCAATGCTTTTAGCTATTTCTGTTAGCATATTGCTTTTCTTTTTTAAATAAGACAATCAGAAAAGATGCATAAATTGTTGAGTTTTCAGTTCATTCTCTTTTTGTATGTCATTCTTCTTTAAATTCATCCTTTCTAATTAAATTTTTAGTGAACTCGCATCTGCAGACAGGGCGACAACAACAAAACAACAAATCCTTGCGTATTTTAACTGCACCTGTAAAAGTGTTGTCAGTTCTCTCTGTTCCCTTTACAAAAAGCTTCACTTTGATGCTGCGCTGCTAAGCGCTATGGGGAACAATCTTATTGTGAGCTGCTTCTGAACATGTGTGTAACACGTCAATGAAATTGACTGGAATTTATAGCCTCGGTTGGTGAGATCATTGGACGCACCTGTGACGAGGCTATAAATAGAAGGCGTCACCAGAGTGTCGTCAGACATTTTTCTTCAGAGCTTTCTCTCTGTGTGTTTTCACGAAACTCTTGCTAGAAATTGTTTAAAAATCTTAAGCCTTTTCTTCTTTCTCTCTTTATATATATATATATATATATATATATATATATATATATATATATATATATATATATATATATATATAAAAAAAAAAAAGGGGAAAATGGCAGAAAAGCAGGGCAAACAATGCGTGTTTCCTTGTCAGCGTTCTATGTCTGACAGGGACACGCATCAATTTTGCTTTGTTTGCTTGGGGGAAGAGCACGCTACTCTCGCGTTGGAACAGGGCGGGTGCGCTCATTGCGACCTACTTTCGGTCGGGATGCTTTGCGCTCGCCTTGCTTACTTCCGAGAGCCGGCACCCACACTTCATTCGTGGGGCTCTCGCATGGATCTGGCTGAGGAGCGAGAGACGGGTTCGTCCCTTTCGCTCGCTCTCTCCCCAGATCCTGCTGGTCCTTCGCGTGATCCTGAAGCGTGCTTCGGCGCCTCTTCAGTTCACGAGGGGGACCTCCTTTCCCTTGGGTCAGATTTAGAGTTAACCGCATCCGAGCGCTCCAATCGCGATTCAAAATCTTCGGAGGAGCTGCTCGATGTGATTACTCGCGCGGTGGCCAGGCTTCAAATAGACTGGCCACGTGACCAAGTTCCCCCCAAGCGCTCTAAATTAGAGGACAGATTTCTGTCTGGTGACCAAGGGAAGGGAACACCTCGTCAGTCCCTTCCCTTCTTTGATGATCTCCATGACGAGCTTTCTCGTTCTTGGAATAAGCCTTATACCTCGTGCATTCACGTGCCCTCGACGTCAATATATTCGACTATCGTTGGCGCTGAGGCGCGAGGGTATTTAAAGATGCCACCGGTCGAAGAGACACTTGCGGGTTATCTCTCGCCGGGTTCGACATCATCTCTTAATAAATCTGCTCTCCCTTCTAAGCCATGCAGGGTAACCTCCATGCTGGTCGGGAGAGCATATCAAGCGGCTGGTCAGGCTGGTGCTGCGCTGCACACCATGGCTGTTTTGCAGGCATACCAGGCTGACCTGCTAAAAGATTTGAGTGCTGGAAGAAGTCTCGACGATGAAGCTTTCTCTGAGCTTCGTCGAGCTACTGATTTGTCTCTCCGTGCCACCAAAAGGCACTTGTGGCTGAATCTATCCGGCATCAAGGATAAGGACAGGGTTTTCCTTCTTGATGCCCCAGTTTCGCCTTCTGGTCTCTTTGGAGACGCCATGAACACGGTTATCTCCAGATTCCAGGAGGCGAAAAGCCATGAGGAGGCCTTTGGAAAATTCCTTCCTCGTCGCACTCAGTGGGCGAGGCCGACGGTCACCCAGTCTCGCCCTGATTCTGTGAGGAGGGAGGTTCAGAAGCAGAGCGTGGCAAGTCGTGCTCCCCCTCGCAAAGATTGGGGACAGGCTCGTCGTCCGCAGCAACCTCCCAAACAAGACCTCAGGGCTGTTATCTCCAAGAGAAAGAAGCCCTGACGTCCTTGTATCCAACCTTGTGAGGGTAGTTCCCTTCGGGATGGGGCGCGTGTTTCATTCACTTCGGCCCTCCCGATACCCTCACGAAACCTCTTCACTCCCGCCACCCTTGGTGTTTCGGGTGACAGGGGTTTCCAACAAAATGTTGAATGTACCGTCGCTTCCTGCCATATTCCAGGACACGGAACATTCTACACCCCCTCGACAGGAAGTCTTGAAATTAGTTCCCATCTCAGAGAACCTGGCAGCGTGGAAACTTCTGCCAGGTATTTCTATGTGGGTTCTAAAAACAGTAGAAAAAGGCTACAGAATTCAGTTCGCTTGCCGCCCTCCGAGCTTCAACGGCGTGGTTTCCACTACCGTAAGCCCGGAACAGGCATGTCTACTTCAGGTAGAACTGCGAAATCTCTTGGAGAAAGGGGCCATAGAACATGTTCCCCTTCCAGAGAAAGAGTCTGGCTATTACAGCAGATACTTCCTGGTCCCCAAGAAGGGGGGGGGGGTTGCGTCCCATCTTGGATCTTCGTGCCTTGAACCGCTCGGTCAAGGCGCTCAGGTTCAAGATGCTAACAGTCAGGTCCATCGTGTCTCAGTTCCAACGTTTCGATTGGCTGGTCACGATCGACCTCATGGACGCATACTTTCATATTGGAATTCTGCCACAGCACAGGAAGTTCCTGAGGTTCGCTTTCGGGGACGAAGCCTTCCAGTATCGGGTCCTTCCATTCGGTCTAGCCCTATCACCCCGCACATTCACGAAATGCATGGATGCAGCACTGGCTCCGTTGCGACTCCAGGGCATCCGCATTCTGAATTATCTAGACGACTGGCTGATCCTAGCCCAGTCTCAAGAACTGGCAGTTCAGCACAGGGATATCGTCTTGGCTCATCTAGGTTCTCTGGGTCTGAGACTCAACGCCAAAAAGAGCGTTCTTTCCCCGACCCAGAAAATCTCCTATCTGGGGGTTATATGGAATTCGGTCACGATGCAGGCACAGTTGTCTCCCGCTCGTGTCATCTCCATTCAGAACTCCCTGAGCATTCTCAGGCTAGGTCAAGTTTGCACTGTTCTTCAGTTCCAACGAATATTAGGTCTCATGGCGTCTGCGTCCACGGTGATTCCTTTGGGCCTTCTCCATATGAGACCGTTTCAGCTGTGGCTAAAAGCCAGAGGGTTTCATCCAAGGGCCAGTCCCCTCAGGCAAATAAGGGTTACGCACCCAGTGCTTCGTTCCCTCTCTATGTGGTTCAGACCCCGGTTTCTCACCTTGGGTCCCACTCTTGGTGCGTTGTGTCTTCGCAGGATGCTTACGACAGACGCCTCCCTGACGGGTTGGGGTGCGGTCTTAAGTGGTCGTCCAGCCCAAGGGGAATGGGAGAGTCATCAACTCGATTGGCACATAAATCGCCTCGAGCTGATGGCAGTATTTCTGGCCCTGAAATACTTTCTCCAACATTTGAGAGGCTGCCACGTCCTTGTGCGGGTGGACAACACAGCGGCAGTCTCCTACATAAATCATCAAGGAGGCCTACGTTCTCGCCACCTCAATTTGCTGGAACGTCGGATTCTCCTTTGGGCCCAGGGCAAGTTACTGTCACTCAGGGCAGTCTATATCCCTGGACGCCTGAATGTGGGAGCAGATTTTCTGTCCAGACAAATCTTACCATCGGGCGAGTGGAAACTCCATCCCGAGGTAGTACAACAGATCTGGGAGAGATTTTACAGAGCCGAAGTGGACCTCTTCGCCTCTCAAGAGACTGCGCAATGTCCCCTCTACTTCTCTCTGAGTCACCCAGCCCCCCTGGGTCTGGACGCGATGGCGCATACATGGCCCAGAATGTGCCTGTATGCGTTCCCTCCGGTTTCTCTGCTCCCGGGAGTCCTGGCCAGAGTTCGCCAGCAAGGGTCTTGCCTCTTATTGATAGCGCCTCGCTGGCCGAACAGGGTTTGGTTCTCAGAAATGATGTCTCTCCTAGACGGCTCGCCCTGGGCGATTCCGGACAGGAAGGACCTTCTGTCTCAAGCACAGGGGACAATATTTCATCCCCGGCCCGAGTTGTGGAAACTTCACGTTTGGCCCCTGAAGGGTACCAACTGAGGGACACAGGGCTGTCGCTTGGGGTTATTGAAACCATTCTTAGTGCTAGGGCTCCCTCCACCAGAAGAATTTACTCCAATAAATGGGGTGTCTTCGAAAGGTGGTGCAGTTCACATGATGCAGATCCACTATAGTCCTGGAGGCTCTGGTCGAGACCCCTTTTGAACCTCTGGAGTCAGCGTCTGACAGACTTCTGACTCTCAAGATGGTCTTCCTTATGGCTATTACCTCTCTTAAGAGGATTGGGGATCTACAGGCTCTGTCTATTCTGCCGACCTGCTTAGAATTTGCCCCCGGTATGGCCAAAGCTATATTGCATCCTCACCCTGATTATCTTCCTAAAGTTCCTTTTTCGACAGTACATCCTGTCACTTTAGAAGCCTTCTGCTCCCCGCCGTTTTTAACGCCGGAGCAGGAAAGACTTCATGGACTCTGCCCAGTCCGTGCCCTTCAGATTTATGTCCACCGCACAAGCCAGTGGCGTAAGTCAGGGCAATTGTTTGTTTGCTATGGGGGCCGCAACAAGGGGGCGGCCGCTAGTAAGCAGACTATGTCACATTGGGTGAGGGATGCTATTGCCCTGGCCTATGAGGCGCGCGGTCAAACTTCGCCAGTAGGTGTCAGGGCTCACTCCACCAGAGGGGTCGCTTCCTCTAAAGCCTTGGCTAGAGGGGTCCCTCTGCAGCAAGTTTGTGATGCGGCAGGCTGGTCCTCTCCGCACACATTCATTAAATTCTATAGTTTGGATGTTCATGCTACTCCGGGCTCTTACGTCCTTGAGTCGACATCTCAAACTCATGCAGGAGCAAGTTTGTGACGTGGCGGTCTAGTCCCCTCCACACACATTCTACAATTTCTACATTGGCTGGGATGTTTTGCTACCCCGGACTATGTCCTTGGGTCAACATCCCGGGCTCATGCCAAATCCAAGTTCATGGTACGAACTTTTGAGTTAGAGCCTTTGAATCGGCTTCTAAAACTCATCTTTTGACTTTGTGGGCTAGATGCTCCGCTACTCCGGACTCTTATGTCCTTGAGTCGACATCTCAAGCTCATGTCTAAACCAGGTTTGTGATACGGCAGGCTAGTCCTTTCCGTACACACTCTTCGGATTTTATGGTGTTAGATGTTCTGCTACTCCGGGCTTATGCCCTTGAGTCGACATCTCAAGCTCATGTCTGGAACCTCTCGCGTTCTGTGAAAACACTTTACAACGATCAGGGGTCCGGACAGCCCCAGTGCGGCGGCGTGGGCATTTCGTTCCCCATAGCGCTTAGCAGCGCAGCATCAAAGTGAAGCTTTTTGTAAAGGGAACGTCTCGGGTTACTTGTGTAACCCTTGTTCCCTGAAAAAAGCGGAACGAGATGCTGCGCTTCTTTTGCCGCACTGGGACGTCCCAGGACCGCTCTTCAGAAAAATAATCTGACGACACTCTGGTGACGCCTTCTATTTATAGCCTCGTCACAGGTGCGTCCAATGATCTCACCAACCGAGGCTATAAATTCCAGTCAATTTCATTGACGTGTTACACACATGTTCAGAAGCAGCTCACAATAAGATTGTTCCCCATAGCGCTTAGCAGCGCAGCATCTCGTTCCGCTTTTTTCAGGGAACAAGGGTTACACAAGTAACCCGAGACGTTCTATTCTCCAAAGCCTAGCAAGACCACATGTCAAACATGGATAAATGTGAACAATGCACAGACTAACCTGAATGGCAGGAACACACTACTGCGTAATGTGTACATAAGCAACTGAAATCCCTGTGTTTGTATTTACTCACACTAAAGCTGTTCTCAAACGTCAGTCATTCTATTTATTTGCTGTAGTAATTGCTTTAGACTTGTCATATTGGCCTGTTTGGTTTGTGTTAATGAGTGGCAGGGCAAGTAGACAACAGAGATCTACCGATTACAGTTAATTCACAAGTTCCCACAAAGTCTAGCAACCTAATATCAATCTTAAAGGGATATTTCACCCTAAAAGGAAAGTCATACATACCTGTAAACCAGTGTGATTTTCTTCCATGTAGCAAAAAAGGAGATATGGCAGTCACCATTCACTTTGATAGCATGAAAATGAAAGGGAATGGTGACAGTGGCTAAGGCTAAGGCCACGTCCACACTATTCCGTTTTCGTCTGAGTGCACATTAATATTTTAATCTACGTTTTGGCCTTCCATCCACATTGGGACAGCATTTTTGACAGAGAAAACTGAGCTTTTTGAAAACGCTCTCCCAAGTGGATAGATTTGAAAACGGCATCTACGCGTTGTAGTGTGGACAGGGAAAATGGAGATATCTGAAAACGGTTATGTATTTATTGTCATGTGATGCAGTCATCTGATCCATTCAACCCAAAACAATCAAAATGGGGACCCTTGTTGTAGCTGCATTGTAGTGCCTTCTTTTCACTTTGATAGCGTTATTGAAGATAAATGGTACTTTGTACAACCTTCACATTACATTCCTTCAAATGCGACAAGAAGTTTTCTCTGAATTGCTTTCCGGCGATGGAACACAAGGACAATTGCGTTTCAGACCATACATGGAGCGGTGATTTTTCGCGTATGCAGTGAGGGGATTTAATAGTTTTCATACAGTTTCAGTGTGGATGAGCAACTTTTGGAAAATGGTTGAATGTGGCAGGATGGTTGGAGAGCGTTTCGAAAATGCAGTTTTCAAATGTGTCGGATTAATGTGTACATAGCCTAACATTCTGCATATCATCTGCTTTTGTGTTCCATGGAAGAAAGTCATAATAGTTTGAAACAACATGAGGTTTAGTAAAAGACAACATGTTAATATATAATTATATATATATAGAGAGAGAGAGAGAGAGAGAGAGAGAGAGATAGAGAGAGAGAGAGAGACAGTCAATCCGCGCATTTTATCATGTGGCTTGATATATATATATATATATATATATATATATATATATATATATATATGATGTTTTTATTTTATTTTATTTTATGTATTTTTTTATTACTTTCTCCCCTTTTCTCCCCAATTTGGAATGTCCAATTCCAACACTTGGGGAAAAAAAAAAAAGGCAACCAGCTGCAAAGCATTTTTGAGTTTACTCAACTTAGTAAATTAGTTTTACCAACTTAACAATTCAAGTTGGATCTTAAGTTCCATGAACAATAAGTTCAGCGAACTCAAAAAATATTAATGATCATTAAGTTCAATAAACTTGAATTTTTAAGTATAATTTTCAACATTTAAAAAAATAATACAACATTTTTAAGTAGATATATATTTCAACATAAGATCATGTATCAGCCCTACCAAGAGACCAAATATTTGGTCTAACTCAAATGGTGGTGTGGGTTCCAATTTCTTTTAGAAATCGAATCAACTTCATAAATAAAGACACTCAAGGCGAACACAATTACCCTAACTTTTTACAGCAAAACATAATTAAAAACACATAAAGAGCAAAAACATCCATTAATTCAAATCAGATTTTATATACTGTATATATATATATTTATATATATATATATATATATATATATAATGTATATGTCAGCACACTTTGACCAAACACACTTAAATAAATTCAAGATCAGGGGATTGTGTGTAGTGTCTTCCGCCACAATGCTTCACCAGTGGGCATGCTCAGTAGCAGACGCAACAATGTGAAGTTCATAGTGCTCTCAAAGTTTCAAATAGGGGGCTGTTGGAGGGTCAGTGATCAAATTGGGCATGCTCTAAAGCCTCTATGTTCTACCCTCACCACCAAACATGATATTGTATGTGCTCACTGTTTAAAAATGTAAGGTGCTCTGACTTAAATGGCATAAAAGTTGACTTAATTGATTGTTTTAAGTAAACCACTTTTTTCGAAATGAAAAATTGACCTTGTCTGACAAATCTGAAGTTGGATTTTTTACAGTGCCATGCGCTCTAGGTCCTCTTGGTGGCGTAGTGACTCGCCTCAATCCGGGTGGCAGAGGACGAATCTCAGTTGCCTATGCATCTGACACAGTCAATCCGTGCATCTTATCACGTGGCTTGTTGAGCGTGTTACCTAGTGCGTGTGGAGGCTCAGGCTCTTCTCCGTGGCATCCACACCACCCACCGAGTGCAAGAACTACATTATAGTGACAATGAGGAGGTTAACCCAACGTGACTCACCCCACCCTAGCAACAGGGCCATATGGTTGCTTAGGAATCCTGACTGGAGTCACTCAGCACGCCCTGGATTCGAACTTGCTACTCCAGGTGTAGTAGTCAGTGGCTTTACTTGCTGAGCTACCCAGGCTCCTAATCTATATGTCTAAAAGCTGCATTTCAGATTAGTGTAGAGGAATTACCAAATTGCCAAAGAAAATACCAACTTTTGGACAGTTCCTTGAGAAACAGAGGCCATGCAACACTGTCACAACTGAAACAATAAAAGGGTTTTATTAAACACATCGAGAAGTCATACAGACTAACTGCCTGATGAGTTTAAATATAGTATCAAGATTCAGAAAGCCTTCATGCAAGTTAGATCAATTTCCTGTGATTTATTTTCAAGTTTTAATTGTCTTGGTGGAGCCTCCTTATAAGACTTCCAAACCCATTGAGATAATGAAACCTTTACCCTCCAGGCAGGCATCTTTTTTCCAATGACAGTAATTTACATATGATTTATTTAGAGAACAAGAGGCTCGGATAATTTTATTTGGAGATTTTCCTTTGTTTTAAGAGTCATTAGCAGCTCAGCCTAATCTAATTTTGAAAATTTCATCAGGCCATTTTGGAAAACCTCTCTGAGCTCATCAGAAAGATGCATTTATTGCTAAGTGTGCTCTATTGCATTAGCTCACAATAAAGCGACCAGGGACTGCTACAGACGTTTGAGTGGAATTCAGTTAACACTCTGCCAATTCGTTTTTTATTGGGACGTAATCAATTTTTATTCATTTTAAAACCAAAAGGCCTTCTTTCATTGTATGCCATCTCCAGCTTATTATGAGGCTAAACAAATTACGCTGTTGTTTGCACAAAATGCTAATGTTTATGGCCACGATTTCCTCTTTTAAATTGAAGCCTATGCTTGAATATACATTGCGCTGAATTGAGATTCAAAGGCTTATTGCTTAATGTGAAAATTATAATAAATTTGTATATCACACGTACAAATATAAGCTTATACTTACTATATACTTATACAATATACTTAAACTGATTGAGCACTTATAAAGAGAAAGCCTGGCCCAAACCCTTTTCATTGTTGTTTTCTCTTCAACCATGTGCTCAATTAAAACATTACCTGTAACATTATCCAGGTATTGTAATGTGTCATGGCGTGACATTCTCAAACAGTCATGCATGAGTCATTTAAACATTCCTCTATTTGAGCAGCGGTACTGTGACTCGACGTAAATCCACCTGTGTTATGATATAATTTCATATGGGGTGAGCATGTGTGTGAGTGTGTGAAAAATCTTTAACATTTGATATCTGGAAGGCACAAAATGGCTTCAGCCGGAACATTACCTAGATGTGTATCACAGACTCAGAGGAATTCTTCGGCTTCTTAAGTGCTCCTGAAGACAAGAGACATGAAAAAAGCTCCCCACAAAGAAAGCTTCCTAATGGCTCCCACAAGACTGTGATATCATTTATTTTTCGGATCAGATGTACAAGTTGTACCCTTCATAATTTGTACAAAGCCACATTTGACCTCGGTTGAAAAGTAGTTCCATCATAGTATATTCGTCCTTTTTGTTAATGTAGTTTTTCTTTGTTTTGTTATTTTCAGCATAGCACGCATGTTGGTATTCAACCCTGATTCATTGGTGCATCATTCCAAAGAACAATAGTATTCATATATTTTAAATAAGTGGTTCTCAACTGGTTTTGCTTCAGCACTCAAATGTTACAGTACATTTGACATCAAGTCTAAAATACATGTTATATTATTTGAGTTGTATGTTATTTTACCATGCATAGTTGTGTGGCTTGTTTTTAAATGGATAGTTCATCCAATAATGAAAATTATCTCATCATTTATTCAGCCTCATACCATCCCAGATGTTTGTGACTTTCTTTCTTCTGCTGAACACAAATTAATATTTTTAGAAGAATATTTCAGCTCTGTAGGTCTGTAGGTCCATACAATGCAAGTGAATGGTGACCAGACCTCTCAAGCTCTACACAAAGGCTGAATAAAAGTTAACCATAAGACTTCGTTGGTTAAATTTGTGTCTTCAAAAGTGACATAAAAGGTGTGAGTGAGAAACAGATCAATATTTAAGTCCTTTTTTCCAATAAATCTCCATTTTCACTTTCACATTCTGAAAGGTGAAAAAAGTATTGAAATATTGATCTGTTTCTCACCCATTTCAATGAAGTGATTGCATCGCTTCAAATTGATATATTAAACCACTGGATTTGTTTGGATAACTTTTATGCTGCCTTTATGTAATTTATATGGAGCTTCAAAGGTCTGGTCACCATTCACTTGCATTGCAAAGACCTACATAGACCTACAATATTGTTCTAAAAATCTTTGTGTCAGCAGAAGAAAGAAAGTCACATCTGGGGTGAACTATCCCTATTAGAATGAGGGCATGTCAAGAACCTGTTCATATTGGCATCTATCTTGGCTAGCTTCTACCAAGTAGCAAATACATTTTCGCAAAAATACAGTAGACTTATATTGGCCTTTGACGTCAGCAACAAAATGTGTTTTCTGTATAAATATTTTTATTATTTAAAAACAATTAAATATAATATGATTTTTAGCTACAGTATTTATTTACACAATTATATATTTCACTGCATTTTATTATTTGCATTTAGCATTGTTTTTCCTCTTCAGTCTGTAACCCTATCACAACAGACCTATGACCAATTTTTGGTTTGCAACCCATCATTTGAGAACTACAATTTTAAATTTAACGTAGCCTGCCTGATAAGCGATGGTTTTGGAATGCTTTTAATACACTGATGAGATGACAAGTTATTATCGATTTGTTCTTATTCAGAAGAATCCATTAAATAATGTATGTGCCCATGTGTATAACCTCCCACTCGTGTGCCCCCTCGGCCCATTAGCAAGCACAAGTATCTTACAGACCTTCGAGGTCCTTGAGCTTTCATTTAATTAAATTATCTCATAATGAAATCTCCTGTAATGTGATTAATTTTAATTATTCAACAAGGGCTGATCTGAGTGAGAGACAGCTTGAATAATTGATTGCGCCTCTAAACATTTTTCAATTCATCACCTTTTGCTTTTGTAAAATGTACAATTTATTATTAAACAGCTGACGGAGCTTGGGGTCACAGATGCTGGGTGTAGGTGCCTTAAGGGTCAAATAGAGGCAGGATTGGCCAATTTAATGTTGTACAACTTAAACTGTGTTTGATTATGTGTTCAAGAGCTACATCAATACATTGAGTTATAGGCTTTGTTTTTGTAAGGTGGCATGGCTCAGTAATCTTTAATTCAGTGTTTATTATTTTGTGTTGGGATCTATCTGTTTGAATTAGCTTTTATGAAAAAAGGGGGGGAATGGTAAGCATATTTTTAAATCATTTAAAAAAAATGGGAAAAGTTTGTTTTGATATCGCTGCATTATGTTGTTTACAGTATGTCATAAATATGCTGTTTTGTGTTGATCATGTTACTCCATGTGGCAGGTAGCTCTAACTAGTTGGCACTGGAACCGGTTGGGCGTGTTCCCTTTGCATGACAGATTGCACCACGGTAACCTAATATTATATTTCAAATTCTGCTCTCCTAGAGGGA
Source organism: Moxostoma hubbsi (assembly GCA_032164185.1). Taxonomy (NCBI): domain Eukaryota; kingdom Metazoa; phylum Chordata; class Actinopteri; order Cypriniformes; family Catostomidae; genus Moxostoma; species Moxostoma hubbsi. The sequence continues at coordinate 16,379,732 of JAVLUX010000033.1, forward strand.
AACAACTTTTGCACACTTCTGCCTAATCAGCCACTTTCCTTCATGTATTAGAGATGTGCCTATGGTGGCCATAGACAAGAATGTTGACTGCATAGCAGGCTGCCTCCTTTTATTAGAGGTTTTCAATATCTGCTCAATTATTCAGGCCCAAAGCAGCCGTTCGGTGGGACAGGATTTCAGCTAGCTTGTAATTTTGTAAATGGCATAGTCATCATGTGATGGGTCATTCGTCATGGTGGTAAATGCAGAAGATCCTCAGGAGACAGAGAATTGAGAGAGTGAGGTGTCACTTTGTCAAAGACTTGATTGTGTACAGTCACAATACTTTATAATACTTTATAATAATGCTATATTTGAAATATTAGGGATAGTTCACCCAAAATGACAATTCTGTCATCATTTACTCACCCTTATGTCTTTCCAAACCTTTTTGAATTTCTTTCCACTGTGAAATACAAAAGGAGAAGTTTAGCAGAATGTTGACACATCTCTTTTCCATACAATGAAAGTGAATCGTGACCAGGGGCTGTCAAGCTCCAAAACTGATGAAAAGCTCGATAAAAGAAGTCCACGTGATTTGTGTGCTAAGGCAAGCCATTCATGGAAAGTCAGTCCACTTAACCGCCATCTTGGGTAGAAACCGCTATTTTTCAACTAATCCAGCTACAACGCACGCATGTTCTTGAGTTGACTGACAAGCGATGTCTGTATCTAAAAGGTGATTGGCTCTTTTACTGTAAGAGGGGTTGTCCTTTTCTACATCCACCATATTGGGTGTTCCCATTTCTCCCATTTATTTGAATATAAGTGCTCCATCTCAGGCTAAATGATCTCTGGCCACAGTAGCTGTTTGTGAAGAAAAGGCTGAAAATGTCATTTTTATTCACTGATAATCCAACCTGGTCTCAAAGAGTCACATTACTATACCCTTCTGTTTCTGCATAATTTGAGCAACACATTGTACGTATCGTGGCAGTTTATTGGTAAAATAAACACTAGAGTCTCTACAAAAACAATTAATTTTATTGCACACAAATCATGAGTGAAATGGCAGATTATCAGTTCATAAACACATACTTTAGGGCCTGTTCCTCACAAAATATTATTTTATGCACTTTTATTATTTCATTATTTTATTATTATTTTTTATTATTTCAAAGCACTTTTACTATAGCACTTGACTTATAAGGTGATACATTTTAAAATTTGCATTACATAACAAAACTACATTTACAAGCTTATTCTATTTCAGTCAAGTTGTGCGGTAGCTCAACTGGTAGAATGTTGCACTAGCAACGCGAAGGACAAGTCCTGAAGTGCACGCAAGTGCACACATGAGCCGAAAGTGTTATAGAAGCACCACAAAACTGCTTTAGCTCACATTTGCTTGTAATTGCATTGTTAGGTTTCTGTTTAAGTTTTAAAGTAGGGAGGTAGGTTTTGTTAAACGAGATAATACTCGATAGAGTATTAACTTTAACTTTGTCAATTCGGCTTTGTCAATGACATTAAACGCCAATCAGTGGACATTTCACCTCAGAATTCTTGTAATCAACCACATAATGCCATTTTGCAAAAATAGAGTCTCAGTCATGTCATTTTCATGAGCTCGTGCTGATATATCCAAATATGGTGCATCAACACATGGCATGACATGCCAGGATTGGCATCACTGATGCTAAACATCATCACAACCAAATTTTGATATGTGCTTTTTCAAATCGCTTAAATTAGATTGGAGATCTTCAGGCAAAGGGCAATATGTTCCATGAATAATGGCTTAAATTTTGGTCTGTTCCTCACAAAAAGCAATGAAACAATTCAGAAGACCTGGAATATAGCCCACAAGTTATATGAAGTACTCAAATGGTCATCATTCACTTTCATTGTAATCACCATTCTACCTTTCATCTCACTTTGTGGTCAATTGAAGAAAGAAATTGGATTTTCGTGTTGGATTGACGAGGGTGAGTAAATTACATAATTTTCATTATTGAGTGAACAATCCCTTTAATACAATTCTGTTTGGAAGGAACTATGTAAGAGATAATATTTGCACATAGGTATGGTCCAGCAACAGCTTGATATAATGTTATTGTCTGAAATAGAATTAATCCTTTTCATCGTTCAAAATGTATTTCCAATCTCAAAATGGGTCTTACCTCACTAATATACTATTCTGATATGCTTCTAAAGACAGAAATGACAGCTGTCCTTGCTGAGTACCCATTAACATTAAAGCTGGATGTCATTTCCATTCTTCTTGCGAGTCTAAGCCAGGTGCGGCCAAGAAAGAGAACAATTCCAGTTCAGTGAATGAAAAAACCCTCAATTACCCTGAATGTCCCTCTGGTAGCTTTCATTCAAGCAAATGGCTCCTCTAATTGGCCTGACCAGTCCTACCTGTTTCACATCCAAAGCCTAGACTATTCTTCTGCATTGTATCCACGGCAACAGGAAGTTTTGCAACCTATAAAAAGTTGCGAGTCATGTAACCGAGACTTGGCAGGGAGTGTTACCATGGTCCGCTTCTCTATTTATAGACTAATCTACCAGGGAGCACCGACATAGGCATATACCTCTCAGTTGCTCAAAGGCGACATTTTGAATAACCATTTCTCAGCATCTGTTTTAAAATGAACTGTTTTGTTGTTAAGGATTAGACAATGCTAATGCAATGTAACATTAAATGATTACACAAAGAATAAGATGACACAGTTTATTAAGTCCCTCTCTTGACTTGTTTGCATAGAATATGATATTTGTAGGCCTTAAATGTTTTTTTAGGTGTCGGTGGCTATGAGTGTATGCTTAGTGGTATGGATTCATATGTTAGCCATCTGAGTGCAAAGTTAGTCATCCTTCTCCTAGTTTATCTTCATTTATGAAAGCCAAACTATCGGCATGCGGACAGGCTGGTTATGTCATTGGATGCAGGGGATTTTATAACCATGTCTGAAGGCATTCAAGTTGGCCAGGCATCATCCTTATTCTCTTTTTATTTCCTGTGTTTTTCCACAAAATGAAAAGTGTGACTCAATGTCTCCAATAAACATTTTACCCACAATAAATCAAATGAAGAGCAGCAGGGATTCTGTGAGCCCCATTATTCAAGCTCCAAAAAACTTTTGGTGTATTGTAATGGAAGTGTTTCATAGTGTCTCTCAGTCATGTTGAACCATAAGGGTGATCTTCAGTCGCCAGCTTTTACTTATTTATTTTTAATGTTCGTGAAAAGGTGAAAAAATTACGCTTCTTTAATCATAGTTTTTTCCATGTTAAAATATTTATCACATGTCCTCGAATAAAGATAAGATCATGGCCTTCATTAACTTTCCAGGAGATTTTGGTATAATGTGTGATGGTGTGAATGCTGGGTGTGATGTTAATGGCAGCAGTGTTGCAGACAATAATTATTTGGTATAAAATGATTAAATGGTACACATACTGTATATACCAAATTAATTTGAAATCTGGGGACACATTCACAGAGATATTAAGAAAAAAAATCCTTGGCATGAATTAAAAGAAGTTTGTAAGAAGGTGTCTAGCTATAAATGTTGATGTTCATAAACATCAAGTCTTGAACATCATGAACATCAAGTCTTTTCAGGAGTACAAAAATATTCATAACTTTTTTTAGTTAGAAAATAAGAAGAAAATAGTTGTTAAGAAGAATTTGTATCATAAATCTGAAGTTCTCTAGAAAATGTAATGTAGAATTTTCCTGTTTTTAACACTTTTTTATATATTTGTTATAGAGAAGATTAAGAAGTCTGGCTATGGCACAAGCCCAAAATTTCAACAACAACAAATACAGTAAAATTATTTTAGAATTATTAGTGCTGTTAGCCGATTACAATTTTTAATTGTGATTAATCAAAAAAAAAAAATTAATCATGATTAATCGCAGGGGTGGGCAATATGACCAAAATATATTTTCCATACAATGAAAGTGAATAGTGACCAGGGGCTGTCAAGCTCAAACTGATGAAAAGCTCGATAAAAGTAGTCCACATGATTTGTGTGCTATGGCAACACAATACGAGTAATTTTATATCGCGATAATGATATGCAGTATATCACAATATAGTATTTTCTTTTTTTTTGGGGGGGGGGGGGGCAATAGATCATTAACCTACTAAATAACCATATTGTACTGCCTATTTCTCTTTATTTGGAACTTGACAATAGTCCAAGTAAAAAAAAAAAAAAATCAACTTGATTTTAAATCATTCTTACCTTCTAATATCTAAATTAGAAATTAGTATCTAATTTCACATTATGCCCCATTTCAGTATGATATGTTGTTGGCCAATATTATTATTATTATTATTATAAACTATGCATATATAATTATTATAAATTAAAATATTAATGCATAAGTCAAATAAATGAAATGTGAGTATGAAAATGAATGAAAAATGAAAATAAACATTTGCAGAAAAATTTACAAATTATGTAAACACTTCTTGCAGAAAATAAATTATGACTGAATGCATTTAAATTTACACTACATTTAGTAGACGCTTTTATCCAAAAACTTGAAAAATGAGGAAACATTCATAACAGCCTGCAATGCAGATCTTTTTTTTCTCCCCAATTTGGAATGCTCAATACCCAATTCTCTCTAGGTCCTTGTGGTGGCGAAGTGACTCGCCTCAATCCAGGTGGCGGAGGACGAATCTCAGTTGCCTCCATGTCTGAGACCACCAAACTGCGCATTTTATCACGTGACTTGTTGATCGTGTTACTGCGTAAACATAGCGCGTTTGGAGGCTTCACGCTATTCTCCGTGGCATCCACGCAAAACTCACCATGTACCCCACAGAGTGCGAGAACCACATTATAGCGACCACAAGGAGGTTACCCCATGTGACTCTACCCTCCCTATCAACCGGGCTAATTTGGTTGCTTAGGAGACCTGGCTGGAGTCACTCAGCACGCCCTGGATTCGAACTCGCGACTCCAGGTTTAGTAGGTAGCGTCTTTACTCCCAAAGTATAAGTAGGAGTTTGACTAATTAAAAGAGCTAGTCTCCCCATAGGTTGCATATAAATTGCAATGGGCATTAAATCTCTTAAACTCCCATCCTCCAAAATAATAATCTGCCAGTTGACTGTGGCTATCCGCTTTCCTACAGCAATCGTGAAGCTGCATTCATGATTTGCTTCAGAGCATCAACACCAGCGTCAATCAATGTTTCGAAATCCACATGAAAAGTGCTTGAACACAAAAATGTCTCATTCTGCATTTTGGTAATAGTTAAGACATGATGTGTTTCTGTGGTAATTAAAATGTGCCTTACATAGACTGAAAAATACTTGATTTCTATCACAAGTCCCATCTGGGCTTGTTTTGTACATCAAGTAGCGCTAAGAGCTCCTTTCTCCATCATTTTATCACTGACAGGGAAGAGTGAATCCAAGCGACACATAACAAAGGTTCAGCCCTACCAACCAGTGTTTATGCTGATTTATGCTGTATTATTGGTAAATTGATTCATTGTGATTAAGAAAATTTGATGTGTTAAACTTTTAAAATTAATTGATTACATTAACACATTACTGCCGACAGCAATAATAATTAGATATCCCTTTAAAATGCTTTCTTTCCCTTTTAAAATCATATTAGGGGACAGGAATATTTCCCCAAATTGAAGAACAAACATAGCATGACCCCTAAATGATGTGTTTTCCATGACGTTTGTCACTTGCCCCCACCCTGATGACTGCTTCCTGTCAGCATTTTGTTGTTATATTTCCATAAGCTGACAATCAGAGTACAGTAGGAAATGTTCAGTTTAAGTTCAATAGGGCCTGTGAAGAAGATGTGTCATCAGGTAACTTCAAATACTGTTTTGAAACAACTTTTCCTCTTTGGTGTATCCATTACGAGGTATCCACCCTGAACATCCCATTCAGACGCGGTGATCTGACACACACCAGTGAAGTCATAGAGCAAGTATACTACATGCAACTGAGCAATAAAACCCCTTTCCCTGTGGTTTAGAAGCCCAAAAAGAAATTGCATGTGATCATTTGTGATTGTAAAGAAAGTTCAACATTGTATAGGTGCTCTACTTTTAAGTTTGTTACTCTTCAGAGTATGTCCGTGGTACACCACTGGTGTTGCAGTGGGATTTTGGCCATTATTCCGATCATTGGGGGGTCTGCATATATATAAGACGTGGTTTGACATATTTGAGAAGAGTCCAAAGAGTATTGGCCTCAAAGCCCACAATGCTATTTCCATTTCCTCATAGAGGAAATCACCTTTGGAGTGCTGCGGCAGCTATGCTGAACACACGAAGGGGAAATGTGGAAAGTCGGCACGACAATCCGAGATCTCACAAAAACAGTAGAGGGAATTCACTAAGAATGAATTGTGTCTGCTGATAGCATTGTTTATTTGCATGCACTGGCTGCATTGTTTTAGCGCCTGATTCCTTAAAGTAACGGTGCAAACATGCCCAATAACGTTTTTCTAAATGTCATTTTTGCAGTGTAATTCCAGATCTTGCTGGTCAGTTCAGAGTACTAGCTTGTGGAGAATGCAGCAGATTACCGTAATCGGCTCTAAAATGCAAAAAGTGTGCAGAATATTCTGTTGTTAAAGGAGGCATGTTCGCACTGAAAAGGATGACAACGAATATTCATGGCACAGTGCTATCGCAAAACTTTTAGTGCCTGGTGAGAACATCTATTTTTTTGGATTGCTGGCTGTTAATGAAAAAGGTGTGCAATTTTTTATTTTTTTTTCTGAAGTATGCACAAAAGTGGCACAACGGTCTCTATAGTTTTTTTATGTAACATATTTGGTGACCATGCCCTTGCAAATTGTTGGGTGCTAGATTTTTATTCTAACTAAAGGCAGCAGTCTCTGCGAGTTTTGCCAATTAAGTAGACAAGACCCAGAGCAGTGTACGAAGTCACGAAGAGTTAGGCCACATTGGGGGATGCTATTAGCATGTGTCTTAGTTCTCTCATGCATAGTCCTAAACTGTTATTAACCTATGGTTATTTTTGAACTTCTGGTCATGCTTCAAGTCACTTTATATGACGCCAGCATGATGGGAGACAACCACTGGCCAGGCGAGCTGCTAATAGTTCACACACTTCAGGGGCCGCTGCAGCATCTTGCTTGTCCTATAAAACGAATAGCATTCCATTTCCAGATGATCCAAGTGTTATTTGAAATGCATATGCATAAGGATAAAGAGGCAGGGAAGATCAGCTGTTAAATGTCTAGCATAGAGTTATAAATGATCCGAAATCTACTATCCGATAGCAACATGCCCTGCCATTATATATGGTAAACAGCACTGAGTGATTTAATTATACTTCCTAAATAGCCTACTGATGAGCAAGTGTGGGATTCTTTTTTCTTTTTGTATGTTTTAGTACAGATTGTTTCCAGTTGGTTCCTGGAGTTGGTAGGCCAAAGACACTTCCTATAGTAGTCCTTGAGCAAATAATTGTTTGAAGTTTTTTTTTTTTTTAATTATCATTATTACCACAGAGGTGTGGTTGAAAAAAGAATATATTACTGTATCTCACTCTGTATCTAAAGGCCAACATTAAAATGTAAAAAAGGTTAATCATACAGTGGCATTAGGTCAACACAAACTCTATTATCTTTATTTGACCAAAATTACATTTGTCAAAAAGCCAATAATGTAAATGCACAAAGTATTTGTGCACATGCTGTTTTGAGTATTTGTGTTACTGCTGATCTACTGGGATTTTCATGCCCAACAGTCTCTAGAAATTACTCAGAATTGTGCCAAAAAAACAAAACAAAAAAAATATCCAGTGAGTGGCAGTTCTGTGGACAGAAATGCCTTGTTGATGAGGGAAATCAACAGAGAATGGCCAGACTGGTTTCAGCTGACGAAGTGTGAGAAGAATATCATCTCAGAATGTATATATGGGTTGGTGCTGTTTCGATGGCACAAGGGGGACCTACACAGTATTAGTCAGGTGTTTATAATGTTGTGACTGATACAGAATGTACAGTACATTTTTAAAGGTAGAAATATTCGTCATGAATATTAATTCTAAAAGAATTATCAAAATACTGATTAGAATAGTTTTAAAGGGAGTATTCTATGTCAAACCACATAACATGTCAACTTCTCTTAAGTATTTATTCAGCTAACCCCACATATTAAATTACCCTAGTATTACCATCTGATATCATCACTGTACCATAGTACTGGCTCAGTACCTTTTTTAAAGGGAAGTGTAATCAAACGTCAAACATTTGTTTATACAGACAGATTGTTATTTTGTTCATAGAAGGTCTTTCTTAGTTTCAAAATGCCTGCGTTGCTTTAACCTATATGACTACATATCAATGAGGTAGCACTTTTCTAAGCTGTGGTATCATCTAGCAAATTTACACTACCCACTGGGGCACACACAAATTAAGTTCTCCCTTACGCCAAGACGCAGTCATAGTCTCCCTTGTATTCCTCCCATGTGCCTTCCCTTTCCTTGGAACTGCTTACTGCCATTGTGTCCCAATCAAAATGGCTTTCATCTGGCCATTTTAAACAGACAGCCCAAACCAGACATTTGCCTAATGTGCTTTTGTTATGTGGGCTCCGGGTTTCACAAATGTCAGCCGGCTGGGAGGAAGCAGTGGCTCTAACCTCTGTAGTTCCAGCGCCCTTGCCCCGTTGGGAGTTCTGCTGGGCTGAAACTAATCCAACAGTCGGAGAGCCAAAGTGTCCTCTCTGCAGGGGGAGAACCCATTCTGGGGGCCAGGGGGCGGCAGTCTGGCCGCGGCACTCTGCTGACCTAGACCCAACTGGGGGAGGCAGCTATGAAGGCTGGGAGTGCCACATTTTTGACCATGTCAATTGAGAGAGAGCTAGAAAGAGTGAGGAAACTTAGACAGTTGGGCCAGCACTGACAAATGTTCCTATGGACGTTGAGGCAGATGCTTGCGTAGAGTCATTAGAAAGGGGGCTTGAAAATTTATTATGAAATGTGCTGGTATTTCAGGGTGCAGCTGATTTAAATTTAGTAGACCAACAGCCTCTCTCTTGCAGGAATTCAAGATTTCAGTTATGCTTTCCCCGGGGCTGAGGAGTTTAAAAGGTTCCCTTAGTGGAGGAAATCAATAAATTATTCACTTTTATGTCTGTGCTCTATGCTCGATATGCATTCTAAAGAAGTCAATAGGTTAACATGCTGTCTGTTATTTTAACCCACATGTTCTGTTGAGATCGACTTTATGTTCTTTATTTCTTGGGGTTCCAGAGATCCCAATGTTGTACATTTAAAAATTATAACGGTATTTATTTATTTATTTAAATTAAGCAAATCTAAATATCAGGACTGTCTTAGTCTGCACATCAAGAACAATTTTAGCATGTGAAAATGTATTACATTTATTCATGTTTTATATGTGGAATTTCTGAGTACACAAATATGAACAAATACATGGTAAATAAGATTTTTCATGGAGGACGTTTTATTGATGTTATAACATTGACATTTCTTTTTTTAAAACAGGATTTTTACATATGCATATGACAAATGTAGTGTCATATCCAATAGCTGTGTTGTTATACAGATAAACTGCAGGATACTATTATGTTGTGCTTGTGTAGAAAGTGCTCAATAAGAAGCTACTCATGAAGGCAGTCTTTTAGTTGTTGTAGACACAGCTTGATTCCTACACTGATGCATTGTGGGGTTTCATATGTCTGTGAGCACATTTGGTAGTTTAGTTTGTCAACAACATCAGCTCTTCCAAAAACAGTGGAGATATGATCAGAACATTGTAACTATTAAAGACTACATTTTTTTCAAATGCATAGTCTAGGATTGTCTTAATTGTAAAACAAATATATAAAAGATGTCAAGGAGGCTACTTCAATCCTAGCCATTTTCCCATTTCTCTTTAACATCAGCCAATGGCCCTTGTACGGCATTTAAATAAACACTCCAATAGGGAGTATGTCCTGTATATCACCAAGATCCTCTGTGATGTTTCATTTTGAGTAATAGGTCTCTGTAGTTTGCTTGTTTAGCCTTTTTTCCGAGCCCTGGAGAGTAATAAACTGCCTTCTTAAGGATCAGAGGGCCCTCATAGAACTTCACCAGGTGTGCTTGAATCCTCATAAAGCGCAGCCTGCAGTGCACTCATGTCTAGAAGTGTCCTTTGTGCTGCTCTTAATCAAATGCTCTTATGCTGCTGGCTTTGACCGATTCTGCGTGTCACAGTTGTATAACCAAACCAGCCTAGTCTGGTTTGCTGGTCATAGCTGGCCTTCCAACTTGGTCAAGCTGGTCCATTTCCTGGTTTTAAAGGGGTTTTGTGCACTTGTCAGGCTGGGAGACCAGCTGGCCAAGCTGATCCCAGCAAACCAGGCATTTTTTGTTAAATGCGAACTCTCCAAATTCAAGATGTTCAAAACATCAATGCATTTTGAAAGTCATACTCATGAGTTTACAAAAGAATAAATGTAACTCACATAATACAAAACATATGTAGTATAATCTTTTGGGTATCTCTCCAGTTGTCTTGTCTGTGATTGCAAATTTTGAATTATTCCATGTCCTTTTGAGGTTAACCAGCTGAAATATTGTGATGAGGAAAAATCCAGTTGTATTTCTGCAGCATAAGTATGAACATACTTTCAACAAACCTAGCATACAAGACAGACAAACCTGATGTTTGTTTATAGAATAAAAGGGCTTCACTGCAGCTTTCATTTACCACTTGAAAGCTCTTTGCTTGCTACTAATTTACCTTCAGGGGCTTTAAAATTATCTGTCTGTTCTGTCAAAATCTTTATTGTGGTGACAAGTTGTCATCATCATCAAAGATTGCCCCCGAGTGAAATGAAGACAGTATTTGAAAAGCGGGCATGGTGCTCAGCGAGCTGATTTCATCTGATTGGTTCTCCTTTCTTCCAGTGAAATGAATCTCTGCAGGTTGGATCAGCAAATGGAGTTTTGGAGATTGATGGTGCAGTCTGTGAAATCAGACAGGAGAAGAGAAAAACACCCACTGATGAGGCTGTGTAATCCATAAACCTTCTTGTACATCGTGTTCAAATTTAGCCGTGCCCATTACTTATGAATGCAATGGTACAGGATTTAGTTTTTCGATTAAGAGTTAGAATCCTTTTTGTTTTTCATCCCAATGCCTGATATAGAAATGACAAATGCAAGGAATATGTCATGATGCAAGATGCTCTGAATTGAAATTACGCAACACTGCATAATGCATATATGTCAAATGGGATCTGCAAACATCCACAACGTCCATATCACAAAGTGCCATAGAACAGGGTTCTTCAACAGGGGGTTCACATAGTATTGCATTTCACAGTTTATCTCAACTGTAATATTCAGATACTATTACATATATGACAAAGTACATGGCATCATACACTCTTTCTGATTATATAAAAAATGGTCTGTGGTTTGTGTTTCATTGAAACTACAGGCACCATCAGTTGTGCTGTAAGTAGAAGGTTTATTGTTTCTCAATACTGAATTATCTGAAATATTGAAATACATACTGTTGTTCCTCGCACCTGGTCAGACACGCTCATTTGTAAGTGTTGATTTTAACTTAGGTGGCATTAGCCTGATCTTCTGCGTGAGATTATCATATAACGATTGTAATTCAGTTCTCTCCTGTTTCACCTAGTTGTCTTTCTTACATTGTTGAGAATGAAGTTGCACTCAAGGGAGTTGTTTGTGACTTGGTTATTCAATGCATAAACAAAAAACAAAAAAAACTGACTATGATAGATGATCCAATATGAGCTTCTCAACTGATTGAAAAATCACCTCCCAGCAACCTCTCCCAACTTCTACCTGTTAGAGGCCCTGAAACTTGAATTCTTCTAATCAATAGGAAAACATTTCACCTGTATTTCTTTTTAGGTAAAATGTGTAAAACTTGTTTTCATTAGACAAAGCCTGGAGTTCAAGTTTCCTATCTTGGGGGAAGCTTTAGAGTGTTATGTTCTGGGACTGCAGGCAGAAAAAGGAACTCGATCTTCCCCAAAGTGTGACATTGTGTAAACACTTTTGTAGCAGTATGCAAACAAATGTATGGAATATACACGTTAAAATATAGGAACTGTGATGCTGTGGTACTAGTTTGTTCTTTTAATAACAGTGTATGTTCTCTGATCACAAAATAATCACTGTGTATTTTATTACAAAGTTTTGTCATCTTGCTCTAAACACATATTGTCAATAATCTGAAGAAGTATAACTAGGCCCAGACAGAATCTACATATTTTTCACATTTTCTGCACTAATTTGGGGGGGAAATGTCTTATATTTGTAGCTGAGAGAGAGTGCTACACTTTTATTGGTGTCTGAAAACCTAATCCAATTAGCCAAAGTATTTCATAAACATAATCGCAATAGGCAGGGGATGTGAGAACTTTGTTAATGTCATTTTAATTCTGTGGAAATCTGCGGAGCTTTCTGCTCAATGATTCAATATGGGCCTGAGTATAACTGAACGCACATAGAATCTGCTACACAACAGCAATAATGACATTCCAACAGGGCATCCGTTTATTGTCCTTCAGTTGAAGTACTTTAGTGAGTAATGAGTAGCTCATCTTCTGGCAGTTGGTTTTAGTGGCTCAGCTGTGGGCAATGCATGAATCATAGCATAATTATGTATTTGTGACATAATTTCTTGATAAACCCTCTGCAATACAGGACACAGTAGATCCCCCATGTGTCTACATTTCAAGTAGGCATCTCTGCAGCCTCCCAGTAAGACTGCAGGGTCCCATCAAGATAATCCTTAATAAAGAACGGCTTCACTTTTAATCTCACTCACTTCTCATATTTCTAGCTTGATATAGTTTTTGGCAAGTAATGTTTTAGCACTGATGTCAGTCTAGGACTATCAATGCATCTTTGTTAAATTAATCATAGGCACATAGTAGGAACATTTCAAGCCTGATTGTCTAATTCTAAAGGGCCATTTTGCTAAGCTTTTAGGTCTAGAGAAAAATAAGTCTGCTAAGAAGTGATATCTAGAAGTGATATAGCTCTTACAGGTTGAAACTAAATCAACAGTTACATTTACACACACGCACACACACACACACACACACACACACACACACACATATATATATATATATATATATACATATATATATATATATATCAAAAATACAATTACAAAATGTTTGTGCTTTATAGTTTAATTTCTAATAATGTGTGTATATATATAATAATAATAATATATATATATATATATATATATATATATATATATATATATATATTATTGTTTTATTACCATTTAATAAATGTATGCGCTCACACAAAGCACAACTCTTCTCCCCAGTCCATTAGTCAGTATTATAGAGTGATAAACAGTATATGAGAACTTTATTATTTATACCTATAAACTACCAACTTATTTTTCCAAGATTTGAATTTACTTTTCTAAATGAGTCTATATATCTTTCCGAATTTTTATCTCAGTCTTATTGAATAAGAGCTATTTATAGTTTATATGGTACAGTAATGTGAAACATACCTTTCAACATCTTTCTGTTGATGAAGGTGACTTTGCTTGAGGGAAAATGAAAGTGTTTGCTTGGGAGACATAAACAACTTGGGCTAATTATTCTGTGCAATTTCAAAATAACTGCAAAATTACATTGAAAGTAAATTTTATATGAGAGAGAGAGGGGGCTATAACTCGATTGGTGTATACACCCCTCAGCTACGGCAAATAGTTACTTGAGATTCCCTCTGCATTTATTAGTCTATTGAGTTATCAAGAGCCTCTTCAAAATGCAATATATTTAATTTTCAGAGGCTGAAACGTGAAACTCTGGGTTTTACCTGTAGGCACATCTGTAGCGTAATCGAGTGTGCATTTGCATCTCAACTGCTTTAGTAGCACAGCACATATAGACGTGCAAAAGTCAAGCTTGGGTCTATTTATACTGAGGAGAGAACAGCAAAGGTTTGCTCGTGTTGACCTGCTGTCCCTTATAAGGCTGCTGTTTAATTGTGGCAAACCGACATCGTCAATCTGTGTGTGTGTGTGTGTGTGTGTGTGTGTGTGTGTGTGTGCGTGTGTGTGTGTGTGTGCGCGCGCATGTTACCACAACAACCAATTGCAAATTTTGTTATTTTTATTATAGCCCCATAAATATACTAAATCACATACTGTCTTTGTACAATATAGAACTCGTTTTGGCACTTTATTTAAGTTATTATAATATTTTCTCCTAAATGTCTGTCCCTTTGAAACTTTATGATAGGTAACTTTGAAATACTATACCACCAGGTTTTATTAAATTTTTCTTCAATTTTAGCTGTATTTATTTTGATGTTACATTTGCAGTCCTTTTTTTCCGAAGAAAAACATTTGCATTTTGTATTTAAATGCACAGCACATCCGCAATAGTAATATCTGTCTTACAGAATGTGATAGATTGCATTTTATAGTATTCCATTGTGTGGGACTAGAGAAGGTAAACTTTGGAAACAAATGAAGTAATAAGCTGGAGCAGACAGACGGCAGTCATTACCTTGCAAACAGCAGTGAGCAGTCTACTTGTTGATGGAGGGCTTCCACTATAACGCTGATCGGACAAGCCAGTTTGTTCCAATAAAATAAACTCCATCATTTACCAACTACATTTCCTGAATGCATACCTACTGGGAATCTTTGTCAGGGGTAAAACAGAAAAAGTCAGCCACAAAAAAAGAACTGAACTGGTTTGTGGCAGAAAAAGGAAAAGAAAAGAAAAATTAAGGGGAGAGGAAAAAAGCTGTGCCCTGGGGTTGTGTGTGTGTGCGCGGAGCCACAAGATCCAGAAGACTATTAGAGATGCATAAAGGCTCTGCCATTTCATTGTCTTTGGATCACTGATACAATCTGGAGAAGAGCTATATTGCTTAAAGCTGTGAGTGAATGACATATGGAGGGCTAGTGTGAAGAAAACTCCCTAGTGCGTCCTCCAAACTAAAGTCTTCCTGTGAGAGAGAGCAGCAAGCAACTTTTTGCACTTTCAAACTGCAAGATCACTCCCTCCCTCTCTCTCTCTTTCTCTCTCTCTCTCTCACACACACACACACACACACACACCCTACCGGCTCTCTCTCTCTCGTTCACTCTTTTTTTTCTCTTCCTCAGACACAAGCTAGTCACTGCCTGCAGCAGTAATCGGACAACTCTGTCTCTTGAGATCTAGCACGGGGCTCCATGGCATTTTACCTTTAAAATGAAAAAGAAAAAAGTTATCTTCTATCTGTAATCTATGTGTTTCGAGTCAGAGAGAAGTTTTTTCAAAAGTTCTTCATTTGCTTTGGAACACACAGACGCTCAAAAGAAGATTGGGAAAAAAGGAGGAATAAAAGAAAAAGTGCAAGGATTCTACCATAATTGTAGTGAGTACCATTTGTATCATTTACTTGCAGTGTTTTTACTTTTATATTTGGCATTTTGAGTTTCCAGTCTTGTTTCACTTTTAAACTTTCTCTGTTAATTGCAAACTTTGTACTTAGGCAAATGCAGCTCAGTGTATTGAAACTGCCCATAATCAGAGTGGTTTTAAATTGAGATATTTTTGAAAACATATTTTTATGCCCATCAAATATCAAGATGACAGTGATTTAAACCATTAATATTTTATCAGATAGACAGAGCAAATTGTTATTAGTGATCTCTCAGCAAAATAAATACATCTTAAAAAATCTGCTTAATCAATTTGATGAATAGTTTGGACCTAAATTGTGTAAATTTACTACAATAATTTATAAAAAAAATATTGTTTAATAATAATAAAGACAACTCAGGTTCTGACAACCCTGTCAATAACACCAATTCCAGAAAAGTAAAGAAAAAAAAATATATATATATAAATTGCTATAATGTCTTTTAAAAGATAATTTATCAAAGGTTTTTTTATTATTAATATTATTATTATTATAGCTATGTTTACATATAAATTATTTAATAAGAATAAATATATATTTTAATAGGACTGGTATTTTATGGAATACTGAGTTCACATTCCCACAATTATAATATTTTTAACACTTTATTTGTAATTTTCTGATAAAGTAGGCACATGTATTCTTTTTAAGAATTCATTTTACAGCAAAAACTTTTGATTATAAAGTGTTTTAGAGCGTAAGACAACATGTTTCTGTCACAGTTTGCCGCTCAAATTTAAATCCCCAGTGACCCTCTCTCACCAGAGAGCTCACGCACCTGATTCACACCTTCAACCGTTTCTAATTCACTTTTTTCCCCTGTCCTTGGCCTTCAGGTGAGAAGTACCTTTTTTTTTAATACTTTAAAACAGGTGAACGAGTCACTGCAATTATACATTTTGGCCCTCCTTTGTAGTCTAGAATATCCTTCTGCTTAATAATTTTCCATTTTTACATCCAACAAGCAAAACACAACAGGCTACCCACAGAAGATCCCATTCAGCTGGCAGAATAAACAAAACCAGTTCAGTTTTAGCAGTTGACATCTAATGCCATCTGGTCCAGGCAGGAATGCTTTAGGGTAGACAGACCGGCAGGCCAGGGTGCAGATTGGTGTCTTGTAAGACATCGGCAGGCGGCCACCACAATACCAACAAAACTGCACATTTTAGAAGGAGTCTTGTAGTTTCTATGAAAATGCAATGTAATGTTTTTCTTTTTATTATTACGGTGAAATGTGTAATTAAGCTTTGCTTATATATTTTTTTTTCAAAGCTAAAATAGAATAATTCTATATTTTATTTGGTAGTTTTGACATAGTGTGCACCAATTAAGAAAAAATCACTTTGTCAAAAAGTCCCCTTTTTAAACATGCTTGTATTGTCATTTTATTAAATAAAATCTTACTGCGGCAGCTGCTTTCCAACTCGCAATGTGTTAACAGTGTTGCCTCAAGCCACCCCTTTCTGTTCTTTTCACACAATAACCCTGTTTATCTAATTACCTCATAATGGGTTGCTTGATTCGGATTGTTTACACACTGTATTTGTTTTAATAAGGCATAAGTCTGACTGCATTAAGCTCTTCCTGATAAGCCCCTATTTGTTCAGCTCCACAATGTGCCGATGTTTGCCGAAGGCCCAATGTTTTCCGTATGTGTGCGGCCGGAGCCTGTTTCCGAGCTGGAAATAGAGTGTGGTGAAATACACAGGGTTAGTTAAAACTGCTACGTTCTACTGTTTATGAGATAGAGACAGCGGAAACCGATTGTGGCAATTAGCTGTTTGCTTAATGCAGGAAAGTGTTATTTTGTTAACATGCCACTGTTTGTCTCAGGAAAACGTCGCTCAGGGAGAAGGAAATAAGGGCTGAGAAGCTCAATTGATTATGGCTCTTCCACATTCACAAATTCCTTTGTGTTTGTTTACATGTAATCAAGGAGTTTGTTTACTTAAGCAGGGGAGCAGAGGATGAGCTAAACCTGGACATCTTTTTTTCTCTCACTTTTAGGATGTTTGTGTAGATGCAGATTTTTGTAGTAAATTTGTAAAAGACAAAAGCAATAGAAAAATATTTTTACCATTACATATTAATTTGTGCTTTCAAATATATCCACTTTTTAGTCACTGACATTCCAATCTGATTATATTTGTTCCTATTTTGTTTTAAAAATGTATACATTTAAATATCATATTGTATTAAGCAGTATTTATTTCTAACTAAAAGGAAAAGACAAGAAATGGATATAATACTACATTAAAAGTTAATGCTTTATCAATACAAATGTACGTGTTTGCAGTTACATAGAGGTCAAGTTTTTTTTCCCCGTGCGCTGCGGTGGGGAGAACATGATCAGATGTGTATCTTAAATCTTCTCTGATGGACACTCAAAGCGAATGAACTTCTGGAAATAATTTAGCATGTTGAAGAGCTCAGAATTAAAAGATTTAATGTAGCTGCACTGTCCATCGCTCGAGCTCCATGTCAGTTTGAACAAAATGGAAGAGACAAATTGCGCATCAACAAACCGCATCACACGTGTAAAGAATTAGCATTTTAATTATATATACATTTCAAAAAATTTAAACGTCATATTACATTTTAAATTAAAAATAAATTTAGTAATTTTTCTGAGTTTGTGTTAGAGTGTGCTTTTTGGACATATATGTGATAAATATGTGTCCTTGGCTTTGGAAATTTGGGGATTTTAATATTTTTGTGCATGTCCTGTTTACGAACCTCATACAGCGTCTATGGGTGTTTATTGAATTTTTATTAAAATGTATTGATTGTCTTGAGTGGATAGTTTTCATGTCATAATTTAATTACATTTTGTCAGTATTTTAGTACATTCATATTTTAAATCCTTAATCCAGTTACGTTTGGGGGTGGGGGGGTGGGGGGGTGTAAGTACCTGCAATAAAATGATCTCCGATGTTACAGTCACACATTTTTAGTTCTTTCTCAAATGTCCATTTTTTGAATAATCGAATCAGTGTTTTGATGGTGGTGCACATTTCTTTGCTGCATACTCTTGAGTCAAGTGAAGTGTAGCATTTTGTAAACTGTGTCTAATTCTCGTGACATCTGTGTTCAATTGTTGTCTACATCGACATTCTTTGCAAGTGGATTTATTTTTCCTGGGCCACCATGTGGATTCAGCTGACCAGCTTAAGTTAGGATTAGTAGTTTTATAGTTATTTTGATTAAAGCATTGATTTTCAAAACAAGTAACTTGCAACACATGGTTGGCATGGTCAACATTAAAAAAGAAATATTCATGTCTTGCCCTATAAAATGAAAATCTCATAAACTGTGCTGGAAAGCAAGCAGGAACATTTGAATAAACACTAAGATTTCATTAAAAATTTTAGAATTTTGAAAACAATTATTCTGCTTTTACTATATATATATATATATATTCCAATTTAATCCTAAAATGGTGTCACAAAGGAGTGTCATAAAGTTTTCCAATGAAGTGCACAAATATTTCTGCCCTACTTGTTATTGACTGTTGTAAGAGTTAAAGGATTCACGACAGCCTGTCTGATCTATAATGATCAGTATTAAAAGCCCAGCAGTGTTTGCCGATGGAAACGCAGCGCTTGAAATAAGCAAAGCGAGACAAAAAGCCGTGCAAACAGTTGTGATTGAAGCGTGTTTGGCTTTTTTGATGACACTTCCAATGCTCTCCTTTATTCTGAGATCATCAAAGGCAGCTCGGTTCAGGTTGAATTAAAAAGAACATCAAAGATACTGAATGCAGTCGTCTTTCTTTTTAAACAATAAATATGTAGCAGTACAGGAGAAGGACTTGTTTTTGCTTTTAAAAGCCCCCCTCAAACCCCTCCCCTACCTTTCCTGTTCACCTGGCGAAATCACCTGCTGGATGAGAGGCTCTGCCATGAGACCAGCATGCATAATGCTTCATAACTTCTCAGCTCAGAATACAGGTGCACCACAATCCACTAAAAAGTCCCTGTTTCTTTATCCTGCGCTGATTCCAGACGCTTTCTTTCCTGAAATGTATGCTATACTTTTTATACAATTTCAGACGTTTTGCTTTCAAGCTTTGGACTACGTTAGGAATATACTATATATATGTAGACTATAAAAGTGTGTTGATATGTCTGGACAGGGTAGAAAGATAAAGAAGAAAGGATGAGGGAGAAATTCTAAAACTTGACCATTATTAATCATGGCTCAGCCATAGTGGGAAGAGCTGGGGGCGAAAACACACCAAGACCAAACATCTCAGGTTACTACATCTCATGAAAACAGTCCACCATTAAAAATTCATCCAGGGATTTTTCAGACTTCTAACATTTTTGGTGGAAAGGCAGAATAAGCGTGACCTAGATCCATCCGTAGAGCAAACATTTTGGCCCCTTGTCTGGTCTAGTCTGATATTGAGTTTTAGCGCCTCAGTTATACAGCTTTTCTGATGTGCATTGCTGTGGTTGGAATAGAAGTGGACAGCAGAATGTAATTGTGAACTAAAAAGAGTAATAGTGCCTTTAAAAGTGCATAGAAAACATATGTGTCACCATATGTTTGCCTTGTTCTTTTCCCCAGCCTTACTTTAGAGATGAACTGAGTGGTATCTATAGTGGTTCTGTTGTTGCGTTCTCTCTGATCGCCCCCTGCATCATTCAAAGCCTCAGGCAAAGTCACAATCATCCCCCCTTACCAACATTAAGAACCGTCAGTTCAGTTGTTTCAGATAGTGTCAATTGCAGGTGAAAGATTTTCTGAAGACGCTAGGGGTGTCATGCTTGACTAGCTTCTGTTCAGCAAACTACCCCCCCCCCCCCCCCCCCCCCAGTGGCAGTGACCTCAAGCAGGCGCCCCCACCTCGCTCACCCAAAACTCAAACTCCTGGAACCCCCCCCCCACCCCATGTTTTCTTGCTTACCTTGGCTAAGCTGCTTTGCATGCTGATTGGGAGAGGACTAATCCAGTTTGCAGCTGTCATAGACCAATGATGAATCACCTTTCCGTCATTCGTCTGTCTCTCTCTCTCTCTCCGAGGGAGGAGGGAAGACATGTAGTAGGAAACAGCGGTGGAGGGGGTGAGCCTACACACAATCTGCCTTTCTGTTTCACCAGCTTCTCTATTCCCATTCTGCGCGAGAATAACCGAAATGTTTTCTCAGACAACGTATATTGTGTCACGGATGGCTCTTCACAGTGACAACGAGCTGAAATAACAAGGAGTGATATTGGTTTTAGGGTCCTGGCAGTTCGACATAAAAAAAATAGAGAGGGAGAGAGAGAGAGAAATATAGAGAGAGAAAAGAGAAAAATACATTATTTGACACAGATGGTTCAGGCCCATCCAGTTTCAGGTAAGAAGGGAGCTGATTTGCCGCCAGAAGCATCACTGAGAAACAGACACGTTTAGCAAAGTCCTGCCGTTTTCCAGAGGCTAATCAGGTGAATTTAGTGTTTAAATGCTCGGAACTTGGAGGAAGTGTCTGGAAGTTTTTGTAAACTGCTGTAAGTGTAAAAAAATAAAAAAGTAAAGAATTAAGGAAGAGAAATGTCGAAAAATATTGCTAACGTTTGAGAAATGTTAGCAGTCAATGCACCAATTTAGGCGAAACATTTGACAGTTCTCGAACAGGGGCGGTTTTTTTTAAAGCAAGTTCTGTTTTACAATCTCCATGGCTTGGATTCTTTTTTTTTTTTTTTTTTTTACAAATTTTAGCTGCTACCATCTGTAACGGATATGTTATAGCAGATTAAGAACAACTGTTAAAAAGAGGTATGATAATCTACACTGATAAAATGTTGCTTATTTCCTCCTCTTTGTGAAAGTTAACAGTTTTGATAGCAGCGACATAACCCTTTCTAATTGACTCTGGCAGAGTAGTGTGCAGGGCATTGTGTTTGTTGCGTAATTAGCACAATAATGCTTTTCTGGAGACTAAAGTGTGTTTTAGTTTTGCGGCTGTGCTAACAACACATACAAACACGCATGCATACACCCGACCGCAAACACACACTGGCCTGACCTTCCATTTGCTATGCATAATAAAATCCCGTGAGTGCACAATGGAGCCAATAGAATAATGTTTTCAGTGGCGTGGCTCTTAGTATATAAACAAAGAAACAATTAAGACGCTTGCCAGAGCAAACAGCATGCTTTAGTGAACTCTTCATTCTGTCTCATTGATGTTTAAGGCCTCACAATCACACCGCGATCGCTTGGGAATATGATTGTATGAAAATTGCACTGCACGCTATGGGGCCAGTGGTGGTTAATTTAAAATGCTTAAAATGAGAAAGTCAATCAATCATCAGATGTCTCATTAATTGTTAAATTTGTGTCAAATGTTGTTTGATGTGCCTCAGGGGAATGCCCTTGTGAAGCATATTGCTCTGAAGAGCCACTGGAATACTCACATTAAATGTAGTTTATGTCCTTGTAAAAATATTTTTTTGAGTTAATTATGTAATTAATGGTGGAATTAAACAATGACCTCTTGTTTTGTCATGCTCTGTAATATTATGATTATTTTGTGGTTAGTAATTGCTTCTCTTTCTCTGAAGTATTTTTATATTTGAAACTACATGAGTATAATTATGAATTTTATATATATATATATATATATATATATATATATATATATATATACACAGCAAATCTGGGATTCAAAATCGAATTTAAAACTGGAAATAAACTAAGTTTAATGATTTTAAATACATTAAAACAATTAAATGTTATAATGTTAAAAGAAGAAGAGATCATAAAGATTCTGCACTATTTCTAGGTCATTGAGCAAAAAATCTAATTTGTTACATTGACATTGTGCTGGAATAGCATAATCAGGTTTTGCACAAATGTGTGGAGCTAAAGACAGCACGAGTGAATTTTGTCATTAAAGTAAAACATGGACATACCAAATACTAAGACATAAATAACATTATTTCAAATCCAAATGTCCCTCAATATATATGCAATAGTAGATGCATTTTCACAAGGGAGAATTTTAATCCCAGCCAAATACTGTAATGTACAAACACACACACACAAACACACACACACACACACACACACACACACACACGTGTGTTGTGAGGCTAAATGTTAGTTTGTAGTGTGTGTATGTGTGTGTGAGTGTGTGTCATTCAGTGCTTATGTCTGCTGGTCTGTGTATGACCGTATCTGTGTCTGTCTTCCTCCCAGGTCTATGGAAATGCAGGATCTAGCTAGTCCACACAGTCGAGTAAGTGGAAGCAGTGAGTCCCCTAACTGTCCCAGCATCGACAACTCGCATATAAATAACAATTCCATGACACCAAATGGCACTGAAGGTACGTCCCTCCTGCCTCTTGCAGGCCGTATACCTTCATGATTAATAAGTGCTATAGCACACGGTTTCTCTCAAGTCGAGCACTTTTTAACCCGTACATTCCCTCTTTGTAGCGTTTATACCCCTGTTAACATTTATAAAGTTTAATCTGGTTTGTAACTGAACTACAATGTAAAATGTAGAAAATTTGCAGTTGTTACCTTAAGGAGGTTTTTATTTTTGATCTAATCCTTAAAATACTTTTGTTGGCATAACCTAATGTATTATAGCATATTTTTGAACTGAACAAAATTTTAACCTAAAGAAATGTGCTTCACGTGGTTATCTGTAAATTTATTGGTTTGATTAAAGTCTGAAACAACATAAATACATTAGGTTACACCAAAAAGGTCATTTTAAATGGTTAGATCAGGTAGATATAGCTCCATACATTCACAATTGCACTTTTTACAGTGCAGATTACCTGACAAATAATTTTTTAGTGTACTTAGCTTTTTTCACACAGCAGGTTACACATTGTAGTGAAAATTAATTGTATATTTTCAAATTACACAGAATGTTTTTACTTAAAAATGTGCTTCGTTCATCTAAATTAACTGGTTTGATTCAAGTCAAAAATATTATTTAACATAATTGTGATCAACCTGAATAAATTGAGTTACACTTACAACATTAATTTTAAGGGTTAGATCAAGTTAAAATGTCTCTTTTATGTAGCAATTGCATGTTACTTCTTTTGACATTGTATACATTAACTAAATTCTTTTATACATTTAATGTCTTTACCAGTGCGCTATAGCATTGCATAAATACACTTCTTTATGTTTGGACTATATAAACTATACATTTCATAATTTTTAGAGATCATTTTTCTAGGCGAAAATATTTTTAATCAGTTCCGAAGTAGTTTACATCATGTAATCTTGACTGTGGTTTTGTTCCATTTTTTAGTGATAAGACCCAATCTGTGACAGTGCAGATTGTCATGTGTTCTGTCCAATTCTTTCTCCCTATAGGTGATAACATCACTATGCTTACCACAGCTGACTGGTTGTTAAGTTCTAGTTCACAGTCCGCTGCAGGTTTGTGCAGTTCTGGTGCAACAATGAAAGGACAATACTTGGCGTTATATCTGAAATTAAGCACTTGTTATGCATTCATTTTGCCCTACGGCAAACACAATTTTGTTTAATTATATTCACAATTGTGAAAACCCAATTCAATCTACGTACTTTGCTTCAACTATTGTGCCTTTCATTCGGAGTCTTGTTTGGCATTTGTGTTGTGCTCTGGTGAATCTGTTGAAAGCATGGTTTGACACTTTTTGGCTATGATTCCAGACTGTCAATGAATGGTAAAGCTGTGGGCACGCGTAATGTGCATTTAGCTCTTTATTTGGTGTTCAGCAGGACAGTTTTATGGTTATGTGTGGTATGTGATAAGACTTGACTGCGCTAGTTTCTGCATGCTCCGTGCCACTATTTTCCCGTATCCCTTCAAGAGGGGAGGGGGTGTTGGTGTGCATTCAAATCACTTCCCATCGACATGCGTTTCCTTAGAGAGACGAGCATAGCTGCAACATGTTCGACATGACAAGCTGATGGCTACCTTAGCCATGAGGGATTTCAGTGGGCATGACTCTGTGCCCACAGAGGGAATTATGTTTTCATAAAAGTAAACCCTCCACCCCACCCCCTCCTGAGACAGAGATGAATTCATTTCAAAGATCCAAGCTTGTCTAAACACTGTGAAATAGTCTCCGGGTTGCCCCCATTGTAGTTTGGAGCAGTTGCGTCAAACACATTTTATATATCATGCATTGCCTTGACATATCAATTATGCTGCACGTCCATGCATTCCACAGTTTACTCTTGCCATTAAATTCCACCTTTTTTTGCCTGTTTTCCCTTGATGCTACATAAAACCTTTCCGGTAAGAAATCAAGTGACTAATTGTGCAATAATAAAGCAATAAGCCACAAGAGGCTGTGTGTTACAGTGATTTTACCACAGTAAGGGATGTTCTTACACATTATAAAATCACTGTAATGCACAGTTACATTAATTCATAATAATTATTGGTATAAACAATCTAATGTAGTTACCTTGAGTAACTGTTGCAGTTTAAAGTTGCCAAGCAATGTAGCACCTTGGCACATCAATATACAATGTGCGATCATAGGTGGCCATTTATAATAATTTTACAGTTGCTGCAAACATAGTTCATCCAATCAGAATTTAGAGTCGTAACTATCTGTTTTTATAATCTTAGGCCATGTCCACACTTATACATTTTCATTTGAAAATGCATTGATTTTGAAAAACATTCTTCATAACCACAGATTTAAAAAAAAAAGATGATGTTAGAAAATGGAAAATGGAGATTACAAACTTAAACAAATTAGTGTGGTCGTGGCCTTAGATTTGAATCAAGTTTGAACTTATATGTTTTCATTTGGAAACGCATTTATTTTTGTATGTTTACACCTCTTATTCACACTGGAACGATGTTTTCTTCCACCAAAAATGGAAAGTTTCAAAAATGCTTTCTCTTACTGAATACTTTGGAAAAGATATTAGGAAACTGAAAATGTATTTGTGTGGATGAAGCCTTAGATTTAGGCCATGACCACATTAATACATTATCGTTTTATACCGCATTCATTTTGCTACATTCACACTGGAACAGCGTTTTCCTCCACCAAAAACAGAGACTTTCGAAAACACTCTTCATAACCACTTATTTTGAAAAAAGAAAACTGAAAATGAAGGTTTCAAACTAAAATTAATTGGTGTGTTGGTGGCCTAAGGTTTAGATCACATCCGAACTAATATATTTAATATGTGTGTGTTCTATATTTGATTTTCTATTGTACTCTCAATTAGTTTTTGTACAATACATCTAGTAGATTGAAGAGGTTTTTGGATATAAATAAGAGCATTCAGTATGGCTACCGTCTTTAAATCAACAGAAGAGCTGTGTGAATTGGAAGGCAAGTGTCCTTCTCTTATATATACAAGAGATGAACTTTTCATTGCCAGCCTCTTCCACAGTTTTCCACAGTGGGTTATAGCACCCTTACAAAACCCAACCACCTAATGAATACTGTGATCCATGCCACACTGGCAGCCAATTAAACGTTTTGGATGAGTGCTTTACCATCTTTTTTCTGACATGTTTTAAATTTGCACATTACCTGAGATTAAGTATAGTTACTTTACAAGCACAGGGGCCACAGGGTAGAGAAAGTATGACTGAGTGATATAAAAGTCTTGGGTAAGTGCTGTGTCACAAATGTAGCTCTCCTTCTGTTCGCAGTTAAAACAGAGCCAATGAGCAGCAGTGAAATCGCCACCTCTATTGCAGACGGCTCTCTAGACGGCTTCTCAGGATCAGGTAAGACACACACACACACTCTGCTGGTGCGAGATGATCTCAGAGATGGGTTACTGATAAGCAGAGGCCCAGGAAGTGTCCCTGTGGTTGGTTGGAGCTCTAATAGCATAAGGCACTGCCTCAGTTCCCATGCCAACAGGCATTGAGTTATGCCCCCCCCCCCCCCCCCCTCTCTGCCCTATTCAAGTAACACCCCATCCCTGTGGCCCTCACACCCAACGTCAGCTGTAGTAGAACACCACAAAGCCAAGATTCTGAAACCTCGAATTGCCTTCCAAACCACGGTATGCATGTTTATATTTACAAAATATTAAATAACATTTTATTTATTTAAAATATTAAAAATGTAAACCAAATGTATATTTTGATAGATACAGAAAGAGACAGATAATGTAAAATTAAGTGCCTATTTTTGCATCACTTCTAAAAAAAAAAAAAACCTCACAACAGAGCCTTTTGGAGCCACTAAATTAGCTCACTTGCATCGTGTCATAAATGTTATACTCTCAATGGCATATTTTCAAACTATAGCATATAATTTTAGGTAGGTCTACTCCGTGTTATAAAGTACTCCCATTACTTACTATGAAAATGCCAGAGAATGTGAGAACTCTTCATGGAGTATTACATTCCTGCTAATTTGTCTTGTTTCCCTACCTATTTGACTAAGTACCCAATACCTTAATGTTAGACTCATATAAATCATGGCCGAGACTTCTGTCTCTGACAATATGAATGAAACTGAGTCATTTGAGACTGTTTTATACTCGGGGGATGCAGTAGTGCAGCGGTTCAATGTTTGTCCAGGCACTGAAGTGTAGGGAGAAGCCCTCCGTTTCAGGGTGTAGAGAATACAGTTACATAGAGCAAAAGCTCCTTAACTAACCCTTACTTTAGATGTCACAGCCAATTATATACACAGGCAAGAGCTTCGTAATATTCATAATATTTCCTTCTAAAGAGAGACATCCGAACCCTACAAATGGTAATGCAAAAAAGACCTCGGTTTATAGTTAGCCATCAAAAACGTTAATGCTGAGCCTAGAAATAATAATAATAATAATAACATTTTTATTATTAGTATGATTTAAAATAATGTTCAATGGTAATAAATAAATAATAATACAAAATTATTTGTTTATTTAATGTATAATAATATTTTTATTATTAATAATAATATTAATAAATATTAAGGGTTTCTGTTTTGTTGTTTGAGAAGAAAGGTACCCTTAAAAGCACAACATTTTTAGCCCAAAACTCCACAGTTCCCAGACTGAAGTCTTGCATTCACTGGCACATCAAAAGCTCTCATATTGCTCTGTAGTGTTTGTGTGAGTTAACTGAGTGGCCCTCCACACCATCATTAAGGGCAGGGAACCACAGGGCTGGTGTGTGTCTAATGAAAGCTTTTTATGTGTAGTACTTACCTGTAATCAGGCCTGCTGATTTCTTATTGTACTGTACAGCGCTCCTAAAGCCCTTCACTGACCACCGCTATACATCATTCCCTGCTCTATGTGTGTGTGTTTGTGTGTGTGTGTGTGTGTGGACACCAGGCCTTTCCATTGTGTGTAGGTTTTTATGTATACAGTCTGCAGAAAACCCTCACATTTTACCTGATTATTTTCCTTCGTTATTGCTCTTCGTTTTTCAACCTAAAATAAGGTTAGCGAAATAAATAGTGTAATGCAATGTAATTACTGTTTCCTTGGATTCCAGAAGTTCTGTTGGCAAAGAATAATATTTACCTTATTTTTTAATGTTTGAATATGCGCTTGCCTCTTTTCTTTTTAACTCTCCACAGCCATTGGAACCAGTGGCTTCAGCCCAAGACAAACTCACCAGTTCTCTCCCCAGATTTACCCTTCCAAGTAAGGCTTCTTTTATTTTTCTTTAAAAAATAAGCAGCATCCAACTTCATTTTGGCCTTTAATTAGATCCTTCTGCCAGATCTTGGACTCTGCTGCTGCTTTGTTTTCATTGATGTCTGCAGCTTGCATACTCCAAAATCTGTTGTAATTATTATCTTGCAAAATTTTCCGCTACAATTAATTTTTCTTTCACAATTTATATCAGCTGCCTAATGGCTATATTTTTTCTCTATTTCACAGCTTGACAAAATATTTATTATTAAGTAGCTAGTGTTGTCACGGTACCAAAATGTCAGTAGTCGGTACTGATAGCAGTGAAAGTTCACAGTTCTCTATACTAATTTCTATACCACAGAAAAACTGCTAATATGACAATGTGCTACTGAACACACACCTTTAGCCTATTTAAATTACATTTCAATGTAAATAATATATTAAAAGATATGCATGTTTTCTTCAAGTGTTTCTAACTTTTTTTTTATTATTATTTTTCCAGAATTCCATGTTTTACATTATCAAAATGGTGTCCAATTAAAAAATGTTCCTTAAACTTTTAAAAGCTTTTATCAAGTATAATAGAACAATTACTTATCAACATAATATTGCATTTTTTTTAACAAACTTTATTCTGCACTGTTGCATTTGTGATATATTGCTTAATTTGTATTATTATTACAATTATTATTCATTAATCAGTATTTATTTGTATTATTATTAAAATCATTAATACTATTCTAATCATTATTTTACTATCCAGTTATAATATATTTCTGTTGCCATTTATTCAATATTTAGGCATTTAGCTTTTATGATTGTGCTTTTATTTTGACATGCATTATTGATGGAAGTTTGACTTCTTTGACAAACAGATAAACAGTTTGCAACATGGCTCAGTGTGATCGTTAAAGTGCAAATGCTGTTATTTAATTATATAAATTATATAAAAATAACACTTCAGAGTGGATTAGTGCTCTGCTCTGTCATCTCTCATACAACGTGTATGAGTGGTCTTCTTCACACATTCATTTAAAGCTCATGCAGCTCATTCAGACTAAGATTGCAGCATTTTGCTGTTTAATAATCACACTAGGACATATCATGATTTTAATTTGATTAGTTGTGCATTTTAGTATAAACGAGTAACAGAGCACAAGCTCAAATAAGAGTGAGTATTTGAAAGCAGTCGTGTGTTAGTAAGACTGAGGTACCGAATTAAGTGTGTGCTCGGTACTATCCGTACTGTAGAATCACTGGTATCATTACATCTTTTTTATTTTAGTATCAACTTGGTACCGAAGTATCGGTACTTTTGACAACACTATAAGTAGCAGAATCACAGAGAATTTGACTCTTGGGCTTTTGGGTAAAAAAAATTTTTGTCTCCCTTTTCTCTTACTTTTGCTCTCAAATAGCAGACCTTATCCACACATTCTTCCAACTCCTACCGCCCAAAATATGGCCGCGTATGGACAGACGCAATACACCACAGGAATGCAGCAGGCTGCTGCCTATGGCACATACCCTCAGCCAGGCCAGCCCTATGGAATTCCAGCCTATGGTAACAGCAGCAAGAGAAAGAGCATTTCAGTTTATTTTCTACATTTTAAAGCTCTGTTATCCAGGTTTTCATTTGCTCTACACTTAAGCAGACAAACGCAAAACAAAAATGTACCATGGTAATAATAGTTTTTGGCAAAATACCATAGTTACTAAATGCATTGTTACTACTGTAATATCAGAGATGAGATTTTGTCTCCTTTAAGCAGCATAATAAACAGATCCTTTGAGGTTTCATTTATGTTTTTTTAATTTTTTATTTATAAAATTGGTGGATAATACCAAGCTCCCTATGATATAAATTTAAATGCAGTTTACCAGTCACTATCATTTTTGTAACTATGGTATTTATTGAAACTGTATTTCTCAATGATCATTGTCCATTTTAATGTAGATAACTGAAACTGAAACTCAGTAAATGTGATGCATAGTTTAATTTTATCAGTTAGCATTCAGCAAGTTTAGCGTTTTGCATGTAGCATAAAAAATAACTTAGTGTAGATAAAAATATGCTGATAACTGAAATTAGGCTAATGTTTATTTCAGGCGTTTGCAGCTTCTATTCCCACATCAACCAAAACTTAGAACTCTGCTGATCTTCAGACTCGTCCAGACAGTTTCTTATTTTATGCTAGTTTGACAGATATTACGGAGATATGAAGAATTAAATTCGAAACGAGACATTTACAGTTATGCTATGAGAGCCCAGCTAAAGCTATAAATGTCCTTTGTTTGTCCAAGGGATTGAACGTACTGAAACCTTTGCGAAAATATGCGCACAGATAATGTTGTTTTGGTAGAACTACCTTGAATACACTCTAGAGAGTTCCGATGTTTGTTTGAGTGGAAGCAAATTGCAAACCTGCATTGGGCCTGATTCAATCTAATCAAAAGACTTTGAGTTTGTTTTTGTAAAGTTTGTTTTTTATGTGACCAGCAAATTCTTGGAAGCATTTGCTGAGATTGGTACAAACTTTACAAAATCCTTCAATTCAAAGCTATTGCTGTTACCTCTCAAAAGGGATGGGCGATATCAGTCCTTAAAGGAATATTGCGGGTTCACTACAAGTCAAGCTCAATCGACAGCATTTATGTCATAATGTTGATTAGCACAAAAAGCTATTTCTACTCATCCCTCCTTTTCTTAAAAAAGTAACAATTTAGATTACTGTTGGAAGTGAATGAGGTCATTTTTTGGAGAGTTTAAAGGCAAAAATTACGAGTTTATAATTTTATAAAAGCACTTACATTAATTCTTCTGTTAAACTCATGAATTATTTGACCTGTTATGTTTACTAAATCATCATTTTACAGTTGTTTTAGGGTTTGTCAACATTACATCATAATGGCAATAAAGTTTAAAAAATTACTTTACACAGAATATGTTAGTAAGCAATTTTATCGCACTAAAATATGTTAACACACATATTGTTTATGTCTTGTGGCTATACTTTTGAAAAAGTACGTATTTTAGCGTTTATGGATTGGCCCCATTCACTGCCATTGTAAGTGCCTCACTGTAATGCAGATTTGTATGGTGATCAATATTATCCCATACATGCTGTTGATTGAGTTTAGCTTGTATTGAATCCAAAATATTACTTTAAGTATCTATATGCTAAAAGAATATATTTTTAATAGTGATTTTATTTATTTAGTATGGAAGTAAACATTTGTAAATGGTTGATAAAATTTGTTATAAAATGTTTTATGATGGTTAATAAATTAATAGAAGTCTTTAGGCCTATTAAATGTGTAAATTATGGCTTTAATTTCTCATGTTAAATGGCTATAACTATCCATTTTATTCTCCATTTAATAGAGGTATCATTACTGGTATTGATGTTGCCGATATTAGCTATCATATCGAAAAGAAAATAAGTGGTATCGCCCATCCCTACCTCTAGTACTTCTTCCATATTTTGAACCATGGCCCAGTGAGAACTAAGCCACCAACTTTTTTACTTTATTGACCTAGAGGAAGTAACACTGAGGATCGTGCATCATGCTGCTCTGGTGTCACTAACTGATTTAGGTCCATTGTGGGCAGGCATCAAGACAGAGGGTGGACTAACCCAGGCCCAGTCTCCAGGCCAGAGCGGCTTCCTAAGCTACAGTTCCAGTTTCTCCACGCCTCAGACGGGACAAGCACCTTACAGTTACCAGATGCAAGGTCAGGATCTCCCCTCTCCTTTTCTCTTTCCCTCCTCTGGTGGAGTGGCAAAATAGAGCCGTGATTCCTTTCTGGCCCCCTTCAAAGGAGGACACAATTAATGGCAGATACGGACCAATTCATAACATCCCGAGCAGATGGTTATATTGTGTTGTAGTTAGACACAGTCTTTTTTGCATTAGGCCTTAAGAGAAACAACACAGATGGAAAAAAATTGTTGGACCCCCCACCCCCCCTCCCCTTTAAGGTCACTGCATGGAAGTGAATTGAGCCCTTGCGTACTAAGATTTAAGTCTAGTGAACTGTCTGCCACCCAGAGTTTTTTTTAGAAGACATTGTCTCAGCTCCAAAGCCACCAGTCTTTTGCTGTCTTTCTCCTTTTCTCCCTCCCCTTCTAGTGTTTTCCTTCATGCCTCCAACAGTTAGCGCCGTTTTGAGTTCTCAAATCTCCAAATAATGTGTGACAGTAGAAACATCTTCACGTTTTTGAAAGCTCTCCAGAGCATCTCACAATAAATAATGTGTCATCTGCGGTCTGTGGAAGCTTCTTTTCCATGCCTCATAAGTAAAAACTGCTGCAGATAGTCATGCTTCAACACCAGGCCTGTAAATGTTGTGCTGGCAGGAATGCTGTAGTCTAAAGGTCTTTTCAATTCCAATGAGAGAAAGGGTTCCCAGTGTCAAACACAATTTTTGCACCAAATCTATTCATACTGTTAAATGCAGAATTTCCTTTGAATTGAAAATGCTGTCATTCTCTATGTTATTTATGGTGGAATTTTTGTATTATTAATAGTTCTTTGATTTGCTCAAAAATAAAAATAAAAATGTCATGATTTACTCACCTTGGTTTCATTTCAAACTTATGGTGGTGTTTTTTTTTCTCTCCATGGAACCCAAAAGGAGAGATTTTAAACACTCTTTACACTGCAATTTTCCATTGAAAATATCTTAACATGCAAAAAACACCATAAAAGAACGATAAAGGTAGTCAAAACTCATATGTGTAGATTCAAAAAGAGTTGTTTGATGTCATTGACACCAATTTTCATTGGTTCTATTGTGTGTTGAGCTTGGCGCACCAGTTTGAATATGCAAAATGGAGTATGAGATATTAGCGCTACAGCAAAGGGAAAGATTGTCAGCAAATTATATTAATTACTATTACTTATATTTCGGTTTGTTGAGTAAATAATGGCAGAATTTACATTTTTGGGTGTGCTATTCCTCAACTCTGACTGACAGCACTTGTCTGGTGTCATTTGACAACAACACTTTGCACTGAGTTTGCTGTAAAAATGGGCCATCCTATGCAGAGGTGGATAGTAGCACGCTACATTTACTTTGTTAAATTTACTTGAGTAATTTTCTGGGAAAATTGTACTTTTATGAGTATATATAAAGGTGGGTACTTTTCAGTCTTACTCAAGTAAATTTCTAATGAAATTTCTTTTTACAATTAGCAGTGTTCCTGTCGTTACATTACTGATTTTAATTTAATAAGTTTAAAAAATGTGTAATTTATTGAGAGATATTTGAAAGGGACTTTAACGACAGCAGAGCTTCACAGCAGCGCTCTGTCACTCGAGTCAAGCTCATCACTGCAACTGGAGCAAGCATGCCAAATAAACACTTTCTTTGCTCCACACCATGAAAAAGTGTAGTTGCGACATGCAGAGCCTTCATTTTACACCAAGACAAGTGGATATTTCAAGATTAAAATTGCAGCATGGTAAATATTTTCGATTATGATAACGTGGGCTTGTCTGTGTCATTGTCATTTTCAGGGTGATTTTGTAACTATGGGCTCTTATGACCTCAGTTTATAAGTATACATTTTTATATCAGTGTTGCAATATATCAGTTCCTAAATCCACGTAAACATCTGCGTTAAGTGTAAATGTGTCATGCTTTGCGGATTGTTTGCTTGCATCCTTAAAGTGATAGTTCAACCATAAATTAATGTTCTGTCACCATTTCCTGCACTTATGTTGTTCCAAACCAGTGTGACTTTGTGTATTTTGTGGAAGCCAAAAAAGATGTTAGACAGAATTTTAGAGTCTGACAGTCTCAGTCACCATTCCCTTAAAATATGGAGGCAAAAACATAGGGGCTTACATTCTGTCTGTTGAAGAAAGTCATATGGATTGAAACAATACAAGGGGTGTATGATGACAATTTCCATTGATAATAATAATTATTAGTAGTAGTAGTACAATTATTATTATTCTATAGTTCATGTTAAATGTGTATTATCTAATGGAATATTGGGTCATAATCATCCATTATGTGGATGTAACTAGTTAGGTACTAGTTTCTACTTGAGTAATAATTTTTTTAAGTAATTGTACTTTTAATTGAGAAAAGATTTTGGGTACTCTACCCACCTCTAATTCTCGGAGGCCACTGTGCCTTCTGTTCAATCTGCCATACATAGCCCACACGGCAATAAAATACATTAGCCCCTAACTGCAACAGCAGATGACAGATGACCATTAACCAGGCCAGTCTGTCCCTATCATCTTCCTCTCAATGACTCATCGATTGGGCAGGTCAGGGCTCTGAGGAAGAGCCTGAACATGATGGCCAAGCCTAGACCACCATCTATATGATATCAACTGCTGTCCTATAAACCCAGCAGAGCCAGCCTGCACCCAGCTGAGGGAATACAATTAAATTAATGTTTTTTTCCATGCTCTTTCATGTCTAATGGAATGGTGCTGGGTGTCTGATCAGGATTAAAAAATGTAACACTGAAGTATCTTCCTGGCTTAGGTCAGGTGAGGTCTTGAAGTTATCGCTTAGTGTTGCATTACTAGAGATTGCACAAAGGAATTATCGGAATTGTAACCAAACTATAACAATACAATTTCAGAAATAAATACTAATTAATTACATGGCTCGTAATTGTGTTTTACTTAATGAAGATTAGGGGATTACATATATTCACGTGGCACTGATTTATATCCCGATTAACAATTCCAATTATGCAGATCAGGGCAATGGCGCAAATGCATAATTCCGATTCTGAATGCCTTATAGCGGGGGATGCAGCAGAACACCATTATTTGACACACTCTGCCAGGACTGATCAGCACCATTAACTACTGTGATCCAGTCGCCTGTATCATCTCTTTAACATGCTGAAAGTGAGCATCACTACACAGCACGTCTAGATAAATGCCAGGTTATATGCAGTACTGGTCCTAGTATTTTTGGGGCCCTAGGCAAAACTTTGCATGACCATCCCCATTCTCGTTTCTATCCTTCTTGGCTCCATTCTCATTTCTCACATTCTTGGCACTTTGTTCATCTGACGAGTAGCTTCAAAGCCATAGCCATGTCTATCTACTAATTTAATGAGGTATAATTTCCTGGCCCATTTCCAAAATGGAAATGAATTAATTCATTATTACAATTACAATTAGTAGTCCCCACGACTTCTCTACAGTCAACATTACATTTATATTTCCATGTTAAATAACCACTTGTACCATTGTGGTTAAGATTGCATTAAATGAAAAACCAGTAAAGTCTTCGATAGCATGGAGGCCCCTAGCGAATTGGGGGCCCTTCACAACTTGCATAGTTTGTGTTAAGGTTTGTGTCTGTTTTACTCTTGCAGTGGAAGTATGATGAAAATTGCTAATTTTTGTGAATGAAACACAATCTATAATAAGGCTATTTTACATTAAAAGGAGGTGTGTTTGCATGGCAATACTTAAGATGCAGAGCATTTTCAGTGCTGATTGGCCTGCTTAAACTTGACTGCGGATGGTTATTAATTTAGACAAAGCAAAGGTTTTTGCACTTAAATACCATGCACAAAATGGATGCAACTGTTCAGTGAATTCACCCCACATGGTTGTTGGACCATCATAAGCGGAGATTTGCTACATGCCGATGAATCTGAAGACTTCTCAACTGTTTATTCACTTAAAATATCCAAACATAAATTCTGAATTAATTTTCCAGTTCACACCGGTTTGTGCTTTGCTTCCTTTTCCATAAGCCTAATGGCTCTACTGCATGAGCAGAGTTGAGAGAGACAGGCTTCTCTGATTTTCACTCAGAGTAGATGATAATTACAGCAACAATTGGGCCTCCCTCCACACTGCACACAGTGTGAGAGGAGCAGCAGACTGCTTTTTAAAGAAGCCCATCTGGACTTGATCGCTTGCTCCCTAGAGAGGCCTACAAAACTTCTGCTACAAATATTGTGCACTGATGATAGACATAGCCTATGGCAAGAGGACTGATCAAGCACAGCAAATGGACTCCCAATTGGCGAGGCCATAAGGAGAGCCAGTGTCTCGTCTTGACTGAACTAACTGGAGCAAGACAGAGTGAAAGGGGGGAGGAATGGGGGCTTTTTGCCCCTGGGAATGACCAGACCTCTCCCCAGAGTCATTCTTTAGGGACTGGAGGGGGTCTTGCTTGGCTTTTTTTGTGGCTCCATACTCTCTGAAGTCAACTGCTCTCCTACAACTCCTGGCTTTTATGACTTTTTGAACTGTGGATTTAGCTAATTTGTTGTGCAGTGGGAGTTTAATGTGTCTCGCTTTATGTAAAATGTGAGGGCCTAAGTCTAGAGAGGCACACAACGATTTTTGAAGCACCTCTTGCTGGAAAAAAGAAAGACAACCAAGACAGAAATAAACAAACAAAAAATAAATAGAGTAGCTGGTTATTCCAGTCACTCATGTAAATAGAAGGCTTTTCTACATTTGTTACAGTCTGAGGGGGTTTCTCGTAATTTTTTGTGATGACCAGAAGTTAAAAGAGATTTGACAAGAACTTCTGCTTGTTTTGCTGAACAAATGTGCATTTACGCTTTTATTTTTACACATTGTGTTGATTTTGGGGGCATTTCACATTGAGATGGTTGTTCAGTGATAATTGTTGGCTCTAGTGAACCAATGAAGTTCCTCTTACAACCTTTTTAAAAATGTGGGACTTCAGGGACAGCAGACAGCTGTTCATTAGCTTAGAGCCTGTTAATATTAGTTAGCTAACAAAAACCACTGGAAAATTATATGAGAATTTCAATGTGATTTGAGCTCTGTGAAATTTGTTGAGGTCCCATTAGTAGCACTTAGAAAAGCAATGGGGACTTTATGTACATTCTAGCTGTCTCAGTCTCTATAACTCATGTCATGTATGTTATTAAGTCATTAGATGCTATCTCTCCATATAGAGATTTAATTACCCAGAAGGTGCTTCTTTTGACCACTCCACCCTTCCCCTCTAGCACACAACAGTTGCACTGTCTCTGTCATTGTTTAGGTAGCAATGGATGAAATAAAAGACCCAACCCCCTTTCCTCTTTCTTTCCAACTATCAGCCGAGATCTAACCACATGGTGGTGCGGCTATCGTTACGAGGACTCTCCATAGACATAATGATTTTTATACTATACGAACAATAGATTCTATCCCCTAACCCTAACCCTACCCATAAACCTATACCTCACAAAAAACTTTCTGCATTTTTACATTAAAAAACAAAACAACACATTGTTTAGTATGTTTCTTAAGCGATTTGAATTATGGAGACACTAGAAATATCCTCATAAACCACATGTATAGCATAATACCCGTGTAATTACCAGTTTTTACCAAAAAAATTGTCTTCGTAAATCACCCAAACTCACCCACCCCCACCCCCACACCCCCCTCATGCCCATGCTATAAAACCTGTAATGCTATGATTTAAAATGCTTAAAGTTGGTTTAGGTTTTAACATAGGATCTCTTTAAAGTCTCAATTATTTTTCCCTGATAGCAAAGAGATTAAATGGAGATTTACAGAAGCCTACTGCTTCTCCTGCGAAAAGACTCCTAATCTCACATATGTTTTACCTAGACTAGAGTTTCAGAAGAGATTATCCAAAATACCAAGTGTGCAATCAAAGTCAGAGATTTTAATATGAACTCATGAAACATTTCTCATCAAAATTTCCCAAGACCTAATTATCTGAGCTATACTGTCCACTTTATAGTTCTGTAATATTACTGTATGTCAACAGTTGTGTGTTTTTATTTCTCCTAAGGAATTTTAGTAGAAACATCTGAAACAAAGATGATAATGGAGTTATGTGTCACTTAAATCTGCACTACCTAGTGCTCTCTAGCGACATCTGTGGTTGAAACTTAAAATTTCAATCACTTTTAGGAAGAACACTTAATGTGAGTCCTGTTCTGGCACTGCTCTTCTGGCTGATGAATCTCATGATTTGAGCTTTGTCTGTGTTTGCTTTAATGAAGATAAACAACACTCATATTCACATATTTTGAATGAATTCATTTAACACGTATAGCGCTTTTCTGAGACCACACTCAATGTGCTTTTACATAAAGAACAGGGGACTCAATCTCCTCAATCATTACCAGTATATTGTAATATATATATAAATAAAACATTTCCAACATCCTTTTGAATGTCCATGTACTAAAATAAAATATTTGATGCCATTAATGTACCTTCATTTACTATTATTTTGAATGGCCATGGAAAATGAAGCAATTTGATAACAATTTTACCTGGTCACAAAATGCAGTCCGTGAATATACCTGATTAACTTTCACCTTTTGCTGACCCTTAATGCTTTGCAGAGCTAATGGGTGCTTCTAAATCACTTGCACCTTTATTAGCAACTGACACATATGTGCCTGGTTTACATGTCATACATTTTGCTTCCCACGAATTTCGACCTGGACGAAAGCATGGGAATTTTTGTGCAAATATTCAGTAAATTTGCACTTTCGTTTGGGCATTGTTTCCACGTCATTTGCTGCTACTGTCAAGCAACTATTTGATGGCGAGCACAACAGCACTTTGCGCTTTCGCAAAGAGATTGACAGGCAGGGATTTGGCCAATAGTTGCTGCAAGCCTCTTAGAAATTGACCAATTGGTGTGCAAGAAGGCTGGACTTACAAAGACGGGTTAAAGCAATGCAAATATACGTGCCCACATCATAATGCAACTAAAGCTGAATCGCGGACATTTTACGTAAATTTAGAAATCCTGGCTGGACACTTTTTTAAGGTCTGAAAAAGAGGATGTCTGGTCACCCTTTTGTTGTCCTGAACTGTGTGAGTGTAATTGACTGAACTGTTTCACGATTTGCACACTGATTGTTTATGTACTCAATCAATAATGACAATTTGTTTCTTTTTAGCCAAAAAATCTTGCATAGTGCAGCTTTATGCCTTCTTGGCTATTAAAGAGCAACCTCTGAGCAATATAATGGTCTTTTGGGTTGCTTGCCCCCTAACAATTTAAAAAATGCAATTTATTTTAAACGTAGTGTTATATTTTATGACCTTTTTCAACCTGTGAGTCATTATCTCTCCATCGTTTCATTGTTTTTCATTTTGTACAAAGCAGATCACTTGAATTCTAGCCTCATGTCTATCACGTCTGATTAGAATTTACATTATCTTACTGTGCTGTTTTCATTTTATCCTGCTGCATTTGTAGATAACTCACCATTATGTCTCTTGCACTCGTAGGAGGCAGTTTTACAACAACTTCAGGGCTGTATGCAGGAAGCAATTCCCTCACAAACTCAACTGGATTCAATAGCACACAACAGGTAGCTGTAATTACATTTTCATCTCTGACTATTTAGTCTGTAGTGTGTGTTGAAATTGTATTTCCTCTGTCTCAACTGTAGCCTGTCGCATTTTGGCATATGTGCACAGTATTTTCTCCTACCTCTTGGAAGCCTTTATAGAACATATGTACGCTTGCATTATTCACATGATATGAATCAGTTTAAATGTCTTGACCACTGTATGCAAGGATTACCTCTTGCTCTTCGTGCCTATGAATTATGCCACAAGGCGAGGATAAAGAAAAAAAGTGAAGACAGATTGCTGTCCAGATGTAGCACACAGAAGACATATGTTCACGTTTACGTCTTGGAATATGCACTGTAAAGTAGCAGCGTTGTGATGCTGCTATCTCACATTACACCCTTGATGTCTTGTTGCAGGAATATCCCTCCTACCCAGCCTTTGGGCAGAGTCAGTATGCGCAGTATTACAACAGTAGCCCCTACACCTCTCCCTACATGACCAGTAATAACACCAGCCCCACCACACCCTCCACCACTGCCACCTACACCCTACAGGAGCCTCCATCAGGGATAACCAGCCAGGCCCTCTCTGAGCAGCCTGCGGGTAAATGGGTTTGGCGAATTAATCTGGAAAAAATGAGTTACGGGAGGACCTAAAATGGCATGTTGTTATCCTTCTGATACACAATTGGCTAATTTGGTGAAACAAAACCCTGGTGGCTACCCTTTGCAGCTTATTGCCTTTATTGTGTTTAAGGTACTTACAACTTACATTACTGAGGCAATATGGCCAGTTATTTTGTTTTGGTTTGGTCCTCTAATGAAAATAGTTGCAAAAGAAGCCAAAGCAGGATTAACTATTGCATGTTGCTGTGAACAGTGAAACATACCAGTTCAGTTATGTTGAATATCAGCACTCTTTGGATGCAGCTTGGCCTGTCAAATTAGAGGACCAGAACCATCTGTTGTATAATTTCGAATTATTTAATTCAAAAATTTACGTTATAGAGCACCACACCCCCATTCCATTACTATATTCTGAATGGAATCTGTGGTGTAAACTGACCTGATAAACAGCATCTTAGAGAATGTGGGAAGCAGCTACTGGAAGAGGTAAACGGATCCAGCCACAATGTTGAGCTGTGAAGGTGAAAGACTTTTTTATTTGCCTCTTTTGATATAGTTTTTGCCTGTCTTTTTTTCCTGCAGGAGAGTACAGTACAATCCACAGTCCATCAACCCCCATTAAAGATTCAGATTCAGATCGATTGCGTCGGGCCGCGGATGGAAAGTCACGTGGCAGGGGAAGAAGGAACAATAACCCATCCCCACCTCCTGACTCTGACCTTGAGGTATTGGACCGCTGCCTCTATGTCAATGTGTCTCATACTGGCTGGAGTATGAGTGTTAGAATTAATTACACTTAAGAAACTTTAAGTTATGTAGAACCATTGCTTTAAAACAGGTATCCATGAAGGTACTACTGGTAAAAAAAAACTAAAGAAAAACTGTGAGGCTCATGTTTTTAATGAAAAAAAAGGTGTTTTTTTTATATTGGGGTCCTTGGGTTGGCGAGTTTTGTTGGGGGGTCTCTGGGTCTGTTAAATGTGATGACTCCTGATCCATTCTACACACTAGTTCTTCTTAAAAAAATGAATTGACATGTTTTAAAGTGCTTTAATGTAAACTTAAATGAACTAATATATATAGTACATTATATCAGACTTTGTTGGTTGTTTTGTCCCCAAATCAGTTTGTTCTAAGCAGAGAATCTTTAGTACCACTTTAGTTATTTTTATCATACAACCCCAATTCCAAAAATGTTGGGACAGTATGAAAAATGCTAATAAAAACAAAAAAAGAGTGATTTGTAAATTATATTCACCCTTTGC
The DNA here is from genome assembly GCA_032164185.1 of Moxostoma hubbsi. Classification (NCBI taxonomy): domain Eukaryota; kingdom Metazoa; phylum Chordata; class Actinopteri; order Cypriniformes; family Catostomidae; genus Moxostoma; species Moxostoma hubbsi. The sequence goes on from JAVLUX010000033.1 coordinate 16,420,989, forward strand.
TATATTGAAAGCATTACAGCTACACATTATATGATGTTTTAGCATGTGAATTTTATTATATTTAATTTTGTGTAAAATGTACAGTAATTTCAAATCAGATAATTGTAACACACTCCAAAAAAGTTGGGACAGGGGCAATTTATGACTAATAACAATTTGACAAGATGGCATAATAAGGCAATGTGAAACAGGAGATGTTAAACAGGTGAGGCAATCGTGTCATAGTACTGTATACTGTATAAGGAGCCCCCAAAAACAGCCTAGTCCTTCAAGAGCAAGGATCATTCAAGACTTGTCAATTTGCCAACTGATGCTTCATGAAATAATCTAGCACTTTGAGAACAATGTTCCCCAAAGACAAATTGGAAGGATTTGGAGCATTTCACCCTCTACAGTGCACAATATGGTCAAATCTCGGTGCGTAAATGGCAAGACGAAAACTATTTCTGAATCCATGTGATCTCTGATCCCTCAGACATCACTGTCTTAAAAAGCAGCATTCATCTGTAATGGATATCATGAACATGGCCACTGCAACCACAGATGCAAGTAAAGACTTTACTATCCAAAGCAGAAGCCCTACATCAACACTGTCCAGAAGCGCTGCCGTCTCATCTTAGATGGAAAGTAGAACAGTTTAACTGTGTTTTGTGGTCCAAAGAGTCCACATTTCAAAAGATTTTTAAAAAACACAGCTGTCGTGTTATCCGAGTCAGAGGAAAAGGACCATCCAAGCTATTATTAGTGTCAGGTCCAAAAGCCAGTGTATGGATGGGCCAGGGGTGTGTTAGTGCCCATAGCATGGTAACTCACACATCTGCCAGAACACCATGAATGCAGAAAAATATGTACAAATTTTGGAGGAACTGCCATCCAGCACTTCGTTTCCAGGGATGTCCCTGTATTTTCCAGCAGGACAACTTCAAACCACATACTGCCCGGATTATGTGTTGCAATCATCTGATTTGAAATTACTGTACATTTAAAATTAATAAATAAATTTAAATAAATAAATTAAATGGGTTAAAACCAGTGAATTGGTTGTTTTAGTGCTTTAAATTTAGCAAAGGGTGAATACAATTTACAAATCAGTTATTTTTGTTTTTTATTAGCATTTTTCATACTGTCCCAACTTTTTCAGAATTGGGGTTGTATGTTGATTTGTATAATCCAGAACATTGTTATGGTCTTTTCATTGACATGACCTGAATTGCAAGAAGGTTTTGCCCCCATTAGCAAGCTGAGATCATAGCATGTTAACAAATCCAGTTAATTAGTTTGTTGCTATTGATTGTGGTAATGCATTGGGGGCAGGAGATGGATGGTGTGCTAGTGGTTTTTCCTGCAGTTGTTGGGTGCAATGGTGACCATCAGTGCTAAATATCTGCAGATCCCAGAGCGCTTAATCTATGCAACCTTCTTATTGACAGTCAGATCATCTCACATCCTGAGTGAGTCATTGATTTTGCCCTTTTTTTCCCAGCGTGTGTTCATTTGGGACTTGGATGAAACAATCATCGTTTTCCATTCCTTGCTCACAGGATCTTATGCCAACAGATTCGGCAGGGTGAGTGATGGATTTTAACAGAACACATAGGAAAATATTGCAACAATGTTTAGAAAAGAATGCAGAAAGAGGGACTGTTTGGGTACAGCTTAGAGAATCTCAGCATTCGGTTAATAGTTTCTTTATATATAATAAGGCCTCGTAGGCATGCAGCTGTCTGAGTTATGTGGCTGGTACAGGCGTAGATTACAAACCAGTTGTACAGAGAATGTCCATTGACACTAAAATGTCTTAAATTCAGTTTTCAGAAATGTAAGATAATAAAAAGTCTTAAATGATACAACAAAAGTCTTCATTTTTATTTAAAGAGTTAATAAATTTAAATTAGCTAAATAAAATTAGCTCATGATATCAGATAATGTGATTATCAAACTTAAAAAGAATATGATGCAGTTAAATAAATGTATGCGGTGCAAGTGAAAACGCTGCACTGGTGTATTTTCTCTAAGCATTAAGCCATATCATAAATTTATGACAAGCGATCACTAATGATCATCTGTTGATGATGATGATGTAGTGTTGATGAAATATGACAATTTTTACTTTTAATTGTTTATATTGTAATATGTTGTAGAATATTGTAGGAGAGCACATTTTATATCTCTTATCTGTTTGAATGAGCAGCTCATAGAAAGCAGTGAAGCAGTGAAGCGCAAACATTTCAAAATAAGAGTCCCTGGTCTATTTCAATTGAATGTGATATATATGTGGAAAACATGTCCTGAGTATTGTAAACTTGCATATATCCTACCCTGTTTTACTGGTAAGCAATGTTATGGCCATGTTGAATGTGTGCTCCTGCCTGTTTAAGTGAGAGTCTATGTTTGTGATGGATTGTTTTGGTATGAGGATACAGTATTAATTTTATTTATTCAGGTCATGAAAAAGGTCTTAAAAAGTCTTAAATTTGATTTTAAAAACTCTGCAGCATCCCTGAATTAAGCGTTTGCCCTAACTGCAGTGGGGTTAGTCTGTTATAGCATAGCAAGAACTGAGAATTTGGTCGAAGTCTGTAAAGAAACATTTTCTTTAGAGTTGGACTTAAATATGTTAATATTAATATATTTATGTATAAAAATTATAGTCTATTCACTGTTTTAAAACCGTATTATTAAGGCATACTACCAAATTTAGCAAGTTCAAAAGGGTTATGAATATGAAATGAGAACATGTTTACTTCTGCACTCATTGTATTTGTTATTTTATATACAGTAAACCATCATAGGCTATATTTGAACTTTCAAAACAAACAATTTGGGAAGTATGCTAGTCTGCAATTCTCAGGCTTTGTCAATGATCTCATCGCATTATTTAACTTGGGGCGACTGCTCCCCTAATTCACCAGATTGCAAATTCACAAAAATCTGTAATCTGAAATCAATATGCATGTGTTTTTGAATTCTCTTTGTGTCTGAAGAATGTAGCTGCTTCCTTGTTTGAGGGAATAAATCACAAAGTTGGCACTTTTTGGCTGGGGTTCTTGAAGGGTTTTTCTTTGTGGTGACTGTAGATGACAGCAGCGCTCATATGTCAGTGGAATGGGGCCCGGCGGCTGGTTTGTTCTCTTTGTTCCTCAGGCAGGGTGTTTGATGGGGGTGATGTTTTGTTTTAAGGGTGAGGGAGCCCTGGCCCTCGACCCCGCACTGTTTATTTACTTTATCTTGGCTGAGCATGCTGGGTAAAGAAGCGAAACTCTGAGAGTGCCTCAACACAAAAAAATCACAAAAACTTAGCATCTGCTCTTGAACACTCTCACACACACACTTCAGCTGAGCACATATTTCAGTGCATCACTCTGATTTTAACCAGTCATCAGTTATATTGTGACAGCAATTCTTGTCTTTCTTTCTTGCTTGCTTGCTTCTTTTTCTTGCTTGCTTCCTTCATGTCTTTCTTCCTTCCTTCCTTCTTGCTTGCTTACTTTTTCCTAATTTTCTGATTCTTCTTTTCCTTCCTTCCTTCCTTCCTTTGTAGCTTTCTTTCCCTGCTTCCTTCTTCCTCCTTCCTTCCCTTTTTCCTGCTTTCTTTTTCTTCCTTCCCTTTTTGCTTTCTTTTTCCTTCCTACCTTCTTCCTGCCTTCCTTCTGTCCTTCCTTCCTTCCTATCTAGCTTTCTTTTTCCTTGCTTGCTTCTCCCTTCCCTTTTTCCTGCCTTCCTTCATTTCATGCTAATTTGCTTTCTTTCTCCTTATTTCCTTCCTTGCTTTCTTACTTTGTTTTTCCTTCCTTTCTCCCTCACTTGCTTCCTTCCTTCATTCCTTGCTTCCGTCCTTCATTCTTCCATTCTTCCTTCTTTGATTCCTTTCTTGCTTTCTTTTTCCTTCCTTCCTTCCTCCCTCCCTCCTTTATTTCATTCTTTTTCTCCTTTTTTCTTTTGTCTCTTCCCCCCCCCTGCATCCCTTCCTTCCTTTGTAGCTTTCTTTTCCTGCTTTCCTTCCTTAATTTCTTCATTCCTTCCTTCTGTCCACTCTCCCTCCTTTCCTTCATTCCTTTGTAGCTTTTTTCCCTGTTTCCTTCTTCCTCCTTCCTTCCCTTTTCCTGCTTTCCTTCCATATTTGATTGCTTTCTTTCCCTTCCTTGCTTCCTTCCTTTCTTTCTATTATTTGCTTCCTTCTTCCTTCCTTCCTGCCTTCCTTTTGTCCTTCCTTCCTATCTGGCTTTCTTTTTCCTTGCTTTCTTGCTTTCTTCCTTCTTTCCTTCCTTCCTCGCTTGCTTCCTTTCATTCTGTTATATGTCCTATTATTTGTATGTCTATTTATACTCTTACCTTGTTTTATATTCTGTAATGTTTTGAGTGCACTTGTTTCTCCTATCACCAAATAAAATTCCTTGTGTACATGAGAACACTTTGCACTAAAGCTCATCCTGATTCTGATTCTTTCCTTCCTTCCTTGCTTTCTTTTTCCTTTTTCCTTCCTCCCTCCTTTATTTCACCACCACCCCCCCCCCCCCCCCCCCACCACACCCCATTTTCAAAATCTGATTACACATTGCCCTCCTACCAGAAATATGCTTATCTCATCTACTCTGCAACATCACAAACCACATAATGTTCTCTTTAATCATATCAACACACTCATCTCAAACCCTTACATTAAAATCCAAGGTGCTTCACATTTCTCAGATATGAGCCTTATATGACATAAACAGTAAGAAAACCCACCGAAATGCATTTCTTCCAGGCAGGCTGTTGAGGAAGGGCTCTATAAATAGAGCTATGCTGGAGAGCTCACTGCTTTGGTTATCAGTTATCCTAATTGGCATCAGAGCAGCCCGCTCCCATAAAGCTGATGGCTCAGGCCAGCTGTGTGGCCATCAGCCTGGAGGGAAAGTGTTGGGGAAGGGAGGGGGGTTGGAGGGGAGGTCTTGGCGCCCTTTGGGTGGAACTGATGTGTGGGACAGGTGGCTGTGAGAGTAGAAGACCCTCTGGCACTCTGGCCTGCATTTATTCATAACACTCTTACTGAATGATTGTTTAGATTTAATTGGAGAGCATTCGTAGGGTCGGAGAAGTGCACTTTGTATACCTCTCACCACCAAACCTGCTTTTATTAACTGTCAGATTTATACGCAGGTGTTAATATGAAGTTGACTGAATGGTAGGCTCAAAATAGGTAGGAAGGTTGGAATATTCAAAAATGTTGTTTATGCTGAGTACTTTATAAACAAAGGACCGAGTTTATGCTATATACTCTATCTAAAAGTTGTATAACTTTTATATCTAAAAGTTACATGAGAACTCATTAAAACTGTGTTAACCAATAAAAAACTGCATTAGGTTAACCTCATGTTCGGTTTGCTGTGTGAGAGACCCCACCACAGCCCTTTAATAGCTCAAAAAGCATACTTAACATTGAAGCATAAGGTTAAATATAAACAACATTTTAACTAGATAAATTGCTATAAACATCCTCCATGATAAATATTCAGAATTATTATTATTTTTACGTTTACATTTTTGGGGTCTCTGGGAGCCCCAAAAAAAAGACCTATAATAAAGTTAATCTCTATCGAACATAAGTGTTAATAATTTATTTATTTATTTTCCACTATGTGTAACACATCAAGCACTTATTTGTGTGGTATCATCACCAATATACAAATTTTTTTAGTTGTTATGCAGGTTTCAAGATCCAAAAGTGCTAATAATCTCATCAGTGGCATTGCTGGTGTTCTGTTCTACTTGTGTGGTTTCCCCTCCCGCTGTCCGCTGTTAAAACATTTTAATTGTTAAGTATGACATGTAATCAGTAAAAAGCCATTTAATTTCTTCAGGTAGCTTTAAGCTTTAATCCCTGAAGCAGAGCTTTCTGACTCAGCACGGCCATACAGACACTGGAATAAATCCCTTCCTTCAGTTTTCCGCACACTCGTTGAGAGAGTGGCCACTGATTAGAAAAATAAGCCCATGTGCAATGAAGATTACAAAAGATGATTGTAAACTGACTACTTGACTAATTTATTAATCTCTGTTTAATAATCCTGGTGGCCTTTTCAAACTTGTCCTACAGTGTTTCTTTGTTACTGACACTCTAAGTGCAATTAATAAAACAAATGTTTGCAGCTGTTTGCAGACAACACATGAAACTAAGACAAGACAGTAAACTCCAAGTGACCACTTTGTAATCAAGCAATATATTTAAGAAATTACAACATATAAACCTGACAGATGCAGGTAGTAGTTACATAACATGTCAATGAACATTTTATTTTTAATTAAGATTTTAGGTCAAATTTTATAGGAATGTATAAAGGAAAGTGTATATTTTAGGTGCTGGCTGGTTGACATTCCTTTTAAGTTTTTCAGTTTTTTTAATCGTTATATTGCCTTCACTTGTTCATTTAAAATGGCCCAGAGGTGTGACAAATCAACTTTTAAAAAGTATGAATATTCCAAGCAGCCTCTCAGTTAATATCTTAAAAGCTGCATGCATGATAATAAATAATTAGTAAAATACTGTTTAAAATATTATCAGAAAGAGAATCACATTTTTATACTGCAGGAGATGTCAGCTTCCTAAATATATTTAAAGTCAACCACATACAATTTTGTAATTATGAAAATGTGATCAGTGTTATTTTGCAATGAGCTTCTTCAATGAGCGTTGACTAGGTTTTAAAGGGAAAAACACTCTGCAATTGACTCATTAACAATTTAAAAAGCAGTCACTCCCATCATTGTCAGCTCTAACACAACCACTGAGATCACCATTACTGCCAGTATTGCATTACCATGGAAACAAAATACAATTGAAAAAAAGTCCATTATATTTTAAGTGAGTAATCCATTTTGATTACTGCCACTGCACAGGTTTATACATCACTCGGTAAAGCTGTTCAGTATAGGAAAAAATGTGCATCTTCCTCTTTCGAAGTTTCTATTAAATTCCCAACATTAACCTTTTACGAATAGTTGGAAAAAATGCTCAATTTTTCAATGATATGAGCAAATTGTTTGGGGGAAATGGGGTGAAATGCATCGGTAATGCATAGAAAGATGATCTAGGGTCTGAGGTATGTGGACAGTGATGTATTTATGATGACACGCTGACCTTAATTTCATTTTAGCTCATCGGCTCATGTAAGACCAGTTTTTACTCATAGTTTACCCAAAAAGTACAATTCTCTAATCATTTACTCTTACTCTTGTGTCATTCCAAACCCATTTGACTTTTTTTTTCTTCTTCTTTTTCTTCCATGGAACACAAAAAAGGTGTTAGTCAAAATGTTAGAAACTGACAGCCTTTTAACCTTTTAATTTTATTGTCAGGACAAAGTAAATGAAAGTGAATGGTGACTCATTCTTCCAAACATCTGCTTTTCTGTTCCATGTTAGAAAGTCATACCGATTTGCAACAACACAAGGGTGAGAAATAATGATTTGAATAAAACATTTTGGGTGAACTATTCCTTTAAGTACATTTCTAGATCAGCTAGAGCATTCTATATATTAATTGCAAAGACATTATATACTTTATATATTCTTTCTTTTTTATTTAGAATATATAATGAATTGCTGGATACATTTTTGTTTTGTTTGTTTTTTTAGGATCCACCAACGTCAGTGTCATTGGGACTAAGAATGGAAGAGATGATCTTCAACTTGGCCGACACACATTTCTTCTTCAATGACTTGGAGGTAAATCGAGCACACTTTATCACTTTAGGAGATATCCCTATTTGTTTATGCTTAACATCGCTGGCTACATCCCCTGCGTAGCATTCTTCTAAGGCTGTGATTACTTTTCCAGCTTGCACTCTTTGCGGCAATATTTAAAACGCAGCCCCAAGACGTGAATAACTCATAACTGAGTGTATACATTACATTACGAGCAAAAGAGCAGTCCATTAAAATTTAAGCCATAGCATCAACAACCATTTAATAGCAGGGTGCCTATTTCTCGCTAACGTCCCTCAGTTTTGAAGTATTACCTCGTAGCCCACGGGACACAATGAATTTTACATGTGCTGTCAGTCTCCCCAGCCTGCGACCCCCCTTCTCCCTGCCGCCCAGGCCAATTTGTCAGCTTCTAATATTTCTGTACGAGCTCTGACTGTCTGCGTGTCACGCTGTGTGCTTCGTGTCTCTGTCCACCCCGGCCGCAAACTCTCAGTCATGGTCTGAAAACTGTTTCACTGCCCGCTCAGCCTGATTCATGTTGGATCAGTGTAAAATCTGCCCCTGGGGGCAGTTATTGAGAGGGTATCTAGGTGTCTGTCTGCCCCGCCTGGTGAGAGGTGAAAATGAGAGCGGTGGGTCACTTATACCAGTGATTGGCAGCGCTCCATGTTTTCATAGAAGTAAAGTTCAGTTTGACCATATCTGGTGTTGCTCTTGCTAGCACATCATTCAGGGTTTTGGACAGATCATTAATGTAGCCAATTGAAATGGCATCAGGCCTGAAAATATACACTTTGAAATACTTTAACAAATCTACAAACCCTAAAAGGAAAGGTTCACCCCAAAAAAAAGTTATATTCTATATTTATTTACTAATCCTCATGTCATTCCAAAGTTGTATTACCTTCTTTCTTTGTGGAACACAAAATGCGTAATTTTTAAGAATGTACTGGTCACTTTATTACAATTGCATGAATTGCTTTAAAAGGGATGTGAAAGCGCCATAAAAGTGTCCGATTCATTAACAAATTATTCTTTAAACCTCCTGAGACTCAAGCTTGACTGCGTGTGCATTTTCCATTTCCCTTTTTGATTTGTAAGAATTATCACCTAATAAATATGCCAAAAAAATATTAATAAAAATACAAATCTTGAGCAAATAGTTGTGAAATTTTAAATAATACCAAGATTTTTTTTCATCAAATAGTTTTTTATGTTTCCAATTCTGATACAAGTAATGGCTAGTATTGTTCAATCACTGTAAACCATGTTAACATAAAGTTATACATTATATATTTAGAATCTATGTACTGATTGGACATTGTCCCATGTCTGCCAAACAGGTTGAGTGGTCCAAACATCATCTGCAGCCTGAAACTGAACTTTTGGTTGGATTTTAGGAGTGAATGGACTTCTAAGCTATAGGGTGCTCCCTTGCTCCCTTTTTAGTGAATGACTTAACCTCCAGTGTGCTGTCTGTCTGCACTGGTCTCAGAATAGTTTTAAATGCACCTTATTTTCAATCTTACTCCATGTAAAGCCTCTGAAAGCTAAATATTTCAGCTTTTGGATGAACCCATTGATTCTCAATGTGATCATGCACAGTAAATATAGGATTTCTAAGCAAATAATGTACACATTAGTGTAGATTGTGTTTAGTAGCGTGTCATTTCGCAATAAATTACAAATAAAATTAAAATGGCATATCGAATGAAACTAGAGACTTAATAAGGTTTCTTACCAGATGTAGTTTTGTTGACGTCTCTCCCAAAGACAAAATCGCTGTGATCGGCACAATGTTGTTTTGTGACATGACTCCGTACCACAAAATTTTAAACTTTTACTGACATTCAAGAGTCTTCTGAACTGACATTAGTCGGTGTAAATTATGCATTGAATATAGCGAAGTCAAAATACTACAACCACGCATGTGTATGTGGGGTCGCATGAGGTTACATCAGGTTTTTTCATTAAATCGGTTGATTGTAATGTTTCATAGTAGTAGTCCATATGACTTACGCACTAAATTCCAAGTCTTCTGATGTCATATGATGGCTTTGGGTGAAAAGCAGACTAAATGTAATTTTTTATTCACTGAAAACCTTGACATTCGCCCTTGTGCGTTCATTAGAGAAGTAGTTATGTCGGATTTGTGAACAAATTGTTCAGACCGGATTTGTGAACCGGATTAACCAATTAATTGGTTAATCCGGTGAAATTTACTTAGAGATGCATTAAAGAATGTGATGTGGGTTTAAAAATCTATAATTTGTCTTGAGAAGAATATAGTGCACAAGTCTACTTTTATGGCACTTTTTCATTATTTTCTAAGCTTGAAAGCTCCAGTCAAAATTCATTGTAAATGCACTGAAAAGATCAACCAGTACATTCGTTCACATTTCTCCTTTTGTGTTCCACGGAAGAAAGAAAGTCATACGGGTTAGGAATGACAAAACTGTTCCTTTAAAATCCTTGCCCATTCTGCTCTTACTAAGCCCACTGCACCCTTCCTGGCCGAGACACCAAAGGCGAGCCGCTTTACCTCGTCCCCAGAACCCGACACCACTGACCCAATGATTTTCCTCTGTGTCCTGCTCGCAGCTGACCCTGCAGAGGAGGAAATGTTTTGTTTGATACTTAAGTGTGAGGAGAACTGTTGCGAGTCTGCCAAGTCTCATTAGTCAGCGGCCCTGCTCTGCTTTTCCTGCCACAAGAACCATGGAGAAAGAAAATGTTTGTGCTGCCCGAGACAGACGAGTGACGGGGAGATTCCAATCGCACTCATCTTGATCAAAGTTAATTGGCAGCAATTGGCTGTTAAATATTTCAGTATGTTTGGCTACATCGAATTGTGCATGCTGTACATTGTATAATGGATGTGCCCCTGCCATTCCCAAAAAATATATATAAAAATGACTTTTGTGACAAAGCTTAAATGTGGCTTTTTCACAACATCTGTCCTGTATTTTGATTTCGTTTTATGTGTTTAAACTGCTTGCGTATGAATTGGCTGTCCAGGCATATTGTAAAATGATTGTATTGTGCAATGCACAGTTTTTCCTGTCTGGTATATCTCAGCAACGGTATTATTACATTTAATTTTGACACTTTAAAGCTAAGGACGTTTCTCTTAAAATTACTGTTGCATGCATGCAATACCAGAATACTTTGCTTTCTGTAGTGTAAACCACAACAGAATGTTTTCTCTGAACTGAAAGGGTTGTTCAGAGGAACAAAGAAAGAAACAGAACTGAATTGGAGGAGAATTCCAAAGGAATCTAAACTGTAAATATCACCAGAGCAGATGTATAGTTGAGCATTTAAAAAAATGCAAATGCACAGTCTAATTTAGTCAAAGCCATAGAGAGATTTCCCTCTGCCTTTACAGATACAAATGCCTAATGGTGTTTGAAACGCCAGATTGACAGCTGTGTGACTCGTACACAAATGTGCAAAGGCCAGGCGGTGTAGTCCTTAAATACACCATCAGCCTGATTGATACACTCAATAGCTTTTGTATAACATCCTTTCCCTTGCTCCTTAGCTTTTGGTTCGTGCCAAGCAATTGCAATACACAGTTTTGGGAATAAAGTACTAGTAAGAAGCTTGTAAATGCTGGTGGTGTGTAATCCACATAGATACATTTTCTTGTGGTCATGTCCTGTCTGATTAAAGCATCGGTCTGTTTTAGTGATATGTGGGGTCATGTTGCATTGTGTTATACTATTAATTGCAGTTGATAGGTTGTGTTATTTGTTTGCTGTTTTCGCCCACTTTCTTGAGTGTGCGTGATTAAATTTCCATCTGTGCTGATAATTATCGATAAAGTACTGACATGGAAATGGCATGCCATAGAAGACATAAAGGATCTACTGTACTTTACAAGTACTTTACTGTACTTTACAAACACACACACAAAACTCTCTCTACTGACCTTGTAATACAACACTGAATGTCAAAGTATAGAGGCAGAAGTCTTTAGAAAAACAGACAGTCTTGTTTTTTTGGCTCACTTAATTATTGATATTGTACAATTGCAGAATATATTTCATGCTTGTCAGCAATATGATCCTTGTATTGATTACAGTATATTGATTCAAATGTCTTCCTGAGAGGAAGATGTTAGTGGTTATTTTCAGGAACTCAAAGTTTCATACTAAAAAAGAATGTGCATAATGTCTGTGGAAAATTTAGCAAATTATGTTTTAAATTTTAATCAAAATATGTTCCTTCCTGTGCAATCCATGGCTCACATGTGCAAAATATTTCTTGCAGAAATTACCATGCTCATTTTGATTTTTATATTTATAAATAGAAATGTGTAAATTGTACATAACTAATTATTAATTAAAAGTACATTTATAGAGTAATATTTATGCTCTGTTCATTTAGTCATTATTTTAATCCAAACCTTTAATTGAAAATCAGTTTTATGTATTATATACACTACTGTAATATTATTATATACTCAACTATTATAGTCATTTATATATTTTCTTTTACAAACTTCATTCCGGAACCTACAGAAATGTATTCTGTATAATAATAGATCAAAAGTTAATTTTACAGGATCAAACACTTTTTTCCATCCCTAACTTAACAATAAATGATGAATTGCATAAGAGCACAGAAAGAGACTCTGTTTTCTTGGAATGATTCTCTTTGGTTATACCACAACTGGTTGTACCAACACTCTTGTACGCAATTACCCCTAGCTTATGCGATACGCTACGTGCCGTACCTGAGAGTGTGGACATTTTAGGGATGAAAGCATTCTTGTGTTTTCGGTGAGAGGTGGAGTGCGAGTTGGTGTGTGGGAATGTGTGTCTCTGGGGCCCGGCCGTGCTCCCTCTCAGCAGGGAAGGGCCATGGCTCGCCAGGAGAGAAAACAACACAGAGCCGTCTGCAGGACAGAGTTCTCCTCCCTGACTCTGAGCTCTGCTCGGCTGAGGTGGGAACGGTTTCATTTATCCCTAGCCATACCTCTGCAGATGCATACCTAAAGCCAACCCAGTGACACTGCAAAGTCCGGGACTTTTTTCAGCACCCCAAGATGGTGGGGCTTCACTTATCATTTTACAATGAGCAAGTGGGATTGAGGAGAGGTGTGAAGTTCGTGTGTGATTGTTTGAGGTTAAAATGTTTTTACAGTCCAAATTAAAAATATATTTATTTACACTAAAATAAAACTTTTTTCACAAAAATTTGCCATTAAAATGTCACTTTTTGGAATTTGAAGAAATAGTTCACCTAAAAATAATTTACTCACCTACATGTTGTTCCAAAATGTAATGACTTAACTGACCAAATTTAATGACTAAGCAATATGTTTGTATGCATCTTTTTTCCTTACAATGAAAGTGAATGGTGACTAAGGCTGTTTGATTCCACATAACCTCTTTTTTGTGTTTCACGGAAGAAAGTCAATCTGGTTTGGAACTAGATTAGGGTAAGTAAATAATGACGAAATTCTAACATTTTGTCTGAACTGTCACTTTTAAACCATCAGCGTTTTAGTATAATATCTTTCCATTGCGATTCAGCTATCTTAGTTTAGTTCAACTCTGTTCTTGGTTATCTTTATTTAATATATTGTATTTCTGGCCAATGCCACAAGCAAATGTTCCATTAGAATTCCTGGAGCTCTATGGACCAAACCAAAATAGAGGAGTGACTCTTTTGAAAGTGAAATAAGTCATTATCATAACTTTCCCTACGCGTGTTATGTGTTTGGGAACAGGATTTGACTCTGTGGATTTAATGTGTTTTTGTGTCTAGACGCAGGTAGTGTCTGTTGGCTGTCAGTGCTCCAGAGGTCCCCTGGCAGGAGCCCTAATGTGTTTTGGAATGACTAAAGAGAGAATGGAGAGCTTTTAAAGTCAGCCTGTCTATCTTCTCTCAGCTTTGGCCCCTCTTACCAACAGCCCACAGTACTTGGGCCTAAAAGCAATAAGGGTTGTGTGTCTATGGAAGATGTAGTGTTACAAACAATGTGATGACAAATGATGATTTAGAAATGGATTGCTCATCCTCAGTGACTAACACCTAACACCTGTCTAGAAGTTTTTCAGACAAAGAAATGTTTGAAGACTGCTACAAAGTACAGTAACATATATATATATAGTTTAATATGTCAATATAATCCTTATGTCATCAGAGGTTTAATAAGAGCAAGTTTTTGCTTGTCTTTCTAGTTGGATAGACATTTGTTTTAACTGGCATCCCATCTACAGGATAAGACATCAATGCAGTATTGTGCAGTGGAACATTTGGCTTTAGTACCTGTGTGTTGAGTAGACTCTTTATTAGATGTCCTTACTACAGATTTTTTATTAGATTTTTTTTAGCACTATGTGGAGTGTTCATACCTGCATTTAATACTTTTGAGGAATTCTTATCAGCTGAGCTCCATACACCTTTTCCATAATGTTCTCTCCAACAAACTCACTTGACTTGAATCGACTTGAATATTTTCCATTTTAATATGAGAGTGTGAAAAGCATTGGTTTTAGGAAACCTATGTTTCCAGAGAGCTTTGTTTTACCCGGCTGTTTGAATTCCATGACTGTTCAAGCACAAACTGTGGATTGGAATGAAGTGGGTTTGAAGAACTCTCTTTGTTCTCCATATCCTGTGTCTGACCCACAGGTAAGCTGCCCCCCTCCCTTTCTCTCTCTACCTCTCTATCTCTCTCACCGTTGCTTGGGCCAACTGTGGTGGGAAAGTGAAGGGGGGGCCAACACTAGGGTCATGAACCCCCCCCCCCCCCCTCACAGTCAGGGGGATGACAGACCCTGCCAATGGAGTAATAGCATCGAGAACCTGCGAACCATGGATTGGGATTTTTCACATGGACTTAGCTTGTAGACTTGGAGGAATGTTGTGTTGATGGCTGTAATCACTTACACTGTGCCTTTGTTACTTGGGCTACTCACCTGTGTGGGGAGCCGTTTCCTCTCCAAACTCAAGCTCTGTTCCAAAACCTTGTAAGCTGCCTCTGGAGGTAGAAATTTAAGGTATCATAGGTGCACTAGTGTCTAATTGCTGTTCAAAATTTGGGTAGCTTAATTATGCTACCTCCTGTTATAGCTCATTTTGGCAAAATTCAAAGGCATCATCTTATGCTTCTCCGGTAAGACAGCACCATAATTCAATATGATTATAAAGCTAAAATGGGGAATGAATTGAGAGAAATTTTAATTAAAATATACATAGAATCCATTCAGTACTGAAAAGTATTCTAAAAAAGGATTAAACATAATAGAAAACTCGCTATGTGCGTGGAGTTGTCACCTATTTAAAGCTCACCAAATCGGTCACAGAATCGGTTCACTGATAGTTAGGGGCTGTTCACACCAAATGTGTTCTTGCTTTGTTCCATGCTGTTTTTCAGTTGTTTTTCTATGTAAACATGTGATAGATGGACATCTTTGACTGTTTCGTGTGCATCTCATGCACAAGTGCCATATTTTGAGACACTGTGTCAAGTTAAAAAGATCTTGTCTTCATACACTTCTGCTCTTTTCTATTTGTTGTGCTGCCTCTAGTGTTTTTTGTTTGGTTTGGTTTGGTTAAGTGCAACAACATGTTCGGTGTAAATGACCCCTGAAGATGCTGCCGTAGAAGGCCTATGTAGGCAGTAATGCATGCTCACTATGTTTTGGAACAGACCAAAGGGCAGCCATAGAGCTTCAACTGAGTTTATAGTCTGTTGGAAGGCACGACCAGGAATGAAAGCCTGTTACCTCCTGTGCTAAATGAAAAAAGAAAGAAAGAAAGAAAGAGTTAGGAGAAACCAGGAGTTAGCCAGAGAGAGTAATGAAATATAGATGTTTCCAACTTCAGCAGCAGGACGAAAGGGAAAGTGAGGTCTGTAGTTTTAAATTATCATTTTCTTTTTTGACATTCTCCAGCTCGCTTCTGAACAGTCAGCAGCAAAGCCCTTCCTCTAGCCAACAGGAAGAATCAGCCAGTCCTGCCTGATTGCTTAATGACAGATGCCAGGCAAACAAAGAAGGCTCTGATAGCTTGCATAAATGAAAAGGTTTTTCTAGACCTGGATGGTCAGAGGAAGAACTGAAAGGAAAATGAGAGTGAGAGAATGGAAATAGAGAAGAGCTGATTTAGAGGTGTTTATTTGGTAGTTTGTTGTGCCCCTCTTGCAGTTTCCCACAGTTATGCACAGTAGCTCTTTATGGATTCATTTCTTTACATTTCTATCTTCAACCAGAACCTTCAGACAGTTGAATGAACAAGAGAAATGAATAAATAAATAAATAAAATAAAAATAATGAATTAAACAGAGGGACAATGGGATTGTATAAGACATCATTTTGTATGGATTGCAGAGGAGGATCTTTACACAGCCTACAATAGAAACATCTGGTCTTAGTTAGGAGAAATTGTAGGTTTTGTAAAAACCACTAGTTGGTGAAGGAGGAGTGGAGAACTACAATGAAGACAACCAAAGAACAGACAGACCTATTTGCACTGGATGGTTTCCATTGCCTCTACCATCTCTGAGCACATTATCTCAATTTAATTCCTAAAACCAGCTCTCAATTAACCTACTTTGAGGTATACATCATGCAATATTTAGAGCATTTATATACCCATGATAACACCTTCTTGAAGATACCTTCAGCCACCCTTGAAGATCAACCACATGCTGTACTTAACCACTTAAAGCTGGCCCATCCTTTGTTATTAGGCTTAACGGTGTTTATGAGTGCTAAAGAAGCTGCCCTAATGAGTCTCATGAGTTACTGTAAGACATTAGAACCAGTCAGCTCCATTAGAGGCTGGGTGCAGCTACCAGAGTGGCAGTCAAGTGGTTTATGTGGGCCCCAGCTGTGTGTAGTAATTGCTAAAGGTTCTGGATTCTTTCTCTGCCCTCACTTTCATCCCGGAGGTCTAGTAGCCCACAACACAACTGTTAATTGTGTGTCGTAATAACCATTGAATTAAAAGGCAATGCGGTGGTCCCGACAAAGTTGGTGGGATAAGTGAGACTCTAACATGCCAGCTGCCCACATTCTAAGGAACATTTCAGATGTGTTGCAAATGGCACTGCATACAGATGTCCAGAGATATGTTTTCAAATGTTTAAGTTCTTTAAACTTGACACAGCATCTACGAAAACCTTCCTGAGTAAGATGCTGGAAAAAAAATAAAAAAGTTTTTCAACCTGGTCTCAAAGAATCACGTTACTATACTATACATGGTTCGTGGTTGCTTAAGCGATTGCATTTTTCATGAAACACATTTGCTTATATTACACTATCATTTAGGTTTAAGGTTTAGGGTAGGAAGGTAGGTTTTGTTGATTTAAAACTCGATAGAGCATCAACATTAAAAATCTCCTCTGTTTGGTAGAACATTTAACTAGCTTTTAGCACCATGCAGTCGGCATCTCACTTCGGAATATAATGAACCACATTTTGCAAAAATTTCCCCACAGTCATGTAATTTTTATGAGATATGGCTATATTTGTATTGTTTTTTTATAATCAGGATATCAATACCTTGGACATTACTTTTTCTCAAATAACCATACATGAACACATATCGCATATTTTGTCATCATAATGATTAATACCCAGGGGAAAAAAATCACTACGCTTTCCAGTGAGCAAGACATGATTAAACGTTGTAACGGAGGCCCCAGTTTTCTGTAATGATTTTAGCCTGTCCAAAGGTCCTCTCTTTAAAACAAATTGGGACTTCACAAGTATTAAAGATCCACTGCTGACTATCTAGAAACAGATTACACAAATAGCTTGAGGTGTTCCTGATCTGTGGCTGCAATTGGCAGTCCATCTCTTGGCCCTGCAACAGTCCCAAGTTCTCCATGTGAGGTCAGCCAGACTCCCCCCACAAACCCCCCTCCCCCTTATCTGAGCTTGTGGAGCCCTGAAGAGGAGGAGCAGGGCACAGGGTCAAAGTCTTTTCCTCTTTGGATCTTGAGGCTTGCTGGGAGATTCTAGGCGAGAGAATGGCTGCATTAGAGCCGAGGTTGGGGGTCAAGATTTTAATTCTGTTAAAGAACAGCTGGTTTGAGTTTCTCATCACTTCGGTCTCCCCTCCCTCTCCCCACAAATCCAGAGAGATGAAAAATTTGTTCAGAGGGGAACTAGTAAAATAAAAAAGTTTACAGTCTGAAGCGTTTACCCCTACCCTGCTGTAGCATTAGACAGGAATGCAATAACGTCAGCATTTGGCCAGGTTCAGATTTAGTTAAAACAAGGAAGTCCTTTTTGTATTTCAGTGTCTAAGCAGGCCATTGAAACTTAATTAAAAGTCTTCAAGCTATGGAAAGGAAATATTCAACAATAGCTAAATGGAAATACCACCTTCCCAGTTTTGACTACCAAGTGAAGTGTTGAAATACGAGTGGTGGTTTAAAGCTTAATTGTGTAATTTCTGCTACACTAGTGTCACTAAAAGGAATTGCAAAAATAATCACTGTTTTCTAACAGATTCTAGAAAACTCCACCCATCCTCCATTAGTTGTACAAATGAATTGTCCTGCCCCAAACTAATCCCATTTGTCAGGCCACTAAAATAAACAGGAATGTTTTGACACTTTCTGCTACACTTTTTGGGGAAATAAACCTACACATTACTTACTTATAGTTGGTACTTCATACAGTATTATGCTGGGACTCTTTATGCTGGGATTTACATGAAAAGAAAATATATAAACACTCACTGAGCATTTTACACCTACTTATTCAAGCTGTTATCTAAATAGCTAATTATGACAGCAGTCAGAGCAATTTATAAAATCATGCAGAAACAGATCAGGAGCTTCAGTTAATGGTCACATAAACCATCAAGATGGGAAAAAATGTGATCTCATTGATTTAGATCATGGCATGATTGTTGATGCCAGATGGGCTGATTTGGGTATTTCTTTAACTGCTGATCTCCTGGGATTTTCACACACATCAGTCTCTAGAGTTTATGGCCAAACTGTTTTGAGCTGACAGAAAGGCTACGGTAACTCAGATAACCACTCTGTACAACTGTAGAGAGAAGAATTGCATCTCAGAAAACACAACACGTCAAACCCTGAGGCAGATGGGCTACAAAAGCCAAAGACCACGTTGGGCACTTTATTAGGACCATAGTGTTCCTAATATAGTGCTCAGTGATATACATACAGATGATTTTTAGAATGCCCAAGTCACCACCTGAAATTTCTTTGATTTCAATGCTCAAGCCCAGCTTACTAACATCAATGCAGGGGTGCAGGGAGAGGGGAAGGCCGACTATAAATGGAAAACTAATAACAGATTTTCAGTCTGCTTTCTCCAGAAAACCTGGCCTCAGGCTGTGTTGGTGTGTGGCTCGGCAGCAATCAGAGGTCATAATTTCATTGGCGGTTAGCATCAGGTTCAATTTTTCTCGTACGTTACATTTACCAGAAAGTCTGGTTTGTGTTACTGTGTACACTGGCTGAATTGGCTCATGAGCTGCAGAATCATTGTGCTTCTCCAAGAAGTGGAGACCCTGAAGGGGGTTCAGATGCTCTCATTATCTCACAGCTATCTCTTTGTTCAGGCACCACTCTAGAATAGCTGACCTAACATGGAGAGAGAGGCCACTTCTACCTTCCCTAAATGTACGGCACACTGATCCTGTCCCAATTGATTTTATGTACCGGCAGATGCATATATCACAAGATACCCTTAGTGGTAGAGGCCAAATAGGTTGGGCCCCCAGTCCCCTGATGATGGTATTTATTTTTATTAAGATTTAGCAGGTGTGGGGGGGGTTAGGGGCTGGAAGTGGTTGAGGGCTGATTTGAGCTTTCGGGAGAGAGCTTAGGCTTCAAATGGGAATTCCACAGTTGTTGACATTATTCACTTCATGGATTCAAGCTGCCAAATCACACCCAATTTTGCACATGAAAACAATTAATCAAAGTGGTGTATTTTAATTAATCCCAGCTTACCGTGTCCATCCTTTGTTTTTCTTTATCCAGGAGTGTGATCAGGTTCATATCGATGATGTGTCATCAGACGACAACGGCCAGGATCTAAGGTATAGTACACATTTCTCAGTTTTGGGATCCCTCAGGCAGCAGCCCAGAGATTTGGATTGCTCAAAGGTTGCTCTTTCACTTTGTCTCAGTTGTTTTCCTAAAAATCTATTGGAGAAATACAAATAGATGCAAAGGAGAGTTGATATACAGAAAGCGGGTGCTCAGACTGAATGCATTCTTGCATTAAAAAAGTGAGAGGCAGCTCGACAAATAGAGCATAATGCAGATCACATTTTTAAAAGGTTACGTTTTTTTGACTTGACATGCCGTTTTAAAAATGCGGCACTCAGTGCTTGAGAGCTGACAATGGTGCAAAAGTCAAAGACATCTGCATGTTTCCAAAGATAACATGCAAAAAGAAAAACAATTGGAAAAACAGAAGTATACATTAACACATTAAGTGTGAACAGCCCCTAAGAGTATAGACCTATACAAATAATATGGATAATAAAGTGTAGATAATTTCAGAAATGTTTGAGTTTATATTGAAATTTCTGACTTTGGATAACCTACTTTGGTATTTGCAAATGTGTGAACAGTGAGAAGTCTAAATCTTATTGCTGTCTTGGAAAAGCAACTGAGATATTAAAAAGATTTCATTTGTGATTTTTCTTAGCTCAATAGGTATTCTCTCTCCTTTCTGTTCAGTACATATAATTTTAGCACAGATGGATTTCATGCTGCTGCCACTAGTGCCAACCTGTGCCTGGCTACTGGCGTAAGAGGAGGTGTGGACTGGATGAGAAAGCTTGCATTCCGCTACAGACGAGTAAAAGAAATTTACACCACCTATAAAAATAACGTTGGAGGTAATCCCCCAATAAACTGCTTTGCTAAAATTGCTGGGGAGGGCATGGTGTGTCGACATATGCACTCAGTTTTTCTAAAAACCTCTTATGTAGAACCACTTGGTCAGGGTAAATTATAAAATTTCTGAAAATATTCGCAGGATGGTCCAACTCAAACAATGTTTCTGTTCATTTCAGGTCTGCTTGGCCCGGCCAAAAGGGAAGCCTGGTTGCAATTGCGAGCAGAAATTGAAGCCTTAACAGACTCCTGGTTAACACTGGCACTGAAAGCACTAACATTAATCCACTCAAGGTAGGCCTTAGCACAAGCAAATTATATAGAGCCCATCTCTGTTATACATAAATCAGCAAGAGGCATGAATAGTATTGGTGAGCTTTATACCTCAGTATCTCAAATACACTTCTCTAGACTCTCTAGCCTCTTTATTATTTTGAAAGATAGCATTTTAGAGCACTGATTAAAGAATAATTCACCCCAAAATTTTGCTATAGTTTATTCACCCACACGTCATTTCAAACCTGTATGACTTTCTGATGCAGAACACAAAAAGAGCTGTTTTGATGAATATACCAGTCTGTCTTTTCAATACAAGGGCAGCCAATCATGACTCACTTTGAAGCTTAAAAAAGACCCAAATGTATCATAAAAGTAGTCAATCCGACTTATGCGTCATATTCCAGGTCTTCTGAAGGCATGCGATAAGTTTTGAAATGTAAGTAGTTTTTCAATAAAAATCATGACACCTTTTGTGTCATCAGCACTATGAGAGAAGCCCGTTCATGAAGACTCGTGTGTTCACTCGAGAACTTTTGCTTAGCGTGAAACACAAACCACGCTCAGTGAACGATATTGTCTCATTCATAAATTAACTCAACAGAAAAATTACTTAAGTAAATTACATCTTATTTTGACTTTTCATCGTATGCCTTCAGATGACTTGAAATATGACACAATATTCATCTTAATTTTGACTTAATTTTTAACTTATACCTTCAGTATGATGCAATTTTCTTCTTAAAGCTGAAGTATGTAACTGTAACGTTCTGGCAAGGCAGGACAGGATGAAGACAGGAATGGACAAGGATGAGAGAATTATGAATTGAGAGCCCAAGTGCAGTTTTTTTTAGAAAGTGCAATAAATCCAAAAACATGAATCCAAAACAAAACAAACATAAAAGACTTGACTTGACAACATTACATCAACAATACTTGACAAAGCACGAGAGAACATGAGGGCTTTAAATACACAGACTAGGTAAACAAGTTAACAAGACAACCAATGAAAATGCAAAACTGATAACAAGACAATGAAACATGAAACGAGAACTAGACACATGAACAAGAGGCAACCAGGATAATCATATGACTAGACAAGGAAGTGAACTCATTTCAAAATAAAAGACCTGAAAACACGAACGGCTGATCCAACAAGCCGCTGGTTGGAACTAGCGTGTTTGTGAGATGAGTATGTGCATTGTGTTAGTCTGGAGCAATCCGAAGAGAGTCGTGCGAAGCAAAGCCCAGACGAATCTCCTGAGATGTGGGCAGATACCAAGGAATCCACCTCCACAGTACTTGGAACCAGCTTGTGAGAGTGACCACACACAGGCAGGTCACCGCACCTCTATAGACAGGCAGCCAACAGATACAGGAGTAAGCTCCAACTACACAAGAGTAAAATGTTAGACATGACAACATACTGTACAGCGAACAGTAACAGTGAACAATAAACTGAAAAGAAAGAGGGGAAACACTAATAAGAAGGGACTAATGACCTTGGCGAAGGATAAACTTGGGGCCCAGCTTATGTGAGAGGAGATGGAGTGGGATGTCCTGGGGGGGGCACCTAAACCTTTTACCTACACACTTAAGCCATGGGCTTAGACCGGTGTCATCCCACTGACCTCTTAACCCAAGCACCAGTCCGTAACCAGGCTTCTCTGGTAGTTTTTCAGGTATGTCAGCACCTCTGCAAAAATTTATAGACGGATGGGACCTGAGCATCGGGCTCTTGGTTGGGGAACAGTGGAGGCTGGTAGCCGAGACTACACTAGAAGGGTAATAACTCCGTAGATGCCAATGGCAACGAGTTATGAGTGTACTCATCCCAAACCAAATTCTCGCTCCAAGAAGCGTTACTGGAGGCCATACACCGCAGGGTCTTTTCCAGTTCCTGGTTCGCTCGCTCCACCTACCCATTAGTCTGGGGATGAAACCCAGAAGACAAACTAACTGTTGCCCCCAGCTGTCGAAAGATCTCTGCCAAAAAATATGACACAAACTGGGGGCCTCTGTTAGAAACCACGTTGAACGGGAGGCCAGGAATACGGAAGACAGGATTTATGACTGCTACTGCTGTCTCCCTTGCTGAAGGCAATTTGGGGAGGGGAATTAAATGAGCCACCTTCGAGAACTGGTCCACTACAGTCAAAATGACTGTATTCCCATGGGAGGAGGGGGAAGCCCAGTTACAAAATCCATGGCTATGTGCGACCACGGTCTTGAAGTCACTGACAGCGGTTGGAGGAGCCTGGCTGGAGGGTTACAGGAAGTCTTATTAATTGCACAAATAGGGCATGCGGCAACGAACTGGCGAACATCCCGCACAAGCGATGGCCACCAGAAACACTGTCTAATGAGCATTTGGGTACGACTATCCCTTGGGTGGCTGGCAATGTTAGACGAGTGACCCCACTGAAGGATGTGCGTTCGAACTGATCATGGAACAAACAGTTTGCCCGCTGGGCAGATGGTGGGAGACACGGTGTGTCGTATCGCTGTGCAGACTTTAGCCTCCACCTCTAAAGATACAATGCTCACCACTCGAGGAGCAGGCAGGATAGTATCTGCTGGGGCATTGGAGGTCTCGATTTTGAATCATCGAGATAAAGTGTCAGGCTGGATGTTTTTGGAGCTCAGAAGATACGAGGGGTGAAATAGAAACTAGTGAAAAATAACACCCAACGAGCCTGCCTAGTGTTAAGATGTTTGGCGCTACGTATGTACTCTATGTTCTTGTGATTAGTCCAAACAACGAAGGGTATCCCTGAAACCTCTAACCAATGACACCACTCGCCCAAAGCCAACTGGACAGCCAGTAATTTGTGGTTACCGACGTTGTAATTCCGTAACGTAGGGGTCTGTCAGTGCGAAAAGAACACATACGGATGCATCATTCCACAAAGAATTGGCTAGCAGGGTCGGGTTAGTTAAAATTGGTGCGGTGGAAAACCAGTTTAGTAAATGCAACTTCTCCCCACGGGGACCAACTAAAGTCAGTGTGCGTGGAGATCTGTCAGCAGCGCAGAGTGTTGGCTAAAGTTGCAAATAAATCTCTGGTAAAAGTTGGCGAAACCCAGAAACCTCTGCAATGCAGAAGAATCTGGGGTTGGCCACTCTGAGACAGCTTATACCTTAACCGGGTGTTATTTTTGCAATTCCATTTGGTGCCAATAGTGGGGTAGAAAATACATACTTCAGCTTTAATTTTATGTTCATTTGCATTGTATGCCTTCAGAAGACATAGAATATGACTCAAAATAACTTGATTTCTTTTAAGGGGGCATTTACACTTGGTCACTTCGTGCGTTTTGGATTGATTGGATTGCTATCCGACTGAATAAGCTCATTCCATTTACACTTGGCCACATAAATTTGTCTCTGCGGAGTAGTGTTTACATTTGTAGCTTGAACAGCCAGATGGATTTAGACTTGACCACATTTCGAATGGAATGCATCTCAGACCATCTCCGGAGTGATCGTATTTATATCCATCTTGGAGGGCATTTAAACTTGGCCTTTTCATTATCGGATTGCTATCCAATCAGTAAAAAATAGAGCTGACAGAATTAATGCATTAACGCATATGATTAATTAAAAAGTTTAAAGCATAAATCGTTCTTAATTGCAATTAATGCATTTAACGTTAATAAAGCATAAACCAGCAACAACACTGGTGGGACAAGGATGGAACCTTTGTGATGTGTACGCCCAAGTCATTAGACTGATGGACACACCACAACACACACAGGAGCGATGGGAAAAGGTCTTTTAACAGTCTTTGTATATAAAAAAACAAGCCCGGATGTGACAGAAAGCAAGTGCTTTGCAGCCTCTGTAAGGCACAATTTAAAAACCACAGAAGCAGGTCAAGTCTTAACTCTCACCAAAATACAGAATGGGACATTTTTGTCTGCAGCACTTTTCATTTAGTGATCAAAGCTGCACTGATCGCTGGCATTGATCAGACGAATCATGTAGCAAAGCAGGCAGCCACAGTCTCCCGGGAGATTAATATTGTGTAGGATGAGAGTTTAAGAAATTTAATGCCCATTGCAATGAATATGCAACCAATGGGGAAACTAGTTCTTTCAATTAGTCAACCTCCCACTTGACTTTGGGAAATGTTTAATGTTACTTAAATTGGTGCTATTGTAGTCCATTTCTGTCGTTATACTGTGGAAGGCTTTGTTTGGAAAATGTAAATTAAGCTTTTGCTTTCATTCCTAAAAAATAAAAAATACATTTTGACAAGAAAATTATGAAATATAGAGTCAAATTTCAGCACTTTCTAAATCTGTGAATTATTGTGATTAACTATGAAAAGTTATGCGATTAATCGCGATTAAATATTTTAATCGTCTGACAGCACTAGTAAAAACACATGAAGTGACCAAGTGTAAATAACCCTTTACTAAGCTTTAAAATTAGTCACTATCAACTGCTATTAAATAAAAAAGACAGACCAGGATATTCATTAAAAACCCCTGTTATTGTCCACCCTCCTGCACTTTAGCTTGACAGAATTTACCTTTCAATTACAGATCAAACTGTGTGAACATCTTAGTGACCACAACACAGCTTATACCTGCCCTTGCCAAGGTCCTCCTCTACGGCCTGGGAGTAGTATTTCCAATTGAAAACATTTATAGCGCCACAAAAATAGGTAAGTGTTGTGATGTTGGCAGCAATACTATCTACTGTACATGTGTGTGTCTGGGTCCTGAGAATGGACTCTTCATGTGGGCTATTGGAGTGTGGCCGTAATTACTGTGATATTATGTGTAAACAGCATGAGACACATGGCATGGGATTGGGTTAGGCTGCAGAAGTGGTGGACACACGAGAGGGTTGATGTTCAGGAAGAGGCCTAATCAGGCTGAGATTATTTTCTTGGAGCTCAGCCTGAACTGGGCCTCAACATTTCAGGTCTACATATGAAAGCACTTCGGCAAATTTATGTCATTCCACTTTCTTCTTGGCCTCCACTTTTTTAAATGCAAAATAAACACCAACCTTCACTTTTGGGCCTTAGTCAACCAAATGGACCACTTGCACAAAATGCCGTGGTTGCGAGCACCGTGCCTCACAAACTGCCATTTGCATGTAAGGCTGATTTAGCTTGTTAAACTCCATTTGTCCCAGATCCTGGGAGGAATAAGACACACTTAATGCTTTTCAAACAGACTTTATCTGGGCATTGATCTTATCGAATCTCCAGACCAAGGCAATGTGTTTACACTGCGTAATTTTGTGTAACTTATTGCGTATTTAAAGAGCCCTCACAAGGGCTGGGTCTTGGATGTGACTTTCATGCTTTCCACAGCACTAAAACTGTTTCTCTTCTCCCCAGGAAAAGAGAGCTGCTTCGAGAGAGTAATTCAGAGGTTTGGGAGGAAAGTTGTTTATGTGGTGGTGGGGGATGGCGTGGAGGAGGAGCAAGGCTCAAAAAAGGTATGAGCCCTATACCTTTTTTGTTTTTGTTTTTTTTCTTTTAAACCTTTTAATTTCTTTAGTCTGTTCCCTGAAAATGAATCTAACATTGTAATCAGCTCAACTACCCTGACAGCTCAAATGTAAAGGCAGGCAAGTTGACATAATTACATGTCCCTGCCTGCGACTATGCCAATTTTACTGTGTGTAATGCAAGACAATTCCTCTCAGGCATGTTAGAGGTACCAGCTCATAAATATAGCATGAATTTAATAGGCTTAAATCATTGTTCGATATGTTTAGGATATTTAGTTCAATGATAAGCATTGCGGAATGAAGAACAGAGATATTTAGGCAAGCACTCAGTGTTGTTCCCCACCTTTTGTTGCTCCAACCAGAAGATTTATATTGCCTGGAGTTTGTTGACAAGAAGCGTGTATTCAGAAGTTTTTTATATATACCCAGTGCCTTAGGTATAAACCACAGAACCTTAAATTATTAAGTAATTAATTATCAAGGAAATTGGCATGTTGTTCAGACAGGTTAAAAATAGACAAATAAGAAAGAAAGAGTGTTGACACCAGTCTTTATTATATCGTGCCAAGTGATTAGTTCCATGTTTTCAATTAATCATGCAAGGAATGCGAACAGAGGAAGTTTAGAGAGGGCAAAGCTGCTCGTCAGTTTTACATGTCAGTCCCCATTTCCTCTGAGACTGAGGCCTTTAGTGTTTAGTTGCAGAACAGGAGATTTTAATAAGTCCTTGGCAATTTATAGAGTGCAATGTTGAAACCCTGGCAAATCTGGCTTGATATAAAATGGCACAGTTTTGTCAGATACAAGATGAGTGTCAAAGGGTGACTTTGTATGAAACCAGCAAAGCAAAGTCAAACCTTTGTATGTTTTTTTTTTTCATCCTCTTGAAAGAATCCTTGAAAACAATTCCCCTCTAGTTAATAACTTGACTGAGGCAAAGTCAGATAACATCTTTGGCTTTTAAAGTTAAAAGCAAAGACAATTTACAAAACAAAATAAAAGAGTCTTTTAAGGGTTAGTGATAACTTCTCTAAGTGGAACATATGCCTGAGAGAGGCTATACCTTTGATAAGACTCAGTAATGGTTTGTGTGTAGAGGACTCAGAGCTGACAAGCTTCTTTCATTCCGACAGAATCATATTTCCCTCTGGCCTCTCCCAGGGACAATGCCTCATTTGCAGTGTTGTCTCCAGCTAAGTTTGTGCAGAGGTGCTGTATATACTGTAAAGTGCCTTTAATAGTTATTTCCCACCAGGCCTTTATGCGATGTCCTGAGAAGTAGTAAACCTTTCACACCATAACACTAGATTCATATTTCTAATGGGACTTACCTACTTTTTAAAAGATTCTTAAAGTTTTAATGACAAGTTCAAAGTGTCAGAATAAAATATAATGACATATTTTTATAACCATTGCGCCTAAGCGCAACTATCAACATTTTATAACGCACTGAAACAGATTTTTTTTTCTAATGGGTTTTCCTTACTTAAATTTCTTAAAAGATTCTTAGTTTTCATGACAAGTGCAAATTGTAAGAATACAATTTTACATAATATAATTTTTATAAATAATAGTTATTTTTTTGTAACTTAAGCCTCTAATTTTAACAATCAAAATATTATCTCACACTGTAGTATTCTTATGGGCCTCTCCCATGGCCTCTTTCTTAAACTTCTAAAAATGTCCTAAAGTGCAAAATATCAGATAAACATTTTTCATAATACATGAAAGGGCATATACTGTTTATATATACATACATATATACATATATATGCGTGGCCACAAGAAAGCAACTTGTTAGTGAGTCTAATCGGAAAAAAACGACTTCAATTTTCTTGGGAGCATAAAGATTGGACTGTGGAGCAATGGAAAAAGGTCATTTGTTCTGATAAGTCCAGATTTACCCTATTCCAAAGCAATGTGTGTGTCAGGGTAAGAAGGGATGCACCCATCATGCATAGTGCCCACTGTACAAGCTTCTAGATGCAGTGTTATGATCTAGGGTTACTTCAATTGGTCAGGTCTAGGCTCAGCAACGTTATGCGGCAATAAAATGTCACCTGACTACCTGAATGTACTTAATGACCAGGTTATCTCATCAATGGATTTTTTTTCCTTCTCTGGCGGTACAGTCATATTCCAGGATGACAAATCCAAGATTCATTGGGCTCAAATTGTGAAAAAGTGGTTCAGGGAGCATGAGGAATCATTTTCACACGTGTCCTGACCTCAACACAATTGAACGTGTTTGGGATGTGCTGGAGAAGACTTTACAGAGTGGTTTGACTCTCCTGCCATCAATACAAGATCTCGGCCAAACATTAATGCAACTCTGGACAAAAATAAATGTTGTGGCATTGCATAATGCACACCGTGATCAAGGCTAAAGGCAGTTCAATGAAACATTAGAGTATGAAACTTTATTTGGCCTGGCAATATATATATATATAGTTATTTATAATTTATGGATGAATCTGGATGGATCTGGATGGATGGATCTCCTGATCCTATTTTACCACAAAAAAATAAATAAAAACAAATAATCTGTATTTTTGTACAGTATTCCATTTTCTCAGATTTTAGTTTAGAAAATTATTGTACAACATCATTTTTTTATTGTAATACAGTAAAAACGACTGCATTACGGTAATGAGAATCATCATTGAAAACAATGGGAATAGTATTTATTTTCCATAAAATATGACAAGAATATTTTCTTGACAGGATTAAATTATTTTATTCTAATATTTATATTATTAAAAAAAAATTTGTTTAATAAAATATGAATAATATGGCACAGAAGCATCTGTATTTTCTCAATGGTATGGTGCCACTAGTTTTAAAAAATGTGTGTGATGTTACACCACTCGTGTCATGGGCATGATTGTTTTTCTAAGTGAAGTGTTCGTTGGAGCAATTGTGTTTGCTTTCTCCTTTCTTTAATTTCAAACAATCTCTCTCTCTGTGTCTCTCCAGCACAACATGCCTTTCTGGAGGATCTCTAGTCACTCTGACCTCATGGCCCTGCACCACGCTCTGGACCTGGAGTACTTGTAGCACTATGACAGCCGTACCTTCCCAGCCCCACTTCGGCTCTATTGCCCGGCCTGTGCGCAGGCCCTGCAGATCCAAACCCCACACCATCATCAGCATCGCCAGCCTGCTGTGTCGTCCAAGTGTCTGCGTTCCAATATTACCAGACCCCCCCAAAAATGTAATATAACTTAGAGTGAGCAAACCCTAAGCGACACACTCTGCGTGTTGACATATGGCTGCAATTCGTCTTAACCCTAAAGCTTTTCGAAGTGGAGGAGAGTGAATTTATGGCGCTGCAGCTGCTGGCCCTGGTTACTGTGAATTGGCTTTTTTCTAAAGCCATCAAAATGTTTTACAGCCCTGTCTGTGCGGGGGACTCGGCAAGGGTTCACACCTGTGACAAAAACTGAGCTACCGATGCCTTTGGAACTTAGCGGGAGTCCGATCCCTCTGTGACTTGGTGTAATCTTCCTCTCTGTTTTGTGTCTTTATGTCTCCATCTGTCTCAACCAATGGTACAAAGACAGTAGGGCATGGCCCCCCTCGTTTTTCACGTTCCAGCCCTGGATTGATAACCATTGCCCTGGATGTCCTGCGCTTCTTATTTATAATCTGAGACTTTGTGGAGTGGCACTGGCCTAAAAAGCACCCGATTTGAGTGACTTGTGCCTTTTCACATGACAAAGTACTTTGATTCCACTATATCAATAAGTTTTAATGGAGGAAAATTGATTTTCTGGTAATTTAAGGAAAAACATTATTTACATTGCGGAGACAATCGTGTACAGAAGACTTTTTTTGTGTGTGTAAATTTGTAATCACTGGACTATTCCTTCCTATATTGATTAAGGTACATGCTGTGGAAAGGTGGCGATGTTTTTTTCTTTTTCAAGGAAGTACATAAAGGCATTAGCACACAGTAGCTTGTGCAAAGCCTGAAAGTGTTGATGTGTTCATGGTTTCATTCAATAAATAAATGTAGATAAGGGATTTTTTTGTGATAATTGTTTTGTCATGACCAAAAGCATGAATGTCAAGTGTCAATACTTTCTTATTTCCTTCAGTGGTGTTTGTTTTTCTCCTTTTGTACCATTTCCCTTCTCAAAGTCATTGAGAGATTGTGTCCGAATAGAGACGAGAGAATCTCTCCACAATGAAAAGTCTTTGGTTGGGATTTCATATAGGACTGAATTCTAGAGTGTTCACAGTCCCATAAGTAGCTCACAACACAAACTCCATGGAAGAACCATCAAGGATTACATAAGCAACTTAATAATAAATATGCATTAAGAACTTAATTATTTGAATGTCAAGCTTCAAACTGAGTGTAAATGTCTGTATCCCCCAATACTATCTCCTGCCTGGAGCTGGGCCTTAACCCTTAACAGGCATTTCAAACAAGCTTAAATAGGTTTTATTATCTTTTGTACCAGCGCTAAACAGAAATTATTGTACAGCCAGTGTAATTTTGTATGAAGTAGTCTTTTAATTTTTATTTTGAATGGTGTCCACTCAGAAATCGCTGTAGTCATTATGCGTATTGATAGTGCTTAGGTAATTGTGGACAGGGAAACTAGCTCTTGGACTTTAAGAAAGAAAGCCACTACTCACTCACACAAGCACACATATGCACCTACACACACACACACACACAGAACATACAAGTGCTATTGACTGTGAATTTCTCCAGCTAACTCAATCTGTTTTTAATTTTCCCTCCCGCCACATGATGTTGATCGGCTCCTGCAGGTGAAATCTTCTCTAACATAGTTTTTGCACCACATTTACAATTTCACCCCTCATATTGCATCCCCTCTCACCCCACCTACGCTCTCCACCCCCCATATTGGGGAATCACGTTTTGCTGCTAGAACACGGTAACAGTAGACATGGGAAATGGTTTAACACGGCAAGCTTTAAAAAAAAAATATGTTGCAATCATAATGCAAACTGGAAATAATTTACAAGATGTGGGCCTCACGGTGAAACAGTTTGTTGTGTCTGAAAAAAAAAAGATGTGTACAGATTTTTTTGACATTATTATTTGATTGTTTAAATTAATAAAAAACTGATTTGTGAACTGTTACAGACATTTTTTCCTTTGTGCAAATGATTGAAATAGTGGCTCTGCAATTTTCTGCTATGAAGGCTTTATTTATTGAGTGTTTGGTCCTGTGATCAAATGCCACTAAAAGAAGGTGTTTTAGCTATTTTTATGGAGGGAAAACTTGCTTATATAAATACATAGGAACAACTGATGTTAGTTTTAAGATAATTATATTAACATTTTACAAACACACACACACACACACAAAATCATATATACACTACCGGTCAAAAGTTTTGAAACAGTTATATAACAGAAATATTTCTGATGATCTCAAAAATCTTTTGATCTGAAGTATGAAATGTGGATTTTGCATGGCCTCATCTGTTGGTCTGCGATTCAGCAATTCACCTTTTGACGGATTCTCAGACAACACGACATGTATTGCACTTTTGTTTAAAACATCATAACTGATGTAGTGCTATATAATGTTCTCCTTTCCTCTGCTCTCTATACAAAGCAGATCATTGAGTGGGATTTTAAAGTGTACATTTAAAACCAATGTGTTCAGTTTGGATGTAAAGACAGGAAACAGAATATCTGTAGCATTTCTGTATTTTTATTAATCATTTGGTCTGGTTGCTATGTCTAGTGACTCTTCATACCATATAGGAATCCTGCAGTCAAAGACATTGCGCTATGTTAATAACCAGTCATTCATTTTAGGGACTTGTGCCACAAGATATGATGGATAGATATTGCTGCAGTCTGAAATAATCAGTAACACATTGCAAGTGTGATGCTAGACAGAAAAACTGCATGCACATTAATGATAAAATAATTTGTAAAATGCTGTTTAAAATAGTTTTAGCTGGAGTACAGCATTTCACACTGTGGGACGTGTCAACTTTCCTAAAGTATTTAATGTCCCCAAAACAGCCCATTTCTTTTTGTTCATGAAAGTTGGGCATTATTAACTACAGTCTAATTATAATTTTTATAACAATGCAAAAAGAAGCTCTGATTTTTTTTCTTTAGCAATTTCTGAATTCAGAGGTGAGGAATGAGCAATAAGCATACTACACGGCCACCACAGATTTGTCAGTAGGGCCGTTTGTGTTATTCTTGGGCAAAGTTGAGCAAGGTGAATCCGTCTCCTAATTGTGATTTTTCTTTGCAGCTTAGCCAAATGCTTCCAATAACAGCTCCTCTCCACAAATGTTTCCCTCAGTCTCTGTGTGTTTTTCTAAATGCACAGCTCAGGCACTTGCAGTTGGGAGTTGAGTTGGTTTATATAACACATGAAAAATATTTATGAAGCTGATTTTATGAGATGGCCAAAATGAAGATGTAACAGGAGACTGGCAGAGGAATAGAGGCTTTTCTGCAAGAAGGGCTCTGAAGAATTAAGCATTAATGGAATCTTATTTTAGACAGATCCGTTCTTTAAAATTGAAGGCAATTATGTTTTCAGATGGCATCTAAGCGATATTCCAGGGGCCTCAGAGGCAGCCAGGAGCAGCAGATACTGTGGGGTCGTTATCCATGGAATGTAACAAAACAATACAGCTTTTCCCACTTCTCAGCAGCTGAAAGTCTTTTGTTTCCTATGATTTCCTATCTTCTGTCTGCGCTACTACTACTACAGTTTGTTCTTTCTTTCTTTTTCTTTCCATCTTTTTTGTTCATTCTTTTTGCTTTCCTTCCTTTCTTTCTTTCTTTCCTTCCTTCCTTCCCTCTTCTTCCTTTATATTTGTTTCTTTCTATAATTAGTTTTCTTTTCTTAATTTTTCCTTCATTCCTGTCTTTCTTTATTTTTCCTTTCTTACTTTCTTCACTCCTGTATTTATTTTTGCTTCATTCCTTCCTTCCTTGCTTCTTTCTTTCTTTCTTTCTTTCTTTCTTTTTCTTCCTTCTTTCCTTCATTCCTGTCTTTCTTTTTTCTTTGCTCTCCTTTCCTTCCTTCTTTTTGCTTTTTCCTTCTTTACTTCATTCCTTCTGTCCTTCCCTCCTGTCTTAATTTTTCCTTCTTTCCTCTTCTCTATTTGTTTCTTTCTTTCTTTCTTTCTTTCTTTCTTTCTTTCTTTCCCTCATTATTGCAGCAAAATTTGCCCACACAAATTGAAAAGAATATCTGCCACCTTTTTAATGCTGTTGTTTTTTTTTTTCTTGAAGATTAAATTGATTTCATGCAAATTTAGTGCATCGGAATTGTACTAATATTATATTACATACATATCAAACATTAAAAACTTGTTCCGCATGAGTTACTTTACAACCAGAGGATCTATTAAAAGGCCCTTGTTCCCCCCAGATGTGGTAGCTAATGTGTTTCAAGCTGAGGGAGTTCAATCTGTCTTGTACACTGCAGACAGGAAAGAGAAAGAGAGAGAGAGAGAGAGAGAGAGAGAGAGAGAGAGAGAGAGTATGTAATAAAGATCTTGCACAGTACATTCCTCCATCTATTCTCCAACAGTAACATTATGAAACTACATAAGTCAGTGGTGCCTGTCATTTTACTGCCATCGCCTTTAATTATGATGTTTGCTTTTGGGAAAAGAAAAACACATTTGAAGTTATTGTTGCCTCTCTTCATGGTGCGTTTTGGACAGGGCGATTTAGTGCTCAGAGCAAAGACTCACTTAAACCCTCCCATGGAGAGACCCGTCCTGCTATTACATTTATATGCCTTACTGCTAAACTGGGATTTTTTGTTTGTTGTGTGTTTTTATTGCAGGGGGGTTACTTTAAGGCACTGCAATCTGCAGCGATTGCCATTTACAATCAGCGTACAAAAATCTTTTTTTTTTAAACGAACAGAAGTTTTTAGGATGCGTAAAACAAAAATGTAAACCAAGGAAATTTTATGACGTAAAATGAAGAAGTATTTTTTTATTAAAATTATACAAATTCTCACTACTGCTCAATGACTTTTAGAGAATTTAGAGAAAAATGTAAAAGTTCCTCAACCATGACCAACATATCTTTGATTTATCAGTGAAGCTGTAACTTCACAATGGAACGGTTAAACAAATCCTAGAGGATGTTCTTCAGTGCGACACCAAAGTGGTGCTTTGTTAGACCTGTCCTCCAAACCCTCCGCTGTGTAAACATCACAGCTTATTACAGGGGTTGGTCCTTGTTTTATAGCAGCCAAGTGTTGGGCCTAGTCATCGGGGCCTGTCATAAGCTTTACTCAAGTTGTTACTCATATTTGTGAGAGCGTTCGGCATTGGCTTTCCCCCTCTCCTGTTCGCAACCTCCACCTGCACTTGCGGTCAAACTGCACACTCAGTGTTATTTTGTAGGCCCACCAAGCAGCGAGTGGCAGTGAGTTATATGGACAGCTCCGGGTTCATTTTGGCAGCGTGGAGCCGATGACTCTGGCTTCCCCTGCTTTGAGATGTAAGCTTTTACATCTCCCAGGACTTAATTTGGCCAGCGAGCTGAGCCCAGACCTCCCGGTCTGGTGTTAATTGGTCAGACTTTATCCCGTTATGGCTCGGACTCGCTCCAAGCCCTTTCTCAGCTGGCCCGTGTTACAACCTCTCTGTGAGTTTAATAAACTTTATGTCGTCCGGTTAATAAAACAGCGTTGTGTCCCGTCTTGGCATGTTTTTCCTCGATAAGTCATGGGATTTTTCCTCCCTCTTCCTTTCTCCTGTTTCTCTCTCACACTATGTCTCTCTCCACAGGCAATTTCAGAGCAACAGCTAGGAGGCTAAAATATACTCCATTAGAAGTGGATCACAGGTCTTTTACTCTCTCTATAAAAATGTATCTCCTACTGCCTTATTCTTCTATTGTGTCATGCAAGGGTGTAAAAAGTACTCAGAAATTATACTTAGGTGAAAGTATGGATACTGAGTGAAAATTGTACTCAATTAAAAATCCAAGTATCTAGCCAAAAACTTACTTGAGTTAAAGTAAAAAAAATTATTCACATTCAATTGTACTTAAGTATTACAAAAGTACAAATTAACCTTTTTCCTAGCTAGAATGAAACCAAGAGAGGAGCTTGTGTGAGCAAGGAAGTTGTTAAATTGGATTGGTTTGTTAAGTCGCCTTTTTACTGTCTCCGACGACAGTCATATTTCTCCCCCAGTGGCATTCGCAAACTTTTCAAAGAATCAAGTTACAATCAGAGGCGCAAAAACCATATATGCAAGTTATGCAACACATAGGGGCACCATGTAAGGGGGGGCATGTAAAGGGAGATACATGGGGCGCAAAATTAATGCTTATAATGGACAACACTCCAACAACAAGTCTCAGTTGCCTCCACTCTGAGACTGTCAATACATGCATTTTATAACATGGCTCATTGTGCATAACACAATCTGGATCTAAAGGCTCATGCTACTCTCAGCAAGCCCCATTGAGAGCGAGAACCACTAATCGTGACCACTAGGAGGTTACCCCATATGACTCTACCCTCCCTAGCAACTGGGCCAATTTGTTTGCTTAGGAGACCTGGCTGGAGTCACTCAGCACAACCTGGATTTGAACTCGGGACTCCAGGGTTGGTAGTCAGCATCAATATTTATTGTTATAATTAATATTTGCCTAACAACAACAACAATAATAATTCAGCAAATAGGGAGTAGAAATACATAGATATGATTTAAATATGAAGGGAAGTGTAGAAATACATGTACACATTTAATTACAAAGCCTATTGTTATTGTCATAGTTTTGAATGAATGCTTCACATTCAGACGGGCGGTCACATACGGTCTAGTCACACATATATTTCAATGATTTCAAGGCTCAAATCAGGCTTCAATCTAGTAAGATGAAAGAAAATTATCTGGAAAAATTTAATAAGTGTCACATTCTGTTGACTTTTGTTCTGTGCTTTTATGTTGAAATTCCTGTTTAGTTCCTGTTTCCTGTTTGGTTTTTGTAGTGCTTTGTAGTTCCGTTTTTTGATTGGTTTTCCCCTGATTGTCTCCCATTCCCTGATTGTTTCCCCGTGGTTTTCCCGTGGTTTTCTTGTTTTGGATTAAATAAAGCTGCACATAGATCCTCTCTCGTTGCCTGTCATTACAGAGGTCTGTTATTCTGTAATGACAAATATGCCGTCTATATAAAGATCACCATACCAGGCTTTGCCCTTGTTCTGCCATTGTATAAAAGTGGAATCTAGTTTGGAAGGCAAAAAAGTGTGATTATAACATATTGGGCTTTGAAACAGAAGTGTTTGTCTTAACTGGATATGTTGACGTAGCTTAGTCCATATTTTAAGAATAGAGTGGACAGCAGGATTATATGTATATTGTACAGTTTTAATAGGTAATCTGGATGTGACAAGGACTGGTAAAGAAGTTTAGCAAGATTTTGATTCTGCCACACACCAGTCGGTGTCTGGTGAGTGCATCCAATAAGCTATCTTTTGTACATGATCCGCCCAGTAGTAGTACAGACAATTAAGAAGAGCTAAACCCCCATCATTCTTCTGCTTCTCAAGAAACTCCTACAGATCCTAGGAACTTTTCCATCCCATATAAATCTACCTACCTATATACAGTGCTAATAAAGCTTTTAGATAAAAAGAAAATGGGGAGACACTGAAATAAATATAGAAATCTAGGAAGGACAGTCATTTTTACACAATTCACCCAGCCCACTAAAGACAAATTAAGATTGCTCCATTGTTGAAAGTCAGATTTAAATTTGGTTAAAAGAGGAGTAAAATCATTTTTATAAAGACCCTTGAAGTTATAGGTAATGTTAATGCCCAAATATTTAAACCCAGACCTCACTGTGTGAAAAGGAAGAGCAGTATCAGGCATATTCTTAGCAATGTTTTAACAGGCATACACTCATTCTTGGAGATATTTAACTTGTACCCCGAAAAAATACCAAAAGTGTGTAAGACATTAATAATGTCAGTGATACATGATATGGGATTTGAAATGTATAGAAGCAAGTCATCTGCATATAAGGAGAGCTTTTGCTCCTCACCACATCGTTGAATACCATAAATAGAAGGTGAAGCCTTAAGCATCAGGGATAATGGTTCTATTGTAATAGTGAACTAAAGTCTGCTTAATGGGTAGCCCTGACATGTACACCTTGACAGGGGGAAATTTTCTGACCGCAACTTATTTGTAACTACTGAAGCCACTGGACATGTATAAAGAAGACTGATTCATTCTATGAATTTGTGGCCAAAACCAAACATTCCCATTGCAAAGAAAATATAGTCCCACTCTACCTGATCAAATGCCTTTTCTGCATCTAAAGACACTACAACTTCAGGGATATTTCGAGATGAGGGAGTGTAAAGGACATTAAAAAGATGACGGACAGTCTAGTTGGTCGAAATAATATTAGCCATGGGGGACTCTAATCGAATAGCTAGTAGTTTCGCTAGAATTTTGATGTCGGCATTTAACAAAGAAACTGGGCGATACGAAATACACCTAGCTGCCTCCTTAACAGGTTTCAGTAAAAGTGTAACCAGTGCTTCAGTAAGAGACTTTGGCAGGGTACCTTGGGATAGAGAATGTTCAAACATATTGAGTAGAAGTGGAGATAATTTGGAATTTAAAATCCTTAAATTGTTACTGATTGTGAGGGAATTAACATAAAATTCACCAGTTTCATCTTCAATTTGGGAAATATGTTGCGCTGCCACTCTAGATCTAAATTGATGAGCAACTGAAGGATTAGCCGCTCTGTGTGAGATGTTGAGAGAAAGTTAAATTGGGACTGAAGTAAAATCTGTTCTTTATAAAGTTCAGGTGTAGGAAATGTAGAATATTGACGATCAGTTTCAAATATTACATCTATTAGCTGTTGCTATTTTCTTTTCCTCTCTTTATTAATGTAAGCAGAATATGATATCATGTCCCCTCTGATCACAACTTTAAGTGTCTCCAAGAGGAGGGAGGGAGAATCCAGCTCAGAGGAGTTAGAATCTAGAAAACTGTCAATGGAGTTAGAAACGAATTGGCAAAATGTTGTATCTGTCTGCAATGCAGAGTTTAACCGCCAAAGGATGCTGGTGTAGTTTAGGGAGAAAGAAAGATTGAGTAATAAGGGAGCATGATCAGATTCTACAATGGCTGAATATTCGAACCCTTTTAAAGAAACAAGAAGATATTTATCTATGAAAAAATAATCGATTCTTGAATAGCAATAGTGTACATGTGAAAAGAAGGAAAATACCTTGCTGTGGGGGTTAAGAAAACACCAGGGGTCTAAACAGCCAGTCTGATTCATGAATGCTGACAAATCAACTGCCATTTTAGAGAGAGTGTGGGGTTTAGGGTTGGAGCGGTCTAAAATTTGGTCCATTACACAATTAAGATCTCCACCCAAAATCAAATAATGGGAATTTAAATTAGGCAGCACCGAAACAAGTTTA
Organism: Moxostoma hubbsi; assembly: GCA_032164185.1. Lineage (NCBI taxonomy): Eukaryota > Metazoa > Chordata > Actinopteri > Cypriniformes > Catostomidae > Moxostoma > Moxostoma hubbsi. Next base: position 16,459,740 of record JAVLUX010000033.1, read on the forward strand.
TTCACAAATCCCCCATTTTCGCAGTTAGGGCAATGAACATTAACTAGCAAGACAGCAGTACGATACAGTTGTCCTGAAATTATAATATAATGACCCTGAGGGTCAGCGATGATGTTAGAGTTGGAAAACTGGATTTTTAATTACATTTTATTATTATAGCTGTTCCTCTTGCATTTGCATTAAAAATAGAGTGGAACATTTGTCCCACACCTGTTTCTTTAATCTTAGGTGATCCAAATTAAGTAAATGTGTTTCTTGAAGAAAGGCTATATCAGTATGAAATTTAAGATGAGAAACCTTAGACTGCTTAACAGGACCATTTAAACATTTAACATTCCTGGATGTAAATCTAATTGATGACATTCTGGTCATTCTTCCCCCACATGAAACACTATTCATTATTTACTATATATATATATATATATATATATATATATATATATTAGGGCTGTCAAAATTAGCGCGTTAATAACGCATTAACTAAAATTCATTTTAACGACACTAATTTTTTTAACGCGCGATTAACGCAACGCGCAATATCTGTTTGACCCGTGGCCTAGCCCGTAGTTGGAGAGTTAGAGATGCACGTAAAGTGATAGATGTAAAGAATTCCGCAGCAAACAGAAATGGAGAAAGAAAATTGGGTCTTCTGAACGGAAAATTCATATACAAAACGATGTCTGATGGTTCTGTCGACAAGACAAATGTTGTCTGCATTTATTGTCGATGTGAATTAAGTTATCACCGCAGCACGTCGAGTTTAAAATATTGTTCAGAAAAAGCGAGCTGCCCTGTCATCTGAAAATGTAAACAGGCTCGTCTGTTTGAGCAACTGGCTCAGTGCAAAGAAAGAGAAATAATGGGAACCTGTGGTTTTTCTATATTCTTTTCCCCATGTGTTTAATAGACATGAACAAAGTTCTTTGAAAAACATATATGACCTTTGATAGATGTCTAGTCTTCATGCTATGTTGAGTATGGTTTCACTAATAATAAACATGCATTTGCATAAAGCATCCATATTTGTCCACACCCATGTTGATTAATGTATTCAAAACTTGAAAAGTATTAATTTAAGTTACATTTAGAACTGATAAAAATGTGCGATTAATCGCGAGTTAACTCATGACAATCATGCGATTAATCGCGATTAAATATTTTAATCGATTGACAGCCCTAATATATATATATATATATATATATATATATATATATATATATATATTGCACCTGTGACTAAATATGCATCAAAATGATTACCAGACTGAATTTCACGACATCCCTGATAACAACTGAGAACCATTTCAAAACTGATAAAATAACCCTTTCAAGATGCAAAATAATATAGAGAGGGAGAGAGAGAGAGAGAGAGAGAGAGAGAGAGAGAGAGAGAGGCAGTAACCCAACCCAACATTAGAACACTTTTTCCTATGTTTGCCTCCCCAACTGAGGCAAACTTCAGGACTCCATTAATACTACTCCACTTCCAGTAATCTATCATTATTTAAACTCTACTATTGAGCTCCCAACAATGAAAATGTTATCATATGAAATACCACAGATGTTTATTAATAAGAACAGTAATCAAATGCCCAACAAAAGAAAATAATGGAGGTCCTATACCTTACACATGTGTATTAATGTTAGCAGATTCACCCCCGGGGCTTACAGTCAAAGGAGATGCAATAAAAATGTGAGAGCTGGCGCAGCTGACATGAACATACCAGTTTGTTTCATACAGTTAAGTCAAGTCTACTTTTCCTCAACAGTGTTTATGTTGATCCAATGTTCATGGAAGGCTTTGGCTTCAGATGCTGTATCAAAGGGGACAGTTTCCAGCGGATCCCTTTCTGAAAGAGTGTCGCTTTGATGTTTATGAAAGCAGTTCGCTTTTTGGAGAGGCTCACACTTAGGACCGGGTAAAATCTCAGCAACTTTCCTCTGTACTCCTGTAGCGGAGGAAACAAACAATAATGGGCCTCGAAGGTTGACCACCTCTGGGCTTAGGTGCCAATGCACGGTGCGTTCTTTCAAGCTCAGGTGGGTTCTCAAATACCTGGTCATCCAAGTAAACTTTACCATGTCTATTCCATTGTCGCTGTTTTCTGGAACATTTATAATCCAAAGATTTGCTCTATGTGAGCAGTTTTCAAGATTGTCAAGATGGTCAAGCAGTGCTGCGTTTGTCGCTTTTAGCTCAGCTATGTCCACCTCCGCTTTGCTGAGAGCAGCAAAGTTTTCACCAGCCGTAGATTCCACAGAGGTAAGGCACTGCCCAAGCGCATCCAATGTTTCTTGAAAAATCTGTATAGGGGCAAGGGATGACTTATACCACGTTAGTGCTCGAGGCTGCTGCCATTTGTGCTACTCAATGTAGCCTTCTTCGAATCTTGATCTGTTTTTGTTTTGGAGTATGGTATTTTATCTTAATTGCAGGGAAAATTTAAAAATTGTGATCCTGAAGTATATCTGACCTGATGCTATGGCAGTTCCTTCAGATTAAAATACATTAAATTGAAGTTGATGGGAGTCTCACACACACTGCTCGTTGCCTACATCACCCTAAACTGGAAGTCAACGCTTCCTTTTCTACTTTTATGAATTACAAGGAAGTGGCAGTTGGAAGTGCCAAATTCTCTTTCATTCGTTGAATGTCATGTTTGAGTGCTGCTAAATTTGTTACACTGGTGATCACAGATTGATTCCATTGACAGCCAAATGACAGATTGCCCACATTTACTCAGGCTTCAGCTGAGTTACCATGCACTTGAAAGGGTCAACAATGTTTCCCATGCCATATTTGAAGGGACACCTGCACACTTGTCCTCTTTAACAAATCCTGAATATCTTTCTTGTCCTTCTTTCCTTCCTTCCTTCATCCATTCATTCCTTTTCGCTTTTTCATTCTGTCTTTCCTTTCTTCTTTCTTTCTTACCTTCTTACCTCCCTTCTTTCTAACATTCTTTCCTTACTTATTTTTCTCCATTCCTTCCTTTTTTCTTTTTCCTTCATTTTATCCTTTCTAGTTGCTTTTTCCTCCTTTTTTCTTATCTTCCTTCCTTATTTCTTACCTTTCTTTTCTTTATTTCTTTCTTTCTTCTTTCTTTCTTCCTTCTTAATTTCTTACCTTCTTACCTTCCATCCTTTTTTCTTACCTTCTTTACTTTTTCTTTCTTATCTTCCTTTTTTCTTAATTTTTTCTTCCATCCTTTTTGCTTTCCTTCCTTCCTTCCTTCCTTCCTTCCGTCATTTCTTCCTTCCTCCATTTTTATCCTTCCTTCCTTTTTTCTTACCTTCCTTTCTTTCTTTTTTAGGAACATTTATTTTGAAGGAACAATTTTCTTTACCATTCTTTTGTCATCCCTAAAAAAAGAAATCAATCTTTTCGGACAGGCAGAATTATTTCAGTTCCTCTGTGACTCCATTGGCCGGGGGATTACAAAGGTTTTAAACTGGCGGATGAAGGAAAGCAAAGTGGTAAGTGACATTTCTGGTCTGGGAATATGGCAATCAGCAGCATGGCGGGCTGCCAAGTCCTGGACCAGGCCTGAAAAAGCTAAAAAGTCTCTTGGAGAGTGTAAACATACATAGTGTTTTGAGGGTGGGGGAGGGTGTCTTGGGGGACAGATCTGTTAGCCATCAGAATTTTTTTTTTATTTTGACTTCTACTCCACTGGTAAGCTGAAGGAAGGCTTTGTATACCTGCATACAGACAGGAGCTAATCAGTTTCAGGGAGCAGGAAACCACAGCCTCCCACCCCCAAACCTCCTCCTCTCCTCCCTTCATCCCTCCATCAATAAGGCCCTGTAACAAAGAGTGCATACAGTATGGCATTCTGTTCCAGTGGCCCCTGTTTGCCACTTAGCCAACCTGAAAACTCAGGAAGCTGACAGAGTCACTGCCGGGTCAGGGTGTGCATGGGACAAGGGCACACAATGGCTCGGTCATGCATATTTAATCACAGACAGGTTAGGGAGTTCCCAGACATTTGTATAATTTAGTACAATTAGCGAGAATTCTTTAACTTAGTAGTGACTTCCTTTACATCAGTCAATCAACCGGTGTGCTGGCTTAAAGGGATAGTTCACACAAAAATTAAAATACTGTCATGATTTACTAACCCTTATATTATCATGTAGAACTTTCTTTATTCTATGAAACACATAATGCTAGAGACTGACAGCCTCATTCACAATTCACTTTCATTGAATGGGGAAAAGATGTGGTGAGTAAATGAGAATTGTTATTATTTTGGTGAACTAACCATTTAAATTTAAACGCAGGTACAAACTAATCACTTTAAATGCTATACTTACATGTAAAAAGTCAATATAATCAATATTAAACATTGATTATGTAATATAATTAATTTATGCATGCATCTATTAATTTCACAGAAATTTATTGTGTTAAAATGCGCCTGCATTATTACCTAATGAGTCTAGGATGAGTGCTATAATCCCTCAGGGTAACGCAGGGAACATCCATTGCTCTTGTTCAATAATTAATGTGCTTTATCTCTCCATTGACACTGCCATCACCTTAAAGCATTAACAGAGCTTAAAGCAAAATGAATCATCTTTCAGCTGTGCGAGGGGATGCTCACTTCTGGACGACTTTATTCATTTGAATACGATTCCAGTGTTATCAAAGACATGTTTAAGACAGAGCTGACGTTTTACACATCTGTGTCTGACATGTTTCCTAAACATTTACCTAATTTGTTCATTCTGCAGTCTCAGAACATTATAACTGTTATAGTGCTGGTGGTGACAGAAACCAAGATTGAAACATTTAATTATCTCTCATGTTTACAGTATTACATGATTATACATTTGTGTAACATTGAGCATTGTCCTCATGTTATAGAGGGTGACCGGGGCTAGTTGTCACACAGAGAATTTGTAAATGTATCTCTGTAACTGTAGGGTTTTGAGTCCAGTTGCACTAATAATAGTTTTCTCGACAGACTTTTTGAATGTTGGATTTTATAGATTAGAATGGGACATTATATAAAACATAGTTTGGGGAATTCTGTCCTAAGAAAACTTTTAATATTATCATATTTTTATCACTCTTGGGTAAAAAAGTGAACACAATACAACCACACTGGTATACAATTTGGCACTTGGTCGACTATACAGATTTTAACCTAAATGTTAAAGACAAGGGCATTTTTCATAAATACCGAGCCAGGTCAATTTGTCACATTTTTTATTGTGGCAAGTTGTCATGTTTTATATGGTATAAAAATTGATACAGTATGTAATGGCAGGTTCCTATTGTGACAACTAACCACATATACTGTAATTTTACAGCTTGTCCTGCTATGAACAAAGCTGCAGCAAAGCTAAATTAAATCTCAGTAATAATGTGCTGTTTCCAGTCATAGTCTAAAAATGATTCATAGTTCTTTAACAACAATATATGCCTTTTTTCTTTTTCCTTTCTTTTTTGCAGATAGGCCTATGCTTGAACCTTCATTGTATTCATTATGTAAACATTTGTATAGTATGTTCTGTCATAAGCTCTTCCTTTCCCCCCTCTCTCTCTTTCTCTCTCTCTCTCTCTCTCTCTCTCTCTCTTCCTTTCTTTGAGCAGGTAAGTGCTTGAATGTCTGTGTAAATGTCTGTCTAAATCCACAAATTCACTCCAACAAAAGAAACACTACCTTGCTCACCCTGATGCTGGCCAACCAGCAAATCCCAGTGGATTTCTCAGTGTCCCTTGGTATCTACAAACCCTGACTGGTTATTTTAACTGTGCATTATACAGAAAGACTCTCATTGCCTAGTCCAGTCTTTCTTGTTACGCATAATAAAATCCATGATTAATAAGAACAGTGTGACTGTTGCAAGCTAGATAGCTCTTTGTCTGTTGGGCTAAGTTGTAGGTGCCAAGCTGGCAACATCCCATTACCATGTTCCCGGAAAACTAGTCTGTTAATGGACCATGGTCAGGGTAGACAGCATATTTATACTTTTACCCGAATGAAAATGAAGCTGTCAGGAATAGAAGTACAGTCTGTTCAATGGGTTTTACTGTTATGTACTATGTGTAAACCATTCAGCTAACGAAACAGTGAAAATAGTCTAATATGATTTGTATGGCTCTGAATTGAATTAAATTGGTTCATTTCAATTATTCACTCAAATAGCTTAGCAAAATGGTCTGAATCAGTTTGCAATTCATTCTAAACCACTCAGACAACTCAATCACGCACTGAAATGTTTGGATTACCTTCTCACTTGGTACATAAATAACAGGATTCTTTAGAACATAGATAACAAACAGTGCTTGATGAAGTGGAATATTTATTGACATTCCATTGAAACAAAACCTGCAAATCCATAAAACCATTTGCCAGCAATATCTTTATAATTCCAACACCTCTGTGTGAAGCTTGTGAATGTCTCTGTACTGCAGGTAAGACAATGTAATTTATAACCAAAGCAGTATCAAAACCAGTATCATATAAAAAAATGTGTCTCGGGTTACTTATAAAAGCCGAACGAGATGCTGCACTGATTTAGCGCTTTGGGAACAACTTTAGGTGTGACCAGCTGTGAATATGTGTGCAACACGTCAATGAAATTGACTCGAATTTATAGCCACTGCTAATGACATCATTGGATGCACCTGTAGCAGGGCTATAAATAGATGCGCCACAGGCGCATCATCAGGTTTTGTCTGAAGAGCAGTCCTGGGGCATTCCAGTGCCAATTTAGCGCTTTGGGAATGAGAATACCCACGCCGCCGCACTGTGGATGTCCGGACCCCTTACGGTTGTGTAGTTGTGCTCACAAGAGCACGAGAGGTCTCAGACATGAGCTTGTGATGTTGACTCAACATCAACATAAGAGCCTAAGAGTGGCATGAACATCCAAACTATAAAATCTTATTAATGTGTGCGGAGAGGACCAGCCTGCCGCATCACAAACATGCAGCAGAGGGACACCTCTAGCCAAGGCTTTAGAGGAGGTGATCCCTCTGGTAGAGTGAGCCCTGAAACCTACTGGTGAAGCTTGACCACACACCTCGTAGGCCAGGGCAATAGGCCCGCACCCAATGCGACATTGTCTGCTTGGTTGCAGCCGCCCCTCTGTTGTGGCCTCCATGGCAATCTAATAGTTGCCCAGACTTACGCCACTGGCTTGTGCGGTGGACATAAGTCTGAAGGGCACGGACTGGACAAAGTGTGTGAAGTATTTCCTGCTCTGGCGTTGTAAACAGCGGGGAGCAGAAGGCTTCAAGAGTGACCGGATATACAGTCGAGAAAGGAACCTTAGACAGGTAGTCAGGATGAGGGTGGAAAATAGCTATACCTGGGGCAAAATCTAAGCAGGCTGGCAAGACAGGCAGAGCCTGTAGATCCCCAATTCTTTTTAGAGAAGTAATTACCATAAGAAAAACCATCTTGAGAGTCAGAAGTTTATCAGACGCTGACTCTAGAGGTTCGAAGGGGGTCTCAACCAGACCCTCAAGGACTATTGCTAAGTTCCATGAAGGGATCCTGGTCCTAGCAGGAGGTCTCAGTCACTTGGCTCCACGAACAAAGGGAACGAGCAGAGGATGTCTCCCCAATGGCACCCCATCAATCAAGGCATGGCAAGGGTGGCATAGAGCGGCCACGTAAACCCTGAGAGTGGTGGGGCATGTTCCTGCTGATAATTTTGCTGCATAAAGTCAGAACTGAAGCTTATCTGGCAGTTAACTGGATCTGCATTATGTGCAAGTCAAGTCAAGTGGTTTTTATTGTCGTTCAACCATATACAGTTAGTACAGTGTATATATATATATAATAGGCTATAATAAAAGAATCCTTATGAATACAGTCTATTCTTCTGGAATACATTACAGTATGCTACATTAAAATAAATGCTATAACCCAGTAAGATTAAACCGGTGATAACATCTCAAGTCAGGCTCTCAAGACATCAATGATGAGTGATGTTCAGGAAGCAACTAACACTTGCCAGATCAACAGAAAATATTTGTCAGGGTGGAATATATTAATATCTGCACCTTGAATTACACATTCACTTCATTGCCTGTTCAACTCTGCAGGAGGGGTCATATGAGGGTGGGATCACAAATGTATTTTTTATTTATTTTTTTATGTTTGTGTAGGATGGATTACTTAGTGGCTTCTTGGCTGGCCTATGTGTGTGTGTGTGTGTCTGTGCGCGTGTGCATGTGCATGTTAAGCTGCAACGGTCCGGGATCCATGACAACAGAGGCCAAGTCCCATCCTCTCTCTCTAATTGTCTCTGACCTCGTAATATGATCTGCACTCTCAAGGCAGGGGTATTTCTTTTCACACGGCAATCACTTTTGAATTTGTCCCCTCATCTCCTGAATGCATCTTTGGGCCACAGTGTGCACTGAGAGCCTGGCAAAACAAATGACCTATCCTTTTAATTTACCCTCCGAACAGCATTGTTTATGTGATGATTTTTTTCAGGGGAGGATATATCCAACTACAAGTTCTTTCTCTCATTTTTTCTTCTTTTCTCTCTTTCTCTCTCTCTCTCTCTCTTCTATGCTTATCCTCCTCCCCTTTCTTTCATTCCAGTGTACACCTACCGATTTAGGGTAATTATGGCCCTGGACAGAAAACAAAAGACATTTTTGATTGATGACATAGAGGGTGCAATGGGATTAAAATTTGTATGCTTTTCCCTGACACCTTTCCTTTAAGCATTGGTGTTCAGCTGGCATAAAAGATCCTTCCGATTCCCTCTTCCCCTCTTTATAACAGAGGGGGTGTAGACTTAAAACTGCCAAATCATGGTCACTTGGCACAGGGGTCCTTCGACAAAATACATTTGCCAAATTGTGCAGTATACAGTACAACAGAGCACACTGCACTATATAGTGTATTCAACAATGCAATGTGTTCAACTTCCAACCTGACCTTCCTTTTCCAAGTCACGAATGAACTGGAAATAATATTATCTGCAAATCTTAACATCTTTTTCTTGATTTATATTTTCACCATGCTATCAAAAGATAGGATATTTTTAAACAGTTTAATTAAAAATGCAAAAGAATTGTAGAATATAGTTGATTGGAGTATAGTATATAATATAATATTGTATATAATGTGCTGTATACACCTTTTGTTTTGGTGCAACATTTTCAAACTTGAGTGTCAATAAACTTTCTTCCAGTATGAGACACTTCCAGTTATTTTAGTGGTAAAACAAATACTAGATTATGTTGATTTATATTACAGGCTGAACATATATGTAATATTATAATATATTATATTTTTATTATAACATGATATTACTGTGTCTGTTGTCTCTTGCTTCAACACATAGAACCTTACAAGTTCCTGTACAAACAACACAGGGCAACAAGTGAATGATATAATTACTTCATTACTGCAATGTATTCATTAGAAAATCATAATCAGATACATATTACTGTAACTTTTTTTCTGTTTATTTCTATTATAGGTGACAATTGTAGTATTTGCAATGTCATTTTATTTATCCTATCCTAACTTAAAATTGAGAGACAAATGTAAGTATTTCAAAGGCTAAACACTGTGGCTTTGTGGCGCTATCAAATCATTGCTCTGTTTTTTTGAGCATACCGACAAGCCTGACATAGCAACATTGGCTCAACCAATGGCATAAGTATTGGGGAGGGACTATCTATTTTTCAAACCAATTCCATATGGGTGGATTGTTTTAGGAAAGATATTTGAAAATAATCAGTATTTTTGTGAATCAGTTTGTTGGTGCTTTAAATACAAATTAGTAGAGCTGGGTATTGGTACAGATTTCCTGATTCGATATTGATTCACAAGCACTGGATTCGGTTCGATTCAGATTTCAATTCGATATTGAATCATGTGGGTATATTTCAGTTATAATGTCCCTTTTACTTGCATATGAATGAAATTATCTCCCAGCTAATACTGTTAATTATACAGGTGACCTAACAATATGAAAATATTAATTTGACTAATAAATTAATTTGTATTATTTACAGGTATTTTAATTGATTTGTTGAACACGTGTTTAAAAACAGTACTGTATCTTTAAGAAGGATGGCATTTCTGTAGATGAGCACATGTTAACCAGAGAGACTAAATGGCTTTATGTCATCTGTCCTATTGGTGATTAGAATTAAATATTTATTTTCCATTGTTTTTGATCAACAATTGACTGTAGTGGACAGAAAGGGTATTAAAAGAAATGTTATTCAATGACAAATTGGTTGCGTGGATCTCTTATTTGGACAGACACGCATTACATGGAACAACTTTTACACTCAACACTCGACTGAATACTCCACTACTATTCTACACAATATATTACCATAACATTTACCAGCTGTTGCCAATATATTTATTATATATTTTAGCACGGAATTTAGTTGCATATGCAAGTGATTTCCTCTTAGTAGAGGGTTTGCTCACAGTTTAAAAGATTGATCTTGGGATTTAAGATTCGAGATAGTTCAAATGAAGATTGCAAAGCATTGGAAAATCTATATTTTTACCCACCCCTATTTAGTATGGCTCACTCCTCATCTTGTCTGTGGTGATGTTGATGTCTCTGTTTCTCTGGTTAGGGGATTTTTAATGGTTCCTGTCACACAGGGGTATTAGAGTAAAAATGTGCCTCCCTCAGACGGCAGTGGCAGCTGTTGCAGGCCTGAATAATTTGATTTGGTGTTTTATGCCGGAAAAGAGCCTTTCTTCTTGAGCCACATTTGTGCTGGGCTTTGGCCATGAGTCTGCCTCCACTGAAAGACTTTACATGACATTAACACGTTTTCAGAGAGCATTACCATTCTCAGGGAGATTTGTCTAGACAAAGACATGGTTTATTTGGAGTTAAAGCTTCATTTCCTGTCTGGACCTTTACTCTCTTTCTCTGTATCTCTTTATCCTTTATCCACCCATGCAGTTACACTCTAGCACTCCTCCACACTGGCTGCCTGATAGGTAAGAGGATTTCAATTAGTTTACGCTGTGAATATGCGCACAAACGTGATAAATGAGAGCAATTAGTCTCTGTCATGTCTTCCCTCTCTGCTCAGTAAATCACTAGTTCACCTCTCTTGCCGATGTTAAGAGCATATTACATCACCTTCAGCACTTCATGTGGCTTTATGAGATTTCAGGCTCTTTGGAAAAGAGAAACCCAAAAAACACTTTACTCAAAAACTGACTGAAAAGTTAGAGCCCCTCTATGATTTGTCAAAAGCCATAACTTGGATTGCAAGGTAACAATTTGATGTTTCCAGGTCATGGAAGAGCCACACATTTTGATATAATTACTGGATGTGGTTTTGGGGTTTTTAATATAGGCATGTTTGATTCGTTGCCAGGGTGTAAAGCACACAGTGTTTGTTATTAGACTTTTAAAACAGTGGGGTACCAAACCATGTGCTCTGATTACTGTGACTCTGATATAGAGTGATATATATATGACCTACTCCAAGCGTAGGTTTATATTCTCGTGCCTAATATTGTACTCTGTGTTTTGAACTGACTGGAGATTTATGGGAACATTACTCTAAAGCACGATACAAGGTCATATACAAAAGAACGACAGTGAATGTCAGCAAAAAGGACAACAAATTCCCCTATAAATGTTTAAATAAAGTGGAGTTTACAAATCCGCTGATATTGTTTGGCTTGCTGTAAGGAAGATGGAAAGCGGCCAAACATAATCAACTCCAAAATTACACATGGAACCCCTGCTGCTGCAAAATAATGCTCTTTAAACAACTCCAAGTTCTCACCCTCTTTGCAGCCTTTTATAGCAAATATGAAACACTAAATGCTCTTCGGATGATGTATCATCGCTTCATATCTTGTTTATTGAGTGAATCAGTCATTTCACAGTTTGCTACTTAATTCTCTGAAAGAGACTGCACATCCAGTCAATACAATTACTCAAGCTTCAAAAAATGTCTGATGTAACTGTAAATCCATGAGTTTGTGCTTAAAGTGATAGTTCACCCAAAAATGTAAATTCACTCATCATTTACTATCTCTCATGCCATCCCAGATATGTATTACTTTCTTTCTTCTGCTGAACACAAACAAAGATTTTTCGAAGAGTAGTTCAGCTCTGTAGGTTCATTCAATGCTAGTGAATGGTGACAAGAACTTTCAAGCTCCGAAAAAATCACATAATGGCACAATTAAAGTGGTTTCATGTATGTCTTCTGAAGTGATGCAGTCACTTTGGGTGAGAAACAGAGCAATATTGAAATATTTTTTTACAATAAATTTCCACTTTCACTTTCAGAATGTAAAAACATGTAAAATGGAAAGGTGGAGGTTTAATATTGATCGGTTTCCCATAAACACCTACTATATCAATTCTGAAGATATAGATTTAAGCACTGGAGTCTTATGGTTTACAATATGCTGCATATAGGTGATTTTTGGAGCTTGAAAGTTCTGGTCACCATTCACTTGCATTGACCTACAGAGCTCAAATATTCTTAAATAAATCTATGTTTGTGTTCAGCAGAAGAAAGAAAGTCACATATGGGATGGCATGATGGTGAGTAAATGATAAGATTTTTGGGTGAACTATTCCTTTAAATAAAAGCTGACTGCAAACATACTTACAAAAATCTGTCAGAAACCCTGAGGTGAGCAGAGATATTAAAGACTACTGACAGTGCTGCTTTTTACATTTTTATCCAGTTTATATTTATTCATTTATTTATTGAGGAAGGCATGGCATAAGTTGTTCCCTACGCCAGCCAACACCATAAAGAAGTATACTGAATAGGTAGACGGCATATTCTCATGTGATCTTATTTCTTAATTTCCTCTCTCTCTCTCAGTTTTCCACCGTATAAATAAGAATAAGACACTGTATGCCTATCATACATTATGTGGCAGTCAACTAATAATACCAATTGACATTTTAAAAACACGTCCACGCACAAAAGCCAGAACACCAAGGAGGTCTATGTGAAAGGGCGGAGGACACACCCGGCCCCTTATCAGGCTAATCAAGCCTCCGAGAGGGATGAAGGCCGACTGCAGACGGTGGTGCGACACAGAGAGAGAGAGCGTTTACGGGCTGAGAAACACTCACATAGGACGGGAGAGCTGTCCGTCCTATGTGTGTGTTTGTGTTCTTAGGTTAAGTTCACAATTAAACTAATATTTGTATTGTCAAGCCAGATCTTGCCTTCCCATTAATCCCGTTACACTCTAATACCAAGCTTTGCTTTAGGAAAAGGTCATGAGGCATCAGTCCATTACTTTCTGTTAATTCAGAGTCTGGGGGACAGAGCTTCAACTTCTCTCTAGAGATTATGGGAGATTATGGGAGAAAGATTTAAACTTGGTATTGGAGGAGGGTGTGTGGGCTAGGATTCTGAAAGCATCAAGTCTACATCTACAGATGCAAGGGTACACCTTATGCAATTTAAGTTTTTACATAGATTCTATTGGACTCCCACTAGATTGTATAGGCTTGGTCATAAAGATACACCCACCTGCTGGCGATACCAATCAGAAGATGGGGACACAACCCATGTTTTTTGGTGGTGTGTTAAGATCCAAGAATTTGGTTGAGGGACACTCAAATTTAATTTTTAACTCTGTATTTCAAGAGTGGTGCACAGAGATGGCGGTGTGGCAGCATTCGAGGAGGTGACATGTAGAAAGCTGGGAAATTTCTATTTGTTTAATAGGAAGTGGGGTAGATATTTGGCCTTTTTGGAGGGTTCTCGAGGAGGGGCAGTGGAGAGGAATTTGTAGTTTTAAATGTGTGTGTGCATTCTTATTGTTTTGTTTTATTGTCTTATTGGGGGGGGGGGGGGGGGTTAATTTGTATATAATTTGATTCTGTAATCTCTGTTATGTTTATTTAATTTGTTGAAGGGAATCAATAAAAATCGTAAAATAAATAAATAAATAAAATATTAGGGCCCAAGCACAGAGAGTGTGGAGCCCCTGTTGTTGTTCTAAGGATTTTTATTATTAGGGCCTAACACTGAAAATACTGAGACCCTATTGTTCTTCTAAGGATTAATATTATTATTTTTCAAGGTTTCGGGGGCTTTTGGGGCACTTAACATGCTCAAAAACTAATGTAAATTTCACACGTGTCAGAGTTATCGGCCATTAGGACTTGGCATAAGTTCACGCATGGGTGTGCACCCAAATTATAATGGGCATGTAAGGCCTCTGTAGCACCCCATTTCACCTACTGTCACCAAAATTGGTACATATATGGTTCTCATGAAGCCAGACAACTTTCATAATTATAGTTATTAGCTCCACCCAACAGGAAGTTGGCCATTTTGGATTTTTTTTTAATATTGCTGTCTTTGAACTTTTAAATACTCCTAGGTGATTCATGAGACTGTCGCTACATTTAGACAACATTATACAAAGACATTGAAAATGCTAAATTGTGAACAGATTTTTTATCGTATGGTGTTGCCATGATGAGGCATAATGCCGAAAAATGGGGAATAGGAAGTGTCTAGTATCTTCTGTGTGCAATATCAAAATTAGATCAAAATTTAGATGTATGTTTAGTCTTGGGGGCTAAACACATGGATGTGACTATTTTGGGTCACAGTTATAGTGCCACCACCTGACAGCAGGAAGTGTAGCTCTTCTTATATTTACTCAAATTGCTTCAAATGTTTTTAGAATAATGTTAAATGCCAAATGCATGTGTCCACCTTGCATTGTTTTCTGAAAGCCACTGGGTGGTTATGGACCTGTTGTGCTTGGGCCCATTATCGCTGCTTGCAGCTATATTTGTATTTTTCAACTGTAATAAATTATTATACTTATTTATAGTTATACCTAAAAAGAAATTGCAACCAATGTTGGGTAAAATACTCAAAAATAGTATTCCAGCTAATTGCCAAATAAATTGTAATTGCATTCCTTTACTGGTTACTTTATGGGTAAGGTACTCTCAGTACTGTTAACTTTAAGTTATTCTCTAAAACAATTTTCACAGAAGACATTTGAAGTATGAATTCAAAATAATGTTGAGTTTATGAATAGTTTTAAAATGCAATAATATGTTATCATATATGTTTAGTCTTCATAGAATGTGGAAGCTACAGTTATTTATGTAAATAAACAAAAAAAAGTTTGATTAGAAATCAGTTATTTCTTGGATATTACAAAGTCATAATAACTATGAATATTAAAAAATATTAAATGTTGGACTAATACAAGACTTAAGTTAAATACATTTCACTGAAGGCTGTGCATTATATTCATTTCCACATCTCACACAGACACAAGAGAGTAATACATTTCTTATGTTCATGAAACATAACTCTAACTCAACGTAGTGTACACAGTTGTGTCTCTGCTACTTCGGATAGGTGCAGTCCTGATCTTATTTTGCTGGCTGTTTTTGTTCCTCACGGTAACATGTATTGTTTGAGAGTAGTTTAGCCAGCAGCAGATTAGTAGCTACTTAACTAAGCAAATATGATATGTGTGTACCTCTTCAAAAGAAACATTGAACTTCTCTATTTATAGATGCAAAGTAAATGGACACTCTGTTAGAATTCATGTGTTATAAGGGGAAGGTGAGCTTAGCAGAGTCTTCAGCTTTTCTTTTTGTAAGAATATACAGCAGTTTCAAATTTACAAACAGGGTTTGTTGCTAAGGGTCTGTTGACAGGATATTTCTGAGTAAGGATGAGGAAACCTACATATTTTCCAAATTGACTAGTCGTGGGTTGCCTGAACAACTAGTTGACTGATTCGTTCCATTTAAACCCCAATCAGGCACGTTTCTTAGAGGGTGTTTACATAAGATTTGTTCTTGTTTTCAAAAAACAGCCAGACGGAGCGGAATGGAACAAAATGCTGGGCTTTTAAGATACATTTTTAAACTGGACTGTTTTTTAACTTCCAGTTAGTTATTTTTAAACACAGCGCTCATGGTGGGACGCTCAAAAGGTTTTATCGCACAAACTTTTAACAAATAAGTACAGCACACTGTCAACAGCTTAATATCACACAGTCACTTTAATCTCACAACAGAAAAAATACAACAGAAAATGTAGATTAACTAGTCAACCCTAAAAATAGACTAGTCAGTTGTTGGATGACTATTTGTCACTAGTTAAAATACCATCATGACAGATCCCTACTTCTGCATTAAATGTAGGTGTAGATTTCCAATTCACTTCACATTTAGCAGTTGCTGCTATATTTGTTATATGTCAGTTTTGGCTGAAGTGCAGCAAAATGTCCATTGCTGTCAGCAGAACAGTGTGGCAAGATCAAAACCATTTAGGCAGCTGTCATTCATATTGTACGCAATGAAAAAAGCATACAATGGAAGTTGATGAAAGCCTATAAAAACCCCATTAACACATGGGTCTACTCATAAATACTTAACTGGGGTTGAGCCTCACAGGTTATCTTTATTTCTGTCTTGAGCATATTACAAGAATCCAACCCCTGACTGGGTGAATTTTGTAAGGCTCAGACGTAATTATGCTAGATTTACTCTACTGTCCCTTGGATTCCTGGGCCATGAGAAAAACAGTCTAACAAACTGGTATTTTTAATTTTGGAGTTGAAAAAAGACATTTACTCTGAAGAAAATCACACCTTCCTCTGGGAGGCTCGGCCCTTTGGCAGCCAACTTTAAAGAGTTTGCTCTATCAGCAGATGGAAATGATGGTGCAATGATTATGGCTACAGACTGAATGCAGCCACAATTAGCCACCAACAGATGGAAGAATTCTCACCCCCCCCCCCCCCCCCCCCCTCCCGCCAGAAATCCCCACAAGCCCTCCAGAGAGTGTCTGGAGGAACAAAAAAGGCAAACATTGGCATGCAGAAGTCATGTATTAGGCCATACAACGTCTGTAATTTTGACATAGTTTGGAAACATACACAAATGTAAATGTGATTTTAACCATATTCAAGGCTGCTGAATGAAAAGAATGTAAATATTGCCTGAAATAGTTCTCACAGCCACATCACCCTGCATACAGCTTGATTACATGGCATACTGCAATGCAAAGGAAAAATGTATAATTCCGAGTTTACACTACACGATTTTAAGCCCAATTTTCACTTGCCGACAGTTTTGTGTAGATAGCCAACAAAAGCCCGAAATCATAAGCAAATCGGAGCTCACTCCTGTGAGTGAAGTTTGCAATGTATGAAAGACAGATTTAGAGAGAAGAGCCGACGCGTCGCCGATGTCAGCGAGATATCTAGGATGTTAAATATCTGGACCCGTCTGCGATTTCAAATCGTGCAATATGAATTATGTTTTGACTGAATACAACTGCAGCGTTGACCTACAGCCAATGAGAGAGCAAGAAACAGGGCACGGTAAGTTTCAGTGGGAGGAGTCCTGATGTACCTGCAACAGAACATCAACTAGCATGGCTGCGGTATCAAGAAAGTCTCGTTGGACCAAAGAAATGGAGGAAAAATTTTTGGAATATTGGCACCAATAAAATATATGATGCCTTTAGGCGATTAAAAACATACACATCATATTCTGAAATGCATAACGTATGATCATGCATTTGTTTTCTTATCTCATATCACTTCTCGCGTGTACTCTGTTGTGAAATGTAATTTGGAATCCATGCAGAGTCGTCGGGGATTCGTCAATAGCAAAAAGTTTTGGAATGTGTTCACCCCTATCACAGAGTCCTCGTGTAATTTGAAAACGCTACGACTTCCATGACAAGACAGACAGATGTGTAATATGAACGGTACCTGATGTGGGGCATTTTCTTATGAACAACAGAGAACAAGCTATGAACTTAAATAAGCCTAATACACTTCCAAACACAGAGATATGGTGCAATGTACCCCTAGTGTACAGAAATTATGATCCAAATTCTCTCGACACTGAAAATATTGTAACTATACTGAAATAAGAATCCTTGCAGGACATTAAAAACTGTGTAATAGCAAATGTAGGCATTAATGAAGCATGATCTTGCTTCGGTTTATAATTCAGCATTACCATACCTTTGTATGGCAAAATTCTGCAGATGAAGATGAAGTGGGAAGATACTGAGCGCTTGTGAAAACAGCCAAAAAAAAACTAAAAAAAAAAAAACTGCCAAGCAACCACTTTTGGTGCAATTCATACTCTGGCAGAGTAAAGTTGAAAAGTAACTCGCCACTAAAATTATTTCCATTTCCATTGTGTATATTCAGTGTAGCTGTGTCCGAAGCACTGCACACTCAGACATCACTGCCAAAACAAACAACTTCCTATTGGCCAATGTGGCAAAAGTTTGGCGCAAAATTCACCAAACTTGAACTCCATGCAAAATAGGGATGAAACAGTTACCGGTTTCACTGTAAACCACGATAAAATTCCCAGACGGTTAGTATAAACATGTCACATTTAATTATCATTAAAACCGTACATAATTATTGTAATTTGTAAAACTTGCAGTAAATGCTGTCCACATACTCCCAGCATGAGTGACGCATGGGCGCAGCATGCAACATAGTTATTATTGTTTTTTTACTGTGTAAACTTGGCGGAAGGCAATGACAGCGCTCAGGAGAATATCCAGCCTTCTAAGAAGACCAAATCAGAAGTGTGGTCATATTTTGGATTTTATAATAATGCTGAGGGAAATTTAGTAGAAGATTGTAACCCTGTCTGCAGAGCTTGCCAGAGGAAATTCGCTGCGAAATGGGGCAATTCGTCCAATCTGGCAAAAACATCCATCACTTTATAGTGCATGCAAGGTAAGTTAACTTTTAGCTCAGTGCATGAGTTGGGGAAGTACGAGGAAAATGTAAATAGTTGGACACAATTTTTAATAGGGTTGAAATAATTTATCATCTCACTTGTAAAAAACACAAGCTTCCGCAAAGAAAAAGTTCCTAACAAGTGCATCGCTTTGAGCCAAAACAAACGAACAAGAAAACGAGACAGTAATAAATAACAAATACGTGCAAAATTTTAAGCACATTTTAACAATACCGTGATAATACTGATAACTGTGATAGTTTTGGTCACGACAATCGTGATACGAAATATTCATACCGTTACATCTAAAATGCTAAATCCACAAGGGAAAATTCTTCACCACAGGAAGTCCATCGCGCAAAATTCATGATTGCATGGATTTCCATTGAGATCTCCTTAATTGTGTTGCATGGAAGAAAGAAAGTCATGGTAAATGGTCTGCACTTATATAGTGCCTTTTTAACCTTAGTGGTTTTCAGAGCGCTTTACACATCTCATTCACCCATTCACACACACATTCACACACCAATGACGACAGAGCTGCCATGCAAGGTGCTAGCATGCCATTGGGAGCAACTTGGGGTTCAGTGTCTTTCCCAAGGACACTTTGGCATATTGAGTCGTGAGGCCAGGAATCGAACTGTCATCCCTGCAATTAGTAGCCAACCCGCTCTACCACCTGAGCCTCAGCCGACCTCATATGGGTTTAAAACAAAATGGGGGTGAATGATGACAGAATGTCTATTAATAATAGTAATAAAAATTATAATTCTGTAATCCATGTTAAATGTGTATCAGTGTTTCCCACAGGATTTTGTGAGACTGTGGTGGGTGGAACTCAGACCCTTTAGTGGGGTCCATGGGCATGCTCCCGCATAAGAACATGTTGTACTTTTTAAAGTTAAATGCATCAATCTGCTGCTCTTTAAGAGCAAAATTAAGAGGCTATATCTATGAAGAACTATTTTGTGTTCTAGTAGTAATTTAATCATAAACACATTGGTTGTATAGATATGAATGGTAATGACATGGTAAGTCACAACCACAAAGCATGGTAAATGAGACAGAGTTAAAACAGTAGTGTTACTTGCTACTCTTGGGTTCAACTCTCAGGGAGTTAGCTCAGTGATAAGACACCTAACACTAGAGGACTGTTGACCTGGGTTCAATCCCCACCTATGCCAGCATCATCACACCTCTAGTAATAACTTTAACGATAGATAATTTGCTAGCTAGATATAATGTTGCAATTGATATACATTGTTTTTCACGACAAGCAGCCAAATATGTCAGTCGACATAAGTGAGGAGACTGACAGCTAACGTTAACATTACCTAACTTAGCTAACGTTAGATCAACATTAATTATCAATGATAACTTCTGCAGTAACTTTATCTGTTTGCTGTCATACATTGATAATGATAAAATTGTGTTTGGACTAGTGCAGGGGTATTCAATTAAAGTTCCAAGAGGTCCGGTCTCTAGATTTCCTTCCCATCAAAGGTCCAGACAATAGTTTACATGATGTTAGTAGTCAGTACAGCTATGAAATGATATAAGGAATGCTCATTTTTGACTGACTGGGAGTGAGAGATGCTTTCCTGAAGCAACGGTGAAAATCACAATGTTTCAGATCTTTTGTTATTATGAGTGTAAAACTGTTTTCGGCACGCTGCCACATTCTAGGTAATTAATGGATAACACTGTGTATTATTTAATGGAATATAAGGGAGTAAATGTATATTATGTCATATGTGAAAGTAACTAATCACTTGCTTGACTATTTTTTTAATTTAATACATTTTACTCTCACTCAAGTAATTAAAAGCATTATTACTTTTGCTTCTACTTGAATAATAATTTTTTTAAATAATTGTACTTTTACTTCAGTAAAATTTTTATCTACTCTACCCACCTCTAGCTGTAACACACATTTTGGCCTAAGATGTTGCTTCATTGTAGATTCACTCTCAAATCTGAAATAATTTGTTTAAATTGTAATGGTGTAATGTAATGCCAGGCAGGTTACTGCACCCCAAATTCTTTTCCTCACACTTTATCTAATGTTAAAATGATAGCTTAAACCAGCCTAAGTTGGTTTGCATGTCTTAGCTGGTTTAAGATGATCTAGCTGGTCTTCAGATGGTCTAGCTAGTCTACTAGATTGCCCAAGGTGGTCTACAGCTGGTCTAGTTGGTCTTTCAGTCTGGTTGGTTTTCAAGTGGTCTAACTGGTCTCCCAGCCTGCCCAACCTGATCTTCCACTGATCTAGCCTGTCTCCTATTCTGGCTGGTTTTCAAGGGGTCAAGCTGGTCTCTCAACCTTGCCAAACTGTGTTTCAGCTGGTCTAGCTTGTTTTCCAGCCTGGCCAATCTGGTCTTCCACTAGCCTAGCTGGTCTACCAGTCTGGATAAGCTGGTTTCAGCAGGACTAGTTGGTCTCCAAGCTGATCTATTGGTTTTGAAGTTGTCTAGCTGGTCTCCCAATCTGGTTAAAATGGTTTTAAGTTGGTCTAGCATGTCTCCAAGCCTGGCCAACCTGGTCTTCTGCTGGTTTTTTCTTTCTTTGCAGTCTGTCTGGTTTTCAAGTGGCCTAGCTGTTCTCCCAACCTTGAAAAACTGTTTTTTAGCTGGTCTTGCTGGTCTCCTAGCCTGGCCAACCTGTTCTTCCACTTGTCTAGCTGTTTTCCAAGTCTGGCTATGCTGGTTTCTGTTGATCTAGCTATTCTCACAGCCTTGCGAACCTGGTCTTCTGCTGGTCAAGCTGGATTTCCAGTATTGCTGTTCTGGTTTCAGTTGGTTTAGTTTGTCTCCCAGTCTGTCTAAGCTTGTCTTAGCTGGTGAAGCTGGCCTCCCAGCCTGACCATTTTTTCCTAGCCTGATCAGCTGACAAGTGCCAAAAACACTTTAAAACCAGTAAAAACAGACCAACCTAAACAGCTTGACCAGCCAAGGAGACCAGCTTACCACTTCAGGCTTGTTTAAGCTTTTTTTTACATGGTTGTCTGCCTGTCTTTTTCTCTCTATCTTTCTCCTTCCCTCTCTTTTTCTTCTATTCTCTGCTTTGCTGGCAAAAGCAAAGGTCTGGATCACAAGCCCAGACAATTTGGAATTGTATGTATGTGTGTATGCCTGTGTGTCACAGCACAGAATATGTGCAGTCTACTCCCTGTTCAGCCAGAGGTGACACACTAGTTCTTGCCATATGCTGATATTCCACAGTCCCTCTACGCCTTGATGCTGAATTAATTTATTATAACTTTTTTCACTTTGCCACTGCTACCTAAAAAGCCTTCTCCTCTTCAATGCAGGCTTGTCACATAGATGCTGATGCATTTTCCCTCTCCTATTGCCAGGTTTTATGATGGAAACCGATACAACACTGTGACAGAGTTTCGGGATAAATTATTCACACTTTAAATGCACTCTGCCAGGCTTTCATGGAGGACATCCATTTTACAAAAGCCTCACCCCTGCCCACCACAAAACCATCCCACAATCCTTTTAATTGATCTACTCCTCCGTGGCTAAGATGACACACATGCACGTCTGTATCCAATGACCAGTCCTTCTGTGCGGGGACATTTTTAATGTATATTTGTGCCCGGAGACACCACAGCACCAAAAACACAACAACATATTCTGAGAATAAAGAAAGGGCTGTTTATTGAGAGTTTTGGCAGTTGTTCCTCCTCAAATCTAATTTCAATACCATCTGCTTGGATGAGTCCTAAATTGAAAAGATTTTTGGCCTGGACTAAGTAGTTGGACTTGCTCCCTAAGACAGAAATAAAAAAATTTAAATAAAAAAAGATGAAGAAAAAGCTTTTCTTCTTCTTAATACCTGTTGAAGCTATAAAGTAGAGCAGGAGGCAGTGAAATAATGGACTTAGCTATGGCGAGTGGGTGAGCGGCTTTCATATTACACTGGACATCTGCAAAGAAGGTTTTGGAGAAAGGAGACCGACTGGATTTAATGTTATTGCCAGTGTGCTATTGGCTGGATGTTCTGAAGAGCGTAAGGTGGCAGTTCATACAGCATTTTTTCTTGTCAGATGGCTTGGACGTAAAAGAGGAATTTTTACATTACTGTCAGTTGCACCCCCTCATTGGATCCTCGACCCAGAGTAGGAATTTTCTTTACACAAACATTGGGAAAAAGGTAAAGCAGACATTTTGGAGTCGAGGGAAGATAAGTGATTAGTCTACCAGTATGCAAAGAGAAATAATAGAGGTCTCTTTTAATGTGGTTACACTGAAGGGAGAGTCAGACCCCAGCCACCAGAGATTTGTGTGAACTTCGAACTTCACATGAATGGAAATCAAATGGGATCTTTCATAAATTAAATAAATCAGAATTTGATTGTTGATGAATTTGGATTTATATCAGGCTGATGGAAATGATCTGGATACGCTAAGGATATTTTTGGATGTGATGATTACTGTGACATCACTTCTAATTATAAGTGACGGTAGAAGGGCAAAGTTAATTTATTCTGTCATTTTAGTATATAAACTGATTTCTAAAGTTAATTATAACCAGAGGCTTTATATTAGTTACTGTAAAAATAAAATAAATTGCTGTATGAGCATCAGCAAGCACCAGTACAATCTGTAAGCTGGGTGAGAAATTCTTGTTTTTTTTCTGTTATTATGTGTTAAAGAACTGGCAAATGAAGCATGCAAACCAAAAGCTGTTATTTTTAGCTCACCACATACAGATGTTTGTCAGGCTTTTCAGGTGTGGCCTTTGTTGTACTGTAAAAGTGAAAATGTTCAGTTGTTACCTAAGGTGGTATTTCTGTAACCCATAAAAATTACTTTTGTTGGCATAATTTAATGCATACAAGTTGATTTGGTTATATTAAATAATATTTTTTAATTTAATAATACCTGTTAATTTAGATGTTACCACATGAAATAAATTATAATTCCATATATTAACATTACAATTTTCCACACAGAAGGGGAAAAAATTATCATTGACACTGAAGCTAAGACACTGAAGACAGACGTTTGCTTCTGTGGCGTAGGCTTAAAACAATAATGCCTTTACAACATCAGAACTTGTAAAGAATGAAAAATTTGTATATCAATACTTCAAAAATGATTTGATGTGTTTAGAGCAGCCTGGGCCCCATGCTGTTCACATAGGCCTCTGCTTTATGTTTTGGCATGTGTTGCTTCTCATATACATTGTTGCTGAACACACAGTTTGGAGGGCATCTTATACCCCACTTTCCCAATATACAGAAATCTGAGGGATGGAAAAGCTCTCTCTCCACCCTGTGGCAGGGTCTTCACCCCATGATATCAGTAATAAGGCCACAAGAAATTATGTGGTTCAGTGGGAGACAAGCCAGCCAGGCGAGACGCAGGAATCCCAGGACACATTCATCACCATTCTCGCTCTCGTCCAAAATATGCTAGCCTCACTTCAAAGCCATAACCAGTCCAATTCAACTCACAAGCTGCAGATAAAAGCCACTCTCCGTGTTCATGTTTCTGGATGTAAACATGACTGAAAAAATTACTTTTACTATAACTACTTTTGGGGGGGTAACTCTGACTTTTCAGTGGATAGCTGGACATTTGTTTTTGTTTTGTTTTTGTATTGTGCTCAGTTTAATTTCTAGCTGTGCTTTTTGGGTTTACATTGAGAGTTTATTGCTTATGGGATGCAGTATCCATGCGACTAAATAAATTCTTTGTGTGCAATATTTACTTCCATTACTAACTTAGAGAGGACATTTTCTTGAGTCATGAGCACAGTGGTTATGAACATAAATACTCATCAATGGAACTGTACCACACATTAAGCATGATGCATAGTTTATGACAAACTTCTAATGATATGCTGCTTAAGACTGATTCACTCCCAAAATAAACACAGACCAATTCAGAATAAAATAATTATTGCCCCTACAACAACACGATATCATATCACAATGTAATGATCGAATTACATTGTCCCCGATATGCTTCATAATATTGACATGTTCACAGCGTGTTGCTTACGGAACGGGCAGCCATGATTATGATGATGTATGTTTAACATATGCTGGCCCTCTACTGATCAGGTCTGGAGATTTGTTTAATGTCTCCAAACAGTCACCACAGAGTCTTACGGTCTAGAGGTGATCTTGAAAAGCAAAGTATAAGATTTCTCTTACTAGTGATTTTGGGTTCCCCGTCTGTCGCTCACTTCGACGTTGTGTCAAAGAAGCGACACTAGGGGTCTCTCTTGAGCGCCAAATATACCTCTGATCTATGAAAAAAGGCCAATGAGAAGTTGGCAGACAGTATTTGCATACCCCGTCCCCGGACATACAGGTATAAAGGTGAGGAAATACTATGAGTTCATTCAGAAATTTTCTTCGGAGCCGATGGTCGTGTTTGCAGTGAGCTGCGAGTCACACATCCGTTCCTGTTCCTCTGACGCTCTCTGCTGTTGGATCTACGGCGCACTACAGCGGCTTTCTCCTTCCCTGCACAGCAGTGCAGTTTGCCCCTGGGCGCTTCAACAGTGCAGAGCCTAAAAGAGAATTAAAGATATTTCTTGAAAAAGAGTATTTTCCTCTAATAGAGCAATACACAGTGGCGTTGAACGTCCTTTTCAGGACGCGTCTTTTTAAAGATGCCTTTCCACCCCTGTGTAGTTCCTGGATGCGGTAGAGTGTTTCAGACAGCCACAGGCGTTGTATCGTGTGTCTGAGCAGCGATCACACCGAGTCAGTGTTTGTGGATGGTTCATGCTCTCACTACGAGAGCATGACCATGGTAATGTTGCGGTCGCGGTGTGCTTTCAACAGAAAGACCTTCATCGTTCCTTCTTCCCATGGGATTGAGGACGATGCGGCTGGCGATGGAGGCGATCTGGGGATGGCAGTGGGTGCAGCTCCGCCGGGTACGCCCCCTCGGACAACCCACCCCCCAGCACGCTCATTGACTCCCGTCGTGCTTGATGCAACAGCGGCTCGCCTCACAGCCAGCCTGCTTACCCTCTAGAGCTCGAGGTGGATGAGCTCGTCGATTCATCGGAGTGTGCGGCGTCTGATGCGGATGACTCCCCTGGACTGCCGCCTTCAGGCCAGCATGCCTAGGCTGATGCTGACGCTCAGATGACCGACATGCTTTCCCGGGGGCGCCGACAGTGTGGGGCTGGACTGGAACCCTTCTTCCGCTCACAGCCTCGCACCCCCCCCCCCCCATTCCCGTTTTTCCCAGAAGTGCTTGATGTGCTGATGTCTTTGTGGAGAGCACCCCTATCCACTCATCACAAAGCCACTCGCTCATCCACTCTCTCTACACTTGACGGCAGAGTGGCCCATGGGTACGCACCGATTCCCCAGGTGGACAGGACTGTTGCGCTCCAACTGTGCCCCGGAAACCCTACCACCTGTCAGGGTCAACCTGTGCTCCCCTCCAAGGCCTGTAGGATGACATCTTCATTGACCGCCAAAGCCTACAGCGCCGCCAGACATACCGCTTCCGCCCGGCACTTAAAGATCTTCACAGGGGTAGCCCTGATCCCAATGTGTTGCAGGAACTGGGCTCAGTGACCGACCATGCCCTCAGAGCTATGGAGGTCACAGCGCAGTCACTCGGGCAGGCGATGGCCACGCTCGTGGTCCAGGAACGTCATCTGTGGCTGATCATGTCCGAGGTGCGTGGGACCGACAAAGCTCGCTTTCTCAACACCACCACGACACCATCGAAGACTTCGCCCAGCAGTTCTCCACGGTGAAGAAGCAGACGGAGGCCATTTCACACATCCTGCCCCGCCACAAGCCTGCCGACATGAGCCATGCTCCGTCTGCTCGCCGAGGGCATCCTCAGCCCCTGCGTCGAGCACCCCACAGGAAGCAGACGCCCCCCCCAGTTCTGAAGAGTCTAGAGGTAAGTAAGTGCTTCGAGTCTTTTCTCAGCACAGCCTGTTCCCCTCCTGGGATCGCTCAGTGGTCCTCGTGGGCCTCCAGAGACCTCCCTTCGAGCCGCTAGAATCAGTTGGACTCAGGGCCCTCTCTCTAAAGACGGCCCTGCTGATCGCACTCGCCTCCATCAAGAGGTTCGGGGACCTGCAAGCATTCTCTGTTTACGCCAATTGTCTGGAGTTCAGTCCGGCAGACACGTTTGTGATTCTAAGACCGCGACCGGGCTACGTGCCCAAGGTTCCTACCATGCCCTTCAAAGACCAAGTAGTGAACATGCAAGTGCTGTCATAGGAGGAGGCAGACCCAGCCCCTTCGTTGCTGTGTCCGGTACGTGCTTTGCATACCTACTTGGACAACACGCAGAGCTTTAGATGTTCTGAGCAGCTCTTTGTCTGCTTTGGCGGACAGCGGAAAGGGAACACTGTCTCCAAACAGAGGCTTTCCCACTGGGTCGTGGACACCATTTCATTGGCCTATCACACCCAGGCCTTTCCCCCCCCTTACGGGTCCAAGCACACTCAACAAGGAGTGTTGCGTCCTGGTGGGCACTGGCCAGGGGCACCTCCCTGGCAGACATATGTAGAGCAGAGGGTTGGGCAACACCTAATACCTTTACGAGATTCTACAATCTCCGGGTAGAGTCAGAATCGTCCTGTGTTTTCTCAGGTCCGAGCAGGTAGAACTCTGTAACACGCTGATGGACTGGCCGGGTGGATAGCTTGCACCTGGCACCCTTTCCCTCGGCCGAGGTAAAACTGTGCCCTTTCTCTCCCAGGAGATTCCACTCATTCGGATCCCTGGATGATTCCTCCCTAGCCCTTTGGGTCCACAGTTCAGTTAGAGGAACTCGCCGACCCAATCCACTGCGGATACTTAATCTACCCTGTACTGGAATAGGTGCTCTACAGGTCAGGACTCCTACGTGGACTCCCCCTGTGTGTATTGTCTGCGGTACGGTCCCCTTACGAAGTGGACCCGCTTCTCCCTTAGCCAGTCCCAACTGCCCTCCGTTCGCCATGTTGTAGCAACTCCCCCCTCCTTGAGGCTGGATCTACCACTGCACCACTTTCTACATGTCGCTTAAAAACCCATGTGATGTATTCGCCATGCTTACCTCCCCCTTCTGGGCAGTTGTGGTCTCCGCAGGGTCTTTTCCCCCCGAAAGAAAAAAACAAAAGACAATCCTTCTTTCAAGGACACTTTGTAAGTGGAATTTAAATCAGTGCATGAGTGTTCATTAAAGCTACACTATTAAACTTTTGGCCCTCTAGCAGTTAAAAAAATATAATTGCATGCATCTTGCAGAAGGGCATTATTTTGGTAATGACGTAAGTTGTGCTTTGGCTCTGCTCCTCTGCGCGGATGAATGTTGTTCGAGGCACCGGTGCACACATGGATACAGGACATCTTATCAGAGCGAAAGGACAAATAAATAAAAGATGGATATCTGAAAACATGTCAACTGAGCAGGTACATGCCATATCTTATGCTGTTCTTTTGACTTATTTGAAACATTGACGTTTTGAAATAAATGACTTTACAAAATTTTGGCAACATTCGTTAACTTTAGACATAACGATTGCTAGACTGATAAGGTCATACAATGTAAAGTTTTATAACTGCAGGATACTCTGGCCAAATAGACCAGGTTGTCATTGTTACCAACCAGTGGTCAACATCATTTCAAGACTTGCATGTCCTTGGCAAGCCTAGGAGAAAAGGATTTATTTATATTTTTTTTTTTTGGTCATTAACAAATTTTGTTGATTCCAAACTCAAATCAACACAATCAGCACATGAAAACATGGAATCAACCCCCCCCCCAACCCAACCCAACCCAACCCAACCCAACATAACATACATCCCAGTGGCAAGACACTGAATAATAACAGAAACGCATACAACCAGAAAAGAATACTCTCACTGACATAAAAAACCCACAAAAAATTTGCCCAACAAAAATGAAAAAGGGTTCCACAAATCAATCCATCAATCCACTGTTCCTCTCTGGCAACCTTCTAAGAAGGACAAATAAGTGCCCCACTTCTTGTCAAAGGCACCCAAGCTGCCCAGCAGTCTATGCATCATTTTTCAAAGGCTGAAACTCTTCCCAATTCGGTGCACCAGCCGTGAAATGAGGGTGCTCCAGCCGACTGATCCCCCAAGGATCACTTTCCTGCCGATCATCACACTGGTAAGGATCCAGTTTTTAATTTGTTTATTACATACATTAACACCCACCCATCACCCAAAATACATAGTCTGGGGCAGAGTGAATCTGAGTGCTCAGGATCTCACAGACATAACTCTGAACCCTCGACCAAAACTCTTGAATCTTAATACAATACCAAAAAATGTGGGCTATGTCCCCATCCTCTGATTGGTGGTGGGTGTGTCTTTAAGACCAAGCCTATGCAATCTAGAGGGAGTCCAATAAAAACAATGCAGAATCTTAAATTGAATGAGGTGCACTCTTGCTTTTCTAGACATACACTTCACATTTTTAATCCTACCCCATTCTTCATCCTCCAGTACTAAATTCAAGTCTCTCTCCCATAACGTCTTAAGAGATGTCAAAACCCTGACCTCTAGACTCTGAATTAGCCAGGAATAGAGCGCTGAAGCCTCATGACCCTTTCCAAAAGCCGCTAGTACCATCTCAAGAGTGTTTGCATCTTTAGGGGGCTGCATACTACACCCAAAGTTGGCACAAAGTATATGGTGCAGCTGTCAGTATCTGAAGAATTGAGATCTGGGAATCCCAAACTGCTGTATAATATTTTCAAAGGATCTCGATGCTCCATTTTCATACAGTTCACCCAGCGTAGCAACTCCCTTCTCAATCCATTCTGTCCAGCAAAACAGGGACTTGTTAATACACAATTTAGGGTTTAACCAATTACTTGCAGCAACATTCATGTAAATATCAGAATTGAGCATGTGGGAAACTTTTGTCCACACTAACTGCATGTGTGAGATAACAGGATGTGTCTGTACTTCTTCAGGCAGCTTGGTAGAAAGACAAAGAAGAGGGGCACCCCAGGGGACACCTTCTATAAATAATCCCCCCCCCCCCCCCCCCCCACCCCCTTCAAGATGCTTCAAGATCTCCTTTAACTCAGCCAAATCTGCTCTAGCGATAATGCCAGAAATAGCTGCAACTCCCTAAACCCCACACTGGAACCCATAAATGGATGATACAGACTGACTACGATCCCGACTACCCCCTGAAAATCCCACCAAATAGCCTCCCCACGAACAAACAGGAACCAGGAACCGGAAAAATGCTTTAGCTCCCTACGAAGGGCACAATTGTAAACGTGCTCCACAAATTGATCACGCAATAAGATGTATGCATTAGATGCATTAGGCATGCCATTAGGGGCATTCTTCCTAATCCTCTCCATCAAACACAATAATGTATGCAAGAACTCCTGCAAGGAATCACCTTTCTGTTGTTTTCTAGAGAAGAAAGCCTCCTAAATGGCTATGTATGACTGTAAACATCCGTAAAGTTCTTATCCCTCTTCTCCTGAGAATGATATTTAATCTCTTCCCTAGCTTCCCCCTCTAAATGGTATTACATTAACATTGCCCGATCAACAGAAGATAAGTGACAGACACGCATACTATCCTCCACTTCCTCTATCCATTTGAATATGCCTGAACCTTCCCTTCCCTGGAACATTGGGCATCTCCTTTCTCTAGGGACATATACCACTCTTTCAGTGGTGGGGAGACTACTAGATAAACAGGGACTGGTGCCCAAGGTGCTACTTCTGGCAGGGCTGGAGGCTGTGGCTTGATGCAACCGTGCGTTGTCTGCCTCTAAATGGTCTACCAGCTCTTGCAATTGTTACATATCCTCAGCCATGGCTACTGCAAAACACAAATAAAAAAAAACGAACTAAACAAAACTACCTGGTCTGATGGAATCTACTACTGTTTGTCTTTCACAATACAACTTAAATGATAGATGAAAAAGCTAAAAATGTCTCAACCTGGGTATGTCCTGTCGACTACGCCAGATTGTGGCGTGAGGGTGGAACTGAGCACCGAAGGAGAGAGATTCACTAAACTGTGAATGTATCTAACTACGCCACCTAGGGAGTCTCACCCAAGGATTTAAACTAAAACAGACATTCCAATGGTCACAGGTTCATTATACCCAGTGAGAACTGAGACAGTTTAGAAAATATACATGTATTTTTTTATATAAAAGAAACAAAAACATCAGGAGTCACTGATGAAACACTCTATACATTACAATACCTTTTAATTACCTGCAAACAATTACACAGAATAAAATACTTTGCTCTGGAGCTGAGAGAGAGCAGTGGCCAGCCCCTAGATAGGCGAGATCACTAAAAAGGAATGTCCCCTGACCAACCCAAAGAAAAGAGGACCATGCTCTATACTCACACTAGTGCCTCATGCTACACAACCAAACAAACGTATTCAACGTGTACTAAAGGTGAATCTCACAGCACACCACGATGGGGAAGGGGGCCAAAATACCCTCAAATCAGCCTCCCTGGGGGCAGACCCACAGCACTCCCTAAAAAGAGATAGATATTAAAATGTATTGATTAATAACCTCACTCCAAAAACAAGCAAAAAATTACAAATAAGAATAATTTTCACATTACCACCATCAGTGACTCCACAAACCAAACTGCTCCATCAAAGCTTCAGAAAATTGAGGACTATTTGGGCTTTGACAAACAAATAACATAAGAAAAATAACACAAAATATACAAAGACAATTCCACTATACCCAAATTAGTGACCTTTATTAAACCAAATTAAAAACATACATCATAGGACCACACGAATAAAAAAAACAAAACAAGAACAAACAAAAACCAACAAGGACAAAACAGCAGCGCAGCCCGGATCTGCGTTCTCTTGTCAGCGCACACATGCTCACACCCTTCAAGGATGAAGATGAACAGAGAAACACGCCACTCTAACCTATACACACACCTGCAACAACAGCATAAACATTAAAACATAAACATTAAACCCAACACTGTGATTACAACTCACCATATTAAACTCATACTTACTGTGCTGGAGCAACACACAAACGACCTGTGTGCTATGGAACACCATCACACACTTCCAGCGACGGAACACAGGCTTACAGTTACGGACACAAAGCTTTTACAAATATAGAGTGCATTCCCACTGCACACATACATACTTTGATTCACTTAAAATGACAAAGGTAAAGGGTGACCCAAACTGCACGATTCCAAAAGACCCAAGCACAAGGAGAAAGCCAGGAATACCCAGACATCAAACACATCATGGCATGTTTGCAGTCTTTTTTTATTGTCTGCATAATCAACTTAACTACAGACCAGCTGAAGACTGCAATGTTTGGGCATATGTGGCAAACCATCCATGCTATCTGCCTAGGGAGGAGGGGGGTAAATGTTAACACCTAAGTTTGGCTACACAACGTTGATTCAGGTTTTATTATGAACTATGTCACTTTTTTGTGCTCTGTTCGGGGTTTCTTTCTTTTACAAAGTGATTCTCTGGAGGTTTGCTGTTTTGAATGACCATCAATTTTTCTCATTCATTGTGACAACAATCTTCCAGTTTAGCTACTCCCACACACACGCTACTGTAGCCGGATATTATTTTCTCTGTATATGGATAAGTCAAAAAGCATGGGCGAATGACGTATGTATGCAATTTCCCGCAAAATCTGTCCTGACAGCTCTAAAATATTTATAATATATTATTATTATTATTATTATAGGTTTATCAAAGTGCATTTGGGT
The DNA here is from genome assembly GCA_032164185.1 of Moxostoma hubbsi. Lineage (NCBI taxonomy): Eukaryota > Metazoa > Chordata > Actinopteri > Cypriniformes > Catostomidae > Moxostoma > Moxostoma hubbsi. Next base: position 16,492,203 of record JAVLUX010000033.1, read on the forward strand.
AAAGTAAATACATGGTTTGGACGATGGATTTTTGTTGCACCAAAGAATTTTGGTGAATGTAGTCAAAACACTAGCCACTTGGATATATTTAAATCCCACAATGCACAAGCAGTGCAAAAAAAATGTTTGTGCACTTGCAATCTTTTATTGATATGTGTGAAACAGAAGCAAGTGCTCCACAAGATGCTCTTTATTTTTGCAGCTAATTTTGCAAAATGTTGCAATTATTTTTCAATACTTGAATCTTTAAAATACTACAAATATTAAAATAATAAATAATACGTATATATTAATATAATACTTATATCATGCTTGAATATTAATATATACTGTGCAAACCACCTACTGACAGCTGTGACCCCCCCACCCCCCACTTTTAAAATGCCCCTGCGTGACTTTATCGTGCTGCACAGACCAACAACGCATGCCCTGAACATCAGACAGTAATCTCTTCCAATACTGCCACTCTGCAGCACATAAACCTCATTCAACCTCAGCCTACATCAGCCATTGCACAGCCAAGATATACAGAATACAGTCACTGAAATAATCACAGTGTATATGTGACTGTTTGGGGGGGTGGGGGTGCGGGGGTTGGTGGGAGGGAGGGATAATGCTTAATCTGCAGTCTCTGTTGCCCCCCGCTCCAGCTGGCAGTGTGCAAGGCTGGCATGACAGAATGTGACAGAGGATCCGGAGGCGAGGGACTGGGGGAATCCCGTAACAATAATGCGGATGGTGAGGCTAAGGCCCAGATTAAATCAGAGCCTTCGCCCACCTGCCAATAGAAAATTACAGAGCACAGCCACACACACTCTCTCTCTCTCTCTCTTTCCATCTGGGCTTAAGTCCATGTACTGCTAAACCCAGCTAAACAGCAACTTTCAGTCCTAGGTATTTAGTGCCACTGGACTTGCCATAGGACAGCATTTGTGTTTTATATATATATATATATATATATATATATATATATATATATATATATATATATATATATATGACTGGGAGGTTGTTAATTCCTTGGATGGCTATAAAGAGTCAAAAAAGCAGCAGCTATACTGTGATGGAGGGCAAAATACACTAGGGCAGACAGTGTTAGGCAGTAGTGTTGCTACAAATAAGTTTTCAAATCCAAGTTTTCTATAGCCATATGCTAGGTTTTTGTGAGAAACAACCCCATAATTTAAGTTATTTTTCAGTGAAAATCTTGATATCCATTGCACGTTCATTAGAGAAGCAGATTCACACTAGCTCACATGTTCTTGCTAGGACTTTTATTGTTTTTACTGCACTAAATGGTGACAAAATTTTTATTTTCCTTTTATATTTCATATTTGGGGGGGAAACTGCTACAATGACCAGTTTTCCAGTGCTTTTTTAATTATTCCTTACAGTTTAGCTTACCTAAAATTGGTAGCTTAGCTTGCTACATTATTTGAGTAGCTATACTCTACTCTAAGTGCAGTTCAGCTAACACTGAAAATATAAAAGCTATTTTTTTTAACTGCATTCTTACAATGACAAGTTTTTAATCTTTTTTCAATGATAGCTTACAGTTTAGCTTAGCTAAAGTTGGTAGCTTAGCCAGCTAACATTTTTTGAGTAGCTTGCCTTCATTGCTCTACAGTAGGTGCAGCTCATTAAACACAACTTCCATTTGTTAAAAATTCAGTCTTACATTGACCTGTTTCCCAGCATCACAGCCATGAGCATTTAAAGTACATGCAATCAGTCCATGATCAGTGATGAATTAACTATCTGATTTATTTGTCTGCAAGTAAATATCTTGCCAAAGGGAATCTAGCATTTGTTTTCCTGCATCATTATGGAACTCTATGCTAACCCCAGAGGCAGGCTGCAGTCTCTCGACATGATCTCTGATTTGCCTAAATGAGGTTTGTTGAGATTTACTGTGGGTGATTATAATGATGGTTTGTGTCATATTGCAGCAATCAGAAGGAGCAACTTGGCCTGAGAGTCGACGGTGTCAGAATAGGGCAATGGATACAGCCTGATTTTAGCCAGAGCTCAAATGCACCTACAGCGAGGCCCCTTTGTTAACAACGTACAATCAAAGAGCTGGTTCCTTAAGCCAATCACCCACCCCATGAGGATGATGAGCAGAGTCCCTTTGTTTAGATCGAGACCAGCTATGTGAAAAGCTTACATTGAATATTTTATATCAAATCGCAGGAGACTGAGCTGTTTCCACACAATTGCTAGAATTCCCATGTACCACCATAATAAGCTGTGGGCAGATTTTTATTAAATTTTCACTGGCATTACATTATGTTACATCATCTTGTTTGAATTTGCAAGGAGTGTTACAATTACAGTATGTAAAGCTCATATACTGTGGGGTCCAAGTAAAAATGCTTCTACTTTGCATTTTTCAAATTATTCTAATTCAATAATAAAAAAATTATTACAAATGAAATTACCATCACAATAATTTGAGTGAAAAGAAAGTCTCCCTTTTGACAGCATGTATTCAAGCTGGTATGAACTCCACAAATTTGTGCAAAACTTGATGATGCATGTTATTCTAGCATGATTTGAGAACGTTCCAAAGAACATCATGTGTGATTCAATAGAAGAAAGGAAATCTGACCGTTTGAACAAAGAATTAATTTGGTTGATGTCACAAATTTGCTTATTTTATTAGTGACCTTGAAACTCTTAAGTATTCCTTCTTTGTTTCACATCATAACATTTGTTTTGAATAAAAAATCCAACAAATTTCTATTTATTTCCATGATCAAATTAGATTTTGAATCCCAGATTTTTTATGTGATCTCAGACTTGTAGACTTTTTTTTTCACATACAATTTTGTAGTGTATGTTTTAGGGATGTGCCTGAAGCTGAATACCTTATTCTTAAAGGTACAATTAATGACTTTAAAATGAATAATAATTAATTGTTATTCATTTTTGTTGTTGTTAAACTGATTTTTCATTGAGCACAGTGATAGAGTGATATTTTAAATAAGCATATCTTAAGTTACAATGCAATTATGAGTCTGTGAAGCCAGTATAACTAAAATGTAAACTTTATGAATATGAATGTGGAAGATGTAATTTCAAGTTCAAATTGGATGGCTGTGTTGCAGTCTCCATTTATTGTGTGTGGATCAGAAAAAATATTCAGTTGTTCGCAAGTAAAGGAAATCCTGACATGAGGATAGTGTAAATGTGTTTGGCTCGCTGTCCCTGAAGGAGGCCTCGAGACTTGACCCAAGCTCGAATACTCCCCGGACTTTTTGTTGTTGTTGTTGTTGTTTATCCCCTTTTTTTCCAAATTGGAATGCCCAATTCCCACTACTTGTTAGGTCCTCATGATGGCGCAGTTACTTACCTTTATCCGGGTGGTGGGGGACAAGTCTCAGTTGCCTCCGCTTCTGAGACCGTCAATCCACGCATCTTATCAAGTGGCTCGCTGTGCATGACACTGTGGAGACTCACATCATGTGGGGGCTCATTCTACTGTCCGTGATCCATGCAAAACTTACCATGGACCCCATTTAGAGCGAGAACCCCTAATTGCGACAACAAGGAGGTTACCCCATGCGACTCTACCCTTCCTAGCAACCGGGCCAATTTGGTTGCTGAGGAGCCCTGGCTGGAGTGACTTATGGGGTGGGTGGGGGTGGGTCTGCTGAGCCTGTGTGTGAGAGGGGCAGAAGCGCCACAGATGATAGAACAAGCAGTTGCCACTTGCAGAGGAAGCTTCGTGCTAGGTTTTGCCTAGGAAACTGAGAGCTACAGGATAGGTAGAGAATGAGTGAAAATAGGCAGAAACAGTGGTTGTTTCTGATACATAGAGGTTAGCTCTAACAGGAACTTCTTCTGTTGTGCTGAAGCACTCTGCTACACCCGTGGCTGGAAGGCCACCCTTATAGGCCCTCTGGAGGAAGAGGGGTGAATCTACTCCCTTAGACGGGCCAGTTCCATCCCAGGCTCAATCTTATGCCACCTCCAGACACAAGTCATTCAACGGGAGGGGCCCGCCCCGCCCAGCAAATGGGCTAACTCCACAGGTGGGGGGCTCAGCTGCCACTCATGCGAGCCCATACTGCGAATGAACAGGGGTCCTCACTGCATTTGAACAGGGGAGTGCTCAATGTGATACAAACAGGAGAGCCCTTGAATACATGTAAGTGGGATGGCCTTCACAGCGGTATGAATGGGAGGGCTTCTGGTCTAGCCGGGGGGGTGCCCTGGCAGCATCTGAATGAGAGGTCCCTCCATGTGTATGGACAAGGCTGTTTCGATTTATTTTTATTTATGTATTTTTTCATCGGCAAAGAGCAGGTCATTTGGGGATTAAACTTTGGAGAGCTGGACAGAATCTGGCAGGTTGAAAATGTAAATTGAATGTCTTCTTTTATTGATTTGATTCTTGTAAATGATTTAATCTGATTTACTGATGTAAGGTTCGCACGGCGATCTGAACAGGTAAGCCCAGCCTGCATGTGAATGCGGGACCTCACACATTCAAACGGAAGAGCCCTCACTGTGATTCAAATGGGAGAGCCAACAGCCTGGACGTGGTGACTCTCGCTGCACTCGAACGGGAGTGCCCATACTGCATTTGAATGGGAGAGCCGTACTGTGTTTGAATGGGAGAGCCATACTGTGTTTGAATGGGAGAGCCATACTCTCTGCATTCGAACTGGTGAGCTCTTAATGCGATTCAAAACAGTAGAGCCGTTGTTGGGGCTTCGTTCAGGAGCGGAGATAATTATTAATTATTAAAATCAATAGATCATTGATTAGAATCAACATTACCTTATTAATCCTTCAAATCAACAATCATCAAAGATTACTATCAGTTATCTAAATCAATAGAATATTAATAAGAATTAATATTGCCAGGGCACCATCCAAGAATCAGGGTCTAATAACCAGACAGTATTGCAGTCTCAATATAGGATTGTTATCTTAGGAAAGTCAATGTCCAGAGAACATCAACATTCAAAAGGGGAACAATGAAGGCTTAAATCCAAACACTGCCAGCCATTGGCACAGGTGTATGCAGAACAATACCAAAACACTTCTCTTTAAAGTATAAAAAAGTTTACTTAGCAGTAATATAAATTAATTATCTATACAATGCAGTCTATAAACTTCTGACTTCCAACGATAAAATAAACAGTAACATGCATAGATTTGGTAACAGATAAGCCTATAATACACGAGAGGAGGGTAGAGGTGTGTGCGTGTGTGTGTGTGTGTGTGTGTGTGTGTGTAAATGGGTGTATGTGTGTTTGTGTTCAACTCGGTTGAAGAAGGAAGAGAAATCTTCTTTCTTCTCTTCTGCAGGCAAAAGGGTGAGATGCTGATTGCTCAGCAGTCTACTTCGGATCCGTTAGCGTGTTCAGTGGAACACTAAGATCACTCTCATCCAGCAAGATGGAGATTGTATGGCTAAAGTTCAGGTACATATATTACTTCCTTGCACAGCGAGGCTACACCTGGGAATACTTTAACTGGAAGCAAGGCTTAGGAGGAATCTCTGGGGTTTTATAATCTCAATGACATCATGGTTGAAGGACGCGTTCTGTCATACATTTTATCCAATAGGAGTTGAGATTTCGATCCTTCAGAATTGCAACTAGGTGTAAAGTGAGCAAGGTTTGATGGGATCCCTGTCTGTTTGGAATCCCTTTGTTTGATTGTGGCACCATTTTTGTGTTATAAGGCTTTGAGTGTTCCTACAGGCCAGTGTGTTGGCCTGCCTTTGTCTCCTATATGAGCACATGAGGCCGAACAAATATTTGAACGGGAGAGTCGTACTGCGTTTGAATGAGAGAGCCGTACAGCAAATCGAACAGGAGAGCCCAAGGCCTGGACATGGTGACTCTCGCTGCATTCGAATTGGAGAGCCTGTTCTTCATTCAAATGAAGTGATTAACCCACACAGCATTTGACAGTAGAACACTTGATTCTTGTGAAAGTGATATATGCTGCATTTTAAAATAACTCCCTATGCGAAAGGAACAGGCTGGATCCCCGAGTACGGGGCCACACGGCATAAAACAGGAAGGGCCCGTATTTTCGTTTGAAAAGTCAGATCAATTATTGGTCAGATTAAACGAACATGCTCCTCATGAATTTTGTTATGAATCTCCATTTCGTTAGACTGATTATCCAACAAGCACAAGCATAAAGCGATATTTTATATAAAGTTGAATAAAATGACAATACAATGGTTAGTCCGTGATGCCAATATGGACAGATTATGGATTCGCTGCAATCCCCTAGAAAGTTATTTGTCTGATTCTTTCCATAGGTTGATGATCATATGCCATTTTTTTTCCTGCAATGTCTGCTGTATAAAACATGGGTCTCTTGTTGACACTGTAATGACTGTAATATTTACAAGTTTATGCTTACAGTTTCCATCTGTTGTTCTTAGAACAATCAGAATTGCTCAAAGGGGCAAAGGGGATTTCTGTAACTTGTGCACAACTTTAGGTATCGTGATTGGAGGCTGGTCTTGATTATTTTCAGCTCGATTTAGAATTTTTTCTTTTTTTTTTCTTCAAGGCCTGGTTGCTGTTGTGTTGGGCCTTCTGGATCTGTGGTGCTCTTCAAAGTGCCCTGTTTTCACTGTGGTTCACTCAGCATGGGGGATATTAGCACAGTGAGGGTCTAGACTGTCTCACTAACAAACCCACAATTTCAGCCAGGCCTTGCTGACTATAATATAATATTCATCCTTTTCAGGAGATGTTATTTTATATACAATGCACTCACAACACACTTATAAAACAAGCAGAAAGCCATGTGAATGTATGACATTAATAAATCACTAGTATTGCATTCTGTTTTCTATTGTACACTGTAAAAAAAAAATCCTGTTAAATTTACAGTAAAAACTAGTCACTGTGGTTGCCAAGAATTCACTGTAAAATGTACAGTTACCAAGTTTCAGACATTACGAGATGTCATTTTGGTGCCTGTATGTTTTACAGTTCACTACCGTATATATAAAATAAAAAAACTATAATATTAATATAATTACCAATATACCAAGCAAAAATCTGCTTTTTAATGTTATTCCTTTTAAGTCATGTAAAGGTTTTCACTACAATTGTTGCTGGATTCCTCTGTGCTACTCCTGTTGTTCCATCCATGCACCTTGTGAGTGGGTAAAGTAGCACCAGATCTACTTCTACAATAGTGTTACAAACATTTCTAAAATAATATTATTTATATAGAAACCATTTAAAACATGTTCATTTGTAGGACTATATACCTCTGTGTTTCTGAGAAACTGAAGGGACAATGATAATGACAGTATTTTGAAATTATTGCGTGAAAAAACTAAAACATTAAGAGAAAATGGTTTTACTGTATAAAGTAACTTAAAGCAAAAAATTGTAATGTGATTCATTTCCCAATAAGTAACTGATAAATTAATCTGATTAGAATTTTAGATAAGTAATTAGTAGTTTGTAGTGGATTACAATTTTGAGTAACTTTCCCAACATTGCTTCTGGGTAAGAGCATCTGCTAAATACCTTAAATGTAAATGTATTGTAAAAATCAAATCAACACAGTGTATTATGAATTACATATTTATACCATGCCAAGTCAAAAGTTTATTAGTTTCTGATCAATGAACACGTCAAAAAATAAAAATATTTGGCACAAAAAATCCTTGAAATTGCTTCCAGATAGATGAGATGTCACAAATATTACCCCAAGGTGTTACACTGTACAAAAACATAGGTTTTTGGTTCACAGAGATTGACATGCACGGCTTGCGAGATATGTAAGTCCTCATATCATATGAAAGTGTTCTGAAAAATAACAAATGGACCCTGTCCCATTTAAGAACAGAATCAAACTATTAGTTTTTTTTCTTTCGTGGAAAGTAAAGAATAGTCTCTAGGGATCTGAATGGTTGCAGTAAGAGAGGTGATATTGATGGCTAAGAGGGGAGAGAGGCCAGATGAAAGCACTGCCACAGTCCCTTAAGATGAAGCTTGAGACTTGGACTGGAGTGCTTGGTCTGGTGCTTAAGTTTCCCTCCGGGCCGGAAGTGGCGCTTTTCCCCTGGCGAGAAGCTTTTCCTGCAAAATAAAGAAATCATTACTAAGATGACAGCTCCTCCACCAGTCCGGTTCTCTGGGGACCTCAGCTCAGAGAACTGCCACTACCGATTAGGTAGCTTTGCTTTGGGCCAACATCACCTCTAGCCAAAAATAAACAACATAGTGTATCTCTGTCTCTCTCTCTCTCTCTCTCTCTCTCTCTCTCTCTCTCTCTCTCTCTCTCCCTCTCTCTCGCGCTCTCTCTCTCTCCCTTTATTTTCTCTTTTTATTCTCTTTCTCTGTTTAAGTATTTTTTCACCCCCACTACACCCTACTAGTACAACAACACTAGTAGGGTGGTAGTGGAATAGGTGACCTTACTTGGATTGACATCTGAACTCCAAATAATTAGGCAAATGAGGAGTGCTCAGTGGTGGTGACCCTCTATGATCATGGCGTGTGGCATACTGGTCAGTCCCACTCCAACATTCTCAAACAACTTCTTTCCCAAATCATCTCCTCTGTCTGCCAGATGAGCCTGTGGACTTTAGAGAGCTTTACATTTGCTCTGTGAAAAACCATCAGAGATTGGCCTGCGATCACAGATTGACCCAGGCATAACGATTACCATGGAGAATAGACGGTCTGAATCCATTCCCAGATTCTGGTCTGGGTTTAAAGGCTCCTGGTGATATGAATTGTTGATGCCATTCAAGACAATAATGTCCTTATATTTTTACTGTCTAAGAAATAGATTCTCCACAATCAAAAGGCCACATAGTTTCAGATTGCTTGCTGATATCCTAGACAAAGAGTTGCATAGTTTTGAATATTGGTGACTTGGGTTACAAAGGAGTGTATCACTGAAACGTTGCAATCATTTTTCCTCCTACAGTCCACTGATTGCGCATACATAAACACATGCACTTAAATATATTTCAATAAACAGACCATTCAAGCCTTCCTTTTATAAAACATGATCGCCAGGGACGTCGTTAGGCCTATTTTAGGGGGGCTGAAGCTACCCCAAAATGTTCCTAAGCCCCCCTAAATGATAATAAGAACAACAATAACAATTCGATTTATCAATAACCATATCCTCATTCATATTTAGAATTAGACGCAACAAATGATATATATCCAGCTACAAAAAATAGCCGAAAAGTCGGAAGTTGGACAGAAGTACAAAGAGTCGTTGTGCTATCAAGATGATGCACCGCACCGTCTCGTTGCATTGGTGTGAACTGTGGCAGCTTTCAGAGCGTTGCAGACCGGAGCGCTGCAAGTAAATGTTTTTACTGGTGCCCCGCCTCTTACTTCTCACCCCTCTTACTTTATGCCGTTCTATGGTATCGTGCTGGGAAAACGGGAAAGAACATCGTGCTTTGCGAGTTATCAACATCGCTTGTTGGTAAATGGAGTGTACCACATTTTGCTTTGCCGATTGCTAGACGTGATTGGCAAACGGTTTGCCAGAATATACCCTGACCCCTGGAGGATTCATCTCGTCTCGTCGTTACTCTAGTTTGGTCTGAAGTTGAACTCGCTATGCACCCTCCCGCCCACACACACCGATACACACACTCCCCCCGCACACACATCGATACACACACTCCCCCCGCACACACACCGATACACACACTCCCCCCGCACGCACACCGATACACACGCTCCCCCGCACACACACCGATGCACACGCTCCCCCCGCACACACACCGATACACACGCTAATGGTGAAAGGAAGATTGGTAAGTGTCGTGATACAGAGTGAAATGTCCCCCATGCAGCTTTGATGTGTCTAAAAGCAACATTACAGTAACTTTTCTTTAACAGAGTAGAAATGGAAGAAGAGGATATGTCTGTCACATTTTACTTGTTAACATCTTGGTTTCTTGACTGGTTGTTGACATAAGTGTAGCTCTAGATGTGAGTGCAAAGATTTTGCAAACGCAAGTTACAAATAACCCTGGGGCTAAGCCCCCCCTGTCTTCCAGTCCTAGTGACGTCCCTGATGATCGCTCTGTGCTGAGTTTTGATGCTGGCCATGATGGAGACAGAACAAAGAAAGAGCGAGTGACGGAGTTTGCATCTGAATTCCAATACTTTCATAGTATATGCTGAATTTAGTATAGAAACTACTTATCATGCATTGATTAAATCAGTTCTTTAAGTATTCAGGTGTGTATAACTACATTTCTAGACATTTACATACACCATGTTGACATTGTACTTTGACCTATGACGTACTAACAACAACTGTGAAAACAGTTTACTAGGGTGTGGTTAAACAAGTACAATTTAACTACAAAGAACAACTATTGGTACTTATAACACTTGAAAAGAGCCTCCCAGCTCACCGGCTTCCATTATCTGATTGCTCTTCAGCTTAGTAAGGTATAGCAAAGTGTCCTCTGGTTACACTTCAGAATCTCAGCAGATGGAGTACGTTACTTGGATATTGTTCACCTAATGTATCATAAATATGGAGTTTTCAACATCAAAAAGTGAAAAGGTGTGTTTCAAATGATGTATACTTACTGTACAATATACACTGTGCACTCTGATATCTAGTTTATATTTCCAAAGTGTAGTATGATCTCAAATGGAACATTATCTTGAAGCACGCAACACATGCAGACTATACATTATACCTTTTTGGGATGTCAATTGATAAAACATAGTTAATTGAATAAATTACTTGATATGCTGATTAATAGATCGCATAAATATTTGCCCTCAAAAAACTATTATTTAATATATTGGAGTTGCGCAGGCCATGCGAAGTTTGGACATGTACTTGGCGAGCTCTGCACACTTTGCTAGATTTAATCATTTTTGTTGTTCATAAACTGGTGAGATTCGATACACCATGATCCATAACTGTTCTATGAAGACAATAAGTAAGATAATTTAAAATCCTCAGGCTCCTGAGACATTAAAAGACATTTACGTTCTCAAGCTGAAGACCTTGAGCAACAGGCCTCAGACCAGGTACTCAATTTGGACGGCGCAGTGAAAGATATTCAGCGTCAACTGTTGAACATGTTGGTAATGCTGAAGAAGGTTGTTGCTGACTTGGAGGATCTTGCTGTAATACGTTGATCGATCGCTGCCATGGAGATGAAATTCACTGAGTTGTTTACAAGAGTGCCAGTTATCAGAGAGGGAATTAGCTGCTAACCTTCTAGCGAACAAGGTGGACTTGTGATTGGGAAAAGTTGGAAGACCTTAAGAATCATAAACGGCAAAACAACGTCTGAATTGTTGGATTTCCTGAGCGAGCAGAGGGTCAGAATATGATGGAATTTCTGGATGGGTTCTTTCCGAGTCTGCTCAACATAACAGGCTATAAGCTGCAAATTGAGTGAGCTCACAGGGTTCCGGCTTGGTGATCCACTGAGGGAGACAGACCCTGATCAATTCTGGCCAAATTTCTGAGATAATCCAATAAGGATCTTGTGTTACACGAGGCGAGGAGTAAAGGAAGTCTTTCTTGAAAGAACCACAGCATTTTCTTGTTCCCAGACTTTGCGAATTTGACAAGAGAGAAATGTGATAGATTCAAGGAATGTAAGCAACTCTAACATCAACGGAAGTTTGTATTTGCACTGATGTTACCGGCCAAATTGAGAATAGATACTAAGGATGGCTGCAAAGTATTTACTTGTCCCAAACAATCATTATCCTTCATAAAGTCAATGGAATGAGTAAGTAATTGTGTGATTCTCACATTGCAGCCAAGTGGGCCTGACTCACTGAACATTCACTTGACCGTCCAAGGAAACTGGGTTCTTTTTTTTTCTTTTTGTGTTGGATCAGCCTAGCGCCTGGAGTTTTTTTTTTTTTTTTTGTGTGTGTAGGAACACTCTTTCGGGACAGTGTTCTGGATGAATCTGCAATTTTTTTGTGCTTATGCCTATTGTCTGGAGTTTGAATTGTGAATTATTTTTTGCTGGACATTGGAGGGATTAGGTCATCTGTTGCACTCATGTAACAGCCGGCTCACTGAACATTCGTTTGACTGCCTGAGGAATCTGAATGGCCTTTTTTTCGTGTGTGTGTGTATGTGTGTATGTGTGTGTTTGTGTGCTGGTTCCACTAGCGGCTGAAGCTTGTTTTGTGGAGGAACACACATTAGGGACAGTTATGTGGATGAATCTACACATACTTTGTGTTTATTCTGCCTATTGGCTGGAGTTTGTTTTATAGATTTTCTTCTGTTATGACATTCTCTCTCATAAAATTTTTTATAGAAACACCGGACTTGAGCATCCTACGGCAAAGTTGTTATGGGGTTTCTTGGGATTAATGCACACGTTTTTCTTTTTTCTGTTTGTTTGGTTCTGGGGGAGGTTCGGGGTTTGAATGTTGCACTAATGTTATAATGTGGTCCTTATAATATTACCCTTTTGAATCCCTTTTGCAAAATCCTGAATTCCAACAAATGTTAAAGTTAGCTATCAATGTTTATATGGAGTCCAACTGGTCCTCCGTATCCTCTGTGGGCGTGGATGTGGAGGCACTTAAGGCAGTTCTTTGGGGTTGTTCTCTTTCATCAAAAAATCGAAACCACGAGCACTCGGAGTTGAAAGGGAATATTAAAAGTGCAGAGGCAGAGCTGATGTGCCAATTTCGTCTGATTGAAATAGAGATATAATATTATTTTGTCATGGAAGGTGGAGTTTTGGCTATTCAGGGCAAGGCAGTCATACTTTGAGTTGTGGGGCAAAGCAGGGAAGCTTTTGGCTAGATACATAAAGAAGAGTCTTTTTCTAACATTCACTGAAATCTGCTGGTGTTCTTTACCTCGGCCATTGATATTAATAATGCTTTTAAAGAATTCTATCTTGATTGCTATAGTTCCACATCTTCATCTACTGATGAAGATATTAGAAACTTTGTGGAACCATTAGAACCCCCTAAACTGATGACTGAGCAAAAAAAAATCTCTTGATTCTGAGATAAACTTGGAGGAGCTTTGCGAGGTAATTAAGGCCTTGTCTACAGGCAAGGCTCAAGGGCCAGATGGCTTATGCTACAGAACTGGCTCACTTTTGCTAGAAGTTTATACAGAATTATTAAAGAATGAAAAGCTTCAGCCAACCATAATGTGAGCCCAGATCAGTCTGATTTAGCTGCGTTACCATCCAATTTCCCTAATTCAGCTGGACGTTAAAGTATTGTCAAAAATGTTGGCTAATCGATTACGTAAAGTTATGACATCTCTTATACATATAGATCATATAGAATTGTGTTCCAAAATGTAAATACCTGCTGCAATCTCTCCCTGTAGATGTCCCCCCTCTTTATTTCTAGCAATTTCATAGCATAGCAAAGTCCTTCATTTGAAATGGTAACATTAAGTTATATAGGCCGATTGACAAAAGTGGGCTAGGCCTACCCAAGATTTTGTTTTATTATTATGCATTCGGTCTCAGACATTTTGCTCATTGGTCGCTTACACCTGAGAGAACCCCTCCCTGGTTTTGTATTGAACAGGAAGATGCCTCTATTTAGCCATTGCAAAGCCTTTCTATAAAACTAATCAGAGAAGTTAAGTGACACCCCGTTATCTTGCATTTGCACTCACTATGGACAAAAGTGTCCAGAATGTTTAATTCGGACATTTATTTAAATGTTGCCTCGAGCTTATGACAGAACTCAAAATTATGTTTGAATAAATCCCCCTTATGCTGGTCAGAGTGGATTGTGAGGGACGTTAATACGCTCGGTGACCTCGGTGAGTTTTGAGATCTTTTAAAAATTTGGGTCAACGTTTTAGGATTCCCTGATATCAGTTTTATAGGTATTTACAGCTGCACCACCTGCACTGTACTGTTTTTGGAAGTAGCATACACCCCCTAAAGCAGCAGATCCTCTGGGAATGGTAATTACTGCTTTTAGAAAAGGTCATCAGTGTATTACTCCCTGCTAATTCAGAGTTTGGGGGATGGAGATTTAACTTCAATCAAGAGATTATGGGAGAAAGATTTCAAGTTGGTATTGGAGGAGGGAGTGTGGGCTAGGATTCAAAAAAACATCAAGTGTTCATCTAGGGATGCAAGGGAATGCCTTATGCACAATTTCTTCAGAATCCCTCAACAGTGCAAATGAATGGGCAACTAAAGTCAGATTGTCAGATTCATCAGCCAATCAGATTGATTTATTTGTTCTTGGTGGGTGTGATCTTTAGGATGCATCCCGATTGAGGCCTTCTAGCTGGCCTTGAGTGATGCAATCACGCTTTAAGCGATATACGTAATTTGAAAGCAAAGAGAGCGAGATCTTGCTGATGAGTCGGATGTCATCACCATTGAGAAAGATATCCTTAAGTAGTGCTGCATTCCATTCAAATCGGAAAGTCGTATTTTCCAACTTCCTACTAGGAGAAGTGCAATGGAATGCATCTTTAAGTCAGAATTACAACTTGAAGGCTCATGCAGAAATTCTCAACTCCAATTTCGCAGAGATGCATTGGGCATGATGTCACGCATACATGTCAACAATCAGGGAGATATACAAAGTGATAAACATTCACTTTATTAAGTAATATCAATAAATGTGTTTGTTTCCACATTACATGATATTAAAGCTTGTTTAACAAATGCCTGCAGAAACAGATGTATAAAACATGGTAAATTATAATCTCTTTTGATAATCGTACACCTGTAGCATACATGCTAGCACTGCAGCACTGTTTTTCAGTTGGGTTGCTAGGAGACATCTCTAATGAGAGTCAAAGCTAACAGGAGCTTTGCATTTCCGAATATCAGGGAATGGAATGCATTTATGTTCGGAGATATCAAGTAGGAATATCCCACATCCAGCTTGATTGGAATGCAGCATAAATGTGTACCCTGATGAAACGAAATTTTCTGCAAGCAACATTTAAATCGCAAATATTATTAGATCGATTTTTTTTCCAGGTATTATAGACCTCCTTGGTAGATTCACATGAAAAATAATAAAAAAAATAATGTCTGCTCGGGAGACATTCATTTCACAAAACAGTCATGCTGCAGTTAAAATTTCCTAAGTTCTAAATTTTCAAGTTCTGGCTTTTATGAGTAGACGTTTTTTTAAATGTCAATTGCGACAGAAAGTTGACATATCAGGAGACTATGTTAGGGTGTCATGGTATTTCATAGGTGCATCCCAGTCTCACTCTAGTTTAGTATTTAGGGCACTGGTAAGGGAGTCAGCCAGTTCTAGGGCTCTTTCGTTTGAAAAATCCTTCCAGAGCACTGAAACTTTTGCTCCATAAAAACTCCCAGAATGCTATGTAAAACCAGGAAGCATAATTGCTCACTATGTTCCCATTGTAATCGTGTTGCAGGTAATTGAGTCATGAGTGACCCACTGTTCAATGAATAAGCACCCTTGCAAGTGCTCAAATTTCTGGTCAATATATTCTGACTCACTTCATAGGGACCCAGGATATGAGATGAGATATGTCTCATTGCATGTTTCCACTGGGAACACTGCTTATATTACAAAATGTCATAGAACAGTGCAGAAGTATGCAATTTTGGCAGCTGTTAGAAAATGTAGACACTAGAACAGAAAAAAGATTATAAAATGGGTAGGGAGAAAGAAAGTGCAGCACTGGAGGAAGAGCCCCAGGTGTCATAGTCACATCCAGGTGCAGGGACTCAGTTGTCATGCGATTAGCGTGAACAGAAATTCCCACCTGCTGCTGCTGCTTACTCACACAGATTAATGTGGCAAACACACATGAGCCATCAGAGGCCAGGCTGCTCTCCTCTCTAATGGAGACTGATAAAAGACAGACTACATCTTCTCTCTCTCTCTCTCTCTCTCTCTCTCTCTCTCTCTCTCTCTCTCTCTCTCTCTCTCACACACACACACATACACTCTCATCCAGCAGCCAGGAGGTCTCTAATGGTTTAACTGCTTCCATGTGCCATTGCATTTATACGTCTACATCAATTAATGGTTGCAATCTTTACACAAAAACTTTATCAGCTGTTGATGGGTTTTAAAGAATACAACATGAATTGCTGGATGCACACAAGAATATATTAACATATTAAACTGTTGGTGCTAGTTTCATTCAGTGTGTTACATCATCAAGTGTAAATATTTATATCTTTACAAAAAAGATGCTACCGTGGTATAGTGATGGTTTTAGATTGTAGTACTTTAATACAGGGTCCACAAATCTTAAAGTACTTTCAGTGCTCTCATTAAATAAAAAATTATATTATCAGCCTAACAATTTTAGTGAAAAAATCTAATTGAAAAATGTATGAATAATTAAATGAAAATGTTGCCAAGAGCAACATTGTACGAAGGATTTAACCTGGACAATGTCACAAAATTGCTTACATTTGCTTCATGAACTAGAAATAGTACATAATCTGAAATATTACTAATCTTTTCTTTGTTTTAATTTTTTTTTTAATCTAAAACCTTTTGTTTATTTCCTGGTTTAAATAAGGAAATACCAGATATTCAATGTGGTCTCAGACTTTTGGACTCCACTGTTTACAATGGTACTGTATGTTTACCATATTCCTATACCAATGTATTTACATTGTATTCTTGTAGGAGTGCCTAGGAGTATCATGGTATTGGCACTGTCCAAAAAACATGGTATTACCATTGTGCATTCCCCAAAAAAAATAAAACATGTTAATACCTTGGTACTTTGCTGAAAATAAAAGGCATGTATTCTAATCACTGCATTTTATAGACACAAATACTCACATACATACACACACACACACACACACACACACACATTCCCCTTGAATAGACCCTCTTCTGATTTCCTGTGCCGCCCAGTATTGTTGTGTGACTGTTGAGAGGAACTGTCATTGGAGTGAGGTTACAAGGGAAGCATGTGTGCACATGTGTGTATATGCGTGAGTGTCTTTGCATTATCCACCATACAAACCCACCTAATTAAGGAGCAAAATCCAGTCAAGTTTGTTTGGCGTAGTGCACAACATTTAAATGGCTTAAAACAACAGCGTGTGTTTGTTCACTCAACACATTTCCATGTTCATGCCCTCACCCTTGTTCTATTTTTCTGTGGATGAAACTGATTTACAAAAACACAAATGAGATTCTCGTCTATTGGCTGAGAGTGCCTCCACAGAGCAATACAGCCTGGTTTGATTCTTGTTTATCAATACATTTTGAACTTTTGTGTAAAATTGTAATGGATAACACACTATTGCAGTGCATTTGCTTGAATGGTGCCTAATTTTCAACCATTGTACCAACTAAAAAATCTCATGTAAAAATGACTTCATAAAAAAATTTAATTCACATGATTAGTTAAATGCACCTTTAACATCAGGGGTGGATTATGACTACCAAATGTTCCAGGGCCAGTTTTCTTTTAGGGTCCCCCTGGTCCAATTATCTTTTAAAGTTGAGAGCTACGTAATCCATTTTCATTGATTTAAATCTCTTTTAATACCTGTTCTGTTATTTACAGTCAGACTAATTCAAACACACAGCACAAATGTGGTGAAACCGCTCAACTGAAACACGTTCCCTGAACAGCTATTGTTTTTAAAGATACAGTACCATTTTAATCTTTGTTTTATATATATTGTAAACTCAATGTAAATACTACATATTTACTAGGATAATATTTACTAGAATAATAGGGTTCAAGACAGTGTTACTATGAATGCAAACTTTAATAAAGTGAAAAAGACTGTTTAGCATAACATAAATATATAGAAATAAATAAAAATTTCCAACATTCTACTGAATATCTATGTAGGCTACTAAAATAAAATATTTGATGCCATGAGTGTACCTTCATTTTCTATTACTATTATTTTGAATGGCCATGGAAAATTAAGTAATGTGATCATTTTACCTTGTTGCAAAAAGTAGTCCATTAATTTACATACAGTCTCACATAGTCAGACCTATATCCACACTTTGTTTTTGCCCTGTTCCAGCACTGGAGAGTCAAATATAATATACATTCTCAAAGTTTGTAGTAAAGTAATCATAACTGTCATTTATTTATGCTACCTCATCTGTCCCTGTCAGCATGATGCCGTTGAATCATGTTGTCTCTTTGGCCGATGTTGGCATTCCTATGGAATGTGAGTACGAGCAACAGGTACCTGTCTGCAGTTCACTTAACGGCCACAGGTGTCAATAATAACAAGGGTTTCTGAATCTTAAATACTGCACCTTTAAACTTTCAGAAAAGGTTTTGTCTGACCAACATTATAGATTGTCTCAACAAACTTTATGTATCTAGTTTAATCAAAGCTTTTGAACCACACAAAGTAAAATATCAATATTTTATTTTTCCCAACCACCTAAGCCAAGTTATTTTTTGCAATGTAGGGCAAAAATGCAATTACAGCAATGAATAGTGTAATAACGATTTTTGTTCGACAGCCCTTTTATACAAAGAATAATGCTTAACCATATAAAGCCTAACATATGAAATAATAGTCAGAAAATTATATATTTTTAAACCTATTTAAACATATATTTCTATAAAATTATATATATAAAAAAATTGTATTTGTTTTTTGTTTTTTTGTTTAGTTTTTTGCAATTAACAATTTTAATTTAATAAAACATAACAAAACATAACATAACATAGACTAAAATAATTTAATAAAATAAATGATTGAATTAATAAAATAAATACTAATTTTGAAATGTCAGTAACAACATAAACGTAATTGTTAATTTTACTTTATCAAAATCAGCAAAGATTTCAAATAAAAAAGATTGCATCAAAATATGAAGGTAGCTATTTTGGAAATTATTTTACAAGGTCTTGTACTTCCAGAAGAGCAATGAAACCAAGCGGTGTTATAAGATTAAAGTGTGGCTCAAAAAATATTATTAGATTCATGAAGGCAAAAGGGTCCTGTAAGAAGGCTGGGGGGCCTCATAGTCACAGGGCCCTGTTGAGGGGCCTTTGTATAAGTTGTGGGGCCCACATATTTAAGCATACACAAAAATGTATTTTCAAAGTTGATGGGCCATGAGACCTTGCAGCCCAGGGCCCTCTCGGGCCCCTAGTAGTCAAGGGCCCCTGGGCACTGGCCCAATTGGCCCAGTCTGTAATTCACCTATGATTAACATATTTTCAATTATTGAGTTTTAAAATAATATTTATATTTTTTTCTCTGGTGGTGTTACCACCTAAATCTCAATAAAAGCTGACATTTTTGAAAAAGTAAATGCAAGTTATGAGCAGCATAATCCTTTATTATAATTTCCCACAAAAAAATAAGCAGTGAAAAAAAGTTGTTTTAAAATATTAATATCTGAAAAACATTTGTCCAAAGTAATTTGGTTACAAACATGTAGGTAGTCATTGTGTTTTCATGTGACAACAAAAGGCCCCTGTAAACCCTCAAATCCAAAATAAGAATTTGCAAGAATAGTACAAAATGGTCAATTTGTAAGAAATTGTATGACCATATCAATACGTACATCTTCTACACCAACCAATCACTTACGCTTCCCTTGTGTCCTTCAAAACCTTTATATTTCCTTTCTTCCATTGTACACAAAACATATTTAGGAATTATAATCATGGTCACAGGCTTACATTTACTGTATGGTTTAGGTATGTAGTTTGGTTAGGTGTTAAAATTACAAAAGTTTTGTAATTTTTCACAAAGTTTCACTTTCCTCTGCCATACACAAAAAGGGCATTGTGCATGAATATTGTGGGTCTGGGTAAAGTGTTACACGAGTGACACACATTTTGTTTAGGGAGAAACTAAACATTGATATTCACAATGGCATGAGGGAACTGTATGTGATTGTTTAGTGTATAAGTTGTAGGTTTTTCACATGCACAGTTTGTTCAGGTCATATGGTGTAACCCTGAGATTAAAAAAATAAATTACCTTAAAAAATATGTTTGAAATTTTTTGGGAAATAAATTATTAAGATGTTTACACTTATGTATGAAAAGTGCAAAAAAAAAAGTATTTTAATATATTTTACTTGATGGTTACACCATATTACATTTTTACCCTTTCATATGTACATATGTGACGGTTAAAAACTGGGCCCCACAGAGTAGCACCACACATATGTTTTTCTGCAACAGCAAGTTACGTTACAAGTTACGGGTTTAGCGCCAACACATGCTGCGCTGGTCAAGCATCTGCAGGGGCGGACTGAGAAGAGAAATCGGCTCAGCATTTTACATAGAAACTGTATTTTTCTGTATATCTCTGCCCCCTTTGGCATATCGCGATGCTGTTTTGTGGCCATTCTGCATAATGTGTTGGCCCACTTCATCTTAACATGGCCCATTCGGCCCCGTTTTGTGGCAAGCCCTTCGGGAAAAGTCCCTGTTTTCCCGATGGCCAGTCTGCCCCTAAGCGTCTGTAAGTTGCATTTGCCTTAACAGTTACTCATACTGTTTTTTAAACCACAGAATAAGTTTATTTTATATACAAACATTCAACTCGTCATCAAAGTATGATGATAAAACATTTGCAGCTCTTATACACACAGTCAATACATCAAACGTGATCTTCCTCTGATGCGTGCTGCCTTTTTTTTTTACATTAGTAGCAGTTGTCATTTGTCAAACAAACAGCTACTCAGAGTATTTTCAATCACAAAATATATTTATTTTATGTAACAAACAGCCTAATTGTCACCAAAGTACCACAATAACAGTTCACAGCTTGTACATGCACAGCCATTATATCTAAATGAAATCTTCCCATGCACGCAACCACGTCTACTTATTAGGTGCAGATGCGTGTTTCATTCACACAAACAGCAACTCAAGCAGTCTTTTCAGGCATATAATACATTTGTTTTCTGAAACAGAAAGCTAACCTATCACAAAAGCACCACGATAATAGTTTAAAACTTGTATACTCACAGTGAAAACATGCTGAACGAGTATGATTATCAGATGAACGCAGCCAAGTCTGTTTACGTTAATGCTTGTCACACACACACACATGTTGGTCTATCTATCATTATGAGGACTTTCCATAGACATAATGATTTTTAATACTGTACAAACTATAGATTCTATCCCCTAAACCTAACACAACCCCTAAACCAAACCCTCACAGAAAACTTTCTTCATTTTTACATTTTTAATAAAACATTGTTTAATATGTTTTTTTAAGCTATTTAAATTATGGGGACACTAGAAATGTCCTCATAAACCACATTTATAGTATAATACTGTGGCAAGGTGGAGGGCGGGACCGGCGCGTGATTACGCACGCCCGGTCCCGTATTAGGCTAATTAAGCCGTCAATAGGGATAAAGGCCACTCGCAGATGGCGATCGAGAGAGAGAGCTTAATTACGGACATGTCCGTTATCTTATGTGTTTGTCTTCTGAGTTTTCCATTAAACTTTTAAGTTATACGTCAAGCCGGTTTCTCGCCTCTTCCTTGCCCATGAATTTGATCTGTTTTACAAATACCCTTTAGTAACCTAAACCAGGAAATATGAAGGTTTTGAAGGACACAAGGGAAGCGTAAGTGATTGGTTGGTGTAGTAACCAGTTTGTAACCTAAAAAATTGTCCTTGTAAACCACATAAACATGCCCACACACACACACACACACAAACACATATACATACACACACAAGTCAAACAGTGCATATAGGCAAACAAAATATTTAAAACAAATTTGTATAATAATAAAAAATTATATATATATATATATATATATATATATATATATATATATATATATATATATATATATATATATATTTTGGACAAGAAATCAAAAATTTAAATATATTTTTTTATATATATATATATATATATATATATATATATATATATATATATATATATATATATATATTCTACCCACTTCTACCGGATGTGCAGTGTCATGTGCAAAAATAACTAACTCCAGTGTGCAAATTCAATTAACCAATTTCAGGTTTTCTCAGTTTTTACCTCACAATGTAATCAAATAAGTGCACAATACATGCATGCCCTGAATGAGCCACCAGAACACTGGTACATGTGTTTAAATGCTTTGCAAAAACTGGGTAGTGGACAAAAAACTAGCTGTGCCAATCGCATATTTCTTTATTCATTTATGACCTTTAACGATTAAAGAACATTGTTTAAATGCATTTACACAACCTTACATGTTGTCTAGTTATTAAGCAGAATCTGTGTAAGATTGTGCATATGCGTAAATGCACTCAATGATAACTCCTCAACATGTCCTCATTTGAGACATCCTGGACTTTTCAGGAAACACAAATGGTTCTAATTCTCTCACATGGTTTGAGCTCCTCTGCCTTTCTCTAAGCACAGCCTGTTAAAGCCATTAGAGACAGTAAGCTCTTAATGATCAGGGATCTTGAGCAGGTACGCTAGCATGCTGATGCCTTTTCTAGAATGTTCTGACTCACTTAAACATACACAAACATACGCACAGACATCTGGCCCTAATTACTCACATGATACTGTTTATTTGGCCTGTTTGAGACTAAATTGTAATCTCCCTTCTTTTTGCCAATAGCAATTGATATGCACTATTAGATAGTACCCACTGTGTAGTTTGTGCTTACATAAAAGCACATCAGTGTTTACAGGACTTTAAGTGATTGGAGTTTATAAGGGAAATGTCATCACTAAACTTGCCTAAGCCAGAGGAGGATCAGCCACTTTGCGAATGGAGGGAAGCCAGATCCATGTAAATGTATCAAGGAAGACAACAAAACGCAGGCCAACATTAAGGCATCTAAAGCCCAGCTTAACAAAGATTCCATCCCTCCAAGCAATATCCTCTTTATGAACGTTATTACATAAAGACATATGAGTAAACTTGATCTTCCATATCATTTTGCTCAAAAATAGATATAGCCCAATTGAAGTCCAAAGAGCTGGAGATTAGGAAGCATGTACTGTACAAAAAGTATGGAGAAACTGATTTCAACAGTCTTGAATTTAAAGAACAATATTTCACTCTTCCAACATTTTAATCATAATCATGAAAGTATTCTTCGTCCAGCAATGGTTCTATTCCATAATTTCACTGTTTTTAGAGCATTGATCTAATCACATTTGAACAAAATGACAATAATATGAGCACTTTAATTAAATTTTTTCTTGATTGCATATGGCTGTCTCATGTAACTATAGTGCAAGTGCAATATTTACTAATGCAATCAAAATGGATGGTCTGTTCGTAATTATCCCACGAAAACGTATTACGAAATGTCTGTTTTATGTGCATTGTCACGCAAATGCACTGCCACACAATGCTGTCACTCTTGTCTTTTATCATCAAGCCATCCTCCAGGCCATACACTTTCACTGCACGTAATCAGCAACTCTCCTATGTGTAGTCCATCAGCTTGTCACCTGTACATGTGCAAAGAAAGACTTGTAACAAAGACAAGAGGTGTATAGGCATCCGGGGGGCATGGGTGCATTTTATAGACAGGGGTAAAAAAAGACTGTGTGATCTTGGAAAGGACCCTCAGGTGAAAGGTTGATATGCACTCTGGAACAAAGTAAGGGTGACAGTGGAGTGTCAGTATCCCCCACCTCAAGACTAACCTCTGTGCTATCAGTGTCAGAGGAGCTCCAGGCACCAGGTCCATACTGTATGCAGCTAGGACCTGAATAACCACTCTGTGTTTATGAGGGAGACTGTGACCTTTCAAGACAATGTATTGATGTACAAGAAACCCTTTAAGATATGCTTGTGGTTTTCTATGTATTTGACTAAGAAGTTTTGGCACTCATTAAAACAATGTACTTTCAAATGTAAAGGTAAAAAGCTAGATATTTGACTGAATTGGACTAATATTATCACGTTATGTTTATACAGTTGAAGTCAGAAGTTTACATACGCCTTAGCCAAATACATTTAAACTCAGTTTTTCACAATTCCTGACATTTAATCATAGAAAACATTTCCTGTCTTAGGTCAGTTAGGATCACTACTTCATTTTAACAATGTGAAATGTCAGAATTATAGTAGAGATAATGGGTCAGAAGTTTACATACACTTTGTTAGAAATGGGTAGCGTTGCCTTTAAATTGTTTAACTTGGGTCAAACATTTTGAGTCAGGTTTGTAGGCCTCCTTGCTCGCACATGCTTTTTCAGTTCTACCCACAAATTTTCTTTTGGATTGAGGTCAGGGCTTTGTGATGGTCACTCCAATACCTTGACTTTATTGTCCTTAAGCCATTTTGCCACAACTTTGGAGGTATGCTTAGGGTAAATGTCCATTTGTAAGACCCATTTGCGACCAAGCATAAAATCCTGGCTGATGTCTTGATATGTTCCTTCAATATATCCACATAATTTTCCTTCCTCATGATCCCATCTATTTTGTGAAGTGCACCAGTCCCTCCTGCAGCAAACATGATGCTGCCACCCCCATGTTTCACGGTGGTGATGGTGTTCTTCAGCTTGCAAGCCTCACTATTTTTCCTCCAAACATAACTATTGTCATTATGGCCAAACAGTTCAATATTTGTTTCAATAGACCACAGGACATTTCTACAAAAAGTAAGATATTTGTCCCCATGTGCACTTGCAAACTGTAGTCTGGCTTTTTTTAGGATGGTTTTGGAGCAGTGGCTTTTTCCTTGCTGAGCAGTCTTTCAGTTTATGTCAATATAGGTCTTATTTTAGTGTGGATATATATACTTGTCTACCTGTTTCCTCCGGCATGTTCACAAGGTCCTTTGCTGTTGTTCTGGGATTGATTTGCACTTTTTGCACCAAACTACGTTCATCTATACGTAGAGACAGAATACTTCTCCTTCCTGAGCATTATGATGGCTGCGTGGTCCCATGGTGTTTATACTTGCGTACTATTGTTTGTACAAATGAACTTGGTACCTTCAGACATTTGGGAATTGCTCCCAAGGATGAACCAGATTTGTGGAGGTGCTGGGTGGAGGAGTTTTTTCTGAGGTCTTGGCTGATTTCTTTAGATTTTCGCATGATGTGAAGCAAAGAGGCACTGAGTTTGAATGTAGGCCTTAAAATACATTCACAGGTACACCTCCAATTCAGTACACCTACAATCAGATGCTAACTGGCTAACAGCCTAAAGCTTTGACATCATTGTCTGGAATTTTCCAAGCTGCTTAAAGGCACAGTTAACTTAGTGTGTGTAAACTTTTTATCCACTGGAATTGTGATATAGAAAATTAAACATGAAACAATTTGCCTTTAAACAATTATTGGAAAAATTACTTGTGTAATGCACAAAGTAGATGAAATCCTAAATGACTTGCCAAAACTACAGTTTGCTCATATTAAATCTGTGGAGTGGTTAAAAAATGTGTTTTAATGACCTACCTAAGACAACCTAAGTAAACTTCTGACTTCAGCTTGTATATACTAATTTAGAATAATATTTGAAAAAAAAAATTGGACTCTGTAAAAGCAAAACATAGGAAAGTCTGGAGCTAGTTGTCACATGGGGAAAAAACTATTTTATGAAGCCATTCTTAACAGGTATTTTTCATGAAAAAGTCAAGTGGGGCAGGTTGTCACAGATGTGTTACATATCATTAATTTATACTATTTATCAATTACATTATTTGTAAAAACTTTTTTTCTATATATTTTTGTGTTACCTTTTCTATTTTTTTTTTTTTGTTTGTTTGTTTTATAAATTGGTTTGTGCCTCATAATTGTTTTACATAAACATTTTGCTTTTAGATTTCATTTTGGTGATTTTCATGGTTGCATGACAAACATGCCCTGTTATAGGGGCAGGTTGTCACAAAAGGTCAACTTGTGTTCAACTAACTGTGTATTTTTTCCTGGGCAATATCAATGGAAATGTTCAATAGCTTTTTTGTTGTAACCAATACTATTAAAACATATCGTACTTATCAGGATTAATTTTGTTATTCTAGAAGTTTCAGGAACTGTCAGTTTATTTTTTTAGGCCTACATGATTATTTAAGTCATCTTAAGGCCCCCTTGGAAGTTTGATGAGGCCTCCTAGTGTGCCCTGGCTGAGATCCACTGTTCTAGGGACAGCTTCTAATTCTCCATTCCATGGCTGTTCTCATCCAGACCCTCAGATCTGAAGATGAACTGTGAAAATGTTCAAATTTTTTAGTAGATTTTTTATTTAATTTTTTTTTTTTTTTTTTTTTTTAAGAATATTATAAACAAATTGTCATTGTTTACTGTTAAAACCCACATGCCATTTTTTAATAGCGCAAAATGAAGCACAAGTTGGATGGACTACTTTTACATTGTTTTTATTTATTTATTTATTTATTTTTTCAGAGAGTTTTCAAAATATCTTCTTTTGTGCTCCACAGAAGAAAGTGAAAAGGGTTTAGAACAACTTGAAGGTGAGTCCACTATATTTTAAAATACATATTGATCCCATGCTGTAGTATAATAAAAGTGATAAAGTCCAGAGGAGTGTGAAATGTTTTATGGGCCCTGTAGACCTTTCATGGGCACATTGAGAGCCATTACACTAGAGGGAAAGTTGAAAAGCCTTATTTTTCTCAAACAAATTGAAAAACAAAAGGAAAACAATGTACATTAAACAATGAGAAGAACAGGAGGTTTATCTTTTTCACCCTTATTTGTTTGGCATTTTCAATATGGACAGACTTGTAATCATGTTTGGTTCTGTAATCTGCAGTGTTTTATCCTTTCCCTACCCTGTTTGTACTCGAATTACACACCACTCTTTCTCCTTTCCCTAACTACTCCAGCCTGACAGCGCCGAATCCTAAGACACAGCCATGAGAAATTGATTCATGTAATGGCAATATATTCCTTAATGAGAGAAGGCCTAATTGAGAACTGCATAACTCCAGGACTTCAGAACCGATTAGGCATATAAGGGGTGAAGAAAGAGGGGGATATGTTTTCCATATGGTGAGAAGGTCTGCCATCTGCTATGATTCGCAGGTTGAAGAATGTATGCATTTTGAAAACAGTGATCCTCTCTTCTGTCATTTTGTATTTCACAGTTTCTCTATGAGCTCTGAGCTGGCTGATATTATTTTCGAAGTTCTGCATTTTAGAAAGAACAAACACAAATATTTGTTTTACCTAATTGTTTATTTTATTTTTTATGGTTACACTGAAGAAAAAATGAATCGCTGACTCAACAACCATAACCTAAGAAAATAAATTGCATCTACTACTATTTACTACTTACTATTTACTCAAATGATCAACTACAGAACTGAGGTTTTGGGGAATACCCAAAAGCCTGAGCACTTGAATAATTTCACATTTGTTTGGTCAAAAGGAATTTATTGTGGCATTTAATTAGTTGTTATTAAGAATTTATATATATATATATATATAGCTCTTTTTAGTATTATTGATGATGTTTAACTGTAATTAGCTATTTTGTGACAAGTCAAAATTAGGTTGATTTGTGTTCCCTTTGGTGAAGTTGGATCCTGTCCAATCCATGTCATTGTGCATGTGAATGTGCACAGTGTGTAGTGTACACAAATGTAGCTTTATCTGCACTTCTTTGCGAATCAACTGTTTAATGACTGACCTCAGTCATTATTTTCTTTTGAGCCAATTAAATGAGGTAGAAACGCTAATATTATAGTTAATTTGAAACAATAATTTCTTACGCATGCCTTGTTAAGTAAATAAGCTTAAATTAATTTATCCATTTGTGTTTTGTAGTTATGCGGACATAAATTAACATAAATTGAAATAATTTAAAAGGGGTGATGCAAAAATGCTACATATATATTTTAAGTAAATCCAACATTGTTTTTTTTTTTTTCAGTGTACCTAGATTTTTACAAAATGTTTTTACTTATATGTGACCCTTTCACACAAATCACAAACCATAGGGTAGATTATCAGTTCATAAACACTTATCAGCCTGTTCCTCATACAATGCTATTTTATGACATCGAAACACTTTTACTATAGTGCATGACTTGTAAGGCCAAATATTTGCATTAGTTAACCAACTACATTTATAAGCTTGATCAAAATGTGCAGTAGCTCAACTGCAAAGCAAAGAACCAGGGTAAAGGCTTGTTCACACCAAACCTGTTTTTACGGTGATATTGTTGGTGAGAAACAAGCTTTTGAACAGTAACAATGGGTTCATATGGCGCTATTCACAATGGATTCGACAAATCGTCCGCTGACAATCCGAAGGTTTTTTTACGGAAAGTAATTTTATCTTCAGACTGCGATGAAAACTCACTGTCCAATGAGAAAAGAGCTTTTTGTCAGTTTTCCCAGAGTCGCTGCAGCTGCCCAATCCAGCGTTGGTGGCACTAATCAATTGGCAAGCACCGGCATTGGACATGCAGCTGATACCACCCCCCCCCACCCCCCCCCCCCCCCCCTCCTCAAAATGCATCAACATCTTGGAAAGAATGTAATGAAACATTTATGCCAGATTAGGTAAATAAGTGCTTTAACAGAGTTCAGTATATTAATCTCTGACAGTTGAAGGTGTGGACAGGAGACTGGTATTACAACCAGTGCCGTCAACTTTACAGAAGTGAAATAGTTTTTAGTTACATTTTTTTACGGACTCTGTATGAATAGACCTTCCGTCAGATGTTCATCTCGCAAAATCGTCACCGATTTTGTGTGAACAGGCCTTAAGAGTCCTAAAGAGCACACAATACAACATGTGAGCTGAAAGTGTGATAGAAGCACCACAAAGTGACATGGTTGCCTCTGCAATTACATTTGTCATCTCACATTTGCTTTTTATGACACTGTTGGTTTAATATTTTGGAAAGGTTAAGGTTATCATTTAAGGTTTAAAGTAGGATTTAGAGTTGATTTATAACTAGACAGAGCATTACTCTTAAAAACCTTATCTGTTTGGGAGAAAACGTAAATAACTTTAAGCGCCACACAGTAGAAATGTAACCACGGAACTGACGCAATATGTGCAAGGAGCCACAGAATATCATTTTGCAAAAATGTGGCCACAGTCATGTAATTTTTAAAGAATCAGACTCATATGTTACATCATATGTTGCGTATTTGAAGGCAAATGACAGAAACGACCGTATCAAACATCTCTGATTGCTTTCTGAGATTAATTTTATTGCTCTAAATTGGGACTGATACTCATATCGGTCAGTTTCTGTGGGAAAAGCAGCCAGCTTACATACTTTCTTCATTTCCTGTTTATACACTGTACTCTCCGTAATCACATAAAGTGGTAACCAATGCTGAAGTCTGTGAGTTTGCTCATGATGGTCTTCTGAAACTCAGTGTTCCTGCTTAGCTGAAATTAAATGAATGATGGCTGACCTGACCTATAGTCAGGGGAGAGGAAGGTCTTGTTATAAAAGAAGGGGAAATTTCTGCAGTAAATTACAATTAGGCCCAGCACCCCCAGTCAGGTACAAAGAAACAGGGCCAGAAAGGGTAGGGCATTATGGGGCAGCTTGTGACTGTCACTCAGTGAGAGTTGTTAATGTATGTGCCTGTGCTCCCAACACCCCACCCTTACAAACACAAATACACACACACTGTCCCAATCCCTCAGGATACTAAAATTGAATCTCAAGTTGTGTCCTATTTTGGTTGAGGAACAGGTGATCAGCTTGGCAAGCGTACTTTCTCCTTCTTTTCTTTCCTCCTGAGGCAGTTAATGAATGTAGTGACAACATTTTTTTCCAAGAAAAGAGGTGAGGGCTTGTTGCAAAGAATGGAGCACTGCTTGATTAGCATTGTGTTGGCGGTGCACATCGAGTTAAACGACATGTTTCCCTCTGCTGCCTTTAGTAAGACATTTGTCTTTACTTTTGTTTGCTAGCTTACTTCATCTGATCTGGCATGGATGCAGAGAGCTGAGTAATTACAACAAAGCTTTCATTTACAGCACTCTGCATATAGCCGAATGAATGCAAAGCTGTCCGTCTCGGGTGATTGGTGTTGTTGAAAAATGCTTGGATGGTTTGAAAATATCTACTCAAATTAGCCAAATCCTTTTACCTCTACCGGCTGTTCTATGGTCTAAATTATTTGAAGTGGAACAAACAAGAAAGAAGGAAATAAATGTGCAGCTAGGTCTGATTATAGAACTGAAAGAGAAACTCAAAGGGTGCAAACTCTCTCACACACACACACACACAAACAAATACAAAACACATGTATGTTTCCTATGCTTAAACAGGGCACCTGTGAGTTGTTCTGTTGTCCATGAGAGAACATTTACATGGCCATCTATTGCAATGCAAATCAGTATGGCTCCATTTGGGCACGTAAAAAAAACTCTGTAAATCCCACACTGTATTCTTTGTTCAGTCCTTCATTTGTTTATTTTCTTAATGGGGCCAACAAAGACCATTGATGTTACAAATGATGTTAAAATTCTCATATCATTAAACCTCATTTCTTCTTGAGTTACTTGCATGTTTGACTAGAAACACTAATTGTGTGCGTTCCTATCAAGTAAGGTGCCTCCGCTTTGGGTGAAACCCTGCAAGTATTATTGCCAACCACATATAAAATACTTTCCTTTTCAGTCATAAGAGACACAGGGTTCCTGACTGACAACTTTGTTCAGGAAAAACAGTCCAACTAAATACTTTCCTACAATTTTTCAATTATTTCTATGATTATGTGGAGGCAGTGGAAATGCACAGACAAAATTCTGCCCAATGAGAGCCACTTATCATTAAAAAAGGAACATGTTTTACTATAAAGCCATACTGTGGAAGAGAGTAATTACTGGTGAAAGAGAGCAGAGAGGAAGAGCCACACTGTGCCAGTGCTTCAGTTACCAGCTCATAATCACAGCAGTTGCAGCCATCTGACCAGCACTGGACAGCTGCTGGAGCAAAAGGGAAAATAGACACGCTCACTTCCTGCTTACATTCCCATAACCTCTCATTGTCTAGCATTCCAGTATTGACGACAACTATGAGGGAGCATAGATACATACAGATATTATGCATTTATTGAATGTCTTTTAAATGACTGCACTGATGTTTTTGCAACTGTATAATCTATAAGGTCAGAATCTGTCAAATAAATAATGATAATAAATATATACTGTATATATATATATATATATAAAATAAAGGGTGAAATGGTGTTTAGATAAACTTCTTGATTTAAATTATTATTACCATAGTGGAATACAGTGTGTTAAAGGAATAGTTTACCCAAAAAGGAAAATCTTTTATGTATTGCTGTTAGATATTTTAAAGAATCTTCAAATAAATCACTATTACACCATCGGGCACCATCTGAGCACAGTAACGGTTCATGAAGAATTTCCACTTGAGCGCAGTTTTGAACGGTACCATTACAAACAGATTTCTCTGCACGGTTATGTAAACCTACTCGGCTGTGCTGGTGGAACGCCTTTATTTTGTGCCGACTCATGATTGGTCACTTGCTCAGTCAGTTCATTCTAATACTGATTTCGCACAACCACTATGGAAAAGAAAGCTGTAACTCTGCCAACAAACCAATTGACGCCATATTTGATTTGAGAGCTGCAGTGGAGGGGAAGATTATCAGTGAATGATGACATAAATTTTATTTTGTTCCTCACACAAAGCTATCTTATGACTTAAGAAGGCTTGGAATGTAGCACACAAGTCATATGGGCTACTTTTATAGTTATTTGTCCAGTTTCAAGCTTGACAGCCCTAGGCCGTTATAAATGTATGTAAATACTGTATGTATGAAGATGCTTTAATAATTCTTTCTTGTGAGCTCCACAGGAAATATTTACAGGTTTGAAGCACCATGAGGGTGAGTAAATCATGACAGAATTCTAATTTGTGGGTGATCTATTCATTTAACACTCTTTAAATAAGTCTGCACTTTAAGAGACTGGGAAATTTTCTTGAGGCACTTGTGCATCCAGCAGTCCTGAGTAAGTGGGCAGGGTGGAATCCATGATTGCAGCCCATAACAAAGCTCTCTCTTACCTCCTCTCTCTCCAGCCCAGCGATTCCTGCAACGCTCCACAGATGTTTTTAACCTCTGGGTTAACTCATGTCAGGTAAGCCTGAGAGATAATGGACAAAGAGCATTTTCTTTTACAGGTGGAATGACACAGCATATCCACGGCCGGCTGCTGCTCCCGCATTGACAGATTTTCTAATTCACTGCAGATTCTCATAAAACTGGGTGGCCAACCACAGCCCAGGCCAACAGAGGGGCCATTCATACTGGGTGGGATGGAGGCCTGGCCAAATTAACCTGGATTAATTTAAGGGAGCAAAAGGCTCTTCACATTCAAATAAAATGAAGATCAATAAATTAAATGTTAGAGGTCAGGATGTCAAGTTGCCTGGCGATGAGCGACTGCCATGTGGAAAGTATCCGCTTCATTATTTTTTCACAGGGGAAGAAGGGGCTGCTAACAGGCTTTATTCAATAAAAAACAGAGAGTACTTCCATTCCTCTCTCTTTACATGCACGAGTTGCTTTCCTATAAACATGGCCATGCCAGCAAAGAATGCTTATTACTTTTCTCATTTACTGGATTGGTTGCTTCAGAATGCTCTTGCCATGATTACTGCCCAGCATTTCAAGTTGTGTTTCTCCACTTCCAGAATTATTATCTGGAATGTTTTACATCTCTCTTTTGTCTCGCTGGACTTTCCATTAGTACGAATGTTGATTGTTACATGAACAGATTATACAGTTCTCTGAAGGAACACATTTTATACATGCCTCTCCTGGGGTTACACAATAATTATAAACTGAGTGCAAACCTTAGAAATGATTCATGATTAGAAATGCCTGTGACAGTTTCAACTCAATTATTTAAGTATTCTAGAGGCAATTTCAGCCATTTGGATATTGTCAAGTGACGCTATGCAACCCTAAAACCTGAACTACTTTATGTGTCATTATGTGATCAATTATCCAGTAGAAAGGTTCTGAGGAGGCCTACTTGCCATTAATAGCATTAATTTCTAAGCAGCCGCCTCTATCCTGAGATGACATATGGCACAACAGAAAGGACCCTGAAAATGACTTGTCCACTCTGGTCTTGAAGTTGCCATGTCATTATAATAAACTGGCCAATTCACAAATAAACGAAGAGACAGACATGTGGCCATTTATGCAGATATTTGGCATTGCTGAAACTGTCACTGTCTTTACATTATCTTGAAATTCAATAACACCTACGACAATAGTGAACTCATTATATACAGTACCTGTACTTTATTTTAATGGTGCTCACTGTAATTGTTTACTTAGCACTGGACAAAATTAAATAGTGCTACCCAAACTGATCAGGTCAGGTCTATTCACATTAAGCCACACTGTAAACTGTAATGCATACAATTGTTGGGAAAAATTAAATAGTTAACATAATTTAATCTTGATGAGTATTTAGAACTCTTTCTTTCTTTTGAGTTCACAAAACGGGCACCTTTTATGTAAGCTGAATTTTTTTTTTTTTATTGTTTTGAGTTTAATAAACTTACATTTATCTGAAACTGGGCAAGGGATTTCTATTTCCCAGTATGATAAAATTATTAATGTTACAGTTAAGTGTTATAAAATGTATCTTTGTGCAAGATGAATGTAAAGGGGGAGATTTGTTAGTGTTTAATGTTTTGTTGTGTTATTTAGAAGCATTTCTGTTCTGTTAAAGTTTTGGGATGTTATCATTATGGCGAATAGTGGAGCTTGAGCTGAGATTGCGGACAGGTACAATTTAAAGTTGTTCTACAGTATATTGCTTTACCTGTTGAACAACTGTTATGCTAATCTAAGCATAATGTGTCCTGTAAGCATGCATACAGCATGCTAACATTTATTTACTTGCTAGATAGGTTTCCTCTATTTGAAGTATATAAGTTGAGCTCACATGGTAATTTTTAATTCAGCCAAAGAGTTAAATTTAAAGTTAAAAGCCATTAAATTGTAGGGCTGTTTGATTCCAGAAAATTTGGAATTGATTCTGATTCCTGGTTCCCGTTACCAAACATCCAATCATGTCTGAAATGAACGTTCTGTTTGTTGGGTCAGCTTAGTCGGACAGTCTGGCTTGCCTGTGCCATCAGTTGCGCTACCAGCTCCGTGCCCGTTTAGAGAGAATCTCTGTACAATTTTTAAGTAATAATAATTAAAAACAAAAGACACAATTCACTCAACAGTGCTGCAGCATCGTGTTATTAGATTGAGAACATTTTGGGTCCAAAGCCTACTCGTTGCACTTGCGGCCATATGTATCATCACTTATTTTACGTGGGCATATGCAAAATCCTAAGAAAGATCAGTGGGCATAACAATAATGCCTGCGTATGCCCAAGACAACACTACTGGTTTAAAGTGTACGATTAATTTATTCTGTGAGTGTTTGATAATAGAGTTCAACAGTGTCTGCCCACTTTTTGCCATTCATTTTTCAATAGGGATTTCATAAAATATTTCTATCGGGAAGACATGCAGGCTTGAGTGAGGTTTAAGATGCCATTTATTTGATGAATGTAGAACAGAAAAGTAATGTCTCTCTTTGGCGTAGGCCCCGTCTGGCGGTCCGAGGGAGTTGTACTCGGAACCATCATATCCTGCCGGAGATAGGAGGCAGAGGTGAGGAGCCTACCCCCGTGCGGGACGGGGCTCAACTGGTGGTGGTGGGATGGTGGAGGTTGCCGTGTTAGCGCACTGAAACAGCAATGTGATAGATTGTGAGCAGACTTATAAAGCAATGGCTTACCTGCGATTGGCTAGGAATTACCCAGCTAATAGTGTGATGATGTACAGCTGCTAGTCTTCCCGCTAGAACTACGCTGCGCTCACATTTCATAAAGGACTTCTAATCCATGAACCAAGCCAACCAGCTCTGAGGTGAATCACAACATTACAAACTTTGAATTGAATCTGAATACATCTGATATTTCTTTTGGCATTTTTTATGAAAAGGCACATTTTTTTCATGTCATGTGGTGTAACTCTGAGAAAACCTGATATTTTTGACTCAAAAATTCATAATATTAATATAAATATAAATCTTTTTGGAAATTAATGATTAAGTAGTTTATACTCTCATGTATTCAAGGTGCAAATAAATGTAATATCATGCTTTTAATTTGATGATTACACTACATGACAATTGTAATGTTTAAATGTGTTCTGCCGAACAGGCTATAAAGGTTTTTTTTTTAATTATGAAACCAATTTGGAAACAAAGATTACATTTCTGAGGACATGACACAAGTATGAAGACAAATATTTATAATTTTAACACATTGGACAACCTTATTTGTCAATGACCAATACGTATTATTTTAAATAATAAATAAAACAAATTAAAAAAATTGACTAGACCTTCCCCCTTGAAATTTCTTTAAAAATCGACCACTGCATAGGACACTTTTAAACTTTGCCTCTTGGGAAATGCCTATACAGTGTTTAATTCATGGGTTGGGTTGTACAATGGAGTCCATGACAATGAACTGAATAACATTTGATCCAGAGGGTTGAGGGGGAACATGGGTAGAATAAACTTTGCCTGGCACTAAGGACAAGCAGCTTACTGCCCACCAACCCTCACACTGACACTGCCAACATCTCAGTGCTCTCTCTCTCTCTCTTTGGAGTTCATCTCAAGTATGAGGTGCCCGCGGGAAGCGATCAGTCTCAGGAAACTGCTTCTCTGACTCTTGGCCCTCTTTCAGGGCAGAAAAAACTCGTAAAGAATTGCAATCTTCTGTTTCCCTCCACACCCCTCTCCCTTTATCCTTTACACACCGACAGGAGGCAACCAGGGACCGTTTACTGAAATCCAGAGAGCCTTCAGCTGGTGAAGTAGAGCAAGACCTGATCAGGGACTAACAGTCAGGTGATCTTGTCCACTGGTCAGCTGGAGCTGCGAGAAGGAGGCTTGCGGACAAAAGCCAAAGATGCTTGCCACCTGTCCATTAACAATACGCACACTCACATACGCAAAAACAGAGAGCAGGCCAGCTTCTCTTTGTTTCATTATCAGACTTTAAACACACTTTAAAGAAATCCAAGTCGCAGCAATTACTCATTCAAAATTCCCCATCTGCTCTCCGATCATGATGTGAGGCCTGAGAGTGAAACAGCCCTAAATGAAATATGACTGCTTTGTGTTTGTCAATGATGGAATGCGGGAGGAACAAATGAAGGGTGAATAATGGAAGAGCTACTTGCGCTCAGTAACTCTGTGATCAACAAACCTGGCTGGGTGTCTTTGGAACGGTGTGTTTTCCTCAGTGAGAAGGGAAAAGAGAGAATAACAGGTTTGTTGTGCTGGGCTTTGGATTGGTCTATTAGCTCTACTTTGTTTCTTTCCCATCTATCCAGGAACTAGACTGGCTTCCAGTGGGATTGGGCACCGGCAGCCAGTAGGACAATGAGTCTCTTTATCTCTGCAGCCCTGTCTGAGAGTTCAGCTTTCACAGGCTTATCAAGATCCTCTGCAAGTGTGCTGAAAAGTCAATCACAAATGTAAAAAAAGACCCCTGGGATTCAACAACCCCCTGCTCCTTTTCTCTTTACATATAGACCTCTCTCTCTCTCTCTCCATTAAGGGACATGCTCTTTGGTGGATCCAGTGGAATTTCATCCCACGGAATAGGAAACAGAATGTTGAAAAGGGTGTGATGTGGTTTTACTGACCAATGTTCAGTTTGGCTTACTGAAATGATCATGAGCTCAGAAGCATTTCTTCCGGATGACAATGCATGCCAGGCAGCAAGTGATACCTATGAATGGGTTGTTCTCACAAAACGGAGTGTCTATTTAAAGGTCACAAATTAATGTAAACATTGTCACACTCCCATGGAATGGCAATTGTTAGAGTAGAGAATAGACTAATTCTCTGTGATTCGCTAGGCAAGTTTGGGGAAGATGGTTCGGGGGTAAATCACTTGTGGAAAGGTGAAATGTG
Organism: Moxostoma hubbsi; assembly: GCA_032164185.1. Classification (NCBI taxonomy): domain Eukaryota; kingdom Metazoa; phylum Chordata; class Actinopteri; order Cypriniformes; family Catostomidae; genus Moxostoma; species Moxostoma hubbsi. The sequence goes on from JAVLUX010000033.1 coordinate 16,529,093, forward strand.
GCCAGCACGAGTCATCATAATCCACTCCAGACACATGTGTAACACAAGAGAAACAGGTGCAAACAATTGAAACAGCTGTTAGTAAGCTACAGTGATCTCTTTTGATATCTTAATTGTTAGGCAATCCCAGCACAATTTTGGCAACATGGCTATGGACTGTCTCCATCTGTCTGAGTGGAGATAGAGAGTGTGCGTTTTCAGTCAGCATAAACAGGGATGCTTCTTGGACGTGTTTCGCCCTCATCTCCATGCTTTGAGGAAAATTGGGCCTGATTGCTGCCTTTTTCACCTTCTCTTTGGGTCTGGTCAGAGTTGACAGTAATGCTCATAATAGTGTTTGGGAACTTCTACAAGGCGCAGATGTTCCCAGTGATTCTTATACTTTCCCCTTTACACCATATCTATGTCAATCCTCATTACAGTGTTCCTATAGCTCAATTGGTAGAGCATAGCACTAGCAATCCCAAAGTCAGAAGTTCACATGCACTTTTAAACTGCTAAATGCAAGTTGATTTTAGACAAGTATCTGGCAAATGCATAAATGTAAATGAAAAGTCCCCCTACCTGAGCTCAAAAGTACAGAACACATTTGATTACTAAAGGAATAGTTCACACAAAAATTTTAATTCTGCCATAATTTATTCACCCTCATGTCATGTCAGTCATAGTGTGAAGCACTCCAATTCTTCTGTTGATTTTGTTTGTTTGTCCTGCGTTTAGCAATCTTTTTCCAATGAGTTTTACCAGGGATGAACTGTTGAATATTCAGCAGCACATACCAGACAATCTTTTCCTGGTTTTTGACTATTCGGTCACTTTTCTGGGCATTTTATTCGGAGGCTAAGCTGTGTTGTATAAGAGATTGTATAGTGAGGGAAGCGAGCCGGCTTGCTGGTTAAGCTCCGTCAGCACGGCTTTTGAGGAGCGCTGCTGAGTATTCATCTAGCGAATCTCTGCTCTCTTCCTAACAAACTGGATGAACTACATCTCTTTACCCGTACAAACAAGGACTTTTCAAACTCTGCTGTCTTGTGCTTTACCAAAAACTGGCTGAGTGAAGCCATTCTGGACAGCGTGTTACATCTGCTGAGCTTTCAGCTGTTCAGAGCGGATCACATCGCAGATTTAACAGGGAAAACAAGAGGCCATGGAACATGCTTTTACATCAATGAAAGTTGGTGTACAGATGTAACAACATTAAAGAAGATGTGCTGTCCTAATCTGGAAGTGCTCTTTATTTAACTGTAAGCCTGTCTACTCACTGCAGGAGTTTTCCACATTTATTCTGGTGAGTGTTTATATCTCGCCCACAAGCGTGCATGAACGCAACGCTGCAAAAGCTTGCTGATCACATCACAGGTACGGAGCAATAATTCCTGGGCTCAGTTATTATTATGTTAAGTTAAAGACTTTATTGTCATTGTACTGCTGTGCAAAATAACGAAATGTTGTTGGTATCCCACGTTCTCAGACATTTACATAAGAAAATAGCATCAACAATAAATATAAAAATGCATACAGATTAATATAGATTAAAAGGTTAAAAAAAAAAAACTATCTATTTAAAATGTGTTGTGCAATTACAAATGTAATTTATAGATGGAGACCAGTCAGGAAGTGTTCAAAAGTTGTATGGCTCTAACAAAAAAGCAATTTTTCAGTCTTGTGGTACGAGAGTAGATTGTCCTGTATCTCATACTCGAAGGGAGGAGATCAAAGATGTAGTATGCAGGGTGAGTGGGATCCCTAATAATTTTGGAGGTTCTTCTCCAACATCTGAACAAATAAATGTCCTCAACTGATGGTAACTGTGTGCCGATTATATTTTGTGCTATTTGTTATTATTATTCTTGGGGATTTCAACAAAGCAAACCTCACACGTGAAATGCCCAAATACAAACAGCACATGCCCAACCAGAGACAGGAATATACTTGATCATTGCTACACAACAATAAAGGACACATATCGCTCTGTCCCTAGAGCAGCTTTGGGACTCTCTGATCACTGTCTGGTTCATCTTCTTCCAAACTACAGGCAGAAACTATACATCAGCTAAACCTGTATTAAAGACTGTAAAGAAGTGACCAATGGAGCAGAGCTGGAACTACAAGCCTGCTTTGCTTGTCAAAGCAGGCTTGTAGTTCCAGCTGTGCTCCAGCTTTCTACTTCTACTTCACTACTGATTGTAGTGTTTTTGAGGCTGCACACACAGATCTGGATGAACTTATAGATAACTGTGACATCATATATCAATTTCAGTGAGGATATGTGTATTCCTACTAGGACTTATTTAACATACAACAATGACAAACCATGGATTACAACAGAACTCAGGCAGTTTTGTCTGCCAATAAGGATGCTTACAGAGGTGGGGATAAAGTATTGTACAATCAGGCCAGGAACACACTGAATAAGGAAATTAGAGTGGCTAAAAGACACAATTCTGAAAAATAAGTTTTCAGATAACGACCCTGCATCCATTTGGACCAGCCTAAAAGACATTACTAAATTCAAGAGACCTTCCCCCAACACTGTAGGGAGTCAAAAACTGGCTGATGACTTGAATGTGTTCAACAGTAGATTTAAAATGCCCAATCTCACACACCACACCCGCTCTGACCTTCACTTCACACAAAAATCAACACCTCCTGAAACCCCCCTCCTCCCCCCTCCTGCTACTCAACCTGCATTTAAGATCTGTGTAGAAAAGTGCCTTACGAAAACAAAAGATGAGGAAAGCACAATGCTCAGATGGTGTTTCAAATCCATGTCTAAAATCATGTGCTAACCAGCTGGCCCCCATCTTCACATTGATCTTCAATAGATCACTGGAACAGTTGAAGTCCCATCAGTGTGAAGTGCTTCAATTGCTCAGTCATCAATCCTGTCCCAAAGAAACCCAAAATCAAACGACTTAATGACTACAGACACATTGCTCTGATGTCTGTGGTCATGAAATCATTTGAGAGACTGGTGTTGGCCCACCTGAAGGACATCACTGGACACTTTCTAGATTCCCTTCCATTTACTTATCGAGCAAACAGTCAACATGGGATTGCATCATATACGGCAACATCTGAACAGACCAGCGACATATGCAAGGATCCTTTTTGTGGACTTCAGTTCTGCATTCAACACCATCATCCCAGCTATTCTCCAGGCTAAACTAAACCAACTCTCTGTTCCCACGCCCATCTGACAGTGGATCACCAGCTTTCTGATGGACAGGCAGCAGCTAGTGAAACAGGGGAAATTCACTTCCAGCACCTGTATGATCAGCACTGGTGCCCCTCAGGGATGTGTGCTCTCCCCACTACTCTTCTTCCTGTATAAAAATGACTGCACAGCCTTGGATCCCTCTGTCAAGCTCCTGAAGTTTGCAGATGACACTACTGTCATCGGCCTCATCCAAGATGACGATGAGTCTGTATTACAGAAAGGAGGTTGAACGGCTGGCTCACTAGTGTAGTCAAAACAACCTGGAGCTGGACACACTCAAAACAGTGGAGATGATTGTGGACTTTAGGAGGAACACCCCAACATTGACCCCCCTCACCATTCTAAACAGCACTGTTACAGCAGTGGAGTAATTCATGTTCCTGGGCACTACCATCTCACAGGACCTGAAGTTGGAGACCCATATTGACTCATTGTAAATATGCCCAGCAGAGGTTGTACTTCCTTTGCCATTTGAGGAAGTTGAACCTGTCACAGGCGCTGCTGATACAGTTCTACTCAGCAGTCATTGAGTCTGTATTGTATTTGTATATTGTACATATACACACACCTAAAGGATTATTAGGAACACCTGTTCAATTTCTCATTAATGCAATTATCTAATCAACCAATCACATGGCAGTTGCTTCAATGCATTTAGGGGTGTGGTCCTGGTCAAGACAATCTCCTGAACTCCAAACTGCATGTCAGAATGGGAAAGAAAGGTGATTTAAGCAATTTTGAGCGTGGCATGGTTGTTGGTGCCAGACGGGCCGGTCTGAGTATTTCACAATCTGCTCAGTTACTGGGATTTTCACGCACAACCATTTCTAGGGTTTACAAAGAATGGTGTGAAAAGGGAAAAACATCCAGTATGCGGCAGTCCTGTGGGCGAAAATGCCTTGTTGATGCTAGAGGTCAGAGGAGAATGGGCCGACTGATTCAAGCTGATAGAAGAGCAACTTTGACTGAAATAACCACTCGTTACAACCGAGGTATGCAGCAAAGCATTTGTGAAGCTACAACACGCACAACCTTGAGGCGGATGGGCTACAGCAGCAGAAGACCCCACCAGGTACCACTCATCTCCACTACAAATAGGAAAAAGAGGCTACAATTTGCAAGAGCTCACCAAAATTGGACAGTTGAAGACTGGAAAAATGTTGCCTGGTCTGATGAGTCTCGATTTCTGTTGAGACATTCAGATGGTAGAGTCAGAATTTGGCGTAAACAGAATGAGAACATGGATCCATCATGACTTGTTACCACTGTGCAGGCTGCTGGTGGTGGTGTAATGGTGTGGGGGATGTTTTCTTGGCACACTTTAGGCCCCTTAGTGCCAATTGGGCATCGTTTAAATGCCACGGCCTACCTGAGCATTGTTTCTGACCATGTCCATCCCTTTATGGCCACCATGTACCCATCCTCTGATGGCTACTTCCAGCAGGATAATGCACCATGTCACAAAGCTCGAATCATTTCAAATTGGTTTCTTGAACATGACAATGAGTTCACTGTACTAAAATGGCCCCCACAGTCACCAGATCTCAACCCAATAGAGCATCTTTGGGATTTGGTGGAACGGGAGCTTCGTGCCCTGGATGTGCATCCCACAAATCTCCATCAACTGCAAGATGCTATACTATCAATATGGGCCAACATTTCTAAAGAATGCTTTCAGCACCTTGTTGAATCAATGCCACGTAGAATTAAGGCAGTTCTGAAGGCGAAAGGGGGTCAAACATAGTATTAGTATGGTGTTCCTAATAATCCTTTAGGTGAGTGTATTTATATACAACAGTTAGTTCCGGTCCTCAAATCTGATTGGACGAGAGACGTTCCATGTTGCACTGATGGTCTGACACCATCAGCGCTTCGACACTTCACTGTGTGTTTATCACTCCACTTGTGTTCACGCAGTTCTAAACTAAAATGTAAGAGCTGTGCATATGTCACTGGACCCTCTCTGGATCCCCTTCAATTTGCTTATCGAGCAAACATGCCTGTGGATGATGCAGTCAACATGGGATTGCATCATGTCTTGCAAAATCTGGACAGACCGGGACATACGCAAGGATCCTTTTTGTGGACTTCATCTCGGCTTTTAACACAATCATCCCAGCTATTCTCTGGACTAAGTTAAACCAACTCCCTGTTCCCATGTCTACCTGTCAGTGGATTACCAGCTTTCTGACGGACAGGCAGCAGCTTGTGAGGCAGGGAACATTCACTTCCACAACCTGTACCATCAGCACTGGTGCCCCCCCCAGGGATGTGTGCTCTCCCCACTACTCTTCTCCCTCTACACCAATGACTGCACCACCAAGGATCCCTCTGTCAAGCTCCTGAAGTTTGCAGACGACACCACTGTCATCGGCCTCATCCGAGATGATGATGAGTCTGCATATAGAAAGGAGGTTGAACGGCTGGCTGTCTGGTGCAGGCAAAACAACCTGGACCTGAACACACTCAAAACGGTGGACTTTAGGAGGAACACCCCAACATTGTCCCCCCTCACCATTCTAAACAGCACTGTGGTTCCTGGGCACTACCATCTCACAGGACCTGAAGTGGGAGACACACATTGACTCCATTGTGAAAAAGGCCCAGCAGAGGTTGTACTTCCTTTGCCAGCTGAGGAAGTTCAACCTGCCACAGGCGCTGCTGATACAGTTCTACACAGCAGTCATTAAGTCTGTCCTCTGCACTTCAATAACTGTCTGGTTTGGTGCAGCTACGAAAACAGACATCAGAAGGCTACAGAGGACAGTTGGACTGCTGAGAGGATTATTGGTGTGTTGCTTATTATGTGATGTTGCTTAAATATAAGCATATATATATTAGGGCTGTTGATTTAACGCGTTAATTCAGTGCGATTAATTTTATTCAAAATAACGTGTTAAAAAATTTTACTCAATTAAGCGCAATGCCCCTGGATTGTAATAAGGAAGATTCCTGAGAAATGCAAGCTTGTAGTACTACCTGTTTACTCCAGAGGGCAGTAATTGAAATTTCAGCTGTGTGACAACACGCAGTTTATACAGTGAAGAAAACAACCAGACAGCACAAAACAGACATTCGTTACATTCTTGCATTCAAAACATTTGATGGAGCTCAAATTCAAACTAAGGTATCTCAAGATGTGTTCTAAGTATTAAACTATGTTTATCTCTACACAGTGACCTAAACATTTTATTTTTATAACGCAACGCACCCAAGACGCTACTCATGCATGTCTGGCGCTTGTTCAAATTGACGGGTCCTTAAACAAGCCCTCATAATAAATCTCGAACTGATTGACAAATTCACTTACGAAATGGATTGCTGTGAACTATGTGCCAATGATTGGATTATGATCAATAATATGGTAGTAAACAATACATTGTGTTCTAAAGCCGTATTTTATATTGTCTTATCAATGATTAACTCTTCTGCCACAAGAATGTAATAAATTTTAATGATCTGAATATATATATATATATTTAAAGATAACTATGTATAATTATTTCATCATATATTGAATTATTGTTCATTGAGGGGCTTTCTAAGCAAATATTTGTATATCGATTAAATGCGAAATAATCACAATTAATTAATCGGGACATCATGTAATTAATTTGATTACAAATTTTAATAGATTGACATCCCTAATATATATATTTTGTCCTATTGTGTATTTCTATATATACTTATTTTTTATTCACTTTTTTATTGTAATTGTTTATTGTCTTGTTGTTGTATTGTTTGTGCACTGGAAGCTCCTGTCCTTAAGACAAGGGTTTTAAACATTTTGAATCCAAGGACACCCAAAAAAGGCAGCAATATATTTTCATGTATAAAGACCCATTTATACTGTGTGAGTATAAACATAATATTAATAAAAGCACTATGTTGTTTGCTAAATTAAATAATAGATTTGTTTTATTGATAGTTTACTAAAGCCAAAATATTTCTTTGTATTGAGTTGACCGTATAAATTTTTTCTACCCACTATTAGAGTTGCTATATACACCATTAGAGAAACAAATGTCCTTTTGTAGTCTTTAGAAAACAGAATGAAAGACTAATAATGTCAAATGTGGTCATTTCTGGAAAAAATAATAATAATAATAATAATAATAATAATAATACACTTTTCTTTTTTTTCCTCAGACCCCAGTTTGAAACCCCTGCCTTAAGAACTGTAATATAATGCTCAAGCTGAATGAACTATACTTTTATGATGATATTTTGGGTGCTTTTTTACTACTATTTTGTTGATGAGACTGACCGAGGTATTCATAAATGTTTTCCCTTATGCGTTAATGTGTTAAGAAAGTTATACAGAACGACATGAGGGTGAGTAAATGTCAGAATTTTCATTGTGGGGAGAAGTATCCCTTCAAGCAATAATCCCTGTTAGGTCACCTTTGTTAGTTTAACCTGTCCACTTTTCCCAAATGTCTGCATAACCTCAGTGTATCTGCCATTACCCCTTCCGGGGTAAGAAATGACCAGCATTTAGCCAAGAGAAACAGCCAAACCCTGTCATCAGAGAGTCATTACCTATCAATGGCAGACAGTGATGACCCTAATAATGGAGTTTCTACAAGAGACTGAAGTGCCGTCCCATGGTACGCTCTTATGATTTGATTTATGTGGGCCTGTAAGTTGGTGCTATTTGAGGGTGGGGTGAGGAATGAAAGTGTTAATGCTGGGTGTTGGTGAGGTGAGGGCAGGAGGTTGTGTGGAGGCTGAGGGGGGCAGAGTTATGAGTTTTCTCAGCTGAGTGCTATGCTTGGGTTACTGACTCTTGTTTTGATCTGGCAGTAGAGAGGGAGAGGCTGCAAGCCTGCAGGCTTGAACCCTACAGCTGAACCACTGACCCCAACATCCATCAGGCCCAGGCTGCCCTGACAGGGGAGCCAGTTGCAAACACTAGGGGGCGGAGCCTGGAATTAGAGTGACAGATTAGAGGGATTCCGCAATGGCTCAGTGGAGTACATGAAACTTAAAACTATTGATTTTAAATGATGCTGCATCCAAGCCGTTAGGTGTCAGTGTAAGTCCATGATGACACAAAGACAAAAGTTACTGAGATACCTTCATACTAAAACTCTGTTAAGTCAGTCAGTACAGTTGCTTGCCCAGTCATAATATAGCATAGTTGAGCTACAGTCTTCATCTTCCTGTCCAAGTAAGCTTGACACAATACATAATTGAATATCTGAAGGAGGGACGTCAGCTGAGGAAGTGTTAAATATGCATCGCACACCCCCCTCAGTCATTGGGGCATGCGCAAAACCGCGAGGCCAGTTGTGGTCCAATTTACATGTATGCAGTACAAGCTGGCATGGGCGCCTGCAGGATTTAATCTGAGGGTACACACAGAAATCTGCCTAGAGGTCTGCACAGGGCTTAAAATGAAACCTGAACCTGAGACCGTGTGACCCGACCCTACTCGGCCTGAATGATACCATCAGATTTTAAGCCTGAACCAGACCCCAAACTTGCTTACTATCTAATTTCATCTCCTAGCAAGTACTGTTGCAATAGGCTGTATTTTGTGTAAGCAAAACGCCAACATTTGTAGCAGTACTGAAACAGTAAACATACACAGTTTAACAAAGCACAGCAGCCCCTCAGTACACTAGAGCAGAAGGGAAAAAAGCATTGCCTTTTTTAAATTGAAACATATTTAATGAAACTTCACAATGCAATAGTCACCTCTATGCAGCCTGAATGTTGAATCTTTGTGACAACTGCTTTAAAAACAATCTAGATGCAGCGAAACAAATGAAACAGAGCGCAGGTGTATCAGCATGCGTTTTTTTTACTTTTTAACTTGACATGGTGTTTAAACAGTGATGGTCCTGCTTGAGATGCTGATGAAAACTGAGATGTTGTACAAATGTCAAAGACAAGTGTTCAAACAATGGGAAAACAGAACAGGCACGTGCTAAAACACATTCGGTGTGAACGGCCCCTAACTCGTCTGTTTGCGTGTGTCTGTGAGTGAGAGCACGTGTGCGAAACAAGATGTTAGGCCTGTTTATTTTTTCATTAATTACAAACCTGAACCCGGGATGCAGACCTCTAAATCTGCCTAATAAACTTTATATCTAGGTTGGCCATGCTTCCCCGTGAGATGTTTTAGTTGTTGCAAAAAACAACACCAAAGTGTTCAATTCAGGTGTGTTTGAGATAAGCATTTATTTATATTCTCAAGTATGAGTAGCATTCAAGTAACTATTGACTAAAGCATTTCTTCCAGTAACCGTTCAGACAGATGCGTTTTCGCACTAAAAAAGCAAAACGCACAACAACGAATAGAGCAGAACGCAAGTGTCTCAAAACACATTTTTATCAGTTGAAGAAGTTCTTTTTAGCAGCGTCTAAAACTGCAGCGCTCCTGTGAGAGATGCTAAAAACAGTGAAATGTGACACAGTTGTCAAAAGACATCCTTCTAGCAAATGTTTACAGGGAAAACAATTGAAAAACAGCATGAGTGTACGCAAAAACACCTTCAGCTTGTTCAAATGACACAGCACTAGCTGAAGTTTCTCAAAGTTACTTCACAAAAGACAGCCTTTAGTTTCAGTTGACTGTAGGTAAATTTACACTTTATCCAGCACTGTATTCTTAAATATCCAGATACTGTTTTACTGTGCGGAAAACCGCTCCATATGATCCAGTGAGAGAGCACTCTGAACGAATTCTACTGAATCACGAATTCATTCAGACCGTTTTGTAAGACCGTTTTCCAAATTCAGAACAGACTCAAAATAATTATTAAAGAAAAAAAATAGAAAATGTGGCGCACAGCCACATCATGATCAATGAGTCTCATGTTCGATTGAATTCTAGTGCTGAAAAGTGAATTGGACATACAAATATTCAATATATAATCTGTATAATCTCTTATAATCTGGTGCAGCCTGACATTCCATATGCTGGAGAGCTTATTCACAAAGCTGTGAAAAGACCTGAAAGAGGCCACAAAAGAGGTTATAGGGGTGACAGTATTTGTCTGTTTGACACACTGTAAAAGGAGGTTGCAGCTTTTCACAGAAAGGGGGGATGGTGCTCCAGACATACACAATATTAGGCAGGTGGTTTTAATGTTGTGGCTGATCGGTGTAAGTCCCTCTCGTGCCACCAAAACAGCACTAAAAATAGCATTCTGAGATGATATTCTTCTCACCACAATTGTACAGAGTGGTTAACTGAGTTACCATAGACTTTGTCATTTCAAACCAGTCTGGCCATTCTCTGTTGACCTCTCTCACCAAAAAGGCATTTCCGTTCGTAGCACTACCACTCACTGGATGTATTTTGTTTTTGTCACCATTCTGAGTAAATTCTAGAGACTGTTGTGTGTGAAAATCCCATCAGATCAGCAGTTTGAGTATTTCTGTTACTGCTGATCTCCTGGGATTTTTACACACAACAGTTTCTAGAATTTATTCAGAATGATGCCAAAAAAAAAATATCAGTGAGTTCCAGTTCTGTGGACAGAAATGCCTTGATGAGAGAGGTCAACAGAGAATGGCCAGACTGGTTTGAACTGACAAAGTCTACTGTAACTCGTATAACCACTCTGTACAATTGTGGTGAGAAAAATAGCATCTCAGAGTGCTATTCTGAAATATGGGTTGGCGCTGTTTTGGCAGCACGAGAGAAACCTACACAATATTAGGCAAGTGGTTTTAATGATGTGGCTGATCGGTGTAGACAGAGAGAGAAAGAGAATGAGAAAGAGAGACAGAGGCAGCAGCAAATCCATGAGCAAGCGAAACCACTGTTTTTAATAGCAAGTATCTGGTGTCAGCCAACTGAGGCCCGCTCCATCAATATGTTACTTTGCCCTTGTCTGCTTTTGATATCTTTATCTTGTCAGGTCCTCTCCTGTATTTTCCACCTCAGTAGCTTCTGTCTGGGTTCAGTAGGTTTTGTGCACATGGGGAAGTTCTGGTGAAGACTTGCAAAGCCAGAGAGCCATATCAAACCAAGCCTGATGTCAATCTCCTTTCCACTGGGGCCGTTGCTTTTTTCAGGCAACTTTCTTTTTTCAAGGGCAATTATACTATTATCATCAGCTTGGCCAAAGTGAGGTGTTCTGTAAGAGCGCAATTTCATATACATGACACATGTTTTCTTAAAAGTGTGTATATTTTCATTTACTTCATTTAATTACAACTTAATTTACTTTGAAAAAGACTTGAGGTGTAATTTTGCCAATATAGCGTTTATTTTGCTCCACAGGCAAATTCAGGAGGCTGTTTGGTGCTTGTTAGTGACATCAGATCAGAATTGACAGTAACTTAACACTTAAATCTGTGTTTGGTCAATATTACGGCAATGTTTTTTGTGTCTCCACTTAGATAAAGTACAAGTGTGGGAGAGTAATTATAGTGGCATCTGGATATGTTTCTACAGGCGCCAAATGTGACACAGATGTTATGAATATGTTCATGTCCTTTCGGCTTGTAAATTATTTAAATTTGCCACACAGTCATAGACTTATAGTCATCAACATTCATTTAAACCAAAATCAACTTTTAATCTGGGCTGTTAAAATCCTCCTATGTGTTTATTTTGAACAGTGAGCCTGCATGGGAAAAAGCTGGTATAGATTGTGTAATTGAACTTGGGCTAGAAGTGGGAAGCTCCCGCTCTTTCCTGTAATTTAAAGCTTTGCGTGTGATGAAAATAGGAGTTAGCATTGTGCAAATGACAGATGTGGATTAGACAGAGCCGTTGATGGGGTCACATGTCATTGCAAGGTCATCATTACCTTTTGACGAAGGGGCCACAAATCGGTCATTGCGAGTTAGCTAAGACAGACACCTGCCAATCTCCATCACATAGCTTTTTTTTTTTTTGTCAGGCTTGTCTTATTGTGCAGTCAAGGTGCTTGCATTGAATAAAGCCTTTTCCGCTCCCTTCCCTGTTCACTCTTTTAATCATGAGTGTGACTGGTGTAGTCATGAAGCAGACTGAGGTTTTAATAGCTGTCAGTTACCTGCTTGCACTTGATATCCCTCCAGCCTGCCTGAGCAGATGGCTATCACTTTCAAGTTGTGAAAATGAAGCTTATGCAAACACAAGGACCAGGACGCGTAGCCTTATATATCCTTTTTGATTGATTTGGTTTGTGGTGGAAGTGAGGGCAGATTTTTAGGCTGCCTGTCACGCTCCAGGAGTTTTGTGAAAATCAATAAATATTAGTAGGTCTCTTCCGGGTCGAGTGGCAGGTGAGGGCTCCTCCTGCAGCTCAGTTAAAACAAGAACTCACTAAAGAAACACCTACATGAATAGGACTTTTGATATTGTATTTAGTCGGATTTAGATAGGTTAAATAACTTTTCTATTAACCTAATCTAATAAAGCTAGCCTTAACTTTTTTTTTAGCTATTTTTTTAAACTTTTAATCATTCAGATTTACTCTTTTATTTTATTTTTTATTTGATTTAAAACGTGGCTCATGAAAACTACCTGGAATTAAGCTACATGAGCAACATGAAATGGAAAAGGCCTGTTGAACACAATATTATTCTTCGTACCAATATCAATGTTGTACAGAGATAGACAGGTAATTTCATAAACAAGAAAAAAAAAATCTTCACATTTAAGGAATGCACATTTTTTCCAAGAACTGTTTCAGAACTAAGTCTTTTATTTTAAGATATTTTAATTTATTTATTTTGGCCATATATATAGCCTATATATATATATATATATATATATATATATATATATCTCCACGGATGCTGTTTTTTTTTTTTTTTTTTTTTGGCTGTCACCTTTACTGCTTTTGCACTATTGAGTTTTGTCGGGCTCATCTAAAGCCACACAGATTATTGAGACACATGCGGCGGGCGTGCACTCAGTGTGTGGCGGTGACATGACGAGCCGCGCGACCTCCAAACCACAACGCACCACTTCCCTGTCATATAACCCCAATATTCCTGTTCCGACGGGGGAAAGAGAAACACGACGATGCAGCGTTTATCAGGCGACATGTGTCGGACATGGAAATGTAATTTAACGTGCAGTGGTAACAATACAATGAACTCCGTAAAAAAATACACTGGAAAGGGAACAAAAGAACACAAATTATTTAAAATAAAATATACAATTAAGTTGTTAAAAAAATAAAAATAAAACAACGTATTTAGGATATATAATATGTACCTATATAGTAGCCTATGTAACGTAATTTAACAGACTAATATCTTTACAAAATAAATTTTTCGTTTGATCGAAATTTCCTCAGTTAATGTGGATTTATAGCCTAACGTATATTTTTGCATGTTGTAATTTGCATGAGTTGGTGTGTAGATCCTCTGTGCTTTTTAGACTGCTTTTTCAAACATACATTTAACCTCACTCTCATCCGCAAATGCAATAATAAAAAAACATTAGTCTGACAGACGATACAGTTGGGTAATAATTTAAAATCACCATCCGAAATATTTTTATAAATAAAAATGCATTGGATCATAATCGTGGCTTATGTTTATGTTTATATTTACGGTGCATTTAAAAGTAGACTAGTTAAAGGCTAATTATTATTATTAGCCTATTGTAAAAATGTTTTTTTTTTTTAAATACATAAATAAAAATGGACGTAGGCTACTATTTGTGCGTAATATAAGCTATTAACATACTGTCTGAGAATTTTAAAGACAATAAAAACACTCAAAATATGGAAGGAGAGATATTAATGCCATTAAATGATTCCAGCTTTGATATATATATATATATATACTGTTTTTAATTGAAAATGTATTACATGCTAGTCCACGTTCATATGCGCAGGTATTAATAATGCATTAATAATACAAGGGTATTATAAAATATGGTTTGTAAGGACATTTCTAGTGTCCCCATAATTTAAACAGCTTAAAAAACTATGAAAACGAAAAAAACTTACTAAACGGTGTTTTATTGAAGTTTTTGTGAGGGTTAGGTTTGGGGTTATGGGAAATAATAATGTAAATAATTATGTCTATGGCGAGTGCTGTGTGTGTGTGTGTGTGTGTGTGTGTGTGTGTGTGTGTGTGTGTGTGTGTGTGTGTGTGTGTGTGTGTAAATCGTTTAAATTAAGTTGTTTGTTTAAATTATAATGGATGCTTTATTGATTTATAAAAGATTCTAAAGGAAATTCTGGCGTCGACAGAACATGAATGACCACAGAGCAGTTATTATGATGTAAAGTCGCACTGGACTGTCTTTGGAAAAACAAAGAGGACTATAGCTTTCCTTATGTTTAGGATCAGTTCCATGCAGATTCACTGACATCTTCTGGATAAGAGTGGGAAATACCAAAATATCATGCTCTCCTGTCGAACTCCTAACTTGAGGCATGTCTCAAAACATACAGTAAAATGCCAACCAGAACACCATTTTTGGAATCAGCTCAAAATCCCAAATCAGACAGCATTTCTGAAAAGACACATGCAGAATGTTCCATCTGATGATAATGTTTCTGTGAACATTTATTATTATTAGTTTTATTATTTATTATTAAATAGTAATTTCATTATCTTTTTCTGATCATTATATTAATGGAATATTCACAAATGCAACTTAAGTCTTGTAAGAAATATTTCATTGCATAGCAAGTCCTCACTTTTAATATCATTAAAAAAAATTCCAGTGAAATTCTTGCCTGTCACCAATATGTAACCAGTCTTATTTGTACTCTTTGTCTTACCTAAAATTAAATTTGACTGAGAACGCTGGTCCTTGATCATTGTATAGAGAGCAACATTTTATCTTTGGCCTCAATCTACCCTCAAGCCTGAAGTAATGGGACAGAGTCCTGTAAGCCACATAAATAACCACTAGGCCCACAGGGGTGCTGTGCAGTATACAGGTGCTGTGGGACTGTCAGAAATGACCCAGCAGGCAGGAAAAGGTCCAGTTACTGCGTAGGCCCTGAGGTCTTGGTCTCTAATATCGGGGAGCTACGTCTTCATTAAGCCAAGAGTGGACCCAGGGGTGGTATTAGTGATGCTGTTCCTTCAACAGGTCCATAAATGATAAATAATCACCATCAGTCATAGCTCAGTTGTGCTGTGGATGTCACACGGCAAGCTAATTTGTTAATGCTGGGGCCTTAGAGAGAACCAATTGGATACCCATGAGTGCCATGAACAACAAGCTCTCCATCACTGTGCAACATACTTCAGGTTTAACATCAAGCATCAAGGTTGAGAAGTCAGAGTCCTGAAGGAATTCAGTTTTGATATTGCCAGAGCAGAGAGTAAGGTCTTCATTTTCCATTTTATAAGACTTTCCAGTACAGTTCTGTACATGATGTGTTAATGCAGTCACAGTGGGTTAGGGTTTGGACTTATGTCTATGGTGGGTCACAGGTCAGTTTGATAGGGTCATGGACAGCAGGGAAAAAACAAGGCTAAATACAAATAATAAAATACAACCAACCATATAACTGTGTTCAGTTAAGGTAGAAAAATAAAAAGGCTTATCAACTTTGAAGTCAAAGGCCTTGTGTCCAATCAAACTATGGTACTTTGACTCAATATGCCCTTGTGAACAGCTATGAATAAAACTATGCAAGGTTAAAGACAAAATGGACCTAAGATGGTTTGGTTTGTGCCATCCATTATGTTTTTTGTACTGTGAATTATTGGCTGGGTAGATTAATATTATTTTAATAATTATGTTGCTATTCTACAGACACTAATCCAAGATCAAAATGATCAATTGTTACTTCTCCTACAGCTTTCAAGCTCCATGCATCAAATTTCCATTGAAACAAATGACTAGTAAGATTTACATAATTTTTATTTCACAAGTTTGTGCACAAAGTTTTCGAAGTAAATTGTAATAGTATGAAACTAAGTCAAATCTACTTAACGTCATGACATAATATTGATTAAAGTGATTGAATAAATGTAACTTAAACATTCAGTTAATACAGTATATTTTACTTACAAATCTGATGTGCATTCAGCAAAATATGAATGAACAGTTTATTGGAAAATTTCACATTTTGGACTTTCCTTATAATAATAAGAATAATGATGTAACACATAACATAATGTATTGGACAACATCACCTTGCATTACATAGAAACAAGGTGCATAGTTGCACTGTGCCAACGCAGACTTGAAATCTTGGTATGCAAAACATGATGACTGTAACACTCAAAAGGTAATTTAATTATTTTTTGTTCATGAACAGGTCATTTTTAGTAGAAAATGAACTTTGGTAACCCAATGTAACAGCAAAATCAACAATAAAAACAATGTAAATAAAATTGCAAATAGTGAAACCATGTAAACTCATTAACTATTCAAGACCTGTGCATGCTGGGAACACCAGCTTTGAAAAGTTAAGTAAAACTGACTTATTAACCTGTGAAATGTACTTAAATTAGCAAATAAATATGAAGCGTTTTTTTACTAAGATACATGATGAGAAATTGTAAAGATAAAAAAGCCTCTCTCTCTCTATATATATTATACTATTTATATTTATATCTAACTTACTTAAAAGCTAAAATATACATTTTGACATGTTTCAATTTAAATACAAATGCAGAATTTTACTTAATATTTTCAAGTTCATGCTTTAACTTTTTCAATGTGCAAAGTACTTAATCTTTTCTGCTATATTTATTTCAACACAAAATATATTTTTTTTCAGTGTGGTACAGACCTTCAGACTGTTCTGAGTTGTGTGCTCTGTTTTTTTCTAATTGTTCAGACTTATTATTTTTACATAGCGGGAGATCAATAATCCCATCAATTTACATGTTCAGATCTATCTATCTATCTATCTATCTATCTATCTATCTATCTATCTATCTATCTATCTATCTATCTATCTATCTATCTATCTATCTATCTATCTATCTATCTATCTGTCTGTGTCTATCTATCTATCTATCTATCTGTCTGTCTGTCTGTCTATCATCTATCTATCTATCTAGCTATCTGTCTGTCTGTCTGTCTATCATCTATCTATCTACCTATCTATCTGACTATATGTCTGTCTGTCTGTCTGTCTGCTCATGGATTTGCTGCTGCCTCTGTCTCTCTCTCTCTCCATCCATCAATGTTTGCTATTAAGACATTTGTACAATAAATAATTTTGGTACTGTGTTTAGTTGCCACTTGATATCCAATAATATACATGGGCCTTGAAGCAAAACCAGTCTCTGCATAAGTCCACTTATATTCGCCACTCACAGACTCCCTCCAGTCAGGTCCAGTTATATGGCATCAGTTTAGTGTGTATCCCAACTCAAACATGAAAAGTAGAACTTTAATTTTTGGAACTTTTTAATAATTTCTTACCCAGTCAGCACCATCAGGACTCAACATTTTTTCTCTGTGCTTTCCCATTTTTTAGTTGCTTTGTCCAATACTATGAATAAAAACCCTTTTTTATTTTACTCAAATTATAGCCTAAGTCCTTTTGGCAAATCCTGCACATGAGCAAAGCCATTTAATTGAGGCACTCCAACCGTCATACACCTTACTGTTATTTTGCTTGGCTGCTGTTTGCCGGTGGTCAGAGCCCAATTGCCTGCTGCGGGTGAGAGAAAAAAATATTATTCACGATACCTAGCGTGGAATGTATGCTAATAAAGGAACTGTTTGCTTTTTTGAGACTGGAGTGATGTCATGTTTGTGTTCTGTCTCACCGTGGATGCATGCCACTACATTTCCTGTCAAAATTAGGGTACTTTAAGCCCAGACTAAGTCTGAACATTGTGTAGACTGTTTGGGATGAGTGTTCAGAGTCTTTTGTTGTGTTGCATTCATAAATAGCAATGCCTTGCAGTCCCAATGAGGCCAGCCACAATATCAACCGTCCACATGTAGTGTTCATTCTGAGGTTCGACAATGTGTTGGTGAAACAGAGCGCTTGGGGTAGACAATGTAATAACTACCACATAGTTTGTCTAGCCCTTCGAGATTAAAGTAATTTGGCACCACTGGTGTGTGATAAAAAACTGCCATTTTTAGTTTACATTTAACCATCACTCGTATAAATATAGCTTAAATGCTTTTTTGACCTTCCAATCTGTGGGAATGTGATAAAACAAAAGCCAATGCCAAATTAAATGGAATAAAAATATAAAAAAATTCATGGCCCATTCACACCAAACACATTCTTGTGTTAAAAGAAAAGCTATACGCAGAGTAACAACCACAACAGAGGTGTTTCTTGATACATGCTTTTAAAAGTTGCATTTTTTTTACCTTACACAGTGTCTAAAAAAACACTGAAATCTCACTGAGTGAGATGCTAAAAAACAGCAGGAAGTGGTTAATGGTCAAAGGTGTCTGTCTAGCAATGGACAATGGAAAAATAGTGCAAACGGACACAAAAACCTGTTTGGTGTGAATGCCCCCAATAAATAAATAAATAAACACCTACATAAAATAAGATAAATGTATAAAATTAAAAAATTATTAAATTAAAATCTTACACTTAAACTACACAATACATTCTATATGTTGTTTTGAATATTTCCAAATAACATGTTGTTTTTTTGTTTTTTCAATTATTATTATTAATTGATAGGTTAGAATTGCTGAAAAAGATTGGGAAAGATCCTTGTCTACACCTTACTCTTACAAAAAAATATTTAATTAAAGATTGTTTGTATGATGGATCAATACCACAAGGCCTTTGACCTTTCATAATGTGCAGGATATTAATTATAGATATCTACATTTAAATTTTCACTAGAAAAAAAATGCTAATTCTTGATATCAGGAAGGGAATAACTAGTTAAATGCATTTTTTATATCAGTTATTAGGTTTGTACAAGTAAAAACTTGAATTCTTGGTATCAAGAACTACATCATTGCTTGTGGAAACTCTTGATTATAAAATATTTAATTTTTCAAAATGCCTTTACAGATATCTATATTTAATTTCTTACTAGTTTAAACTTTAATTTTACATGTCAGCAATGTACTACTTACTAGTAAAAAAATGTATTTGCTATTAATAATTATATTGTTACTAGTGTAAATGTCAATGTCTGTGAACATCAATTGAATCAAAACTAGTAAAAAAGGCAACTGTTTTATATATGTACATTTATTTCAACATATTAGATATCCATAAATTGAAAAGTGAATAAAGATATCTTAAAAGGTTCTTTAACAAGTTACAATAATATTATAGATATCTGAAATTAACTGGGGAAAAAACGAAATGACAGATATCAAAAATGTGCATTTTTACTAGTTGTAATTTAATTGTTGTGTAAATCATTTTTACTAATAAGACATAGCTGATATGTGTATTTCTTCAACTAGTAAGAAATTAATTATGGATAACTTTTTATATCAAGAATTGGCTTTTTTAACTAGTGCAAACCTATTACTGATATTAAAAATGAACATTTTCACTAATAGTAATTCCATTGCTAATATTAAGAATTAGCCTTTTAACTAATTAAATAACATTTTTAGATTTCTATAATTCATATGGTGCACAATATGGTTTGCGAAAGGACCAAAGCAACACCCTTCAGCTCAAAGGATCTCAAAGAAAAAGCATTTATTGGTTACCTGATGCAGTGAAGGCAGGACATGGAAGTGGCCTCTGCCTTGGCTCCTCCTCCTCAGTGTCCTGTGAAAGTATGTACTTTTTTCTAGGGGATGCCCACTCCCTGGCGAGACAAGATGGGTTTGGTTTTATTGCTCCGATAAAATGTGCTAACGGTCACAGAGCAGTCGGCTGTTTCATGCTTTTGCACGGCTAGGGACAAGAGAGAATCACACATCCCATTTCTCACACCGCCTGGTTCAATGGCCCAAAGCACATTTTATGTAGCTCTTCCCTCCAGTGCAGATGGGTTAAATATTACATCAAAGAGCCTTTAATGTTTCACAGTGCCTCTCAAGTTTCGTTCCTGTATCGAGTTCAAAACTAGTGCACGGTGCATTTTAACAGTAGACCTAATGGATCGCATTCCATAATCAGATTAGCACTCGCTTAATGTAGAACAAATTTTACTACACCCCGCATCAAAGAGGAGTCACACACTGTAAGTCCACACTGCCTCTTTTTTCATAATTCAGTGTTTAGAGCTGATATAGACATGGAAGAATAGAGTCAGATGAGGTTGGACATGATCTTGATAGAAGGCAGATACACAATGGACTTGTTAAAAAATGAGAGAAAACATCACTCTCTAAACCAGTTGCATGTGTGCTTTATGTCTTCCTCCAAATATTTTTTGTTTTACGTTTATAGCTTCTTCACTGTCAGCATTTGTCTCGAAGTCATTTCCTTTCACTGTCGTGCAACAGGGTCATCCACGTTTCAACATGTCTGCACTCAAAATCTTCCTAAACGTTACAACACATAAAGACAAATCCATGTCCTGGTAACATCTGCAGTGTTCAATGAAAATCTCACCAATGGTTTGTTTTATTAAAGCCCCAAGATGATATCTGGATCAATCTTTAATCAAAATGCAATAACTCTCTCCACCTCTGAAACAACTTTCCTCTTTGGCCGACATCTAAAAGTTCCTCTTTCTTTTCAATCCCTCCCCTCAAACCACCTGGCCCTATTCTGTTATGTAATGCCCACTTTTTACGAGTTAATCAATTCCCAATGGATGAAATTTAGTCCCATGCTACATTTTTCTCATTGAATATAATTTATCCACTTAGAAATGTCTGATTACGAATGTAAAATTGGTTTACCACAGCATGTTGCATTGACCTTAAAGAGATTGTTCAACAAAAAATTTAAATTCTGTAATCATTTACTCACCCTCAAGCCATTCCAAACATGTGTGACTTACTTTATCCACGGAACACAAAAGATGTTTTGAAGAATGTCCATTCAATGTAAATCAATGGTGTCCAAAAATGTCAAGCTCCAAAATGGACATAAAGAAGACAGCATAAAAGTAATCGACTGGTTTGTGTCTTCTGACGTCATATGATACACTGAATAATCTTCTGTGGTGAAGTAAATATAGCAGAAAAGATTAAGTCATTTTTACATCGAATAAGATAAAGCATGAACTTATTATGAAATATTTAATACAATAATTACTCAAACATGTAAAAACGAATGCTTTATCTTATAAGTAAATACAGTATATTGTATGATTTTTTTAAATATTTTTACAATGCTTCATCGTGTATCAATCCTAAAGAAGAAAAACATGTCATTGTTATTCTCTAATTTGAGTAAATAAAAAAGTACATTTTACGTAACTTTTCAAAGCTGTTTTTACCCAGCCCGCACCAGGCTTGAATAATTAATGAGCTTGCATGTTTTCACTGTTTGTATTTGTATTGTTGATTTTATTGTTACATTTGGAAACTTCTTGTATTGTGAAGTCTACTCAAAATGACCATTCATTATCAAAAAAAAAATGTATCTGTTAATTGTAACCCTCATCGTATTTTGTGTACTGAGTTTTGAGGTCTGCGTGCACACTGCACAGCTCTATGTGTGATGTTATTTCCAGTAATGCAATGTGATGTTGTGACTACATAGCATGCATGGAGCTTTCCTGTGTAAAGCTTTCATTTGTCATGAGGTACATTATTTAAAGTGTTAATGATACAAGTTCAAAACTTGGAATGTTTTAGTAAAATGTATTTCAATTTCACTAAGCTTATCTAAATACCATTCACAGCATAGCTTTGGGTGTGCTGTCTTATTCTGTCTTACTTAAAATCTTAAATTGGGATGTTTTAAAAATGCAGTAGGTTTAAATGATAGAGTTTTGTTAAGTTTTTTGGGGATACATTTAAACTTTTATATGTACAGTAGAAAATAAAACTAGATTAAAAAGTTTGAGTACAAACTTTAGGTTGGCTTGAGAAAGCCTAGCATAAAGTTTGAAGTAGTTGTAAAAGTTTGAAGATTTACGGTTTCTAGTTTGATGTAATTATAAGTAGTAGTTTTCAAAGTTCAAAGTTTAGAGATTATAAATCCATTCAGTCTATCAAATAGATTAGATAGATAGATAGATAGATAGATAGATAGATAGATAGATATTGACCCTCAGATAGATAGATAGATAGATATTGACCCTCAGATAGATAGATAGATAGATAGATAGATAGAGTATGACCCATAGATAGATAGATAGATAGATAGTTATTGACCATCAGATAGATAGATAGATAGATAGATAGATAGATAGATAGATAGATAGATAGATAGATAGATAGATAGATAGATAGTTATTGACCATCAGATAGATAGATAGATAGATAGATAGACAGATATTGACCATTAGATAGATAGATAGATAGATAGATAGATAGATATTGATCCTCAGATAGATAGATAGATATTGACCCTCAGATAGATAGATAGAAAGATAGAAAGATAGATAGATAGATATTGACCGTCAGATATATAGATAGATAGATAGTCATTGACCCTGAGATATAGATAGATAGAGTATGAACCACAGATAGATAGATAGATAGTTATTGACCCGCAGATAGCTAGATAGATAGATAGATTGTCATTGACCCTTAGATAGATAGATATTGACCGTCAGATATATAGATAGACAGATAGTCATTGACCCTGAGATATAGATAGATAGAGTATGACCCACAGATAGATAGATAGATAGTTATTGACCCGAAGATAGTTAGATAGATAGATAGATAGATAGATATTGACCCTCAGATAGATAGATAGATAGATAGATAGATATTGACCATCAGAAAGATAGATAGATAGATAGATAGATAGATAGATAGATAGATAGATAGATATATCATTTTTTACTTGGTTGCTAGGGTAACCCAATCTGGTTGCTAGGCAGTTTCCAGGGTGATCCTTATCAAGCCTCCTTTTCATTCTGAGTGAATAAAGTCAACCCGGAAGTCTCTATGATTTTCTGTTGCATAGATATGTGATTTGTTACTTGGTTGCTAGGGTAACCATATCTGGTTGATAGGCAGTTACCAGAGTGATATATATCAAGGCTACTTTCCATCTTGAGTAAAATAAGTGAAACAGGAAGTCTCTACGATTTTCTGGTGCAGAGTTATGTGATTTGTTACTTGGTTGCTAGGGTAAGCCCTTGTCGTTGCTAGGCAGTTACCAGAGTGATACTTATCAAGCCTCCTTTCCATCCTGAGTGAATTATGTCAACCCGGAAGTCTCTACGATTTTCTGGTGCAGAGATATGTGATTTGTTACTTGGTTGCTAGGGTAACCGCATCTGGTTGCTAGGCAGTTACCAGAGGGATACATATCAAGGCTACTTTCCATCCTGAGTTAAATAAGTGAAACAGGAAGTCTCTATGATTTTCTGGTGCAGAGATATGTGACTTGTTACTTGGTTGCTAGGGTAAACACATCTGGTTGCTAGGCAGTTACCAAAGTGATACTCATAAGGCTCCTTGCAATCCTGTGTGAAATATGTCAACCCCTAAGTCTCTACGATGTTCTGGTTCAAAGATATGTGATTTGTTACTTGGTTGCTAAGGTAACCCTGTCTGGTTGCTATGCAGTTACCAGAGTGATACATATCAAGGCTACTTTCCATCCTGAGTGAAATAAGTGAAACAGGTAGTCTCTACGATATACTGGTGCAGATATATGTGATTTGTTACTTGGTTGCTAGGGTAACCCCGTCTGGTTGCTAGGCAGTTACCAGAGTGATACATATCAAGGCTACTTTCCATCCTGAGTGAATAAAGTCAACCCGGAAGTCTCTATGATTTTCTGTTGCAGAGATATGTGATTTGTTACTTGGTTGCTAGGGTAATCACATCTGGTTGCTAGGCAGTTACCAGAGTGATACATATCAAGGCTACTTTCCATCCTGAGTGAAATAAGTCAACCCGGAAGTCTCTCTGATTTTCTGTTGCAGAGATATGTGATTTGTTACTTGGTTGCTAGGATAATCACATCTGGTTGCTAGGCAGTTACCAGAGTGATACATATCAAGGCTACTTTCCATCCTGAGTGAAATAAGTGTAACAGGAAGTCTCTACGATTTTCTGGTGCAGAGATATGTGATTTGTTAGTTGGTTGCTAGGGTAACCCCATCTGGTTGCTAGGCAGTTACCAAGGTGATACTCATAAGGCTCCTTGCAATCCTGTGTGAAATATGTCAACCCCTAAGTCTCTACGATGTTCTGGTTCAAAGATATGTGATTTGTTACTTGGTTGCTAAGGTAACCCTGTCTGGTTGCTATGCAGTTACCAGAGTGATACATATCAAGGCTACTTTCCATCCTGAGTGAAATAAGTGAAACAGGTAGTCTCTACGATTTTCTGGTGCAGAGATATGTGATTTGTTACTTGGTTGCTAGGGTAACCCCGTCTGGTTGCTAGGCAGTTACCAGAGTGATATATATCAAGGCTACTTTCCATCCTGAGTGAATAAAGTCAACCCGGAAGTCTCTATGATTTTCTGTTGCAGAGATATGTGATTTGTTACTTGGTTGCTAGGGTAATCACATCTGGTTGCTAGGCAGTTACCAGAGTGATACATATCAAGGCTACTTTCCATCCTGAGTGAAATAAGTCAACCCGGAAGTCTCTCTGATTTTCTGTTGCAGAGATATGTGATTTGTTACTTGGTTGCTAGGGTAATCACAGCTGGTTGCTAGGTAGTTACCAGAGTGATACATATCAAGGCTACTTTCCATCCTGAGTGAAATAAGTCAACCCGGAAGTCTCTCTGATTTTCTGGTGCAAAGATATGTGATTTGTTACTTGGTTGCTAGGGTAACCCCATCTGGTTGCTAGGCAGTTACCAGAGTGATACATATCAAGGCTACTTTCCATCCTGAGTGAAATAAGTGAAACAGGAAGTCTGTATGATTTTCTTGTGCAGAGATATGTGATTTGTTACTTGGTTGCTAGGGTAACCCCATCTGGTTGCTAGGCAGTTACCAGAGTGATACATATCAAGGCTACTTTCCATCCTGAGTGAAATAAGTGAAACAGGAAGTCTGTATGATTTTCTGGTGCAGAAATATGTGATTTGTTATTTGGTTGCTAGGGTAACCCTGTCTGGTTGCTATGCAGTTACCAGGGTGATACTTATCAAGCCTCCTTTCCATACTGAGTGAATCAAGTCAACCTGGAAGCTACTATACTGTGGCTATGAAGATTTTAGGTCATTACTTATTGGCTGCTTGATAAAAGAAATCCTCTGAGGGAGAGAGAGAGGGAGAGACGCAGGGCTGACAGGCCCTTTTTCGTCTGTGTGTGTGAAAACGTCAGTTGGGATTTAAATTTCTGAACATTCCGCAATGTTAATCAATGGGAGTTTTTCCGAGTTTTGATCGTCATTTTTAGGAAAACCGTAAGTCCGATCAGTTAGAAAAGATATAGCACACTATTCGGGATTAGTCTGAAGGTCTGTGCCGAGTTTGGTGCATGTAGCTTAAAAGCTCTAGGAGGAGTTACATTTAGAAATTTAGTCTCAGAATAATAATAATAACTAGATTAAAAAGTTTGAGTACAAACTTTAGGTTGGCTTGAGAAAGCCTAGCATAAAGTTTGAAGTAGTTGTAAAAGTTTGAAGATTTACAGTTTCTAATTTGATGTAATTATAAGTAGTAGTTTTCAAAGTTCAAAGTTTAGAGATTATAAAACCATTCAGTCTATCAAATAGATAGATAGATAGATAGATAGATAGATAGATAGATATTGACCCTCAGATAGATAGATAGATAGATATATATTGACCCTCAGATAGATAGATAGATAGATAGATGATAGATAGATAGATAGATAGATATTGACCCTCAGATAGATAGATAGATAGTTATTGACCATCAGATAGATAGATAGATAGATAGATAGATAGATAGATAGTTATTGACCATCAGATAGATAGATAAATAGATAGATAGATATTGACCATTAGATAGATAGATAGATAGATAGATAGATAGATATTGATCCTCAGATAGATAGATAGATATTGACCCTCAGATAGATAGATAGATAGATAGAAAGATAGAAAGATAGATTGATAGTCATTGACCCTTAGATAGATAGATAGATATTGACCGTCAGATAAATAGATAGATAGATAGTCATTGACCCTGAGATATAGATAGATAGAGTATGAACCACAGATAGATAGATAGATAGATAGATAGTTATTGACCCGCAGATAGTTAGATAGATAGATAGATAGATAGATAGATAGATAGATATTGACCATCAGATAGATAGATAGATAGAAAGATAGTCATTGACTCTTAGATAGATAGATAGATATTGACCGTCAGATTTATAGATAGACAGATAGTCATTGACCCTGAGATATAGATAGATAGAGTATGACCCACAGATAGATAGATAGATAGTTATTGACCCGCAGATAGTTAGATAGATAGATAGATAGATATTGACCCTCAGATAGATAGATAGATAGATAGATATTGACCCTCAGATAGATAGATAGATAGATAGATAGATAATGACCCATAGATAGATAGATAGATAGATAGATAGATAGATAGATAGATATTGACCCTCAGATAGATAGATAGATAGATAGATAGATAGATAGATAGATAGATAGATAGATAGATAGATAGATAGATATTGACCATTAGATAGATAGATAGATAGATAGATAGATAGATAGATAGATATTGATCCTCAGATAGATAGATAGATATTGACCCTCAGATAGATAGATAGATAGATAGAAAGATAGAAAGATAGATTGATAGTCATTGACCCTTAGATAGATAGATAGATATTGACCGTCAGATAAATAGATAGATAGATAGTCATTGACCCTGAGATATAGATAGATAGAGTATGAACCACAGATAGATAGATAGATAGATAGATAGTTATTGACCCGCAGATAGTTAGATAGATAGATAGATAGATATTGACCATCAGATAGATAGATAGATAGATAGATAGATAGATAGTCATTGACTCTTAGATAGATAGATAGATATTGACCGTCAGATATATAAATAGACAGATAGTCATTGACCCTGAGATATAGATAGATAGAGTATGACCCACAGATAGATAGATAGTTATTGACCCGCAGATAGTTAGATAGATAGATAGATAGATAGATATTGACCCTCAGATAGATAGATAGATAGATAGATAGATATTGACCCTCAGATAGATAGATAGATAGATAGATAGATAGATAGATAGATAGATAGTGACCCTCAGATAGATAGATAGATAGATAGATAGATAGTTATTGACCATCAGATAGATAGATAGATAGATAGATAGTTATTGACCATCAGATAGATATATAGATAGATAGATAGATAGATAGATAGATAGATAGATAGATAGATAGATAGATAGATAGATAGATAGATATATTGACCATTAGATAGATAGATAGATAGATAGATAGATAGATAGATAGATAGATAGATATTGATCCTCAGATAGATAGATAGATATTGACCCTCAGATAGATAGATAGATAGATAGATAGATAGATAGATAGATAGATAGATAGATAGAAAGATAGAAAGATAGAAAGATAGATTGATAGTCATTGACCATTAGATAGATAGATAGATATTGACCGTCAGATATATAGATAGATAGATAGTCATTGACCCTGAGATATAGATAGATAGAGTATGAACCACAGATAGATAGATAGATAGATAGTTATTGATCCGCAGATAGTTAGATAGATAGATAGATAGATATTGACCCTCAGATAGATAGATAGATAGATAGATAGATAGATAGTCATTGACTCTTAGATAGATAGATAGATAGATAGATAGATATTGACCGTCAGATATATAGATAGACAGATAGTCATTGACCCTGAGATATAGATAGATAGAGTATGACCCACAGATAGATAGATAGATAGTTATTGACCCGCAGATAGTTAGATAGATAGATAGATAGATATTGACCCTCAGATAGATAGATAGATAGATAGATAGATAGATAGATAGATATTGACCATCAGAAAGATAGATAGATAGATAGATAGATAGATAGATAGATAGATAGATAGACAGATAGACAGATAGATATATCATTTTTTACTTGGTTGCTAGGGTAACCCAATCTGGTTGCTAGGCAGTTTCCAGGGTGATCCTTATCAAGCCTACTTTTCATTCTGAGTGAATAAAGTCAACCCGGAAGTCTCTATGATTTTCTGTTGCATAGATATGTGATTTGTTACTTGGTTGCTAGGGTAACCATATCTGGTTGATAGGCAGTTACCAGAGTGATATATATCAAGGCTACTTTCCATCTTGAGTAAAATAAGTGAAACAGGAAGTCTCTACGATTTTCTGGTGCAGAGTTATGTGATTTGTTACTTGGTTGCTAGGGTAAGCCCTTGTCGTTGCTAAGCAGTTACCAGAGTGATACTTATCAAGCCTCCTTTCCATCCTGAGTGAATTATGTCAACCCGGAAGTCTCTACGATTTTCTGGTGCAGAGATATGTGATTTGTTAGTTGGTTGCTAGGGTAACCCCATCTGGTTGCTAGGCAGTTACTAAGGTGATACTCATAAGGCTCCTTGAAATCCTGTGTGAAATATGTCAACCCCTAAGTCTCTACGATGTTCTGGTTCAAAGATATGTGATTTGTTACTTGGTTGCTAGGGTAACTGCATCTGGTTGCTAGGCAGTTACCAGAGGGATACATATCAAGGCTACTTTCCATCCTAAGTGAAATAAGTGAAACAGGAAGTCTCTATGATTTTCTGGTGCAGAGATATGTGATTTGTTACTTGGTTGCTAGGGTAAACACATCTGGTTGCTAGGCAGTTACCAAAGTGATACTCATAAGGCTCCTTGCAATCCTGTGTGAAATATGTCAACCCCTAAGTCTCTACGATGTTCTGGTTCAAAGATATGTGATTTGTTACTTGGTTGCTAAGGTAACCCTGTCTGGTTGCTAGGCAGTTACCAGAGTGATATATATCAACGCTACTTTCCATCCTGAGTGAATAAAGTCAACCCGGAAGTCTCTATGATTTTCTGTTGCAGAGATATGTGATTTGTTACTTGGTTGCTAGGGTAATCACATCTGGTTGCTAGGCAGTTACCAGAGTGATACATATCAAGGCTACTTTCCATTCTGAGTGAAATAAGTCAACCCGGAAGTCTCTCTGATTTTCTGTTGCAGAGATATGTGATTTGTTACTTGGTTGCTAGGGTAATCACATCTGGTTGCTAGGCAGTTACCAGAGTGATACATATCAAGGCTACTTTCCATCCTGAGTGAAATAAGTCAACCCGGAAGTCTCTCTGATTTTCTGTTGCAGAGATATGTGATTTGTTACTTGGTTGCTAGGGTAATCACATCTGGTTGCTAGGCAGTTACCAGAGTGATACATATCAAGGCTACTTTCCATCTTGAGTGAAATAAGTGAAACAGGAAGTCACTACGATTTTCTGGTGCAGAGATATGTGATTTGTTACTTGGTTGCTAGGGTAACCCCATCTGGTTGCTAGGCAGTTACCAGAGTGATACATATCAAGGCTACTTTCCATCCTGAGTGAAATAAGTGAAACAGGAAGTCTGTACGATTTTCTGGTGCAGAAATATGTGATTTGTTATTTGGTTGCTAGGGTAACCCAGTCTGGTTGCTATGCAGTTACCAGGGTGATACTTATCAAGCCTCCTTTCCATACTGAGTGAATCGAGTCAACCTGGAAGCTACTATACTGTGGCTATGAAGATTTTAGGTCATTACTTATTGGCTGCTTGATAAAAGAAATCCTCTGAGGGAGAGAGAGAGAGAGAGAGACGCAGGGCTGACAGGCCCTTTTTTGTCTGTGTGTGTGAAAACGGCAGTTGGGATTTAAATTTCTGAACATTCCGCAATGTTAATCAATGGGAGTTTTTCCGAGTTTTGATCGTCATTTTTAGGAAAACCGTAAGTCCGATCAGTTAGAAAAGATATAGCACACTATTCGGGATTAGTCTGAAGGTCTGTGCCGAGTTTGGTGCATGTAGCTTAAAAGCTCTAGGAGGAGTTACATTTAGAAATTTAGTCTCAGAATAATAATAATAATAACTAGATTAAAAAGTTTGAGTACAAACTTTAGGTTGGCTTGAGAAAGCCTAGCATAAAGTTTGAAGTAGTTGTAAAAGTTTGAAGATTTACGGTTTCTAGTTTGATGTAATTATAAGTAGTAGTTTTCAAAGTTCAAAGTTTAGAGATTATAAAACCATTCAGTCTATCAAATAGATTAGATAGATAGATATATATAGATAGATAGATAGATAGATAGATAGATAGATAGATAGATAGATAGATAGATATTGACCCTCGATAGATAGATAGATAGATAGATAGATAGATAGATAGATAGATAGATAGATAGATAGATAGAGTATGACCCACAGATAGATAGATGAATAGATAGATAGATATTGACCATCAGATAGATAGATCGATAGATTGATCGATAGATAGAGTATGACCCACAGATAGATAGATAGATAGATAGATAGATAGATAGATAGATAGATATTGACCCTCAGATAGATAGATAGATAGATAGATAGATAGATAGATAGATAGATAGATAGATAGAGTATGACCCACAGATAGATAGATATTGACCCTCGATAGATAGATAGATAGATAGATAGATAGATAGATAGATAGATAGATAGATAGATAGATAGATAGATAGATAGATAGATAGATAGATAGATAGATAGATAGAGTATGACCCACAGATAGATAGATAGATAGATAGATAGATAGATAGATAGATAGATAGATAGATAGATAGATAGATAAAGTATGACCCACAGATAGATAGATAGATAGATATTGACCATCAGATAGATAGATAGATAGATAGATAGATAGATAGATAGAGTATGACCCACAGATAGATAGATAGATAGATAGATAGATAGATAGATAGATAGATAGATAGATAGATAGATAGATATTGACCCTCAGATAGATAGATAGATAGATAGATCGATAGATAGAGTATGACCCACAGATAGATAGATATTGACCCTCGATAGATAGATAGATAGATAGATAGATAGATAGATAGATAGATAGATAGATAGATAGAGTATGACCCACAGATAGATAGATAGATAGATATTCACCATCAGATAGATAGATAGATAGATAGATAGATAGATAGATAGATAGATAGATAGAGTATGACCCACAGATAGATAGATAGATAGATATTGACCATCAGATAGATAGATAGATAGATAGATAGATAGATAGATAGATAGAGTATGACCCACAGATAGATAGATAGATAGATATTCACCATCAGATAGATAGATAGATAGATAGATAGATAGATAGATAGATAGATAGATAGATAGAGTATGACCCACAGATAGATAGATAGATAGATATTGACCATCAGATAGATAGATAGATAGATAGATAGATAGATAGATAGATAGATAGATAGATAGATAGATAGATAGATAGATAGAGTATGACCCACAGATAGATAGATAGATAGATAGATAGATAGAGTATGACCCAAAGATAGATAGATAGATAGATAGATAGATAGATAGATAGATAGATAGATAGATAGATAGATAGATAGATAGATAGATAGATAGATAGATAGATAGATAGATAGATATTGACCCTCAGATAGATAGATAGATAGATAGATAGATAGATAGATAGATAGATAGATAGATAGATAGATAGATAGATAGATAGATAGAGTATGACCCACAGATAGATAGATAGATAGATAGATAGATAGATAGATAGATAGATAGATAGATAGATAGATAGATAGATAGATAGATAGATATTGACCATCAGATAGATAGATAGAGTTATTGACCATCAGATAGATAGATAGATAGATAGATAGATAGATAGATAGATAGATAGATAGATAGATAGATAGATAGATAGATAGATAGATATTGATCCTCAGATAGATAGAGAGATATTGATCCTCAGATAGATAGATAGATATTGACCCTCAGATAGATAGATAGATAGTCATTGACCCTTAGATAGATAGATAGATAGATAGATAGATAGATAGATAGATAGATAGATAGATAGATAGATAGATATTGACCGTCAGATCTATATAGGTAGATAGATAGTCATTGACCCTGAGATATAGATAGATAGAGTATGACCCACAGATAGATAGATAGATAGTTATTGACCCTCAGATAGATAGATAGATAGATAGATAGATAGATAGATAGATAGTTAGATAGATAGATAGATAGATATATAGATAGATAGATATTGACCCTCAGATAGATAGATAGATAGATAGATAGATAGATAGATAGATAGATAGATAGATAGATAGATAGATAGATAGATAGATAGATAGATAGATAGATATTGACCCTCAGATAGATAGATAGATAGATAGATATTGACCCTCAGATAGATAGATAGATAGATAGATAGATAGATATTGACCCTCAGATAGATAGATAGATAGATAGATAGATAGATAGATAGATAGATAGATAGATAGATAGATAGATAGATATTGACCCTCAGATAGATAGATAGATAGATATTGACCCTCAGATAGATAGATAGATAGATAGATAGATAGATAGATAGATAGATAGATATTGACCCTCAGATAGATAGATAGATAGATAGATAGATATTAACCCTCAGATAGATAGACAGTTCGAAAGATAGATATAGATAGACTGATAAATAGACAGACAGACAGACAGATAGATAGATAGATCCTTGCTACCCTGAGTCCCATGAACAAAACCAGATGTCTTTATGTTGTTCTGGTGCAGAGATATGTAATTTGTTACTTGGTTGCTATGGTAACCCCATCTGGTTGCTAGGCAGTTACCAGAGTAATACATATCAAGGCTACTTTCCATCATGAGTGAAATAAGTCAACTCGGAAGTCTCTACGATTTTCTGTTAAATAGATATGTGATTTGTTACTTGGTTGCTAGGCTATCCCCATCTGGTTGCTAGGCAGTTACCAAAGTGTTACTCATAAGGCTCCTTGCAATCCTGTGTGAAATATGTCAACCAATAAGTCTCTACGAAGTTTTGGTTCAAAGATATGTGATTTATTACTTGGTTGCTAGGGTAACCCTGTCTGGTTGCTATGCAGTTACCAGGGTGATAACTTGTCAAGCCTCCTTTCCATCCTGAGTGAATAAAGTCAACCCGCAAGTCTGTATGATTTTCTGGTGCAGAGATATGTGATTTGTTATTTGGTTGCTAGGGTAACCCTGTCTGGTTGCTATGCAGTTACCAGGGTGATACTTATCAAGCCTCCTTTCCATCCTGAGTGAATTAAGTCAACCCAGATGTCTCTACGATTTTCTGGTGCAGAAATATATGATTTGTTATTTGGTTGCTAGGGTAACCCATCTGGTTGCTAGGCAGTTACCAGAGTGATGCATATCAAGGCTACTTTCCATCCTGTGTGAAATATGTCAACCCCTAAGTCTCTACGATGTTCTGGTTCAAAGATATGTGATTTGTTACTTGGTTGCTAGGGTAACCACATCTGGTTGCTATGCAGTTACCAGAGTGATACATATCAAGCCTACTTTCCATCCTGAGTGAAATAAGTGAAACAGGAAGTCTTTATGATTTTCTGTTGCAGAGATATGTGATTTGTTACTTGGTTGCTAGGGTAACCACATACGGTTGCTAGGCAGTTACCAGAGTGATACATATCAAGGCTACTTTCCATCCTGAGTGAAATAAGTGAAACAGGAAGTCTCTACGATTTTCTGGTGCAGAGATATGTGATTTGTTACTTGGTTGCTAGGGTAATCACATCTGGTTGCTAGGCAGTTACCAGAGTGATACATATCAAGGCTACTTTCCATCCTGAGTGAAATAAGTCAACCCGGAAGTCTCTCTGATTTTCTGTTGCAGAGATATGTGATTTGTTACTTGGTTGCTAGGGTAATCACATCTGGTTGCTAGGCAGTTACCAGAGTGATACATATCAAGGCTACTTTCCATCCTGAGTGAAATAAGTGAAACAGGAAGTCTCTACGATTTTCTGGTGCAGATATATGTGATTTGTTACTTGGTTGCTAGGGTAACCCCGTCTGGTTGCTAGGCAGTTACCAGAGTGATACATATCAAGGCTACTTTCCATCCTGAGTGAATCAAGTCAATCCGGAAGTCTGTATGATTTTCTGATGCAGAGATATGTGATTTGTTACTTGGTTGCTAGGGTAATCACATCTGGTTGCTAGGCAGTTACCAGAGTGATACATATCAAGGCTAATTTCCATCCTGAGTGAAATAAGTCAACCCGGAAGTCTCTCTGATTTTCTGTTGCAGAGATATGTGATTTGTTACTTGGTTGCTAGGGTAATCACATCTGGTTGCTAGGCAGTTACCAGAGTGATACATATCAAGGCTACTTTCCATCCTGAGTGAAATAAGTGAAACAGGAAGTCTCTACGATTTTCTGGTGCAGATATATGTGATTTGTTACTTGGTTGCTAGGGTAACCCCGTCTGGTTGCTAAGCAGTTACCAGAGTGATACATATCAAGGCTACTTTCCATCCTGAGTGAAATAAGTCAACCCGGAAGTCTCTCTGATTTTCTGTTGCAGAGATATGTGATTTGTTACTTGGTTGCTAGGGTAATCACATCTGGTTGCTAGGCAGTTACCAGAGTGATACATATCAAGGCTACTTTCCATCCTGAGTGAAATAAGTGAAACAGGAAGTCTCTACGATTTTCTGGTGCAGAGATATGTGATTTGTTAGTTGGTTGCTAGGGTAACCCCATCTGGTTGCTTGGCAGTTACCAGGGTGATACTTATCAAGCCTCCTTTCCATACTGAGTGAATCAAGTCAACCTGGAAGCTACTATACTGTGGCTATGAAGATTTTAGGTCATTACTGATTGGCTGCTTGATAAAAGAAATCCTCTGAGGGAGAGAGAGAGGGAGAGACGCAGGGCTGACAGGCCCTTTTTCGTCTGTGTGTGTGAAAACGTCAGTTGGGATTTAAATTTCTGAACATTCCGCAATGTTAATCAATGGGAGTTTTTCCGAGTTTTGATCGTCATTTTTAGGAAAACCGTAAGTCCGATCAGTTAGAAAAGATATAGCACACTATTCGGGATTAGTCTGAAGGTCTGTGCCGAGTTTGGTGCATGTAGCTTAAAAGCTCTAGGAGGAGTTACATTTAGAAATTTAGTCTCAGAATAATAATAATAATAATAATAAGTTTAAATAGGATTTCAGTAAGTTGGCTTTCTCAAGCCAACCTAATAATAAGTTTAAATAGGATTTCAGTAAGTTGGCTTTCTCAAGCCAACCTAAATATTAAAAAATATAAAAGAAGTCTCTCTGATTTTCTTGTGCAGAGATATGTGATTTGTTACTTGGTTGCTAAGGTAACCCCATCTGGTTGCTAGGCAGTTACCAAGGTGACAGGCAACAATGCTCCTTGCCATCCTGAGTGAAATAAGTCAACCCGGAAGTCTCTACGTCATTCTGATCCTAAGATACACATCTTAGTGATTTTGAATGGATGTCAATGGTTCTTTGTTGCTAGGGTGCTTTAAATGGTTGCTAGGGCGTGGCTAAGTAGTTCACATGATGAAAGCTGAAGACTGATTACTCACCCAATGAAAACAAAGCAACTATCATGTCTCTAGGACATTCTGATCTGAAGATATCTTACTGTAAATGAAATCAATAAATGTGGTTGCTAGGGTGCTCTAAATTGTTGCTAGGGAGT